>JBAIZL010000005.1:157624385-158019385 GCA_036971475.1 Prosapia bicincta | reverse complement strand
ATCACATCTAGGAGCATGAGGTAAAGAATTCTCTCGATTTGTGCTTTGAGTTCATCAACCGTATCTCAAAAATTTCTCGCGGTGAGGTCGGATGAACGGGGAGGCCAAGAAATAGCTAACCCTAAATTTCCGAGTAGCGGTCAGCGTTCCCGGTAACAGATTGCTCTCTACGTTTGTGTTTCTAACATACGTTTTAACGTAGTATAAGATTGTCTAAATAAAATTTTGAAATCTGTGCCCATTTAAATCTTACTGCTATTAAAATAAATGAAAGGATTGACTGCCACGCCCTCCTTGTCACTCAATTTCTGGCGCTAACCTGACAAAAAAAAAAAAAAAAAAAAAAAAAAAAAAAAAAAAAAAAAAATTAGAAGGCCTCAGGCTTGTTTTGCTTCTTGGAAATGACGCTTAATGCAACCTCTAAATTTGGTTGTAGCCCTGCTCGCCCTCGTTAGCTTCAACAAATTGATTTATTATATCAGTTTATTCAGCGATATCTCTATTTTTAATTTTCAAATAATGTACGATTTGTTACTAACGATAGTTGATTTCCCCCACCACTTTGACGTTTGGAAGATATATTCGTATTTCTTGTATTTTTAAGCCAGTAAAACAACGATTACTGTAAATACAGGCAAGACTAAGGTAGGCACATAAAACCCCGGTGGGGCATTTAGAGGGATTATGCCATCTTATCAAGCACGCGTAATTAGGACAGACTTATTCTCTATCGGAATCACAAAGGGGTGTCTCGTTACATTTTATTGAAAGATGCATGAAACAGGTAGATACGGATTTAGAGCTATGGTAAAGACATAATGATTTCTAGTACTGATGAACCTGGATTAAGTTGAGTACATGCCTTCGATATACTAGCAGTTTTGGCTATATCGTCTTGAGACATATGTATTTTCAATTATTGTATTTTTTTACTGTTTTTAAATAGTATTATGTTATATATTATTATAATAATAAAATATTTCATTATTAATATTATTTAAATTAGTTTGAAAATTTAAAAAATAGGTAAAAATACATAACAACAATAAACTATAATTATTTTCAAGAGTTAAGGCTTTCGTAGTGACACGACACAAATAGTTAAATTTATAACAATCGTAGTCTAAACATAAAGTAACTGTTACAACATGGTGCAAAGTATTTCACATGTAAAATATCTCCAAAGCACTATATTTGGTGAAAATATGTTATTCAGAAATTCGGTTGTGGTATGGTTAAAGTGAGGTATCGTGAGGTAGTGAACCAACCTCGCCTGACCTGTCATCAGTTACTCTTAGTGCTGGAGATAGACGGATTATTTATTCATAATTATGTTAGTTTGCAAGACGGGCTGCTTCTGCAATGATACTGTAAGTGAACTACCAACAGTAAGTTTCTGTGTGAAAAAATATGATGTTAGGGTAGGTATGGTTGTACTTTGGTTATATTAGAAAGTCTATAATTTAAGAATTAATTATTTTTTTTATCAAGTCTCATTGTTAAAGAAACAATTATTGAAAAGACTGATTCAGTTTAAGGAGTATATCTAGTTTCTTGTTTCTTTTTGAAGAAGAAACGGTCTTATTTATTAGGTATTGGAAAAATATTATTACTTACTAGTTAAAAAAATGTACAAGAATAGAAACAAAATATTGTCATCATTTTCTTTGTTTCATTTCTTAAGTTGTGTATCATCTCTAATAGGCACGTTATGAAATGATTTCTTTGAACATTGATAATTTTTCATTCCCACAGAGGAAAGACCGGAAACTGGAAGAACTCAGAAACCGAAACTGAAGACAGATTTACCGAGAAATAATTGGAAAAAGGACTAGATGGAAAAGTGATAAAATACAATTTAAATGTCAGGTATAACTGATTTAGAAAAAAAAACAGAAATAGATTGGGATGTTATTTAAATGGAATAAAGGAAGGTGGAATAGTAAGAGTAAGCCGAGATTTTCAAGTCTGCTTACCCTAGATTAAATTGATTAAGGAAAATACAAATTTACAATTTGGAAATAAAGCTTGGAAAAAAGCTTGCAAAATACCTAGTTATAAAAAAATAAGATATTTTTACACTGTCACTTTTCTAAGAGTATACGTCTTCATCTTCCTCTTATTATGATTCTGTCACCACTCTCTCTCTCTTTCCTTTTCTTTTTCCTCTCCTTTCTCTTTCTTTCTCTCTAAATTCCCGCCACCTCCACCCCTCTTCCCTTCCAATCCTTCCTCTCCCATTCTCTCCCTATCTCTCTTTCACTACCTGTCCCTTTCTACCTCTCTCTTTCCTTCTTCTATTTTTCCGTCTCATTCCTGGCCCTTCCCTCTTCCTTTATTATATTCGTAATTTTTCTTTTCCCTAACCGACCTCTCCCTGCCCCTTCCTATCACTCTCTTTCTCTTTCCTCTATATCTTCCTGTATTTTTTTTTATCACTATCCCCACAATGTCTTACAATGATTTATATCAATAAATGCTTTTAAAACGCCAACCAGATACAATCATGCAATAATAATAAAAATTGGCTAGAACCATAATAAACGTTTTATAATATAGACAAATTCTCAGATATTAGAGATTTTAACATTGATCAGGTGTTTCACAAGACATCAATTTGAACATATTGGGGAAAAGAAGAAACGACTTTCTTGCTGTTTGATATAAACAAGACAGTGTCAATGTAAGGAGGCTGGTTAACTGACAGTAACACCGCACGGTTGTATTCACATATACTATAAACAAGTTTATAAATGAGATGGATCAGACGGAGCCATTAGTAACGTCATAAAGGCAAGTGCCACGTTTTGTGTTCTGGTTATACCGCAATACAATACAATACAACCCCGGCGTCGCGAAGCTGTTTTGTTCCTGCAAATTAGAAGGGAGAGTGTTAGCTTCCATATTCCACCATGTTCACTAGAACCAGGATATACAAAATTATAACATATTTGAAATTAGTTTATAATTTATTGAAATTATAAAAATATGTAAAATAGTTGTACCTAACTAGTTTAGATGTTTAATAAAAAATATAATTTTAGTAAATGTAATAAAAGTCATTAAAATCACATGTAAACAAGTTATTAATATTTAATTATGGTATACATAGTTCATTAGTAAAATACATTTTGTGAGATTTCAGATATTTGGTTTATTCTTTTAAAAAACATAATTATACTTTTTAAAGTTATTTTCTTATTATTTTTAGGTATAAGTTTTTCTTATACAAAGACGATCGGTATCACCAGTAGGCGTACTTGAAAATATTGCATTGGCAAACATTTTTATTTAAAAACTATTTTAAAGTTATTACCAACAAAAACGTGATTTTAAATTTCACAAAAAAATAATGCTTACAACTTTCATTAATTATTGCCATACACACATAACCTCACACGTACATCCCACTTGTTTATCAAGTAGCAATACGTTATAAAGGCCTATGTAACTATTTTGAAGTATATCTGCACCTAAGTTAGAATAGGTTTAATTATAACAATCATGAATTTTATCAAGATAAACTCGATCACAAGTCATAGACTTAGTGTTGAAATCTTAAAGAAAGAAAGAAAAGGAAATAAATTTCCCACGTAAACTCCCTGCTGCCGAATCGGCCTCCATTCTCCTAGGTCTTGCATCGACATACGAATGTTGAGACATACTTAACTAGATTACGTCTTTTACCGTATAGACTTAATTTAGTGATTTTACCAACTACACCTAACCGGATATTATGCAGCTATATCTTAACACATCCATATTTCTTACATTGATTTTATTATAAATCAATATAGTGTAATGTAGTTCTGTTTTATTAAGAAACACTGAGATACGGTTTGAAATGGGTGTTGGTGATTAGAGGTTATGTTTTAAAATTGTAGCCCCTGCTCATTAATTGCGACGTTTAAAATTACTTTTACTTGTTTAGATTATATTTTAAAGTGACGCATGCAAAAATGAAAAAAAATCAAGTATCACGAAATCATCATTCAGAAAGCAAATTTATAAATACAAGCAAAAACCGATTGTAAATGATGGCCCATTTTTATTTGCGTGCTCCGTAAATTTAGTTCAAAACATAGTGGGAGCTTAAATAAATGAAACTAAGCTGTGATAGTATTATTACATTAACCTGATATGAAATTAATTTGCAATAACGGATGGGCACGATTTAATATGTAAAGTAAATGCTTACAATAAAACTACACAATTACTCTTCTATCTCCATTATTCTTGTGTCACGTTACTATGTTTTTATTTTATGTTTTATCTTCGTAATATTATTTTTTTGTCAGTTTCGTATTTTTTATTGTGTTTTAATGTATTCATCTTAAAAGACTTGAATTTTAGTTTAATAGTGTACTCTACTGCTATATTATATGAAATGATTTGCAATTTTGTTTTTATTAATAATCTCAATTTCGTTCATTTTAGGTAAATAATTAAATTTAATAATTAACAATTTTTTATAAAATAAACTAGCATCCCTCGTCACCAATACGCCCTCGATCTATTAAGGAGAAAATTTAAATTTGTCATTCAGAGAGCAAAGTCACAGGTTCATGTTTTTAAAGGTTTATTAAAATTCAAAATTTTGTATATAGATATATGTATTTTAAACATTTTCCAGATTGATTTAACATAGGCGTACATGCTTTAAGCATTTCAATTTTATCGTACCCATTGACAAGGTTAACTATTATTTTTTTTCGAAAATATGGCTTTTACCTTAAAACGGGTTAGCCCGTTAAATTTTAATCAGAAAGTTATATCTGCGGTTCAGATATATTCATCGAATTACTTATAGCCTACACTTTATAAGTGTTGTGTAACCACAGTGAAGTTCACTTATGCAGTCTTGTTTTTGGCACGATTTTGTATCACAAATAATGTTGTAGACACTGTCACAGCTACCCCATTAGGAATACGTTGAAGAATTTTCAAAGGGCATTGACAATTTTCCGAACTCCATTCGAAGATATTCGCACACAGGCTACATCATTTCAAACGTAGTTTTAAAATTGTGGACCTATACATTTACATCCTGTACCAAAATAAGACAATATTGTAATCGCCCGGTTTTTTGTAATACATTTAGTTAATTTAAAGAACACATTCATCCATATACAAGTTATTATTTATGCTTTAAAAAGTTTTACCGTGTCAATGCTTCACATTACCAATTGTATCTAACAACTTGACTTTGGCAGTCTCGCTGTCTATTTAAATTTTTCTAATGAAAGATAGGTCTCGTTAAAGTTCTCGTTTGAATTTAAAAAAAGATTTAATTTAAACAATATAAACAAATTATGGCTATAAAACCTTTGAACAGTATTAAATTAAATTAAAATTACAGGTTAGATGTTTTCCAAATTAAAATTTCAGATCTTTTTAAATCATTTCATTAGACAACATTAGGTCAGATGCATACAGGTCTTTCGTAAATAACTGGATTGATTCTACCAAGACATATTTTAAAAGAAACTAAATTTAGAGCATACCTTAGCAATCACTCGAACTGGGCATATCTACAAAATCGAAATATTGCTCGGCTTTACACTTTTAATATAATAAAACTATAAAAGCTAAAATACAAGCTACATATTAAGTTTTACAATAGACCTTTTTACTTATTATTAAAATTTGAATATTACACTATAAAAGGTTTAAATAACGCATCTGACGAATGTTACCAATCACTAATTTTTTAGTGATTTGTTAGAAACAAAATTTTCTTTTAATTTTGGCCGATATTACGTTAGGTAAAACAAACAAATATCTATGCAACATGCTATACTATTGTCACTAATTTAACATGTTGAAATATAGCAAAAGAAAGAAATGGGAAATTGCGCTCTATCGTTTTTTTTACCCCGTTTATTAATAAAATTTTTTTCCTGCAGTTTTTTCGTTTGGATAAGAATATATTTCCAATGGTTCTGGTTTTTTAATCTTTAGTAGTTTCGGCTGTGGATTGATTAGTCAGCCCCAGAGTAAATCAAAACATTAGTTTTTATATGTAAAGATAATAACAAGCGTAACGTTTTTTCATCGCCTGAATACTCTAAACTATTATGTTCATAATTTTATTTTGTCTCATTAAAGTACCCACTTTTAATTAATTATAAAAAGCTTTTATTTCGACTGCACGAAAAGTACCATTTAAAGAAACAATTGGCGAGCTTTAGTTACGAGAGTAGGAAGCTTTTATTCCCTCTCTAATTGCTAGATTGCATTAAAAGTAGTTCAATAGAAGCAGAGGTCGTGTTTTCCAAATTATCTAGGTCACAGTGTTATTTCGCCCAGCGAGGGGATTACACATTCATACTGACGCGGGCCGTTGCACATCAGTTGGTTATGACATTCGTACATGGTCACTGGATCGCTTATCGCCCATGCTAATATTCAACTTTTATCTACGTCATTTTACCGTAAAACACGTGGACATTTTACCACGGAGCTACTTCTAAATGAATAACGTAGTTACGCTACTAAGAAATTTCAAATACGTTATATAATATTCGTATAATATAATTTATGCCTTACTTATTCAGTTTCGATTTTAATAAAATCATAAAATACTTCTCTTAAAAATTATATTGATTTAAATAAACTGAGGATTTTAACTATAGACTCTAATTTTACAGATAAAAATAATAAGAAAAACTAACACTTAATAATAAAGGTATATGTGGCAGTTGATATAGAAAAGCATATATAAACCTTAACTCTATACAATTTCGTCTCTGCTAGCTTGATTGCATATCAATATCATAAATCGATGCGAGTTGTTCGGTGCTTGCTTCAACAATAACATTTGTACTCTCCTAACTGGATACGTTGCAGCTATATTTTAATGTAGTATAGTATAGTGCGGTTATTCTTAAAATATTATTCTGTTGTGGACTACTTTTATACAGAATGTTGTAAAGAATTTTTGTTTTCAAGACGATAATTAGTGTAATTTTTTTACCAACATTTATGTTTTTCAACTCTTAAAATCACTTGTTTTTTGTTTAAATGTTTTTTGAGTAACATATGTAAAAACGAAAATAACGCAAGAGGAACTGCAATTGGTCATACTGCCAACCTATGAAATAAAGAAACCCATTTAATGTATTAATGGATTTGTCTATTAATAATAAATGTATTATTATTAATTTGCAATAACTACAGTATTGTATTATATTAATGTATTAGTTGATTATACAAAGTTTTTGTTCGTAAAATTACTAACTGTTTTTACTTAATCCGTCTTTAGTTTACAAGATCTTTTAAAAATGATTTTAAATACTTTATTTTATAAGTTCTTTTAAGTTTAAATTTATCTCGGGCATTAGAGGTATTATAATTTCTGTATAAAAATTACTACTTTTACGCAAGCGAACTCCTGGTACTATAATGTAATGTTTGTAAAATGTAAAATTTTTAAGTTTTTTTTGTAGTTGACTTTAATTATATTAAATTGCTCAGAGTTCAATTTTATATTAGGTTTATTTAAAAACATTATATATTGTTTATTACCTGTTTTACAAAGTTATTGTACGTCAAATATAAAAACAGGCTTTTAACCTCAATTCATTTCCATTTACCACGAATACTTCAAAAACTATTTATGTGTGGTCTGAAACGACTTTTTCGCTTTTACCGGTAAAAAACAACAAGAAACTATCTTTTAAGTTACTCAATTAACGCCCTAAGACTTTCAGTACGATTGGATTTAATGGGAGGTGTTGAAATCCGACACAGCTTGTGGTGGCCGAAACTTGCTAGCGAAGCATTTCCGCACCTATGTTCATATGCAGCTTTTTTCTTATTTCTCTATGTAGTACTTCTCTTCTTCTCCTGAAATACTTTGTTTCTTCTTGAATTACCATTTATCATATAGGATTATGATTTATTAGTTTGAAAATTTTGTTACTACAGAATATTTTCAATGTTGATATGATTATAAGAACTAACGATTCTTGAACTTGCTAATACTATTCGAGTGTACACATTTGAATTAGATGGAGGGTGGATTCCAGTTAGGTTTAAAATACCCACGAATATTAATTTGAAACATATCGAAACAAACCAGTCAATATCCACCGAAGTACTGTAAAGGAGGTACCGCAAAGGTTTACCGTAAGTGAGTACACTTTAACGTGCCATGCATGGGGTTATCGACTAAACAAATCGACGTGCGTGGTCAGGATTGATGAAAGCGACGAAGTGTCATTTCGATTTAGTGAGACAGCTCAATTGGCATGAGAGTCCTCGACAGTAGCCTTGGTGCCAACCATTACAAGCATGTGCTTTCATTTTACGTACAGATTACCTAAAATAATATAGCCATACATAAAAGCGCATGAACGGGTATGAAGATAGCAGTAGTTTATTCAAACACAAAAATTTATACCAAACACAAAAATTTACAGATTTGATACAAAAATTTGATTTAAATAACAAAAACCTACAATTAGAATCTAATAGGGCCTTTAAATTTTTAGAACTACAAGTTAAAATGTTCTATTTATATCATTTGTTTTTAAGACAGATTCATTCGTTACATGAAAAAGTATTTTCTATATAATTATTGTATTATATACATTAATTTGTATTATAATATTATATATTATTACTATGATATTAAATATGTATAATACATATATAGTTATTAAATATAAAATAATATATAATATTACACACACACACACACACACATATATATATATATTTATATTACGATATATACATGTATGTATATCTATATATTCATATTTTTGTAATGTATTATTACAATAATATACACGTTTTCTATATTACAAGAAAATCACCAAATTTAATATATGTGTATACACACACACACACACACATATATATATATGAATCATATATGTATGATTCTTACGGATGAGTCAAGCACTGGACTCTTTAAGTTGCAATCGTAGTCTAACAAAGAACATTCAACACGTGAAGAATACAAATTTCGAAAATAAAATTAAAACCAAACGGATTCCTTTATAAAAATTTGTACTTCACACTCTGTTACGTTGACAGCATTAGTTAAAAGCCATTAATTTTGGGTGTACCAGAAAACAAGTAGGAGTTTCCCGCGCATGCTCGTTGCGCTTAGGTAGAGAGCAGCATTTTGGCCAGTGCGACTAACGCTATGTTCCGCGTCGGTTGGCGTCAGCTCTAAGTGGCCGTGACATCGACGAAAGTGCGACTTGTAATACAGTGCAATCGTTGTAAAGCTAACAGAGGTTTATTTCGGAATATTTGTTATTTTATTTTTGACAAAACCTTTTGTTGATACATTTTATAAAACTGTTTTGACAAATGCAAAAATATTTTAAAAAACACACACCACACATATATATTTAAATCATATAATTTTCATGGAATATTTTAAGTGAAAGTGGCGAAAATAAAAATTTAACAGAAATGTAAAAAACAATAACAATAGTATTGCATGTAATTAAATATCAATTGCTCAATTCTTAATATCATAATTTACAGAATTGTATTTTCTTCTCATTCTGTTAAATATTTTATATACAGTACTAAAATTTGTTGAAATTTCAAGAGTGAATATTTGAGGTATACGTTCCAATAAAATCAATAAAATAAAAAAAAAACTATATTGACTGTAAAACTATAGAGATGGAAATTTCAAATTTTTAAATACAAAAAATAATAATTTTTAAAATAAATAATTACAAATTATGTGACCTAACTGTTAACTCTACCAACAATTTCAGCTTTCCATAAAACATAAACCAGTGCTAGAGTGTAAACAGATTTTAAAAATAAATTTGTAAAAAAAATTAAAGATCTATTTTAAAGATTAAAACAAAATACACACATTTTTTAATATAATTTTATGAATTTCTTATTCACGAAAGGGTGACATTTATTTATGGGAGTTTTTATGGAATAGATTTAACAACAGCTAATTACTATTATAAGTAAAAAAAATAATGAAATCATTAATAATTGAATAATATCAGTTTTTTTTCTTTATGAATTACTAAATATTATTTCTACTAATATGTATTCTACAAATAATACAAAGAAACAAATAATTCTATATCTCACACATTTGTAGAAATGTTTTCTAACGACATAGACATATTTTATGTGTGATAGTGAAAGTGTTGAGAAAATTTGTCTAAATCTGTTCTTACAAGTTTCTTATATGGAACAAATTCAAATACACGGGCTTACAGAAACAAATGGCTTGTGACGATAAGATAAAATTTTGATATTATAGTTGTTATTAATAAACCATAAAAGTAAAATTTAAATCAATGATTAAATTAGAGCCAATTAAATAAATTAATAAGTAAACTTATGCCAAACATATAGTGTTCCATTTATATATAGGCTACTTTAACCTTAGAGAATACCTCTGTTGTAGATTAAAACATGGATTGAGCGCGAAGGATCGACAAGCTTAGCTTATTTTTGTAACACTATTTTCCTCTGAACAAGTAGAAACATCTAAGAAAAATTCTAGCAAGAATATCCTAACTAATCTTTCAATGTATAATTAATGTTTCGAAATTACCTTTCATAGTCTGTAAATGTACAAATTTAAAATGCGGTGACAAAAGAAATAAATAAACAACCATAATTTGTATTTACTAGCAATCAAATGTTATTTCTTTCGTATATATATTTACATTAGCAAACATCGATGTATCTGGATTGTTTGGATATCCACAGTGCGTTTTGACAAAAGAAAAATGAGCTTAAAATTTTTTCAATAATCTCTGAAAATATCTTCTTATAAAAAGTTGTTTGTCTCTAATAATGTATAGCACAGTTTAGTGTTTGAAAGTATTTTTCTTTACAGTTAATTTACAAACGGGAAACTTTTAATTATTAGTTGAATGAATAAATCGATACGTGCAGAAACAAATAAATGCCAAATAATAATAATAATATTATTAAAAAACATATTGATTTAAACAAATTCATATTTTAAAATCAATTATTTGATCAAAATATATAAATGAATCTATGAATACTGAAGAGAAATTATATTTTAAACTGAAAAAAAGAATTATTTATTTGATATTCTTGCAGTTATTGTTTTTATTATATAATAAAATATATATTATACTATGTGTGTATATATGTTACGTAGGTAAATTGAAATATTTAATGATTTAAAAAAATATTTCAGCCTAAACATACCATACACAACCATAACTATGAAATACATAGCTTAAGGAACAATGAAAATAGTTGATGAAAAATATTTCATAAAAAATTACATATTAATTTTTAACGAAAGTCAATTCATATAAACCTTAATTTTTCACTCGTCGCCGATAGATAATTCCCTCGTACTGATAAGTTTAACGTATCTACGCACGTAATGAACACGAAATTTTACTATTTACTAATTACTATGTCTTGGATACTAATTTTCATGAAATATTCACCTTTATTTGGAAACGGAAGCTAATTGTCATGAAACTTTCACTTTCCACTCGTCACCGAAAGTTAAGTAGAATGAGGTTCTTACACTTTACTTCTTAGGGGTATTCTTATACTTCTTACATTTTGTGGTATTGGGGTTCTTTTCAATATTTTTATTGTAATTTACTTCTTGCCGGAGGTTAATTATCCTCAAATTTTTACTATTCACTTGAATTCAAGGAACATGAATAGTTCACTATTCAGCTGCACGAATTTTATTTTTAATAATCATTCACTATTTACGCTGATGAAATTAATTTGTATAATAATTTTATTATTTGCTTCTTGATAGGAGTTAATTCACTTGATCTTTCGTTCTTCACTTTTTACCAGAAGCTAATATGAAATGTTCATTCCTCATGTGGCATCGAAAGCTATTTCACATGAATCTTTCGATCTTCACTTTTTAATAGAAGTTAATATGAAACGTACATTTCTCACGTGGCATCGAAAGCTATTTCATATGAATCTTTCGATCTTCACTTTTTAATAGAAGTTAATATGAAATGTTCATTCCTCACGTGGCATCGAAAGCTATTTTACATGAATCTTTCGATCTTCACTTTTTAATAGAAGTTAATATGAAACGTTCATTTCTCACGTGGCATCGAAAGCTATTTCACATGAATCTTTCGATCTTCACTTTTTAATAGAAGTTAATATGAAACGTTCATTTCTCACGTGGCATCGAAAGCTATTTCACATTAATCTTTCGATCTTCACTTTTTAATAGCAGTTAATATGAAACGTACATTTCTCACGTGGCATCGAAAGCTATTTCATATGAATCTTTCATCTTCACTTTTTACTAGAAGTTAATATGAAACGTTCATTCCTCAAGTGGCATCGAAAGCTATTTCACATGAACCTTTCGACCTTCACTTTTTACTAGAAGTTAATATTAAATATTCGTTCCTAACGTGGTATCGAAAGCTATTTCACATTAATCTTTCGATCTTCACTTTTTACTAGAAGTTAATATGAAACGTTCATTCCTCAAGTGGCATCGAAAGCTATTTCACATGAATCTTTCGATCTTCAGTTTTTAATAGAAGTTAATATTAAATATTCGTTCCTCACGTGGTATCGAAAGCTATTTCACATGAATCTTTCGATCTTCAGTTTTTAATAAAAGTTAATATTAAATATTCGTTCCTCACGTGGTATCGAAAGCTATTTCACATGAATCTTTCGACCTTCACTTTTTAATAGAAGTTAATATTAAATATTCGTTCCTAACGTGGTATCGAAAGCTATTTCACATGAATCTTTCGATCTTCAGTTTTTAATAGAAGTTATTATTAAATATTCGTTCCTAACGTGGTATCGAAAGCTATTTCACATGAATCTTTCGACCTTCACTTTTTAATAGAAGTTAATATTAAATATTCGTTCCTAACGTGGTATCGAAAGCAATTTCACATTAATCTTTCGATCTTCACTTTTTACTAGAAGTTAATATCAAACTTTCATTCCTCAAGTGACATCGAAAGCTATTTCACATGAATCTTTCGATCTTCAGTTTTTAATAGAAGTTAATATTAAATATTCGTTCCTCACGTGGTATCGAAAGCTATTTCACATGAATCTTTCGATCTTCAGTTTTTACTAGAAGTTAATATGAAACGTTCATTCCTCAAGTGGCATCGAAAGCTATTTCACATGAATCTTTCGATCTTCACTTTTTGATAGAAGTTAATATTAAACGTTCATTCCTCACGTGGTATCGAAAGCTATTTCACATGAATCTTTCGACTTTCACTTTTTACTAGAAGTTAATATGAAACGTTCATTCCTCACGTGGCATCGAAAGCTATTTCACATGAATCTTTCGACCTTCATATTTTAATAGAAGTTAATATTGAATGTTCATTCCTCATGTGGTATCGAAAGCTATTTCACATGAAGCATTTCATTTGTCTATTATTAATGATAATAATAAACATACAATTGGTACCTCCTTTGTTAAAGATTCTTCTCTTCCATGGAAATTTTAAAATTTTGTTGGTAAGGGTGGTCATGATAAGATGGTAATTAAGATCACGAAGAAAAGTTACAAAATGTTAATTATTTCACGAACGATCGCTAAAACCAGATAAAGATTACGAATGACAAAATTTGAAATAACAAAAAAGTTTAATAACATTGTATTGATTGTACTGCTATGTACACTTTTGTAGTTTAATATATTGGCAAACATTTTCTGAAAATCCCGACTACTGTGTACCGATACTGGGTACGTCTAACACATTAATGTAAATACTTGTATCGGTCTTTAAATAGTAAATATAATAAACATATGCACTTGAAATTGCAAAACTTAAATAATGGTCATACATTTTTCCAAAGAGGCTAAGACTTTCAAATACATGTGTAGAACATTTTATAAATAAAAAAATCAAATACATTAGTTTTTAATATATTAGCTTGAAAATAAAATCTACCCTATGTTTAAACAGTTTTGACATGCCATTGCTGTGATAGGTTATAAAATGCGACAGCAAAAGAAGTATAATTTCATTTTTTCTTCTTATTTATTAGAATATCAAAAATAAAAAAGTATTAGCACAAAAATAATGTTCAAAACTCGGACATGGACAAAAATAGACTAAGAATATACAGGTATGTATTCAGTGTTATTGCTGCGGGAAACATTTTTGCGATTATGAATTCGAGGTGAAGCAATGAGTGAAATCGATTTAACAACACTGTACAACTGTACTTCGCTGCTTCTGGGAAAGGTTCCCCATTACAATACAACCTCGATCTGGTCGGTAAACCGCTCTCATGTGCTTACTGTCCTCAATTCAATACTTGACGATCACGATAATGTGATCCCCAGCGAACAGAGGACACTTCTAAGGGGCTTCCTGTCTGACTGTTTGCTGCCTCAGCCTCATAAGCCTCATGACCTTTTATGGTGGCAGAAAACCATCTGGACGGTTATATTTGCGGCCATGCTCGTGGTAGCTACAGGAGGAAATGCTATAGTTATGTGGATAATATTGGGTAAGCATTACATTTATATGAACACTTTTAGATAAACATATTTATCTATCTATATACAAAATAATTACTTCTCTACTATAGCTATTAACTTTCTAATTACAAACACATTTAGGTTTTTGATTATTTACTATTCTGATTGTAAATGCACTTTTCGTTTTCACTGCAATATATTTAAGTTTCCGATTGCAAAAAAGCAATAATGACGTTTCTGATTACAAAAATACTCAGGTTTCTGTTTTAATTACAATTAAATTTTCTTTATGATTAAAATATATTTACGTTTATGATAACAAGCATTTTGCTTTTCTTACTATAAAAAATATTTACGAAAATATTATGGCTCTGATTACAAATATATTTCTGTTAAAAATATATTTACTTTTCTGATTATAAATATATTTACATTTATCTCTCTGGTTACAAATATAGTTATGTTTCTGATTAAATGATATTTAGGTTTCTGATTATTAATAATCTTACTTTTACCTTTCTGATTACAAATCCATTTCACTATTTATTATAAATACATTACGAATATGATAGTAAATACATTTACTTTTCTGATTATAAAACAATTATTTTTCTTATTTCAAGAATATATAATTTTCTAATTAAAATTTATTTAGGATTCCGATTACAAATATATTTATGTTTCTGATTAAAGATATATTTAGGTTAACGAATAGAAATATATCACGTCTCTGTTATTGCATATATTTACGTTTCTGATTATAAATATATTTATATTTATCTCTCTGGTTACAAATATATTTACGTTTCTGATTATAAATATATTTACATTTATCTCTCTGGTTACAAATATATTTACGTTTCTGATTATAAATATATTTGCATTTATCTCTCTGGTTACAAATATATTTACGTCTCTGATTATAAATATATTTACATTTATCTCTCTGGTTACAAATATATTTACGTTTCTGATTATAAATATATTTACATTTATCTCTCTGGTTACAAATATATTTACGTTTCTGATTATAAATATATTTACATTTATCTCTCTGGTTACAAATATATTTACGTTTCTGATTATAAATATATTTACATTTATCTCTCTGGTTACAAATATATTTACGTTTCTGATTATAAATATATTTATATTTATCTCTCTGGATACAAATATATTTACGTTTCTGATTATAAATATATTTACATTTATCTCTCTGGTTACATAAATATATTTACATTTATCTCTCTGGGTACAAATATATTTACGTTTCTGATTATAAATATATATTTACATTTATCTCTCTGGTTACAAATATATTTACGTCTCTGATTATAAATATATTTACATTTATCTCTCTGGTTACAAATATATTTACGTTTCTGATTATAAATATATTTACATTTATCTCTCTGGTTACAAATATATTTATGTTTCTGATTACAAATATATTTACTATTCTAATTATAATCTATATTAATGACTAAAAATACTTTTACGTTTCTGATTGCAAATATCATGAGTTTTTAATTGAAAATATATGAAGATTCTGACTACCATTCTATTTACATTTCTGATAAGAATTAATTTAATTTTTCGATTGAAAATATGTTTAAAATTCGAGTCACAAATACATTTTAATTTCTGATTACAAATATATTTACGTTTCTGATCACAGAACCATTACTTTTATGATTACAAGTATATTTAATTTTCTAATTTAAAATTAGTTTACGTTTGTTCCTAACTACGGAATTTATGTTTCCGATTAAAAATATATTCAAGTTGATGATTACAAATATATTGACGTTTGTATTGAGGTATTCATATGTGTTTACTTTTTTGATTCATAATGCATGATCTGATAAACAATAACTCTGACACCGGTCTCTTTCAACAATCAGCCATTCAGTTACGTCTCTGATTATAAATATATTTATCGTTCTTATTATAATATACCATTATGATTACAAAAATTTTTATGTTTCTGATTGCAGAAATCAATAGTTTTTGATTGAATAAGATTCTGATTGCATTTACTTCTTTAGAAATACATTTACGTTTCTGATTATAAATATATTTATGTTTTTAATTAAAAATAGTTTTACGTTTTTGATTACAAATATAGTGTATTGATATTTTTAATTAATAACGCAAGGTCTCAAATATAATGACTCCGATATCTTTCAACAATCAACCATACATACGTTTCTGATAGTAAATTTATTTACCATTCTAATTATAATTTACATTCATGAATACAAATATTTTGACGTTTATGATTGCAAATGTATTAAATTCTAAAATATAGTGATTTTTGATTGCCAAACCACTTACGTTTCTGATTAGAATTATCTTAAGTTTATGATTCCAAATATAGTTCTAATTACAAATATAGTTTCGTTTTTGTTAAAAAATATATTTGGTTTTTTAATTTTTAATACAATAACGTTTCTAAATACAAATATATTTATCTGATTAAAAATATATTAATTTTGTTTATTACAAATATATTGACATTTAGACTCATAGCCAAAGATCTAAAAAAAAAAATGATTTCGACTCGATCCCTATAATAATAATCAACTATATATATTTACGTTTCTGATAATAAATATGTTTACCATTTTAATTGTAATATACATTTACGATTAAAAATATTTTTACTTTTCTGTTACAAACATAATAAGATTCAGATTCCAATTATAGTACGTTTCTGATTGTCAACTTATTTTTCTGATTAAAATTATATTTAATTTTATGAATAACATATATTTACGTTCATGATTACAAATATATTACTTTTTCTTATTATAAATATATTTAGGTTTCTGGTTTGAAAAATTTTATCCTTCTGATAAAAAATATATATTAGTGTTTTTGATTATAAATATATCTACTATTCAAATTACAATTTATATTTATGATTTGCGTTTTTAGCTACAAATATGATAGGTTTTCAAATGCCAATATAATACCTTTCTGATTACAATTAAAGTTTTTGATTGCAAATATGTATACATTTCGGATTACGAATATATTTACTTTTTTGAATACAATTATTAGCAAATTAAATTTACGTTAATGATTGAAAATATATTTATATGATTACATATATATCTACGTTTAAGTATATATTTTTACGTTTCTGATTAGTATTACTAGGTTTAATATTGCAAATATATTTTCAGTTTTGCGAAAAAATGCAAAAGCCTCTATAACTCAAAAATGTTTATTACTAGATAATACCAAATATAAGTAATGTTCTAGCAAAAAAAAAAATAATAAAATGTGAGGGTGTAAAGCTTGTTAACGCACTGTTTTTGAAATTTACAAATATGTACAAACTTACTGAAGAAGATTTTTAAAATTAATAAAAACTTTCGTCTCACTTAGGGTTTTTAAAATTTGTCTTGAGGATTTGACTCGTCATTAGTTTACCTTTATGATTCATAAATTTGGATCCTAAATATATCCCATAGCAAATACTCGAGATAGTTTGTGGAATGTAAAAGCTCATACGTGAATTAATGGAAAAAGTACCAAGAGTATAATATTCATCAATATTTAGTTTAAACAACGGTTACAAAAGAAAAGAGAAGATTAGAAGCCTTTAAAATTGCTTTAAAATAATGATAAAGTCAGGGTAAATTTCATTAGTGGCTTAATGACAACATGTTGCAAGAATTAAAGATCCACAATCAATAAAGTGTTTTATGTAAAAGGAAAGATATACCCATTGATCATACCCTAAAGCGTGAAAGCTTACTGAAGAAAATATTTGAAACAATAATAGAAGAAAAAAGTTTAAAGAAAACAGTACGAAACCTAGAAAATTCTAGTCTTTGGATGAAGTTAATAGGAACAGATATTGAGGATGGCTACATATAGAGGAATATAAGCATGCTGAAAAAATATAAATCAAGAATTGACGACCAAATTCGATAAGTCTGCTAAACGTACCGCAACAGTCTCTGTTGGCCTCTGTTTTCACATTTTATGTTGATATTTAAATTGATACAATTTCTTTAACATATTGGTTAATGAATTAGCTTTCCTCTATATCATAAATTTGTTGCTGTGATTGTAAAATAATTCATTATGTGTATCTTTTAAAGCGTATGCTATCTTGTATGTATTATATATTTTCTCACTAGTCAAACCTATCAAAACAACTAGGTGTAGGTTATTGTTGTAATTTTCATTCAAGTTAAATGTAAATCCTAAGAGATAAGTAGTATGTCCAGTGTATGTTGTGATATGTTAACCAATTTGCCTAAAAGCAAAAGTCGGTTTATTCTCTGGAAACACTGTAGCGTATATAAATTATGATAAACGTTACACAGTGTCGAACACATAAATTATTATTTGTTATTTTGGCAGTTGTAAAAATAAACTACGTTTATAAATTTATTTCTTACTGAAGCGTACACTTTTGTAACTAAATAACACTTTCCTCCCTTATCTTTTGAATCCACTTTACTGGTAAGAAATATCTGCTTTCCATCATACGAAGGGTTGGAAAATGTAGAATCATACTGTTAGGGTTTAAGACCCCGTAAATAATACATTTATTATAACTTTGTATATTTCTGTCGTATTTTTTTCTCTGTCATAGTTTCACAAAACTATGTAAATAAGAGTTTATATTTTCTTTCCCTAACGTAAAAAAAAATTTAATAATAATGAAAAAAAAAATAGATGACTACTTCTTTGATATAAATGCATGAAATACTTATAACATCTTCACAGAAATACGTATTAAATGAAATGAATAGCTGGAGACTAGCGTGGTGTAATAACCAGAATTGTGTATTATCCATTGGGTTCCTACAAATATTGCTTCACCGGCATTCTCGTATATTATCCCGTGTGGTATTACATTCCCGCACCAGTTCAGGCTTTATCGTAATCGTGTATTTCATTCCAATTGATGCCTAATTTTAAACCTGGGACTTTATTAGATGAAGAGTTAATTATTATACATGATAATATATAAAAAAATTGGTCCTCAAAATTTGATTAATTTTTAAAAATAAAATTGAGTTCTAGAACTGTTAAGTTGAGATAGTTAATTTTTCACGGCTAACCTTTAATCTTATACTTTATTTAATACAAAATAAAATTAATTGTTAATTTGTGTGTACTGGAACGGCCAGAGCCTTAGTTTTGTGTTGAAAAATTGAATAAAATGAAATGTTATTTAAGTTCATAAACATTTGCAAACGTTTCATATTAACTTTATCATATACGGTGAAGGCTGTGGGGAATTAATAGCGATATTTCTCTTGTATAAACATTTCGTACAGCTATGAATAAGTGAAATGATTTCTTCACTGGATGGAAATTAAATAATTTTAATTTGTAAGAAGAGTATTTTCACTAGTAAAAATCAAATTATAAAACATTTTAAATTAAAATATAAAACAGAAATAAAATCAATAGAGGAAGTAAAAATAATTTTAAGTTGTTCCTAGTGAGGAGTAATATTTATTATAAAATTATTAAATCCATGTTGTAATTAACACGCGGCCTAGCCATCACGTGTGACAGTGTTAAATGTGAGTTACAGTGTCAAAGAAATGGAACTAGAAGTCGTAAGATTATCATTCGAACTTCTAAAGATTTGCCAACAGGGGAAACGAACAATAAAATAAACCAAAATATTAAAAATAATAAATATAGGAAGGAAAAAAGACGTTTTTGAACTCGGAAGCTCTAAAGTTCAGCAAAGCTGCAAAGAAGAATCCAGTATTGAAAATAGAAAGCGCGATTACAAATTAACCTATTATAATCGATCAGCTGACCTCTGAGCCTACGCGGAGGAGAGTGGTAGCTTACCTGATAAAAAAGAAAACTTGAAGAGAGCTTCACTATGGCGGTCCGTGGTTAGAGCCAACGCTTAAGACAAAGATGGAATACTGTGAGATTTCTGTTGGCCATCTTATAATACGCGTTATATATAATTTATTTAATGTCAAACGTTTTTATTTAAATTCACATGTTTTCTATTTTGAGTGTTTAATAAATGAACATAGGTAACAATGATATCTCTAATAATTTGAAAGTAATTCCTGTGGCACCCAAAATAAATAAAACTTTATAAACCTTCTAACTAGAAAAGAGTAAATATTGAAGTATTATATTAAATTTATTAAATAGAAGTTCAAGAATTTATTAACGCAAATATTTTTTTGATAGTAAACTGCTTGCAAAGGTTTAGAAAAGGACTCAACAATGAGTATATGAGGTAGAGGGTAAACTAGTTGGTTTTTACATAATGTCCTGGGACTTATTCCACTGGCAGATATTTCTCAAATCACCAGAGGTACTAGAAATTCGTAAATTGGATGGGATGATATTTTAACCCTAACAGATTTAAGCGTTTCAGACAGTTACCAGTAGTTATCAGATGGAATAACCACTAAATCGTTAATTATACATATGATCTATTACCTATAAAATACGTCAATCTATTCACCCGAAACAGTAATATTTTATAAAATAATAATAAACATTAGAGTGGTCGAAATTACAATGGGGTGGTTGGGTGGACAGTAGGGGGTTGTAAGGGTTGGCTGTGGAAGTGTGTATGAATATGTCATGTGTGTTTAATGGCTCACTGACAAATATCAATTATTCTTAGAGGTTAGCAAATATTCTCTTAAACGGAAAAGGACCGAGCCTCCGCGGTTTAAAATAACTATTTCATTCTACTGAATAATTGGACGATTGAATAATGACATAACTATAAGATAAGAGATACTTTAGAAGAATAATTTCACTTCATTATTTCATCAAGTTTCTTAACAAGGTCAGTAATTTATTACTTATATTGGTTTTGAATGAAATAATATTAGAAATCATGTAAATAAATTCTAAAAAAAAATATTAGTACTCATAAGGAGATGAAAGTATTTAAAATAGTAATTTCTATTTACTAGAAAGTTAATAACTTGTAATTTAGTTAAGGGATACACTAAGTAAAAACCTGAATTACCACCTAAAATGTCCCACATCTAGCTATGAATTACGCATAATTGTTTTACATCAAATCCGTCTAACAGACTGAAATGTGTGGCTAGTAAGTAACGTGTTAGACGTTTCTTTTAAATTACTAAGAAAATACTTTAAATGTTTGAAACAAGTTTTTATCTTTCTTTCCATATGTAACAATAAGTGTGCACAATTATAAGTTTCAAGGTAAATTATAAAATTCGCTATTAATATGTAATTGGATGTTCGATAATAGTAATTCAGAATAATGACGTTTTAAGGCAAATTATAATCTTAGAAGTCCCATTCAAACCATAAATATTTTTGAAGACATCTTGGCAAGACACCATCCTGCCTTAGGGTTAAAAGTGATTAGCGCGAGGCCTGTGGGTTGTTTGCTGCAGTTTGGAGTTTATTTAAGCAATTACCCTCATTGTAAATACAGCCAGCATTAGAGCAGGCAATAAACGCCCTGAAGTTGAACTCTGTTGTATTAGTCATTATAAGTGAATTGTAAGAGATTATCAGTTAAACAGTTTGGATGAGTACCAGGTTTTATATTATGTTCTCTTGCAAGATATCTTAAAAAAATAGTTATATTAACTAAAAGGATATCGGAATAGTAAAGTAACAAAATTAACAAGAAATAAACACATTTTATTTATTTAACGTAAGGTCATTAAACACAATAAAGGATAAAATATATCTTCAAACGATTTGTTACTTTCATTAAAAAGTAAATAAACTTTTGATGCAACTAAACTATATTCTTTAAGTAGAGAATCAAAGTTCAGTATTTATTAAAAACTATTAAAGTACTAACTAAAAAATGACTATCAAAGTATAAAATATAATAAGGTTATCATACTGTTAATTATAAACTGAAATTGTTTTCTAAACTAAAACTTGCATTTGAAACACAACCTAATAACTAATGGGTTTTTAATATTTAAGCATCCTGATATTATATATATTAAATGATTTTGTATTTATAAATCGTCTCTTCAAGTGATTTCGATTGTGAAACATATTTTTCATAGCTTTAAATAATTTTAACACTGGAATTAAAATGCAGTGAAATACAAACCTTTATACTCGCAGTTACACATTAATAACGTATCAATTTGTTGACAAGGTAACAAAAATTAGCACCATTTAGATATTTATAAATTTAACCTGTTGAAAACATGACCTAAATATACAGCTTATAGAAAAAACTATGGAAAATTTATTTCAGTAGTTTTTAAGGTGGTTTGACTAAGCAAACTTTGTGTATATAAGTGGGATTAAATATGCCTTATCCTATATATATATATATATATATATATATATATATATATATATATATATGTATATATATATATATATATACACACATGATCTGCCCTGGTACAATATATAAAGAAGATATTTTGGCATCAAATATGGAAGGTCGAGTATTTCAGTAGACCTACTTAATACTGACCAATTTTAAATATTTTTTTAAGGAGATAAAAGCATAAAAAGAAACAATATATTCCTTCTGGGTTAGTGATTATCCTTTGTTTCCTTAATCGACACTAACAAATGTACTCGTATAATCAAACATATCGAGTGTAATACAGTACTGCATAAAGTGTAAAGGCAAAAGTTTACACCCTTGCGGCTTACAGAATATTATGGAAACAAATTCTAATTCAAATATAATTAAAAAAATCAACGACCTTTAAACCCGAAACGAAGAGCTTCAAACGAAGGTTCGTGATGAGATTCCGTTTAATCTCCGAGTATGGCTCCTGGATAAATCATTAAAGGGCTTTACGTTTTAAATTAGACATGGACAATGTGTAGATCTCCTGTTAGGAAAATAAAATTTACAACTGTTTGATCTTAATATAAATAGAAACCGTAATATAGAAAAAACGTAAAAACCATAGATCACGGAAACGTAAATTATAATAAAAAATTTAAAACCCTTATATATTGAAAATTATCGACAGATAGAAAGCCTGTGTAATCGCTAATTGAGTAACAGAGTGTACAATAGAGAGTTTCAACTCTATTGTAATATTTCTGCTAAACGTTTTTAATGTTAAAATTGTAGAAAACTAAACAATACAAGAAATACAATGTCAAAGTTGTTGTATCGAAAATACTGTTTGAAACATTTGTTTACCTATTGAAGGGAAATTCATGTTAATATAAGTTTAATATTACGTGAAAATTGTGTTTTAGAATTATGACGGTTTGTATATTTTGCTGTAAAAACCCGGCGGATATTGGTAAATAAAGAATTTCCAACCCTTGATGGTAAAAGAATATCTTTTCGAACTTTTACCTTGATGAACCTTGAAAGTTTTAATGCAATCTTTAACTTTATTGGTTGTGCAGGCTCTACCGAGAAAAAATATTGAGAAATTACTATTTTTAAAAATACTCAACTAAGTGCATACATAATTGCTTACTTTCTGACGAGTTTCAAAACATTCGTTCCTTTTACAAAACTAACCCTCTACTGGCGGCATCGGTTGGGTGTAAAGGCTCTAACGGAAATGGATTTATGACTGTGGAATGGGGTGGGTTGTTTGAGTTGTGTGTCATATAATAGAAAAGGCTGTTGGCTTCAAAGTGATTGTGATAATTTAATACGTCTTCTTTATCTGTTGCGTAGTGTTTGTAGATTTAATATTTTTCTAGGGTTGTTAGTTTTTTATTTTGTTTTAAGGTGTGTAGAACATTTAAATTAGTGTGTATGTTGGTGTGTGTGTGTGTTGGGTGTTTTTTAGGTGTTTTGCGTAGCTGGATTTAGGGTGTTTGTTTTTTTGGGTAATGTGTTCTTCGAAGCATGTATAGAATGACCTGCCGGTTTGGCCGATGTATTGGTTGGGGCAATCGTTACAAGTAATTTGTAAATACCTGAGAGTTTGTATATGTCAGTTTCTTTTTGAAAAGGTGGTATGTGCTGTCTTAAAGTGTTTGTAGTTTTGTAGGATATTTGGTAATGGAGGTTTTTGAATGTGGAGGCTATTTTGTGTGTATTTTTGTTATGGTAGGTGAGGGATATGTATTTGTTGCTTTTTGTGTGGCTTGTCTGCGTGGCCGTTTGATGGTGTTTATGATTAATTTTCCTGAGTATGTTGTCCATGAGTGCGTGTTGGTAGCCGTTTTGTTGAGCGATGTATTTTATGGTATTAAGTTCTTCGTCGTAGTCTTTCTGTAGCATTGGTATATTGATTAGGCGGTGTAACATATGATTAAATGCAGCGTGTTTATGTTGTGTGGGGTGATTAGTATGTATGACAATGTCGGTAAGTGTTGGTTTTCTGTATATTTTGAAATTATGTCTGGTGTTGTGTTTGGTGATGGTAAGGTTTAGAAAGTTTATTTTATCGTTTCCTTCTAATTCGAGGATAAATGTGAGGTTTTGGCTGTAACACTCTTAAAAATAAGGTGTTACATATAAATTCATTTATATATTTGATTTTTATTCAATAATTATATCTTCCCAATATAAAAGAAAATTTTTGTTTTATTGGTGCTCATTGTGAAGTTAGCATAGATGGTAGCACCCCTAGCGGGTAAAAATGTAAAATATCGTACGAGTTGGTAGCTTAACTAAAAAAAACTCACATCACCTCATGTGACGTAACATGGTCTGATATCGCATGATCTGACGGACCAATCAAAATATTCAAAATAATAACCAAGGGTGGGAAAGTTCCGGTAGCTTGTACCTTCAGAAGCCCCACTTCTCAAAAGGTCTCCGAACGAGACGCACGTGATGGCATTTCGGACGTAACCTAGAAATTTATAAGCTTCCAGTATTCAAAATTTAAGATGTCAAGGCCGGTACCAAATTTATTTAACTCAGCAAAAGAAGAAGTCAGAAGCGATTATTTTATGTATTTCAAATGTGTAAAAGTTTATATAATTTTTGTGTAAGAGCGCTGTGATTCCAAGAGCGATGTGTTAAGTGTGTAGTGATTCCAAAAGCCATGGGCAATCTTTAATATGTTTTAAAATGTTTTATTAGTGCACAACCAGGTACGTTTTAGATAATAACAAAGAAAATATATTTTAATGTTACTAAGTTGAATTTTAATTGATAAACGGTTAACACATGAACGGTAGAAATTGTCCTTCGAATATTGATTTCTAAAAATTTAATTGAAAGACTTAAGTTACTATCTTGTCGATATAAATTTATATATAAATTTTAAAAGATAATAAGTAATTAAAATGTATGGAATAACTAGCAGTAATTAAAATTAAATTACTCGACACATTGCTGTCTTTTGTAATTTTTTGTAATTTGTCACTGATTAATAAATTGTATAACATTGTATTTTAAAACTTTATACTTTCATTTCTCAAGTAACCTAGTTCTACCTTCCAATGATATCGGAAGATCGTTTACAGAAAGACATTATTATGCCTGGCTGGAAACGGAGAACTAGATAGAGCCCTGGGTAAGTAAGGTAATTAATTTGTTAATTAGTAATTAACATAAATTTTTAATAAAGCCCTGATATATACTTACCCCACGAAAAAAGGTTCACCTGTTACATGGCGTATGGTATTAATGTAATTGTGTAGTTGTTTGATTTGCCGTTTGTTGCCGTTGTATAATATTGAAATGTCATCTACATATCTATGGTAAAAAATTATTTTATGTGTGTGATTATTGTTCTGTAGAGTGTATTGTTGTTCGATATGATGTAGAAATATTTCTGCTAGGATGCCTGAGATAGGGGAACACATTGGGAGGCCATCTTTCTGTGTGTAGTATTTGTGTTGGTATGTGAAGTAGTTTTGTGATATGATGTGTCTGGTGAGTGTGATTATTTCATGTGTGAGTTTATGTGGAGTGTTGTTTGCTGTGAGCATATTTTGTAGTATGTGGAGTGTTTGTTCTATTGGCACATTAGTGTAAATGTTTTTTATGTCAAATGAGGCAATGATGGAGTTGTGTGGTATGTGGATCTCTTGAATTTTGTGTATGAGGTCTATGCTATTGTGTATGGATGTGTGATTGTGAAAGTTTATGTTGTCTGTGATAAGTTTTTCTATGTATTTGGCTAGTTTTATGTGATGGTGCATGTGTGTGATTGATTAGCGGACAGATGGGTCTGTTTTCTTTGTGGATTTTAGGTAAAGCATTTAATTAATGTGGGGGCTTGGGGTTTTATTTGTTTGTAATATTTCTTTTGTCCACTTTTCATGATTACGTTGCATTTATTTAGAAGGTTTTTAATTTCTGTTTGAAATATAGGCGTGGGGTCTGATCGGAGTTCGGTTATTTTGTTTTCAGTTATGAAACTGTTTACTTTCCTGTCGATGTCTTGTTGGTGCATTATTACGATGGAATTACCTTTGTCTGCTTTTAAGAAATTTAGGTTGTGTTTGTCGTGTTTTTCTATAATTGATTTAAGGGTTGAATGTTCATTATTTATGATAAGTTTATTGTTTAAATTGTTTATGTTGGGTATTTTATGTTTAATGTCTTGTCTAATAAATTCGTGGTGTGTGGGATCTGTGGTTTGTATTGCTGTTTCAGTGTCCAAAACGATGTTCAACATTTGTTTGTGGTTTGGATTATTTATGGCGTAGGTTATATTTTAGGCCTTTGTTTAATAGTGTTAATTCATTTCTACTGAAAATGATATTTGTGGTGTTGATGGTGCGTTGGTAAAATTGGTGGTAGGTGTAGATAGTGATATTGTTTTTTGTTTCGAGGTTGTACTTTAGATTTTGCTTGTTTCTAATGAATTGTAGTTGTTTATGTGAATAGTCGTTAGTGTATTGAATTATTTCTTCGAGTTCCGTATAGTGTAGCATTGTTGTGAGGGTTTGGTGTAATTTGTAGAGCGTGTGATTAGGTTTGTCTTTCTTAGCGTATAATTGTTTGATGCTGTTTTTGATAAATATTTTCTGTGCTTGTGTTGTTGTTTTTAGTGCAGCAGGTGTTTTGTTATTTATTGAAATTTTAGCATATTTAGGTGTTAGGTTATGTTTGAGGCATTGAGTGTTAAAGGAAATGTGGAGGGAAGTTGTGTATACCTTGAGCTTCGTCCGTCGGTAGATGTTGATTACTGATAACTGTTGGTCGCTATTGAAGTTGATTGATGTAATCATTTTGAATTCACTGATTAAACTAATTTTAAAAATACTTAACTAAGTGAATAAGTAATTGCTTACTTTCTGACGCCTCCTATTAAAAAATACTCATTGTTTTATTCTTAGTAAATTTACTATCTTCCTTACAATTTTATCATCTTTTCAAATTTAAAAACGATAAGATTCTTGGAAATAGCTTGCAATATACCGTACAACCACGCACTAACTAAGGAAATCCAATAAATTATTTTAAAAAAAATAATATTATTTATTCAACCCCCAGAGTTGGGACTGATTTTATAACGCGAGAGGTGACACAAGGTTTTTTTTCCCATTTCCACAAAAAGTAGACATGGTAGCCATTAAGTAGATTTCATGGTTCAACATTAAACATGTAAGCATAAAAACGTTTTTTCTACTTCTTGAGCTACAGAAAAATCAGATAAATATTTAAACATTGCCTTTAAACCTTACTTGCAATGGCAGCGGCAGTAAGTCCCAAAGTATATTTTTGTCTTTGCTTATAAAGGCCTTTATTCCATTCTTTCGTATAACGATTTCTATGTTTATTCTCTCCGCCAAATGAATTTCTTGTATATTATCAGAGTAGTTCAATAAAGACAGAGAATGTTTCGGGACTTGATCTTTATCTTCTTGTTGTTCAAGTTCATCACTATACATTCTTTCATGACTTCTAATTTCGTGCAATATACAAGAGCCATCGTCAGGATCAACATCGATTTCAAAATTTTCTTTTACAAATCTGTTATAAAAAATAAACTTTCTCTCAAATCAACTGGTCAGCCTGCTATGAACATCACAACTAGTAGCTAAATACTGCTACTCGTTCCACACTAAATATTATCTTTATTTTATCTATTGTTTCTTCTTCTTTTATAACCATTCTAAAAGAAATAGACACTAAAATATTTTTGAACTTCCACAAAAGTCAAATCAATAATCAATTATAAAAATATATCACTACTAACGTAGAAAAAGTAAAAATTATTATTGAAAATTCAAAGAGGGAGAGGTGGCACAAGGATATTTACTACGAGATCTTAGTAACACGAGAGATGGCACATGGGCGAATTCTCTGTGTCGTTTTACGAATCACTGTGTAGTTTTACAAGAAACTGAATAATAACGTGTGAAATGAGTAAAGTGTGATTGATCGTATAAAAAGCTTCTTATGAGTTTGGGGAGTGCCGATCTTGCTTTACTAATATTATTCAGTGCAATTTTTGAACCACAGAGAAAGACTCCGCTAATCCAACTCTGAGGGGTTATACTTATTTAATGAGATGTTTAAACCTTTTAAAGGTTAAGTAACTTAAAAGGTATAAACGTATTTTGAAAAGAGGACTTGATAGTTTTTAAAAATATATATTAAAAAATTTAATTTGAACCAACGATTTAAAAATATGTCCCCTTACAAACATTTGTTATTTTCTTGTGTAAAATAATACCTCAATAACTTTAGCTGTATGAAAAGTAACAAAATCTGAGGATAAATTGCCAACTTGTGTATATAACTAAGTGTTGGAAAGACGAAATTTATATCGGTTTCAAGATTTAGGAAGTTATATTGCAATTAACAATACATATCTATATTAAAAACTCCGAAGAGTTTACATAAATACATTAATTTATACTTTAAAATTATTTAATGACTGTAGTTTCAGTACTTATTGAGTAAATACTTTTTTTTCATAAAAGGTTTATAGTTAGAGCAAGTTTTAAAAAAGAAAATATCTTTTCAATATTTTTAATAATTACCAATAGCCTATATTTGTTGATTTTATCTGGCACATGATGGTAAATATATTTTTCAATATCATTTACTAGCCCTCATTAGTAAAACCTAGTATTTACCAATTTCTAATAGTTACAGCCAACAAATCATGTCTACTTTTTAAAATCTATACATTTACCAATGTTTATAATCTTTTGATCCTTTGGCTACAGGAACATAATTAGTTAACCGTATTCAGCACGTACTTCTGACAATAATGTAAAATTAAATAGTGTAAAAATGTATTGAAAGTTTGATACGTTTTATCCACATTTTGACTGCCCAACTCGTACCAATATTTCTAAACCGAGAGTTTTTTGTATTAATAGGAGGACTAGTGAATTACAAAAAAAAAAAAAAAAAATACAAAATCCTTTTGGACAATAGATAACGTAGAAGTAATAAATTAAGTTTCGTAGAGAGTATTACTTATGTAAAAAAGAGAATTTTTTGGAATTTGAGATTTCTTCTTAATTATGATAATTTGGGATGAACATCATTTTCGTATACACAACGACCCTGACACTGCAGTGTTTTTAGCGCCATTTAATTACTAGATAGGGCTTCCGAGATACTCTGTCATCAGCAATATTCGCTGAAGATTTTAGCTCTTTTCCCTTTCCATTAGTAAAAGCAGATTAAATAAATGCCCTGCCTTCAACAGTCATTAGTTAAAACAAAACCAATAGACCGGAGAAGAAGTTTTTGATAATATCAGTAATAAATATTATTGTTTATTTGAATACTGATTAATAACTAAATATTTAACCAGAAAAATGTCTTCTGAAATTCTATATATATATATATATATATATATATATATATATATATATAGAAGATTTTAATCATCACTGTGGAAAAACATTCTGTCAAATTAAGATTTTTTAGAAATTTATTTAAATTTATAACAAAATTCTAACAGCTGAAGGAAAGAGTTCTGGATACAAGTGTCTTTAGGTAAATGTTCATCATACCCAGTTAAGGAAAGAGGAAAACATTCATTACATTTGTTGTTTTTTATTACAATAAACCTGTTATTTAATCTCCACTCAGAAATATATATATATTAAATATGGTGATATGTTTTCTTGTAATATAGTTAATAAATTAAACATATTTCAAAAACAAGAATACTTTTAATGGATATATTTATTCAAAGCTTTTCGCCGATAAAATAGTACCAGCATCTTCAGGAAAATAATTATCTTTCATTAGATAATTATTTTCCTGAAGATGCTGGTACTATTTTATCTGCAAAAAGCTTTGAATAAATATATTCATTAAAAGTATTCTTGTTTTTGAAATATTTTTAATTTATTAATTATATATATATATATATATATATATATATATATATATATAAAATATAAAATAATAGTTGTTCATCTCATATAAGAAGCAGATAACATATATTGTTTAACCTACGTATACGTCCAATCACTTTAAGCATATTTGAATATATTTTTGTAAAAAACAGAATTATTTTTCACTAAAAAAGTGTTATTTTGTTTTAAATTATAGTCATTTTATTTTGCAGTAAATATATAGAGAAAACTACGATATAAAATGAATAAATTATCTCTTTATATATCCAGATGATATATTACTCTTGATGTATCCAGTAGTAATTAATGCAGCTTATACAAAATAAGTTTAATATTCATGGAGTCAAATTGAGTTTTGACTGCAATTTAGTTGCAAATAAGCTGCAAAAATCTGAATTTTGGTGTATTATGTTATTGCAAGCATTTGCATATTGCATATCAACAATATCTGCAATAATAATAAAGCATTTCAATGGGTTTTAAACAAATATTCCTACTTGTGGAAGCTTACAATAATGTCAAATAAACAATACAAAATTTAAATTTAAAACGATTTTCCCGTATACTTCAGATTAAACTTTATTAGAATGCAAAATAATAGATCAATAAATAAGGATTATAAAATGCCAATAGAAAAAAAACAATATGGGACATAGAAACAGTATTTTAATTACGATAAGTAATAACTTATTTATATGATTATATGTAAGAACAGTTAAATGATTTGTTAAAAAGTCTAACACATTTAATTTTTAGTCAAAGCACATATCTTATTAAAAACATAATTAACTTGATTTTTAAAATTTTAAAATTAAACATAAAGAAAAAAATTACAGGTAAATATGTGGCTTTGTAATGATTTATATATATATATATATATATATATATATATATATATATATATATATATATATATAAAGAAGTATGCCTGTTTATTATAAAATGAAATATGTCTGTGTGAAACATCTTCATTGGTTTACAATTCTGACAGTCTGAGTTCCACGCAATACTTGTGTGTTGAGTTTTGATTTAAAAATTCGATTTATTGTTTTTTAATTGTTCTTTTAATTTTTTAATTTGTATAATGTGTTTTTATTTTTGAATGTTGTTTACGTTGTTTGACTTCTGATGATAATTCCATAGATGAATTGAAACTTTAAGCAATGTATGAAAAATATTTTGACGATCAATGTGTGTTGCCTATAATGAAACCTATTTAATTTTTAAATATAGATATAAAATTATAGGCATAGTAGAGTTACTAACTAAAAAAAACTAAATTCCATTTGTCTTTGTTTAAAATTATCATTCCACTTGTAAACAGTATTTTATTATTATGATTATAATATTAATATTCATATTAATATTTTATTGTTAATATTGCACCAAAGGTAAATACTAACAGATTGCCCTCAACATTAGTTTACTCTACCAAACTGATCTAGTTTAAACTAAACTGATTAAACAATGTTTAGTGTGATTTATGAATGCAGTCTTTAATTATTTACCATTGGTGAATCGTTTTCACTATGATTTAATTAATAATATATGTTAATATTACCTAATATTACACTTTGTTAGACAAATATTATATTACAAATGAAGTATTATAATTTTAAAAATTAAGAATAACTACATTTACTTTCAAAATACCTGCAGTAAAATTTACTATCTAAATCAGAGTTTGAGCTTTAATTAGTCACTCATAATGTAAACGTGAATATAGAAACATATCTGACTTGAAAAATATTGTAGAAGTTTAGTTGTTATTGTTTCATATCTACTACTGGATTGTAATTACCTCACAAATCAAACTCAAACTGAATTACGGGTACAAATTGTAGAGTCCCGTGAAGGGTCCAAAGTTGTGTTTATATAGTCTGAATATGCTTTACAGCTAACGTAAAACTACTTCTCGATAGTTCAAAGTTTACTTTCAGCTATTTATTGTTACAGTTGTTTAGTCCTCTTTATGTGAAACGGGTCTTTGTGTATGTCATTGTTACAAAGTCTAATCAAATCTCTGTAAAAATGAAAATATTAAAACATATTATTGTTATTATATCGTTATTATAACAAATATTTAAATTTATGGTGTTCGTTTGTTAAAAAAAATAATATTTTGAGTCACGACCTACAAACTTTATATTTAAAGCAATTCCAGGTACACAACACACAAACATAGAGTAAAGATATGCTGTCTTAGGTTACAGAATTGTGCCTAGACAATTTTAGCTTTAGCTACGAATTATTAAAAAAAATGTTTTGTATTACAATGTAATGTAGATTCTCTTAAGGTTACTAAATGTTTGGAAAAACTTTACAGGTTATGATATAAAAATAGTCGCAAAAAATTGTCACTCAAATTCAACATGGTGAAAAATCGTAATTGATTTCCCTCGACTGTATTGATGTAAGCGTTGGCCTAAATAATCCACTTTTACAGAGTTAAAATCTTCACAGCGTTGGAAATAATTATAGTTCTTAATGAAAATATATATATATATATATATATATATATATATATATATATTAAGTGAAAGCTACTATTACATATCGAAATCTTGTTGCTGTTCATGACGAGCTGGTTGTAAATTACAAATTACACTTTTGCTATTACTTGCGACCAGACATTTGTTAACTAAAAGTTGTTAATTGTTAACTTACACTTGGAGGAAACGTTTTCGTTTTACGACTTCTTCAGCCTCCTTAGTTGCTACTATTACTTCTGTGTCTAGTGAAACGTAAACACATCATATAAAGAGGAAAGAGACTGGGTGGATTTTTACATCAATTCAATGTAGTGCCAAAATTACATTCGGTTTATTTCGATCCGTTTTTTGGGGACTTGATTTATTTGAAACCTTTGAATTTTCCATATATCCCAGTTTGGTTTCCAATCTGATGCTAGTTTGAATATTACATATGTGAGAGGATTTTCAACTGTCTTCTATTTTATTTACAAAACCAAATCACCCATCGGTCTGGATTTAAGAACTCAGCATTCTAAGGGGAAATAAAAATTCCCTGTTATAAAGCTTTCTCCATTTAACATTCCTACGTATATCCGTAAGAAAGTAATACTTGAAATGTATCACGGAATGTGCTTGCAGTATTTCGAATGTCCTTTCTTTACAGAAAGGTTTTACGATTTATACCACAAAGTTTAACACCTGCGGTATTATTATTTGCAAAGTTCTTTCGAGGAAGGAATATTGTGCAATGAAAATGACTAAAAAAAACAAAAAAAACCTTTCCCAAACAAATAAAAAAAATATTTAAACAATAAACAACCTCATATTGCATTCGGAAAACACGTACAATTGAGTTCATATTTGTTTTTCCTGATATTAATTTATTTATTACGAATACATTATTTACTTATTATAATTTATTTTAAAATACAATTTTGTCTGTATTCTCAGAGCAGTATTCTTGCGTGCTTATACGGAAATATCGTCAACCCTAATTGGTGATTAGCTGTAGGAGTACTACGGCCTGATTCACAGTGTTGAAGAATAATAATATAAAATTATAATAAATATAGCTTAAGCGCAAAATGTATTGTGATAAATACATTTGTTTGAATATTAAACCTGAGTGTTATATATGAAATACAATGTTAAACATGTCATTGGCCAAGCCTCTTTTTTTAAATTTCAACAAAACAGGTAATGTTTTAGGATTTCAATTAATTATAACTATAATAATTCTAAAGAAACACGAGAATTGACGAATAAATAGACTGAGTCACAGTTAACCTTGAAAGGAAACAAAATTAATAGATAAATATAAGATAAAATATAAATAAATAAATATATATATGTATATATGTATATATATATATATATATATATATATATATATATATATATATATATATATATATATATATATATATTCGTTCAGTATTTATAGATAATAAAAAAACCTACGCTTTGAAGTTATTTTATTAAAAACGTTACGAGAAGTTAAATTGCAAACAGAAAATGGTTCAGGGGTTAAAGATTCCATTAAAGGGGTTGTATTTTGATTGACATTAAAACAAAGTTGTAAATGTGATCGTAAGCTATAAAACAGTTTAACGGTCGAAAGGAAATTGAGAGTACGTAAAACACCTTTTTAATGAAGATTAAAAAGACTGAATCTCTTGAAGACAGTCTACAGAAGAATTTTAGTTTGTAACAGTTTTAAACATCTCATTTATGATTTGCATTGAATTAGCGAAATGCATCAGATACCTATTAAAAATCGAAGTAAGAAAAGGGCTTTAGTATAACCATTAAAATGAAATATTCATATATGCTACCACTATCATCAATATTAGGAAAAATAGAGTGTCTCGAGATTAAAATATTTTTGTAAACCTAAAATACAAAGCTTTTTAAAAATTACAAAAAAACCCCAAAAGGTATTTGATAAACTTATATCTTAATAGACTTTCCATTTGTAGATTAATAAATTAGCATGTTATAAACTTCATGTTAACAAATAAGTAACTACTTATTATTTATGTCGACCGAGTAAACATTGCGGCCGAAGAGGAAAATACTAGCAGCACTAGATCTATGAAGTTAAAATGGTGACCTCCTCTATAGACATCCCTTCACGTACAACTCAAGACAAGGGTATCATGATTGATAGTATAAATACAGCACAAACAAGCGTTAAGAGGAAAACTGCTAATACCTACCCCAAACCGACATCCCAGTTCCCCACATTCCTAACCGCAGAGTCACCTCAAGGGTCATCAAACTCCCTCCTACTCTGACTGACTTTTAACACTGTTGTAATTGTTTAACTTTTGACCATAAATGCAGTGGCGGCTCCTGCCCAATTACATTGGTGGGGCTCATTACAAGGGGTCTCCCCAGATTTACGAGGTGCAGAGAAAATTTTGAAATTTGATACCCATTTAACTCGTTTTACATTCTAAGCACCTACAACTTTTATTAAGTTATACTTATTGATTAATATATTACTAATAGACGTATTACGGCGTGATTTACGAAATGTTGCTAGGTTGGGTAGTTAAGTGATCGCCTATTGGTTGCTAAAGCGTCGAGTACACAACGAGTAGTGTACTTTTAAGAGTATATTAGGCCACTGTGTATGCGCATCAAAGGATCTATAAATGGAAGCAATACTTATTTAGTATATAAATATTATTCTTAAAAATGAGTTTTAAAGAGTAGTTTCATAAACGCATATTATTATTAAATATAAAATTAATTACATTATAACAAAAACAATTTATAGGGTTTTAAAAGGTTTATGGCCTACCTTCAGGGTTACTGCTTATAACAGAAGTCCATCCTCCTGTCCTTTTGTGCTGCAAAGTGGTTTATAATACGTTCATTAAAATTTGGTGTGTACAGTAATTGTTTTTGTATTGAACACATGGCAAGTGCACTAAGCCTGTCTTCTTTCATCGTTGATCTGGTAAATGTTTTTATTCTTTTTAATGTTGAAAAGCATCTTTCACTCTCTGCAGTGGTCAGGAATTGTGCATATAATTTGAAGTAGTTTCACACATTCAGGGAGCACATCTTTTAAATAGTTTTCATATATAAATCTAAGCAGTCTTAATGAGCCAGAATCGTGAGAGAAGTCATTTCTGCTATATATTACAGTTAACTCTTGTTTCAGTTCTATTTTGTTCAAGTAAAACACATTTATTGCTGTTTGTAATTCATTTCCCGGAAATTTTACATTGAACTCAGAAAATAAACTTGGTTTGAACAATTTTGCTACAGATAAGTGTTCTAAGAAAGTAAAACGATCGTCAATTCCAGTCATAATAACATCACACACTTCTTTTGCCACTATATGTTTTCTGTCCTCAAATCTGCCACGTTTAATTCTCGGTCCAGAACTAGATGGATCATTCTTTTCAGTTTCATCAAGTTCTCTTGAACTGGACTGGTCAAGATCAGGAGAGTTTCTTACGTTTTGGCTTGAATTCCCCTATATAGTAAAATGCCTCTATTCAGTCAATAGTTTTATTTTGTAGTCCACTAAACAAAATATCACAATGTGGCATAATTTTATTGAAAAACCCCAACCAGAAGTTGAAATCACCGTCTTTTAAAAAGTAGCTTAAGCCTAATGACTTGCTTACAGTTGTGTAATCATTACTGTAATCGTCTACTATTCTGTCTAGGCATTCAGCTATTTAATTTTTGTATTTAAATATGGTACTGACAGTTCTGGACTTAAAATTCCAACGAGTACTACAGCTCTTTGGTACTCTTTTTTTCACAACCTCATCAAGTACTGCAGCTCTTTTAGTGGATTGTGAAAAAAAGATGAAAATCCCTCCACATTACTGAAAAAATACCTTTACTTGTTCATTTTGTATCGCTGAGCGTTCAATTATTAAATTTAACTGATGTGCGTAACAGTGTACAAAATGTGCATTTTTGTAAACGGTTTTTACTCTTGCCTGGACACCTGTATGCTGACCACTCATGACAGAGTTACCGTCATAGCTTTGAGCAATGACTTTTTTAGGCGTTTTGTCAATTTTTAGTATCTCTAATTCATCAAAAAACGCTTCGCTTACAGCGGCTGCGTCATGACCTATAGGTATTATAAAACTAATAAACCTCTCATTAACAACCCCATTTAACTCATATCTCACAACAAACTCCTGCTGAGACAGTGTAGCACAGTTAGTTGTCTCATCTGCTTCAATAGCAATGTATTTTGTTTGAGATATTTCATCACATATAATTTCCAAACATGTAGCATATATGGAATCAAACAATTGATTCTGTATAGTTTTAGAGAGTACCAAAAACACTCGGTGATTGCTTTTTTCTATATGTTGCTTTAAAGTTGAATCTAATTCTGACATCAAATTAACAAGGCCTCGAAATATGCCTGGATTGCTGGATGTGTTACTTTCGTCATGTCCCCTTAAGGCTAGTGCATCAATCAACTTGCTTAAAATATAGCGATTGTTTGCTACTTCCTCATTCATTTTCTGAATTTTTATTCTATAAGCATTGTCCAACTGACATCTTATATCGACCTTGCCGTGTACAGCATACTCGATTTGTGCATTGATATGTTTTTCACTTAATTTGTGTTTTTTAACTATTTTACTCAAATGTTAGTTGTCAGATATTCCATCTACAGTCCACGGTTGATCCTTAACTCCCATTACTATACATGGGTAACAGAAAAAAGAGTTATTTATTCCATAACCACATAACCAGTCAGCATAATTATATAAATTATTACTAAATTTTCTATTGTAACTGTTTCTCTTTGTATTTCTTTGTAATTGATTTATTACCATATTAGGCCTCGGAGGACCTAATCGTTTTAGTTCTACTTTTTGTTCTAAACTCTTTATGCCGTCTCTAATAATTAAATTGACATCATTCGTAATTGTGGTAACAGAACCTGATTCCATTTTATTCTTAGGATCCAACTAAGAAAGATAAGGGAACATTGAAAGAATAATTATTATTTCCGAAATTTCAAATAATTTTCCCTTTTTTAGAATGTATTTGTAATTAACATATGTGAAAATGACTATTTTGTAAACTATTATTTAATGTACTAACACGTGTTTTAAAATTCGAAATGAATTGTTAATAAACTATGAAAATCTATCTAACCCACTTACAATAGTAAATTACATTCAATTAATCTGCTTAACGAGCACTCCGAACTCTAACACCAGAACTTCCGAAAAGAAATGAATACACTTATACAATTTGATTTGTTTACTTTGAGTCAAACGCACCAACATTTATTTGTGAGAACATTACAAATAAGCCTACAATGCTGCTTCCTAAATCAGCCGGAATTGTAATAGCAGCACTGATTAGTCATTTCTCAGCGAATGCGCTTGACGATGGGACTCCATCCCAGGCTACCCGTAACACGCTCGTTGAGTGACGTCACCGCACGGTTTTGGCTGTTTCAGCTTATTCCTTGCACGTTCAATGCACTAGTCTGGGGCTCTCTGCTGTAAGCCCCGCGTGGAGCTTGCGGCTAATTTCGTGCAACTGCTAAATATTTTATGGTTTTAACATTGCTTAAATAATTCTAAGCTCTTCTTAACCTAATTTAAGACAAATGAATATTAATTAAAATTTAATTTTTGTAATTGGGAGGGCTGCGCCCCAGAGCCCTTTTGGACAAACCGCCACTGCATAAATGTACATGTGGCATAGGTGGATGGCTCCGCAGTCAGTGTTATAGTACACCTCGAGGTTTATCAAACTCCCTCCTTCTCTGACAGACTGTTAACACTTTTGTAATTGTTTATTTTTTGACCATGAATGTACATCTGGCATTGGTAAATGGACGGCTCCGCAGTCAGTGTTATAGTACACCTCGAGGGTCATCAAACTCCCTCCTTCTCTGACAGACTGTCAACACTTTTGTAATTGTTTATTTTTTGACCATGAATGTACATCTGGCATTGGTAAATGGACGGCTCCGCAGTCAGTGTTATAGTACATCTCGAGGGTCATCAAACTCCCTTCTTCTCTGACTGACTGTTAACACTGTTGTAATTGTTTAACTTTTGACCATAAATGTATATGTGACATTGGTAAACGGACGGCTCCGCAGTCAGTGTTATAGTACACCTCGAGGGTCATCAAACTCCCTCCTTCTCTGACAGACTGTCAACACTTTTGTAATTGTTTATTTTTTGACCATGAATGTACATCTGGCATTGGTAAATGGACGGCTCCGCAGTCAGTGTTATAGGACACCTCGAGGGTCATCAAACTCCCTTCTTCTCTGACTGACTGTTAACACTGTTGTAATTGTTTAACTTTTGACCATAAATGTATATGTGGCATTGGTAAATGGACGGCTCCGCAGTCAGTGTTATAGTACACCTCGAGGGTCATCAAACTCCATTCTTCTCTGACTGACTGTTAACACTTTTGTAATTGTTTATTTTTTGACCATGAATGTACATCTGGCATTGGTAAATGGACGGCTCCGCAGTCAGTGTTATAGTACACCTCGAGGGTCATCAAACTCCCTTCTTCTCTGACTGACTGTTAACACCGTTGTAATTGTTTAACTTTTGACCATAAATGTATATGTGGCATTGGTAAATGGACGGCTCCGCAGTCAGTGTTATAGTACACCTCGAGGGTCATCAAACACTCTCCTTCTCTGACTGACTGTTAACACTGTTGTAATTGTTTAACTTTTGACCATAAATGTATATGTGGCATTGGTAAATGGACGGCTCCGCAGTCAGTGTTATAGTACACCTCGAGGGTCATCAAACACTCTCCTTCTCTGACTGACTGTTAACACTGTTGTAATTGTTTAACTTTTGACCATAAATGTATATGTGGCATTGGTAAATGGACGGCTCCGCAGTCAGTGTTATAGTACACCTCGAGGGTCATCAAACACTCTCCTTCTCTGACTGACTGTTAACACTGTTGTAATTGTTTAACTTTTGACCATAAATGTATATGTGGCATTGGTAAATGGACGGCTCCGCAGTCAGTGTTATAGTACACCTCGAGGGTCATCAAACACTCTCCTTCTCTGACTGACTGTTAACACTGTTGTAATTGTTTAACTTTTGACCATAAATGTATATGTGGCATTGGTAAATGGACGGCTCCGCAGTCAGTGTTATAGTACACCTCGAGGGTCATCAAACACTCTCCTTCTCTGACTGACTGTTAACACTGTTGTAATTGTTTAACTTTTGACCATAAATGTATATGTGGTATTGGTAAATGGACGGCTCCGCAGTCAGTGTTATAGTACACCTCGAGGGTCATCAAACTCCCTCCTTCTCTGACAGACTGTTAACACTTTTGTAATTGTTTATTTTTTGACCATGAATGTACATCTGGCATTGGTAAATGGACGGCTCCGCAGTCAGTGTTATAGTACACCTCGAGGGTCATCAAACTCCCTTCTTCTCTGACTGACTGTTAACACTGTTGTAATTGTTTAACTTTTGACCATAAATGTATATGTGGCATTGGTAAATGGACGGCTCCGCAGTCAGTGTTATAGTACACCTCGAGGGTCATCAAACACTCTCCTTCTCTGACTGACTGTTAACACTGTTGTAATTGTTTAACTTTTGACCATAAATGTATATGTGGCATTGGTAAATGGACGGCTCCGCAGTCAGTGTTATAGTACACCTCGAGGGTCATCAAACACTCTCCTTCTCTGACTGACTGTTAACACTGTTGTAATTGTTTAACTTTTGACCATAAATGTATATGTGGCATTGGTAAATGGACGGCTCCGCAGTCAGTGTTATAGTACACCTCGAGGGTCATCAAACACTCTCCTTCTCTGACTGACTGTTAACACTGTTGTAATTGTTTAACATTTGACCATAAATGCATATGTGGCATTGGTAAATGGACGGCTCCGCAGTCAGTGTTATAGTACACCTCGAGGGTCATCAAACACTCTCCTTCTCTGACTGACTGTTAACACTGTTGTAATTGTTTAACTTTTGACCATAAATGTATATGTGGCATTGGTAAATGGACGGCACCGCAGTCAGTGTTATAGTACACCTCGAGGGTCATCAAACTCCCTCCTTCTCTGACAGACTGTCAACACTTTTGTAATTGTTTATTTTTTGACCATGAATGTACATCTGGCATTGGTAAATGGACGGCTCCGCAGTCAGTGTTATAGGACACCTCGAGGGTCATCAAACACCCTCCTTCTCTGACTGACTGTTAACACTGTTGTAATTGTTTAACTTTTGACCATAAATGTATATGTGGCATTGGTAAATGGACGGCTCCGCAGTCAGTGTTATAGTACACCTCGAGGGTCATCAAACTCCATTCTTCTTTGACTGACTGTTAACACTGTTGTAATTGTTTAACTTTTGACCATAAATGTATATGTGGCATTGGTAAATGGACGGCTCCGCAGTCAGTGTTATAGTACACCTCGAGGGTCATCAAACACTCTCCTTCTCTGACTGACTGTTAACACTGTTGTAATTGTTTAACTTTTGACCATAAATGTATATGTGGCATTGGTAAATGGACGGCTCCGCAGTCAGTGTTATAGTGCACCTCGAGGGTCATCAAACACTCTCCTTCTCGAACTGACTGTTAACACTGTTGTAATTGTTTAACTTTTGACCATAAATGTATATGTGGCATTGGTAAATGGACGGCTCCGCAGTCAGTGTTATAGTACACCTCGAGGGTCATCAAACTCCCTTCTTCTCTGACTGACTGTTAACACTGTTGTAATTGTTTAACTTTTGACCATAAATGTATATGTGGCATTGGTAAATGGACGGCTCCGCAGTCAGTGTTATAGTACACCTCGAGGGTCATCAAACACTCTCCTTCTCTGACTGACTGTTAACACTGTTGTAATTGTTTAACTTTTGACCATAAATGTATATGTGGCATTGGTAAATGGACGGCTCCGCAGTCAGTGTTATAGTACACCTCGAGGGTCATCAAACACTCTCCTTCTCTGACTGACTGTTAACACTGTTGTAATTGTTTAACTTTTGACCATAAATGTATATGTGGCATTGGTAAATGGACGGCTCCGCAGTCAGTGTAATAGTACACCTCGAGGGTCATCAAACACTCTCCTTCTCTGACTGACTGTTAACACTGTTGTAATTGTTTAACTTTTGACCATAAATGTATATGTGGCATTGGTAAATGGACGGCTCCGCAGTCAGTGTTATAGTACACCTCGAGGGTCATCAAACACTCTCCTTCTCTGACTGACTGTTAACACTGTTGTAATTGTTTAACTTTTGACCATAAATGTATATATGGCATTGGTAAATGGACGGATCCGCAGTCAGTGTTATAGTACACCTCGAGGGTCATCAAACACTCTCCTTCTCTGACTGACTGTTAACACTGTTGTAATTGTTTAACTTTTGACCATAAATGTATATGTGGCATTGGTAAATGGACGGCTCCGCAGTCAGTGTTATAGTACACCTCGAGGGTCATCAAACTCCCTCCTTCTCTGACAGACTGTCAACACTTTTGTAATTGTTTATTTTTTGACCATGAATGTACATCTGGCATTGGTAAATGGACGGCTCCGCAGTCAGTGTTATAGGACACCTCGAGGGTCATCAAACTCCCTCCTTCTCTGACTGACTGTTAACACTGTTGTAATTGTTTAACTTTTACCATAAATGTATATGTGGCATTGGTAAATGGACGGCTCCGCAGTCAGTGTTATAGTACACCTCGAGGGTCATCAAACTCCATTCTTCTCTGACTGACTGTTAACACTGTTGTAATTGTTTATTTTTTGACCATGAATGTACATCTGGCATTGGTAAATGGACGGCTCCGCAGTCAGTGTTATAGTACACCTCGAGGGTCATCAAACTCCCTTCTTCTCTGACTGACTGTTAACACTGTTGTAATTGTTTAACTTTTGACCATAAATGTATATGTGGCATTGGTAAATGGACGGCTCCGCAGTCAGTGTTATAGTACACCTCGAGGGTCATCAAACACTCTCCTTCTCTGACTGACTGTTAACACTGTTGTAATTGTTTAACTTTTGACCATAAATGTATATGTGGCATTGGTAAATGGACGGCTCCGCAGTCAGTGTTATAGTACACCTCGAGGGTCATCAAACACTCTCCTTCTCTGACTGACTGTTAACACTGTTGTAATTGTTTAACTTTTGACCATAAATGTATATGTGGCATTGGTAAATGGACGGCTCCGCAGTCAGTGTTATAGTACACCTCGAGGGTCATCAAACACTCTCCTTCTCTGACTGACTGTTAACACTGTTGTAATTGTTTAACTTTTGACCATAAATGTATATGTGACATTGGTAAATGGACGGCTCCGCAGTCAGTGTTATAGTACACCTCGAGGGTCATCAAACACTCTCCTTCTCTGACTGACTGTTAACACTGTTGTAATTGTTTAACTTTTGACCATAAATGTATATGTGGCATTGGTAAATGGACGGCTCCGCAGTCAGTGTTATAGTACACCTCGAGGGTCATCAAACACTCTCCTTCTCTGACTGACTGTTAACACTGTTGTAATTGTTTAACTTTTGACCATAAATGTATATGTGGCATTGGTAAATGGACGGCTCCGCAGTCAGTGTTATAGTACACCTCGAGGGTCATCAAACACTCTCCTTCTCTGACTGACTGTTAACACTGTTGTAATTGTTTAACTTTTGACCATAAATGTATATGTGGCATTGGTAAATGGACGGCTCCGCAGTCAGTGTTATAGTACACCTCGAGGGTCATCAAACTCCCTTCTTCTCTGACTGACTGTTAACACTGTTGTAATTGTTTAACTTTTGACCATAAATGTATATGTGGCATTGGTAAATGGACGGCTCCGCAGTCAGTGTTATAGTACACCTCGAGGGTCATCAAACACTCTCCTTCTCTGACTGACTGTTAACACTGTTGTAATTGTTTAACTTTTGACCATAAATGTATATGTGGCATTGGTAAATGGACGGCTCCGCAGTCAGTGTTATAGTACACCTCGAGGGTCATCAAACACTCTCCTTCTCTGACTGACTGTTAACACTGTTTAACTTTTGAACATGAATTTTTATCTGGCATAGGTAAATGGGTGGCTCATACGATTCCCCTAGTGGTAGAGAGTTTTCAATGATGCTATTAACACTTCCAAACTAAACACAATAAATAAAACAATGTTATAAAAATACTACTAATTAATTGCTAATAACCAGAAACTCTTAGTTTTGTTAGTCTTTAGAAATCTTAAGACCTACTAATAGATGAATATTGGGAAATAGAGAAATAGATAGAAAGGTAGATATCTATGTTTTATTCTATCTATCTGGGAGATCGAGAGAAACATGATCTAATAGATAAATAAGTAGAAAATGTGGAAAAAGATAGATAGTAAGAAAAATGGATTTATAGGGATAAGGAGAAAGAGATAGATAGGTAGATCGATAGGGAAACAGATAGAGAGATAAATAAATAAAGAGATAGAAGGATAGATAAAAACACAATTTACCTTTCTACCTCTTTATCTCTTTTGTGAGCTATCTTTCTATGGCTTTCTCTATTTTTTTTTAACAATCTATCATCATTCCTACAGGCCTATCTGTATCGCTATCTACCTTTTTTTCCATCTAACTCTTTCTCTATTTTCCCACGTCATAAATATATATACGACACAACTTTTGTAGTGGAAGTAGAGGTTTAGCTTCATCAGAGTTTAGCTTCATCAGAGTTTAGCTTCATCAGAGTTTAGCTTCATCAGAGTTTAGCTTCATCAGAGTTTAGCTTCATCATAGTTTAGCTTCATCAGAGTTTAGCTTCATCAGGGTTTAGCTTCATCAGAGTTTAGCTTCATTAGAGTTTAGCTTCATCAGAGTTTAGCTTCATCAGAGTTTAGCTTCATCAGAGTTTAGCTTCATCAGAGTTTAGCTTCATCAGAGTTTAGCTTCATCAGAGTTTAGCTAAATAACTCACAAAAATACCAATAAAACTTATAGCCTGGCACAATTACCATAAGCATTAATAACCCTTATACCATGTTCCTGTAGGACTGTACAAGATTAAAATTAAAAAAAAATAAAAATAAAAATTCTAAATATAATGGTAATACGTAATGACATTCAAAAGACCTACAATTTAATGTTGCTTTTCAAATTGTCTATTGTATAATAATTTAATGTGGAAATTTAAGAAGTGTATTTTTTATTATATATTAGAATAAACCCTAATTAACGTTTTGAAGTGAAAAATAATTATTAAAAACTAAAGGTTTTACCTCCACAACAAATTTTATTGAAGCTATTTCAACCGAAAAACTAGTTTTACATAAATCAGTTTTCATCAATTGTATTCTGTTAAATTATTTTTTTTTTACAATTTAGTACATTGAAATTTCTGAAAATATCAATTTTACGCAATAACTGAAAGGGAAATAATTTTTATTGATGCAAATAAAAAATTAACCTAAAAGGTTCTTAACGTTTGACGTTCGCAAATGTCAGTGTATGTATATATATATATATATATATATATATATATATATATATATATATATATATATATATAAATATTGCAATATGTATTCTTGTGTATTAATAAAGAACCAAGTCAAAATACAAATACAAGAATTATAATTGAATTTACAATTCAAAGCTTTTCGTTGGCTAACAGTACCAACATCATCAGGAATATTAAACAATTGTTTAGTTGATGATGTTGTTTGATTGTTTGATGATGTTGGTACTGTTAGCCAACGAAAAGCTTTGAATTGTAAATTCAAATATAATTCTTGTATTTGTATTTTGACTTTTGTTCTTTATTAATACACAAGAAAACATATTGCGATATATATATATATATATATATATATATATATATATATATATATATATATATATATATATATATAATACGTTTTCTTGTTTAATAATTTAAAACAACATAGGTTATTCAAATACAAGAATATTTGAATATAAATTAATAAATATTATTGTATTTGAATAACCTATGTTGTTTTAATATATATATATATATATATATATATATATATATATATATATATATATATATATAGTAATATATGCAAATGGTTATGTGTATATTAACCAAAAGACGATTTTTTCTGTTTTTATGACATTATTTATCACATTTTTATTAAAATGAAGGTCTTTTCTGAAACTAAGTTCCATTTTATAACTGCTTTGATTGTCAATATTTTTTAAATGTGTCTAAATATGTCTATCTATTTTATGTTTAATACATTTTGGCATGTTAGTAATCTATGTTCGCCTTTTTTATGGTTACGTTTCTGTTGATATAATTAAAGTTTTAGGGTCTTTAGGGTCATTGGACGATGTTTTTATGCGTCTTGTTCTAATATTTTTAACGTCAGGGAAGACAAAAATTTGCATCTAAAAATCAAACTGAAAAAGGCCAATATTGTTATTTACTAACCAGGCTTTACTAAACAGCTTTACATAACGACTGCAATGACAGAAAGATTACAATTAGATTACACAGTGAATTTTGGAAAATAACTTAAACAAATTCTACGAACAGAGTATTTATTTGGAATTTGTAAAGAATGACACCAAATTTTTAAACTATGTGAGGACTCTTTTATTGTGTAGGTAAAAGATGTAATTTTGAATTGTTTAATACAAGCTTCCCTTTGAGGTTTTTAATTAAAATTACATTTCACATCGTTAGTTGGCGTTTCACCGTCATACTTATACATCAAAGGTTTAATTATTATAAAACACATGTAAAAGTTTATCAAGGGTAATGTAAAACATTTTCAAACAGTGTTTTACATACGTTTGTGTCAATTACATGTCGTTTTTTGTTTTTCAGTAACATAACATTTTTAAAACACAAGCTCAAAAATGAAAATTAACAACAAAATATTTTTGCCGATATCATTACTGAGTTTTAAATGCACATAGACTCCAAGGATCCCAACATGGTTATAATAAACAAATGTTTAATACTTGAGTTAGAGAGCGAGTCTTATTTACAAACATCTCACTACACACTATAGCCTCGATTCTTCTCCGTTTTCAGCACTATGCACATAATGTAAGCCTTTATCATGGTCCCCTATATATTATCCTTCTCCACATACATCAGTCGATGTTAGCTTTTAGGTCCTTTACACACATACAAACAAACACACACACAACAGATGCACACACACACACACCACACTCCCACACGCACAAAACATACCACACACACACACACACACACACACACACACACACACACACACACACACACACACACACACACACACACACACACACACACACACACACACACACACACACACACACACACACACACACAAACACACACACACACACACACACACACACACACTCACACACACACACACACACACACACACACACACTTACACACACACACATACCTACATACATACATACTTAAATTATGAAGGCAAACTTTTAAAAAGATCCTAATCTACTACATTCTCTCATATTTTTTTGTTGTTAATTAGTAAATAATATACACTTACCCCTTAGCAACAGTATTAGTATAAATAACAAAACCCCACTCGCAAAAAAAATAATATTAGTCTTGAACAAAGTAGAATCACCATTCAATTGGTTTTCATTACGCTGTAGATTATACGGTAGCGAATCTGCAAGCAGCATAGCAAAAGAAACTTTTGAACCTAATAATGAAATGAACCCAATAAACTGAAGTTTTCTCTAATTGCAAATTTAATCCGAAATGAAGAAATGAAGTAGACGGAAAATTTAGAAAGTTGAGTACAGGGTTATATCATGGGTCACATCCTTACGGCTCTTAGTCTGTTAGCCTCTTAGTCACAACCTTAGTGTGTGGCCCAGTATAAGAGGATATCTAATTTATCGCAGTGTTTTGCAAGTAATGTTTTCAGTTTTTCGACTGTAGTTGCCAGTGAAGAACAAGAAGGAATATTTTAAATTCCTGCCAAAGTGATATAAGATATTACAAGCCAAAGTAAATTTGTATTTAAAATGCGCCTAGCGAAAAAAATATAACATTTATTTGCATAAAATATCGATAGAAATTGTTTTCAACCGTTAAACCCACCTGTTATCTCGTGAGTTGAAATGGAATTTTTCCAAGCTTGTTATACACATGTCCAGTTGGAAATAATGTATATGATTCAGAATAAATGTATTATTCATGGAGTAAACTTCAGCTAGATTGCAATTAGGTTAGATCTAAAACACCGAAGGCCACTTTATTTCAATTACTTTAATTCGTTGATTGTTAAAGTGTATAAGACAATATTTGAATTCGTCCTAAAAACATAATAGTATCTAAAAAAATATTAGGAAAATGTATAAATTCCAATTACATCTACAAGGTCATTGAAGTTTTTTAAATTTTAATGATGATTGTAGCTTAGTAAATCTACGTTATATGAAAATTAACAAAAAGAATAAAAACCGAAACCTACATATGATTAGAGTCCGTCAGTCCAGAATCTAGTCTGCAATTTAGGCGAAGGAGAAGGTTTGCAACAAAGACGTCCAGACTCATAAATCATTCAATCTTCGACAACGTCATTGGAATGTGTTAAATTAGCTGCTAAATAGATGGACGAATTAAACGTCACCGGTCAAACCGCGAAGGAAGAGAAATTGAACGTTCAAGGTTAATACATTTGTAAAGTTCAGAGATTTAATGTATTTGTTAAGATGAAACAGATAAATAAAAAATAAAAATATATGATGCTTACTTTACTTAATGTTAGAGTTTTAATTATTGTCGATTGTGGTATTATACAAAAAGACTTAAAACGATTTGAAAAACATTAGATAATATTAAAGAAGGTATCTTTGAACTTAGCTCACAAAAAATGACAAACCATTAAATATAGTAAACATTTGCAATGAAAACATTCCAAGTAATATATAGATGGTAAAGGAGATTAAAAAGAGAAAACAGTCACATAAACAAAATAATTTTTTGTCCTATCGCGAAAATTTTTAATTTTAGACCTAAGGGATACAATTTTATTGCTATGTCTATTTGCAATGCTCATCGCTTCTCTTTTCCATTTCTTTTTAAGGTCAAGAACTTTCACATTATAAAATGACCATTTAAAGTTGTTTTCGTTATACATATTTGATTATAGCAACACTCTTTCCTTGTATTTGTTTACCTCTTACATTTTAATGCACTTGGACAAGAATCTTGCTTAAAAGTTTTGCGAATCAAATTCTAAAGTTAAATTACACTGCACTAATTTTTCAGCATGAAAAGATTCATATAATTCTTGAAAACGAGACCACTGTATTATGTCTCGATATAGCAGACAAAATATACACACTGGTAATATAGCATATTGTAATATATGTTTTGGTAATATAGGTTATGGTAATATAGCCTATGGCTTTATATCTTATATAATGTATCTTATAATATTATAGCTTATGGTAATATAGGTCTTTGTAATATAGCCTATGGTCATTTAGCATATTATTATATAGCTTTTTTTAATGTAGCTCATGGCAATATAGTTTATTATAATGTAACTTGATAAAGTATAGCTCATTGTAATTTAGCCAATCGTAATACAGCTTATTGTATTATAGTTGAATTGTAAACAAAATTTTCGTGTTTTTAGAGTGAAGTTATTTTGTTGTTTTAAATATTTCAATTTAACAGTGTTAGCTATGTTATCATCGCTTTGTTCTATATCTCCAGATAAAACTTTTATTCCAATACAATTTACAAGCGGTAACGGTGTTACCAACTCTTTAAACATATAATAATAAATTATTAGTATATTGTAATTCAATTATAATATGATAATAATAAATTACTTCAATTATTATAAGAATATATTAAAAATTCAATTTTTAAAATATGATTGGTTTTGATATAAATCTTAAATATATCCAATATATTCTTTTTAACAGCTCATCGTCGCATGAGGACGGTAACAAATTATTTCCTGGTAAACCTGAGCGTGTCCGACCTGATGATGTCTCTGCTAAACTGTATCTTCAACTTTATATTCATGTTAAACTCGGACTGGCCTTTTGGTTCCGTGTATTGTACGATCAACAACTTCGTGGCCAATGTTACTGTGGCATCTTCTGTGTTTACGCTGGTGGCCATATCTATTGACAGGTAATCCTAGAGTTGTTTAAGAGAAATAAAGGTTTAGTCAAAGAAATTTTTATCAACCTTACTAAAATAAACTCAGTATAGTAAATTTAAGAATTTATTTCAAAACTTTTTTGTTTGTAAAATTTGGCTTTAGGGTTAGAGTAGAACGCCATATTATTTCTTAGGTCAAACTTATATTGATCTTCTTTAAGTTATTTGTTTTTTTATTGATCGTAGTTGGCATGAAGAAAATTATTTTATAGCTTTTCAGACAATGTTTTACAATTTTTGAAGTTTCTTTAAATTGATCATGTTTTAATGAGAGCAAATTTATTAAGCTTTCAAATTCTCTAATTTATTTTTAATATATAAATAAGTAAATTTAATGATGTTTCCTTAATATTTTAGAATATTGTTTCTATTTATATTTATTTAAAAATTGATATTTAAATTTTCATATTCTTAAAAATGTTAATAAGCAGTAAAAAAATAAGTAATACTTGCAGTTTTTGTATTGTACATCTTGAGGTTTTTATAGAATTTACATTTGTTTGTATTATCTTGACAAAAAAACTTTACTTAGGCCTACTGACTTATTCAGCAGACGCGTTTCGTGCTATGTCCGCGCATTTTTCAATGCTGTGAATTACTGACAAGACTAAGTAAGTAGTGGTTTTTCGCGAAGATAATACAAACAAGTGTAATAAGTAGCAAGAGAAGTATGAATATCTTAAAAGTAACGCCTAAATTACAATATAAATCCGTGGAGTGGCTTGGATTTCTCTACAGATGGCTTCTTTCCCCTCTGGTAATGTGCGTGATTTTTCACCATAAACACCTGATTTTAAGAAACCGTAAAGAAAGAAGACTTCAGATCCAAAAAACATCTCCAAAACGAGAAATTACTTTCCAAGAGAAAGCTTGTCGGACACGTTATATCAAAATTCGAGAATTGTGGGCCGTTGCCCAATTTTTCTGGAATCATACGTTTCGCATTGCTATATTGCTATGCGACGACGGCGAAGTGCAGGGAAGAAACTAATCAAAATTTCCAAGTAACTGTCTGTAAAAGTACCTGGACGTTATCTTCTAAAAAAAAGGACGGAGGAAGGAGGCTTGTGTAGTATTCTATACCTTATATTACTCAAGCCTCTCCTGCAATATTTATGGATTTTCTAAACACCAAAATACAAAGCTCTGCTAGTTTAAAAACCATCCTGATGAAAATGAGCCTCGTCGTAAAACCGTCTCATAACAAATTCGCGGTGCTTTAAGTGCCACATCTTGAGTGCAACTGAAAATTCCAATTTCCCTCTATATGATGGAACTTTCTAAACCGCCACTCCCCTACTACTCTCCTTACACTACCCAGTAGAAAAACATGTGGTTCCCTTTAAACACCCTGTATATATTGCCTATAATTTTAATTCAGAATTATTTTCCTCATCGTTTCAAACAAAAATAATAACTTTTCTAGTAGGTGAAAATAGTTTCTAAGATTATTGGGCTGTTCTTTTATGAATAACCCCCTCCTTCAGAGATGAAAATTCTTAGATGCTATGATTATAAATTTAGAAATTTCCAGGATGGTTTATTAATTACTTCCATCACATACATTTGTGTTAGTGAATAATTTGGACAACAAATAATTTAAAGAAGCAAAACTATCAGCAGTTGTCGTTTTTATAGGATTTCATTTGAAAGACGAGTTCTGAATTTCAAATCGAAACTAATATTCAATCAGAATATTCATTCATTGATGGTAATATTTCAGTTCTAATATTGCACATAATACTGTAACAACTAATTGTGAGTAGAAGTTGGGTCACTTCAGGACAACTACCCCTAACTCGGCCGCTACGTAACCTAGGACTATAGGGGTAGTTTTGGATGATGCAGGAGGTCATTGCGCACCTGATCCCAGACCCGGGGGTGGTTTCGACCGCGTCTAGAGGGGTAGGGGGTAGTTTTTCGAAAAAAATTTTATTTTAACCTAACTCGGCCGCTACGTAACCTAGGACTATAGGGGTAGTTTCGGATGACGTGGGGGGTTGACGCCTACCTGATGCCGGCCTTAGGGGTGATTTCGACCGCGTCTAGAGGGGTAGGGGTAGTTTTTCGAAAATTTTTTTATTTTAACCTAACTCAGCCGCTACGTAACCTAGGACTATAGGGGTAGTTTCGGATGTTGCAGAGGCCTGACGCCGACCCTCACCCAACCCCTAAGGGTGGTTTTGACCATGCCTAGAGGGGTGGTAAATGGAAAAAACTAATTCCAACCAGCTAACCTAAGCTAGCCAAAACGGATCTAACCTAACCTAACCTAAGTGTTGGGGGACATCTCAGCTACGTTTAGGACCATCCCCGGGGGGTTGTCATGGACGAAGGCAGCCCTGAAAGACCTTGATCATAGACAATGGTGCCCTTTTGGCTACGTCTAGATGTAGTTATTGGAAAACCTCGCTAGCCAAATTGTATCTAACCCAACATACTCCTAATAACAAGGGCGATCTTAGCTACGTTCAGGACCACCCCATGGCGTTGATCATAGACTATGGGGTGTATAATCGACTAACCTAAGCCGGCCAAAATGTATCTAACCTACCCTTAGTAGATTGGGCGATGTCAGCAACGAACAGGACCATCCCTGGGGAATGTTATGGACGAAAGGCGGCTCTGAATGACCTTGAGCATGGAACCGGGGCCTAATTGACTACGTCTAGAGGTGGTTATTGGAAAAAAAACCTAATCAGGCAAGCCTATGACGTAACAACCTACTCCTCGGACAGCCTCAGGATCCGCCCCTGAGGTGGCTACCGGCGTGGGTGATATCGTGAGATATAATTGATTAATATATGAAATATCAACGCTCGAATGATCCCAGGGCCCACCCTGAACGGTATAATCCAGGTAACGAGGGCCACAGGTTGATTGCTAAACAAAACAGTGGGCTATGATCCATGACTAGCTAGCGCCCCGCGCTACAGATTATCAAAAAACATATAGAGTTATCTAGTATGGCCCACCTTTTAGAGGCGAAACAGTGTAACAAAACCTTATAGCCTGAGTGAACAAGCTTAACCTACATGTGCAACCATGCAGAGATAACGCATAGAACCGCAAAGACACCTGGTGACCGCTATAACCCGCACAGCTGTGTTGTTGTGAAACAAGGCTATTGTAATTGTGTCAACAAACGTATCGATTTATTATGCATGCTAGTAAAGTAAACAAATAGCTGTGGAAGAGTCCATTCGAGAGGGGTGGACGAGTCCATTCGAGATGGACCGATCTCTATTAATCTCGGCGGGAGATCCCATTTGGTATGGAGGGGCAGGCGTTTATGAAGTATAAATCTCATCGCGAAAAACAATACTTGCTATACAGCTTTGGAAGAAGAAACATTCTGGTAAGCTATCTTGTTTTTACTTGTTCTCGTGGGAAATCTGTAGCCTATATTAAAGCAATCGCTATTCATTGCCACTTGTGAGTCGAATAACTCGTATAATCTAATATCATTGTTGATCTGAATATTTATGAAAACAAATTAATCACAATAGTTTAATAATTATCTAGCAAATACGAGTATTATCAAACAACTAGATTTAATTTTAAATTGTTCAACATATACCATTGTCAATCTTAGTAATCTTATTCTAGTTATTTTCTCAAAACTATATCACATAGAATCAATTTGAATATATATAGCATATACCTGTGTTAATTTAAGATCTATTATAGTGAATTATATCTCTAAAATGGCCGTTCGTGTTGTATCAACGGAACAGACATATGTACGAAAATTCCGTTTGAACGGTACTAGAGTGACATTCAACTTTAACCCCGTACCAGCCACGGAAAACGAGCTGATGTGGGTCAGACGTGGACTAGAGGAAATCCTAGAGACTATGAAGAACAAGGCTACCGAAGACATACAACTGGGCTTCACCATGCAGAGCCTAAATCTCCGAAACCACGCCCCTGGATATATTGCATTTAGAGCTGCCTCTGCGACAACTGTGGACGCCCTGTTTAACATCCTCGGCTCAATAATCCAGAGCAATGCAAATACATTTAAAGCTGACGACACCTTCAGAGTGACCTGTACCAAGGTTAAAGTACCTGTAGGGCGTGGGCGTGCAAGACCCGGACTGTATAATAACTTCATAGAAGAATCGCACCGAAGAAGAGGAATTGTTACGATTAAAAACACAGACAGCCTCTGCTTACCCCGTGCTCTGGTTGTAGCTATAGCGTATGCGTCAAGAGACCCAGAGTACAAGCTTGTGTGTAAGGACAGATGCAAACGTCAAACCAACAGAGCAAACCAGCTAATGACTGACGCCGGGGTACAGATAGGAGAAGGCGGTGCAGGCATTCGAGAGTTGCAACAGTTTCAAGATTTACTCACCGATTATAAGATTACCGTCTACAATTACGGCAGCAAAGGTCGTGATATCTACTTTGAAGGCGACGTTCAGAACCCCAAGCACAGGCTAAACTTGTTATATCACGCCAACCACTTCAACGTTGTTACAAGTCTGACAGGTGCGTTCGCTTGTGTTTACTATTGCGAATTGTGTCATGTTCCATACAACGAGCGCCTGCACCATAGATGCTCCGCCCAATGCAACTCTTGCAAGAGGACCCCGCCGTGTGTGCTTGAAGACGATGGCATCCTGTGTGGCGACTGCAATAGACAGTTTCAAAATAGAGCATGCTTTAAGGCGCACATGAAAAGCGTATGTCAGGTTATAAGAAAGTGCCCAGACTGTAATAGATACATTCTAACAAGGCTAAGAAAAGCTCCTCACGTGTGCGGCGAGAACTATTGTAAAGTGTGTAAGGAATACATGCCTGCAGGCCATCTGTGCTACATGAGAATTGATACACGTCGCCCGCTATCAACCAACTTCCTGTTTGTCTTCTTTGATCTTGAAACTCGACAAGATGAAGTCATTAACGACGCTCGTGTGCATCGAGTCAACCTGTGCGTATCCCAGCAATACTGTTGGATGTGTATGAACGGCGGCGGCGCCTGCCTACAGTGCACGGATAGAACCAGAGTGTTCAGAGAGGATCCCGTCAACGGGTTCATGGCGTACCTAATGGAAGTGCGAAAGGCGTACAAAAAGGTGATTGTAATCGCTCACAACGGCCAGGCCTTTGACTTCCAGTTTATCCTAAAGTACGTGATAGAAGAGACACAATTCACACCCGAACTGATTATGCGAGGTACCAAGGTCATCCTAATGGAGATTGATAATACAAAGTTCATTGACTCTCTCAACTACATGCCTATGGCTCTATCAAAACTGCCCAAAGCTTTCGATCTGCCTCCGGAAAAGAAAAAGGGATATTTTCCGCACCTGTTCAACACGTTGGCAAACCAATCCTATGTAGGCCCCATGCCTGCCAAAGAGTACTACTGCCCCGATTCTATGTTTGACAAGAATCACGAAGAGTTCTCACGATGGCACGACGAGCAGGTGCGCAACGAGTACGTCTTTGACTTTCAAAAGGAGATATTCGAGTACTGCCTATCGGACGTGGAGATCCTGGCACAGGCGTGCCTGAAATTCAGGGCCTGTTTCCTACAAGAGTGCAATGTTAATCCGTTTCTGGAGGCAGTGACTATCGCCAGCGCATGTAACTTGGCATTTAGAAGAAATTTTTTGAAACCAAACACCATAGCCATACTTCCGAAGGCTGGCTACCGCCTGGCCGATAAACAATCGTCTATCGCTCTGCAATGGTTGTTGTGGCTCGAAACAGAGGGCAACCTGCGAATAAGTCATGCAGGTAACGGCCGAGAGATGAAGGTCGACGGCCTAAAGGTCGACGGACTGTGCACGGAGACAAATACGGTGTACGAGTTCCAAGGATGCTGGTTCCACGGCTGCCCAAAGTGCTTCCCCAACGGACGTGACGCTGCCCTGGAGGACGATCCGGCGGATACACACAACGCATGCTTCGAAAGGACAAGGGCCAAGAACGCTAAAATCGCACAGGCCGGCTACCAGGTCGTCGAGATGTGGGAGTGTGTATTTAGGCAGCAGAAGAAGAACGACAAGTCCATGGATTACCTCGACAACCACCCCGTCCTCAACGCAGCGCCTCTCAACCCCCGCCACGCATTCTTCGGCGGCAGGACTGGAAATATAAAGACCTACTGCGCCGCTAAAGAGGACGAAACCATCCAGTACGCCGACGTGTGTTCCCTCTACCCGTGGGTATGCAAGTATGGAAAATACCCGATTGGACACCCAAAGCTGGCCGTCGGCAACGACGAATGCAGGAAACTGGGGATGAGCGCCGAAGGGTTGCTCAAGTGCACAATTCTGCCGCCTACATCGCTCTACCACCCCGTATTGCCGCTAAAGATGAATAACAAGTTGATGTTTGTACTATGTCGGACATGCGGCGAAACTCTCAATCCTGGCGATTGCGACCATACGGTGGACGAGCGCGCTCTGACGGGCACATGGACCATGGACGAGATACGCAAAGCTGTAGAGAAGGGCTATGTTGTTGTGGAAATGCACGAGATGTGGCAGTACGAGATGGCTTCAGGGAACGACGGCCTGTTTAAAGATTTTATCAATAAATTTCTAAAGATGAAACTGAAGAGGACAGGGCAAAGTATGTGGAGGATTATTTCACCAACGAGGGTGTCCGTTTGGACCAATCAAAGATCGCCAAAAACGAAGGATCCCGCTCACTGGCCAAACTAATGTTGAATTCGTTTTGGGGAAAATTTGGACAGAGGGAGAATCAGACTAAAACGTCGATTATCAGGCAGCCTCAGGAATTGTTTAAAATGCTGCAGAGCCCTTCCATTGACGTAAACCACATTCAGGAAGTAAACGAAGACGTTTTGGTTGTGAATTGGCAGTTTTCGGATGACGTTTGCGAGATACTACCCACTGTCAACGTTGTGCTGGCCGTCTACACCACCGGCCACGCCCGGCTAAAGCTGTACGAATATATGGACGCTCTCGGCCCTCAACTTATCTACAAGGATACAGACAGTGTGGTATACCTTCATAGGGAGGGATTGCCAAGAGTGGTGACTGGAGATTATTTAGGCCAGATGACTGACGAGCTCTCGGAATACGGCCATGGTTCCTACATTACCGAATTCGTCTCTGGAGGTCCTAAAGTCTACGCCTACAAAGTATGGTCTACAAATAAAAACAAACACGTGACCGTGTGCAAGGTCAAAGGATTGACTCTCAATCTCGGCACATCAGCCTCGGTCAATTTTGAATCGATGAAACGGATGGTTTTGGAGGGTAGCGATCCTATAGTAACCACCAGTGATAGGATACGTCGCACAGAGGATCGTGACGTCATCACCACGTCTGAAAGTAAAATATTCAGGTTAACTGGTGCAAAGAGGAAATTGGACGAGGACGACGGATACAACACACTGCCTTACGGTTACAAACGTCCACGCATGAGCGAATAGCTATGCACTGTAAATATTCAACTTGACAAACGCTAATAGATTAATATGTATTAAATCTGTAAAGTGGTTAGATAAACATATTGTAATTCAGCCTAACAAAAGCTAGATTATATATAGGTATTATTTATACACATTGATTACTGTCTTGTATAAACAGTCTGCTTAACAGGCGCTAGACTATATATATGCACATTGATTATCTATATATTGTATAAATATTCAACTAGATTATATATAAGTATTAATTATGCACAATGATTTGCTATGTTTTCTATAAATATTCAGACTAACCAACTTATGGCTACAAAATTCCACGAATGAGTAAACAATATGAATAGCTGACGAATGTTGATTTTTTCGGACACAAATGTTTTTGTAAAGTAATTTGACCCCCCTGCTTGACGGGTGATGTGCACGAGACGAATGAAAGCCCACTGGCGAGGCTCTGCGTAGCCCGTAAGGTTGTATGCATCCCCTCTGGAGTGGCCGTAAAGGTTCGTAAGGGTGAATGTACTTGTCAAGCAGGAGGGTTGAACGGAGGCATCATTTTGATTTTGGAGGATGTCACGATGGAGTAGGCGGGTTTGGGGCCTCTCCTTTCCCCTTCGGGGGATATTTGTGTGAACAAAGTATAGACAACATTATTGCAATAACCTTTGTGTTATATATATTTTATACTTGTAATCATTTATTTGAAGCACCTGTTATATTGCCAATATTGTAAAACATACAGATTTAGAATTTTAGACTTTACAGAGGCCTGGGAATACTAACAATGACTTTGCTGTGTTTTGCTCTAATCAGTTTATATTTTTGTTAGATTTAGCATTAGACCTATGACATGAATTATATTTAGCCTAAATTATACACTTTACAGAAACACTGTCATTAAGAGGTAGTGTTAAACTAGTCTAGAGGCTGAGTTGATGTATTAATTACCTAGATATGTCTAAACTTTTAATTGTGTATAAAGCAATTGTAATTAGATTTAAGATTGAATGTTTAGTTTTGTACATTGTTCAGATCATAATGTTATTGTAATTATACCTTTCTATTGTCTAATGACTATTACTAATTACCTTATCCTGTGTTGACCTTTGCATTAAGTGCAAGCACATGTAAACATAGTCGCTTGAAGGAACACACTGCATTAGACTCTTAGCGTAGCGGATGTCTGTACTCTTGATGGTTCAATGCACACCCTAGACAGGTAGAAGGCAACCTACAGCAAATCCTGCACTGCGAACGACTTACATTTAGGGTCAATGGTTAATAAATTGTATCGTACTACGATTTGTAAGTTTAACCCGCTTTATTTTTGGTGTCAGAATCGAGAACATTAATTTCAGATGACAATTCTATCTATTTTTTAGTGATGAGTATTTCCAGATACTCTCTCTACATTGCGTCAGAACCTTTTAACATATGGCTTTTGTGACCTCTCATAGTAATTGTACATTTTACGATCTTATCAAAACAATATTTATCAAAGCTACACCTGTCTTATATTACCCTTATTCTAGTTGATTGTTTTACATTTTTCCAATTAGACCTTACAGATTCATCATAGCCCTATAGATTTATTATGTTTTACAAAACAAGAAACCCCATATGACATCATTGTTATACATGTTTTTAAAGCAATTATTAGATTTGGACGTTACAGAATCAGCATTGCTGTGGCCCTAGAGATTAATTGTGTTTTTACAAACAAGAAGTATATAATTATCTATATTTTGGCTATATTATACACAAACATTACCTCTCTAGGTTACGCTATAAACTAAGCCATTGCATATATATATTCATATCATATATGTGAATTTAATGACCGACATTTTCCCCCGAAACGTATTTTCAAAATATTTATAATGAGAAAGAGAGAGAGAAAGAAACATCTGCCTGGATCGTTCCTGGGTAGATTTACTGGGTAGATGTTCTGGTAGATGGCCGTACTTCACACCTCTGATATATTTGGTCCTCATTTGCTAATTACGAGCAGTTCTGTAGTCACAATTTCACATGATTTTACCATATTTATGTCAAACTAGACCTTGCTTACACTGTTCATTAATAATGGAAATACAGTTCTGTAGTCACAATTTCACATGATTTTACCATATTTATGTCAAACTAGACCTTGCTTACACTGTTCATTAATAACCGACATACAGTTCTGTAGTCACAATTTAAATATATAGTATGGTTTTAGCCTTGTTTACACTGTTCATTAATAACCGAAGTACAGTTCTGTAGTCACAATTTCACATGATTTTACCATATTTATGTCAAACTAGACCTTGCTTACACTGTTCATTAATAATGGAAATACAGTTCTGTAGTCACAATTTCACATGATTTTACCATATTTATGTCAAACTAGACCTTGCTTACACTGTTCATTAATAACCGACATACAGTTCTGTAGTCACAATTTCAATATATAGTATGGTGTTAGCCTCTATTACAGTGTTCATTTGCTAAATACAAGCGGCGTCATTAAAACGACGGCTCTATCGGCAATTTGTCCTCACATCTCTGTCACGGCTGCGGCTGCCTCGGATGTATTCTAGTCTTTTTCTCTCCTTCTCATTTCCCCGCTAATGGCTTGGTTTTTATACAATGATATACAATTGTTATTACCTATGTCAAATGTTACAATTTATACAATTCTACAATATCACGTGTATAGACAGTCTGAGAACCAACACATCTCCGGATAGTTTTCAGTATGTATAAATATGATAGTGAAATTGAATAGAAATGAGTCTGTCTTACAACTGTGCAGACATGTTAATTAATTTGGAATATGGCGTTAGATATTAACGTTAACCGCTTTTCCCCCATAAAGACGGTTCTCTACGGACAGAGGGATTGTTTCTCACACGGCCTATGCATTAAACCCTATTATAACTATATTACATTACAATAATCTATGATACATCTATGTTAAATACCGAATGGATAGATCGTTTGTGATACACTACATCTCTGGATAATTTTTACATTATGTAATTTTGATTGTGATTTTGAATGGATTAATAGATTTGGCACTGACATGTTACTAAAATTTGGAATAGAGCGCTAGACTATTGGAAATGGTCTGTTTCTCAAACGACCTATTCATTCGGTGGTTGTCATAAATATAACGGTACTACTCCTAATAATATTATGGCACATTAATATGCTGACAGTCTGACGTTACCCAATACGGAATGCGTATTAGATATACCCATTCTTTCTTGCCTACGGGTCAACCTCAGATCGTAATGAGCCATATTATTATTAAAATGTTCCCCATCCAGTGTATAGGATATTCCATACTCGTCTGATTCGATATCATTGTTGTCCCAAGACCAGTTGGGGGGAGCTAGGTCAATGGACTGATTAAAGTATTCATCGAATTGACAACATTTTCTAAAAAATAAATGAAACCTTTCTATAATCGCATCTTTATTATATTCTATATCAGAGAACATACCGTCAGGGTCGCTGTATAGAATATAATTGTAAAGATACGAGTTATAGAAGTGGGTTTTCGATTCATTTTTTATATACGGCCTCACAACGTTCAACAGTTTCATATTATAATAGTGATGTTGAAGGTCGTCCAGTTTGAAAATTTTTGAATACTCCAACCTCAATTCGTATTCGATCTTTACGAGGATGGTATATACTATATGCTCCCAATTTTGTAGAAAAACTTTCTTTAAATAACCGCCCTCCCTCAATTTAGAATTTATATACTTGAAATAGTGTTCTTGATTTTCGGATGAGTTAATGTGTTTGTAATTAATATATCTGTTTTGAAATTTATATTTATGACAGAATGAACATCTATCAAACAGTTCGCATCTTTTCAATTTATAATACCCGGTTAGTAGTTTTCTAAATGTGTCTAAATCTTGGCATTCGCCGGATCTTATAAACTGAAAGATTTCACTTGTTTGATTGATATTCATAAAGTTGTTACTAAATCTGCCTAGAACACTATATATTAAATATCTTAAAACTAGCAAAATTATATCTAAATATATACACCCACTAATTACAGTGTCCAACTTGCACCTTTAGTCCTCCTCTACAGCACCCTAAATAACTCACATCTATTTCGCTATACATGCTTTACATTTTCACACTAACCTGGGGTAAACTAACGAGAGTGTCTTTTATAAAGATGTTTAGTCATGCCTTGTGATTTGCTTTTAGGACGTGGTTTTTTAAAGTGACCAGTACAGGATGCGGTATGTGTCTTTACGGAAACTCTTTTTCTGTTTGTTTGCGGTAGGTGGTTTCTAAGAGCAGATGTTATCAGTCTGGTGATTTTGTCACTGGATGTGTGTATCGACGGATGTCCTACCGTTAATTTCCTGGAAACCTTTCCTACCCGGATTTCCTTTTTCAGACATCTATTGTCGTTCAGAGTTGGTGGTTGAGTGATTCCAATAGGTTTTCGTTGTAGCGTATTCTATACACCATGTTCAGACCAAGTAATGATGAGTGGCTCATGATCGACAACTGTTTGGATAACCTGATGTCAGCAGTCAGGAGGTCGGTGTTGTATTCTTTGTCTTTACAATATTATACATTAATTTATATCATCTGTTATTGTTGCTATATTGTTTCGTTCTTGTCTTTTAGCGATATTCAGCAGCAACTGCGGGATAAATATGCCGGAGGTGCAATAGAGGTGGGCCTAGCTTTTCAGCTCGTTATACCTGCTGTTGGAACGTCGTACAGGAGTAAGGGGAGACGTTTTTTTGTTGTACCTGTACAACTACCGGCTGCGCCTATGACCTCCTCCCAGTCTTCCGAACCTACCTCGTCGTCCTCTGCTACATCTTCCCAGCCCTGTGCAGATGATATAGAGATGCTGGTCGATACCTCCACGTCCTCTGCTACATCATCCCTGCCTGATGCAGATGATATAGAGATGCTGGTCGATACCTCGTCGTCCTCTGCTACATCATCCCTGCCTGATGCAGATGATATAGAGATGCTGGTCGATACCTCGTCGTCCTCTGCTACATCATCCCTGCCTGATGCAGACGATATAGAGATGCTCCCTTGTGACTTAGGCCCTATAGATTTATCCGACATACAGACAGAATCTCTAATGGATATTGATGTGTTAGACGATTTATTGATGTATTTAGGGTAGTGCTAGTGATTAAAGTGTGGTTTGTATGTGAATCAGGTGTTTTGTTTTCACTACATTGGATCTTCTTTGGTGAGTTGGTATTTTCATAACAATATTTCATACACTGATAGCGTTTCTAGTTATTCGCCTCTAAAAGGTGGGCCATACTAGATAACTCTATATGTTTTTTGATAATCTGTAGCGCGGGGCGCTAGCTAGTCATGGATCATAGCCCACTGTTTTGTTTAGCAATCAACCTGTGGCCCTCGTTACCTGGATTATACCGTTCAGGGTGGGCCCTGGGATCATTCGAGCGTTGATATTTCATATATTAATCAATTATATCTCACGATATCACCCACGCCGGTAGCCACCTCAGGGGCGGATCCTGAGGCTGTCCGAGGAGTAGGTTGTTACGTCATAGGCTTGCCTGATTAGGTTTTTTTTCCAATAACCACCTCTAGACGTAGTCAATTAGGCCCCGGTTCCATGCTCAAGGTCATTCAGAGCCGCCTTTCGTCCATAACATTCCCCAGGGATGGTCCTGTTCGTTGCTGACATCGCCCAATCTACTAAGGGTAGGTTAGATACATTTTGGCCGGCTTAGGTTAGTCGATTATACACCCCATAGTCTATGATCAACGCCATGGGGTGGTCCTGAACGTAGCTAAGATCGCCCTTGTTATTAGGAGTATGTTGGGTTAGATACAATTTGGCTAGCGAGGTTTTCCAATAACTACATCTAGACGTAGCCAAAAGGGCACCATTGTCTATGATCAAGGTCTTTCAGGGCTGCCTTCGTCCATGACAACCCCCCGGGGATGGTCCTAAACGTAGCTGAGATGTCCCCCAACACTTAGGTTAGGTTAGGTTAGATCCGTTTTGGCTAGCTTAGGTTAGCTGGTTGGAATTAGTTTTTTCCATTTACCACCCCTCTAGGCATGGTCAAAACCACCCTTAGGGGTTGGGTGAGGGTCGGCGTCAGGCCTCTGCAACATCCGAAATTACCCCTATAGTCCTAGGTTACGTAGCGGCTGAGTTAGGTTAAAATAAAAATTTTTTCGAAAAACTACCCCCTACCCCTCTAGACGCGGTCGAAATCACCCCTAAGGCCGGCATCAGGTAGGCGTCAACCCCCCACGTCATCCGAAACTACCCCTATAGTCCTAGGTTACGTAGCGGCCGAGTTAGGTTAAAATAAAATTTTTTTCGAAAAACTACCCCCTACCCCTCTAGACGCGGTCGAAACCACCCCCGGGTCTGGGATCAGGTGCGCAATGACCTCCTGCAACATCCAAAACTACCCCTATAGTCCTAGGTTACGTAGCGGCCGAGTTAGGGGTAGTTGTCCTGAAGTGACCCAACTTCTACTATTGTGTTTTAAATCTAGGTGCCCCAGTCAGAGGAAATCTCTTATTATAGCCTGAAAATGAAAGCCACAGACGAAATACCAGTTCATCATTTTATACAATTAATACCAGCTGAGCAGGATAAAATATTGCATGTTTAAGTTTTCAATTAGAAAACGTTATCCTAATAGTAAAGGTAAATAATGACACGTTTCAAAAGTTACTATCACAAAGTTCGTTCTAAAATTCAAATGAGAGGAAACTACAAATACGTACTAATTTAGTGTTTTCACTGCCGCTGTTTGCCGGCTTCTATAAAACTTCAGGTCACTTTTATCACGCTACCTTTGCATTTTTTTACATTTCACAGCAGTTACATCACGCTATCTATACACTCTATCAAATGTGATCTAGTTGCTCGACTCTATGAATAATTAAAGATGTCGCAGTGTAGCGGGAATGAACAAGTGGAGTTGTCAGATATTGATCTTACGTTCAGTTACTTGACCGACAAGTGAATAATACTTCATTTGATGAATGTCGGTATTACACGTTTTAATAGAACAAAAGAATTAAAGAATTAGTTAATAAGAAACATTTATTAATAGTTGAAAATTTTCTGAAGTAATGTTTATCTAAAGAATCTAGTTAAAATCGGAGTTTGAAAAGTGTGAGTCGTCAGTTAAAGAAGTTTCTGTTTAAAAAATTGGAATACAAATACGTAACTCATTATTACTACTATATTCAATAAATTGATGAAAACTTTATTGAAATATAAATAATTATTTAATAACTGTTAGAAATACTGAGTAATAACTTTTAATTATAATAATGTATAGTAACTGAAGTAAAATAATCTACGTATCTACATGTTAAAAGTGTTGAAACAGATGTTTTACAAAACAACATATAAAATAAAATCAGCTGTTGTATGAAATCATATATTACCATTTGATTTATGCTAAAATAGTAGCATACATCATAGTTATTTGTATTTAGTTTGATAAAAAAATCAATTGTCAATAGAAGAATGCAGGCCATGGTTTGAGGTACGTTGGATCCATAAAAATAATGGTACCGAACATCAAATGGCTTGCAGCTGACTCCATATGCTGATACCAAGCTTAAAATGGCTTGTAACAGGTTCCAAATGATAGAAACAAAGCCTCAGGGGGCTTATAGCTGGGTATTAATGCTGACAACAAGCCTCAAGTGGGCTACAGCTGACTCCATATGCTGATGCCAAGCTTGAAGTGGCTTGCAACAGGTTCCAAATGCTAGTGCTAAGCCTCAGGGGGCTTATAGCTGGGTATTAATGCTGACAACAAGCCTCAAGTGGGCTGCAGCTGACTCCATATGCTGATACCAAGCTTGAAGTGGTTTGCAACCGGTTCCAAATGCTAGTGCTAAGCCTCAGGGGGCTTATAGCGGGCTATTAGTGCTGATAACAACCTTCAAAAGGGTTGCAGCTGGCTCCAAATGCTGATACCAAGTTTGAAGTGGCTTGCAACAGGTTCCAAATGCTAGTGCTAAGCCTCAGGGGGCTTATAGCGGGCTATTAGTGCTGATAACAACCCTCAAAAGGGTTGCAGCTGGCTCCAAATGCTGGTACCAAGCCTCAGGTAGCTTGCAGTTGGCTTTAAATGCTGGTAACAACCCTTAGGTGGTTTGCGGCTGCCTCCAAATGATGACACCAAGCCTCAAATGGGTTGAAGCTGGCTAAAAAAGCTTCTCTTTTTCACGAATAAAGTGGGAAATAAGTTCTGTGGTACAGTAGAGTTGTTTTTTTCAAGTGACATGAACTATATTTGATGCGAAATCTATGGATATTGTTTGGGAGGCAAATGGTAGGGTCTATACACAAAACTTTCTTATACCATAAATTAATAAATTATTTTCTCAATTAAAATCCGACGGTTATTTTTTTGTCATATTTGGCAACGAAGTAAACCACATTTACCCCCCCCCCCCTTGACCGTTCTAGGAAAAACTTCCAAAATAGACTTTTCTGTATCTATCACTTTCTAATAAAAAAAATAAAACAAAGAGTAACATTTAAAATATACAAACACAACCTCACATGTATGTGTGCAACAGTTTACTAAGCACTGGAAATTAATTTTGAAAGATTCTGATTCGCTGATCGAAACTTGCTAAAGCGCATGCCACTCCCTATCACCTTTGTCCAAGAACGCATAGATTTGAAACATGTTTTATAGCGTCTGAACCAAAAAATAACTTGTGAGACAAAAGTTATAACAAGAATTAACTTATATACAAATATGTTTCGACAACACTACAAGTTGTCTTCTTCAGCACTTTCAATGAAAATAAGAGTTATATTATATAATAAGAAAATCAATTTCAAATGATCATTTCATAAGCCTTTAGAAAAATAGTTTATGACAAAATAAAGGTGAGTTATTATTATGAAGATTATTCTATTGTGTTATAAATTTGTTGCAACAATTATCGTTTTATTAAGAATGATCTTTTCGCTGTAAAGTCATATTTTTTCCTACTGAATTGTTTTAATTCTATAACGAAGAACCGATATTATGAATAACTTTATGTCTTACAACGTTAAAATATGTACATGCAATATTATTATTGACATTTTTTTACAACCGACAACAATAATATCAAAATTAATAGTGTTTAAGGTCAATAATTGTTACAGAAAATAAACATTTTAAAATTAACGTAATAAAGAATATAAAATTAGGGGTTTGAGTTTATAACAACAATGTGTTTTTAAAATTTTAAACGTTCTATGATATTATTATTATTATTACTAAAACTCGGAGGGACCTTGTCGGTGTAAAGCACTTAGCTGCAGCTTTTGTACTCTCTTCCCATCCCTACCACAGGACTAGCTTAGTGGATACCTACCTCTTTGCAGAAATCAAGTACCCACCTGATGCTAGATCTTCTGATATCCTCTGGTGTACATACCTGCCAGCCAAACCACTTTCTCCTTGCAGCTCCCAAAGCAGGACACTCACAGAGTACGTGGATTCGGCTTTCCTCTTGGTCCTCGTCGCATCTCTTGCACACAGGGGACCTAGATTTTCCAATTTTGTATTGGAACCCCCTCAGATTCCCATGGCCTGTAACCAGCTCTACAGTAGCTCTGAGTTGATGTCTACTTAAGGAGAGTAGTTCTTTGCCCCACAAATCTCCTGAGAAACCCACAGTACCTTGGATTTGTTACACCCCAAGGTTACATTCCATTCTTCCCTGCACAACCTGTCTATATGTGCCGTGATCTCCTTTCGCCCCTCCTGATGCGGCATGCCCACTGCCCTCAGCAACGGTCCTTGTGTTATACACCCTTGTTTTGCTAAGGCGTCAGCTCTCTCATTCCCTATCCAGCCAGAATGTCCTGGAATCCAGGTTAGGTTGAGTGAATTATACTTACTCAGCTCTGCTAGAGAAGCCATAGTCTCAGCCACGAACCTAGAGCTGGTACTAGCCTTACCTAAAGCCTTCAGAGCTGCCTGACTGTCCGAGCAAATTAAGATGGTCTTGCCCCTCCTGCCAGGCCCTATTATTTCCTCAGCACATAGTTTGATAGCGAGCACCTCCCCCTGGAAGACAGAGTTGTAGTCCTCCAGGCGATGACAAAATCTGTCTTGGTGTCTCGGTCCACTAAATCCTGCTCCCACTCCTTCCTTCATCTTGGACCCATCGGTGAACCAGATTTCACCATGTCTGGGTCTATACTCCGCCCATGCCTCTCTTGCAGGAATAAGGATTTTGTAGTTTCCTTTTTCCCTTTTAAGAGACAGTATCTTATCCTGAGGTTCTATCCAGAGCTCCTTCAGTGAATCCCCAAATAGTTGTTTATGAAGTTTGCTACTTGTCTTCCACTGCCCGGTACAGCTTAGCCGGTATGCAGTTTTCATTGCCTCCATCCTAATTTGAAGACTCAAGGATGGAAAACCCAACATAACCCTCATGGCCGCACATGGTGTGCTTCTCCTTGTAGCTGTTATGCCTCTAAGGAAGAGCCCCTGCGCGCGGTCCAGCATTCTTTTACTTGTTTCCTTCTGTGCCCTGTCCCTCCAGACGATAGATGCAAAGACCAACCTCGGCACCACAATGGCGGAATAAATCCAGTTCATCTGACGTGGACCCAAACCCCATCTCGTGCCTATTGCTCCTCTGCATTGCCAGAACGTAGCTATGGCTTTTTTGCACATATCCTGCAAGTGCTCACGCCAGAGTAGCTTCCTATCCAAAATAACTCCCAGATATTTAGCGCTCTCAACGTAGCTTATTTTGGTATTACCAACGTCCATCATCTCCAGCGATTTAGTTTTATATCGCCTAGTGAAGATGAGTGCCACAGATTTCTCTCCTTGAATGCATAGTGCATTCTCCCTACATCATGCTTCTGTTACCTTGAGTGCCTCTTGAAGCAGGTCTTTGAGGACCTCTTCAAACGGTCCCCTAACAAGGATAGCTATGTCATCCGCATATCCTACCACCTTGACACCCATTCCACTGAGTGTCCTTAGTAGACCGTCCACGACAAGGCTCCACAGCAAAGGGGATAACACTCCACCCTGCGGGCAGCCCTCCGAGACCATCCCATTTATCGTGCACCCCATCCAGGATGCAGTACTTATCCGGTTTTCCAAGGAACTCATAATCCAATTTATAATTCCATCAGGAATCCCATGATCCATAGCTGCTCTCTTGATGGCCAGTCTAGAGGTACTATTAAAAGCCCCCTCCACATCACGAAAAGCCCCAATACATATCCCATTGTTGTTGATCTGACCCTTAATAAAGTCTACGACCGACAATAGTGCAGTCTCCACTGACCTACCAGTTAGTGGTCCACCAGCCTTTCCAATGTCTTTAACAAGAAAGATGTAAGGCTGATAGGTCTGAAGTCCTTTACTCTGAGTAACCTTTCCTCCCCGGTTTGGGGATAAAGATAACCCTCGTTTTGAGCCACTGCCCGGGCGTGTAACCCAAGGCAACACAGCCTCTGAGTAATCCTGTCAGTGGCTCTATTATTTCCTCCAAGCAATTTTGTAGTAGTGCTGGAGTAATATTATCTAATCCAGGCGCTTTAAAAGGCTCAAAAGACAGAATCGCCTCTCTCACCTCTTGCGCTGAGATCACCTGCCTAGCAATATTCCAATCCGCCCTTAGCCCAGTATGTCGGAGGTTTTGAGCACCGTCCCCTACTGGTCTAATATCGGGAAAACTGTTCCTCATAAGCAGACGCAGTGTTTCCTCCGGGGTGTCAGTAAAGCTACCATCAGTCTTCTTGACAAACTTAAGCTCACCCCTCGGTCCTCCTGCTAACACCATAAACAGTCTAGCAGTGTCACTCAGTGTGCTTGTGTCTGAGCACCACTTTTCCAAAGAAGCACGTTTAACCTCTATAATAAGATTTTTATAGAGACCCTGGCTGTCTTTATATGCCTGCCAGGTCTCCGCCGTTTTCTTCTTCTTTGCCCTATTAAAGAGCCTTCTAGTCTCTTTCCGTCTTGCCTCTAACTCGCTGTTCCACTTAAGCTTACCATTCCCAGTGTTTATCCGCGAGAGAGGGCAATTTTCCTCAAACGACGTGGAAATTGCAGTCCTGATGTAGGCCTCAGTATTTTCCAGTTCGTTTGATGTATGATATTTACCACGGAAGTCAGACATCCGCCTCCTCACCGAGGACTTAAAACCTTCCCAGTTTTTCCTTCTCGGGTTCCTAAACCACACCACATGGGGGACAACTCCCCTCATCGTAGCAGTGATGATCCGGTGATCAGACATGGAGGGCTTATCCGAAACCTGCCAGTCATGCACCCACCTTACCATTTTTTCTATTACAGAAGGTGATATCTAGAACCTCATTCTGTTTGAAGTGACAAATTTTGGCTCGGCACCTGTGTTTAAAGTCACAAGGTTTTCTTCAATCAAGAAGACTAGGAGCTCCTCACCTCGCTCATTTGTGCCTGTGCTTTTACTGTGGTGCAAGTTGATTTGCAGGATCATTGCTCGAGGGTCAGCCATATCCAACTGACCCCTACGCCTTCTCCTGATTCTCTCTCTCGCCCTTCTCTTCCGGGTCCTTAGAGTTCCACTTAAAAGTAACCTCTGCAGTCCCCAGAAAGGCTTTCCCATCTCTTGCCTTTAATAGTCTGGCCGATGCCTCATCCAATCCTAGGCAGAGGAGGCTTGCAGGTCCCCGCTCAATGCACTGTAGGATCTTCCACTTAGAAGTGTCAATTTTTGGGTTTTGCATCCCCATGAGCTTGACCAGCTGAGTGGTCTCTCTTTTTGGTGGTGGTACTAGCACCGTCACTTTCCCCCTTTTGATCAGTTCATCAGGCAGGACTAGCCTTGCCTGAGTCCCGTCCTCGAGCTTAACTGACGGTACCACTTCTCTCAGCCATTTTGCCGATTCCTCCTCAGCACAAATAAATGCTGCGACTCCATCCCTTAGGTGAGTGTCTCTGAACCGCGGAACAAAACCTCCACTAGGAGTGTCCAGAATCCAGTCCATGACGGTGCCCTTAAGGTGGTCGAACGCCGCCATCTCCATCCTCACTCCTACACTATCCCCAAAGGTCACAAGAACCCTCGGTAGGTTGGCGGAGATCGACGAGAAAGATGGCCCTCCCAACCCAGCAGGCATAGACCTCTTGACCTCCGACTCTGGAGTAGGATTAGAAGTACTCCTTTCCTTCCTTTTCCTCTCTCTCTCTTGTCGTACTATGGTCCTACCTGATCCACTGGCTTCCGGGACGACACAGCGGGTTCTAGCCCCAGCCTCCATCAAACCCTTCCGCTGCCCAGACCGGTGTTTCCTCAAAGGGGGTGGTGGTACTTCTCTGCCCTCCGCCTCCGCCTTCTTTGCTTCCTCATGGTAGGAAAGCCAGAGTGCTTTCCTCCTTTGTGCCCCACTCATTCTTCCTGTTGCCTTCGCAACTGGATTTCCATCTGTCTCTACGGGGTCGAATCCACCTCCATAGGAACAGATTTGTCGGTAGGTTCTAAGCCCTGACCAGTTAAATTTATTTTTTCTATCTCTGCCATGTGTGTTCCCACGAGCAGCTAGGGAAATAAAGGTCCGCCGCCGCAGAGCCCCGCTTACGGCGGTAAGGCGACTTAAGTACTCAGGGGTGGCGCCAGGTGCCCCTGAGGCTCCGTTAAAGACCCTCCTTACCCTGAGGGCCACGAATCTACATCGGCACGGATCGCATAACACCTTCCGATCGGGGGTGTAAGTGCCCATCCAGACCACCAACCTGGATGAGGGGTGCTTCTTGGTTGCCGCCCGCAAGGGAAGGGCAGGGCGAGAGCCGGGCAGATAACAACCCTTCAAGTGCTAGGACTGGCCTTCTATGATATACATATAGAATAATATTTGTATCAATGAATATATTGAAACAATTTGTAAACGATTAATAAGTTTATTTCAATGTTAAATAAATTGTGCACTTAACCAGTAATACATTATTTACAAGTCTTAAAGGCAGAAAAGGAGTCGAAAATTTTAATATTATTAAACACGAATTAGATTTAAAGTCTACGAGAGGTAAATTATCTAATTTAAGTATTTTGATGTTGTTGTTGTTGTCTTGTGACAAGTGCAATAAAAACAATTTCAGAGAAAGGTAGAGAGAGCACAGTTACACGGGTCCAAAGGCGTGAAGCACTGCACTGGCCACCTCTGCAGCTTTGTCCGTATAAAGGGTCTCCCTAGAACAGTTCAAGTCAATTTTAAATAGTGCTGCAATGATGGACGGGCAGTTGAAGAGATGATCGGGATCAAGCTGAATCCCTGAGCAGTGCCTACATTCAGGGTATGTTCTTGATCCATGAGGCAAGATTTTCATGTCTTTGAGGTGCATTGTCCTCAGTCTGGCAATTGTTTTTGTTATTTCCCTGTCAACGTTAAGCTCGGGAAGTGATGATTTTCTTTGGTTGTTATGGCAGAGCTTCTGTTTTGCAACGGCATTTACGTCGGAAGATGTTGTAATCACGGGGGCTGGTTCAATGGTCCTCGCTTCCTTGGCCAGAGAATCGGCCTCTTCGTTCCCTTTGATGTCGACGTGTGCCGGGATCCATTGAAGCGTACAAAGCTTCTTGTTTTCCTCAATTAAGGACAGAAGGGTATTGATCTTTCGGGCGAGGTTTGTATTTCCTTTTTGGAGAGCCTGAAGAGCAGATCTGCAGTCCGTGAAGATTACTATGCCATCAGAGGGGTTGAGTGTTGTCCAAGTGAGGTAAATACTCAGAGCTTCTTTGATTGCGATGAGTTCGCTTGTGAAGTTGGAGGCGATTTTCCCTGCTGCAATTTTGTGTCTGGAAGTTGAGCCATCAGGGTAGGTTATAAAGATTCCGGATCCACCTCTATCGCAGTCAGAAGTCGAAGAGCCGTCGGTGTAAGCAGCGACCAAGTGTGGTTTTAAAATCTTGGCAATAGTTTCCATTCCTTTCCTCTTGATTGTTTCTTGAGGCCCTTTTTTGGAGCAGGGTTCGAGGAGATTCAAGTTTATATTCACAAAGGAGGATGGTTTGACCGGGAACCTGGGTTCTTTAGAGATGTCAAGGCTCGTGTGCTGTAGGTTGATGTCATGTCTGATGTTTTTGTCGTACTGGAGAGTAGAAGATCTTTTTAGCCTGGTTTTTTCCGACCAGTTCCGAAAGGTGACTTTTGAGATATGTTGTTCTTGATTGCTCCTGATTTTGTTTGTAAATTTCACTGTAGCGAATTTTCTCCGATTTTCCAATGGGGTTAGGCCACATTCAGTTTCAGCTTTCAAATTATTTGTAGATGAGACGGCTCCAATGATGGCTTTGGAGGCTCTGTACTGGACGGAGTCGACTTTCGAGGATGAAGATGCTGGAGCCCAGATTGGTGCTGCATATTCAAGGATTGGTCTGATGAGTGTTGTGTAAGTATTTAGGAGTGTCTTTGGTTTGGAACCCCAGTTTGAACCACAAAGTCTGCTCAGGATGCTGAGCTTTTTCAGAGCTCTCTTTGAAACTGTTTCAGTGTGCTTAGTAAATCTCAGTTCCGCATCGAGTGTGAGACCAAGGTATCTGGGGTGCGTGACTTGTTTGACGGTAGTATTGTGGAGCCTAATGTTAGGATGGTGAATCTGTCTGTTGAGAAAACACAAGATTTGGATTTATCAGGGTTAATAAGGATCTTAAGGTCTTTAGCCCAGGTTTCGATGCCAAGCAAGTTGGTGTTTAAGGCTTGTTCAGAGACTGAGATATCAGAGTGTGTATGCCAGATAGTGATGTCGTCTGCATAGCAGGCAATTTTAGCCTCATTGCATATGTGTTCATGGATGGTGTTCATATACATGAGGAAGAGCAGAGGGCTGAGGACCGATCCCTGTGGGACTCCCGCCCACGATCTGTGCGTCTTGGAATACTTTCCATTAACTCTCACAACAAATTTTCTATGTCTGAGGAAATCGTTTATCCAGAGAAATGAGTTGTCATTGATGCCAGCACTGTTTAAAATCACAATGAGTTTTTGCCTCCAGGCTCTGTCAAACGCTGCAGAGAGGTCAAGGAAGACAGCGGTAGTCTTTTTGTGGGGTTTTTCTTGAAGTCCATCGATGATGGACTGAACCATGTAAAAATGTTGGTCTACTGTACTGTGCCCGGCTCTAAATGCTGTTTGGTAGAAGTGTAAAATATTACGATCGATTAGCCAGTTCATGATTCTTGTGTGGATAATTCTTTCCATTAGTTTGCACAGGATGCTGGTTAAGGAGATAGGCCGGTAATTCTTACAGCTGGTGGCATCTTTGCCTGGTTTCAAAATCGGTATAATAACAGACTTCTTTCATATAATGGGCAGTTTTCCTGATTTCCAAGATAAGTTGAAGATTTGGAGAAGTGTATGCTTGGCAGACGCTCCAAAGTATTTAACCATTTGGCCGAAGATAAGATCTATACCTGGAGACTTTTTGGGGTCGAGGTTACGGATTGCGCACTCGAGTTCTTCCAAAGTGAGCTCATCAATGAAGATGTCTTTTTGCTCAAAACGTTTGCTTTTTTGTATGGCTTGCTTGTAGTTTCTCCTTTGTTTTCTGTCTTCGTTTTGGAAGCTCAGTCTGCTTGCTTTCTCGTAGTGTGTGGCCAGCATGTTGGCTGCGTCTTTGTCAGTTTTGGACGGTTTACCATTGTCTGTGATAATATTAGAGGTGGGGCCATTATTGTGTAGGATGCTGCCTGTATCTAAGGAATTGATCACCTTCCAGTGTTGATGGTCTTTTCTAGGATCTAGCCTGTTGCAGAGATCTGCCCATTTGTCGCGTTTGCAGGTGGAAATTTCCCCTTCAACCTTTTTACAGATGTCTAATAGCTTTTTTCTATTTACAACGTTGTTGTTCTTTTCGAGTTCATTACAGGCCATATCTGTTTAGTGAATCAAGGTGTCAATATTACGATCCTTCTAATAGGGCACCCAATTGTTCTTTCTCTTTCCCCTTGGGATGGAGAGCTTTGCTGCTTTCTGTATACCACAAGTGAAAATTTGAACGAGATTGTCCAAATTTTCGGTGGCTGGTATTTGTTTGCAATGAGTTTTAAGGGTTTCTGTGATTTTATCCCAATTAGCTTTGCGAAAGTTCCACGATTTGTTGTTTTGGGGAGCAGAATCGACATCAAGGTTGAGGGAAGTGATAACTGGGTAGTGATCACTGATGCCAGTTTTAACAACTTTCCACTCAGCAAGGTCGAGGTGTGAGAAGTCAATTGCTGTGATATCGAGGGGGGAAGTCGTACCATTTGTTTTTGATAGGTACGTATTTTCTCCTGTGTTTAAAGTTGAGAGATCTAAGTCCAATAGTAGGTCCTCAACATCTTCTCCCTTGCTGTCAAGTTGGGGGCATCCCCATGAGGGGCTTTTGGCATTGAAATCGCCAAGAAGAGGAGGGGAAGAGGAGTTTAATGAAGTCCGAGTCAAGTACAGAATTGTCGGGATGGTATATGTTGACAATTGTTATTGTGCATTTGGGTAGGAGAAGATTGATAGCATGTGCTTTAGTATTGGAGTCATTAGGTAGATTGTGAGCTGGTGAGAATTCTTCATACTTGACAATAGGAGTTTTCACAAGGAAGGCAAGACCCCCTCCGAGATATTTTGTTCTGTCTTTCCTAATAACCGTGTAGCCTTTGATCTTGAGGCTTAGATTTGGATTTAGTTTAGTCTCTTGTAGGCAGGCTATGTGGATATTATTTTCGTGAAGTAGGCATGAGAGTAAGTCCATCTTTCTCTGTGTGCCGTTAACGTTCACCTGTAAGATGATTAAAGTTGCGGGACACAATGCGTCAGCTGTTTCAGACGCGGTAGCATTGGCTTGTTTAAGAGTAGCTGTCCTCGTAGCATACTTGTTGCCGTGCCCCCGGACTGCAGGGCACGGCGCGTCGGCTGTCTCGAACGCGGTAGCATTAATATCACATATGTCCATTGCACTAGTCATGGTGAGTGCCATTGCCTCGAGAGGTTGGACTTCTACCTGTTGGTCCGCGGGAGCTATTTTATTTCACTCCTACCACCCAATGGTAAACCATTGAAGGCATTCCCCTATCCGCCACCTGGGGACGCGCTCTCTAGGGGTTACAGGCTCTCCCGAGAGAAGTATTTTGATAATCTACTGTTAAGAAATTCTGCAATTATATCAATATGGTTATCCTTTCACGAGGTGACGTTCACTGTGACTGGTTGAGAAAATATTGTATCTATCCTCTTGTTGCTAATTAATATCCAGTATTTATTAATATTCTCGTGCTTGAACTAAACAAAAATTTATAATTCTGAATTTAATTAAAAGAAAAACTATTCAATTCATTAAGCATTGTCTGCAATTGTTCTTTATCATTTTCGATTATTCATTAAATTGTAAATGAGATCCAGAAAATTGTAAATTTTGTCGCTTCTAAAAAAAATAAATAAAGGTAATGGTAATTAAATACCAAGGTTTACTTTCGTAGGATTAAACTAACAGAGGCTCTAGCCAAATTTCATACCTCTTTGTCTATGTCATTTCCTTTTTTGTCGTCTAACTTGGCCTACGGCAGATTTAGTGAGTGATAATTTAAAAGTGCCACAAAATAAAAAAAGTTACAGAAAATTTTGTCCTTCCTATTATTAATAAAAATATTAGGGGATAGTAAAAAAGCATTATGTGATAAAATATGTTCTTAAAAATGCAGGTTTTCTAAATTATTGACTTAGAAATCTTATTTGAGTTTTGGTTTATTTAGTAGTTTTATTTTAAATTCATTAATTAATGTAATTCTATTAGATTAAATAATTTTTATTAGGTTAAAGTAATTTCCTTAGGTTAAAATAATATCACTAGGTCAAAATAATTTCATTGGCTTAAAGTTTTTAATAAGGTTCTAGTAATTTCATTACCTAATTAATTTCACTAGGTCAAGTAATTTAAGAGGTCAAATGATTTCATTAGGTTAAAGAAATTTCACTATGTTTAAGAATTTTCATTACGTTAAAGTAATTTCATTGGACTAAAAGCCGTTTATTAGGGAGAGTAATTTCACGGGTCTAATAATTTTACTAGGTTAATGTAGTTGGATTGAGTTGAAGTAATTTTCTTAGTTCATGTAACTATTGTAGGGTATACTGCGCTCACACACACACATACACACACACACACACACACACACACACACACACACACACACACACACACACACACACACACACACACACACACACACACACACACACACACACACACACACACACACACACACACACACACACACACACACACACACACACACACACACATACACACACACACACACACACACACACACACACACACACACAAACACACACACACACACACACTCACACACACACACTCACTCACACACACACACACACACACACACACACACACACACACACACATACACACAGGGTGATTTAACCCTTTGGGTAATGTTTCTCGGAGAATAAAATCTTTTTAGGAATCTCAGCTTAATGACCAGGGTGTCGGAGTGTGTAAGAAAAATTGTTTATCAAATAAATTTCAACTCAATTTGCAAGTGAGTAAAAATCACAGTTTAAAAAAAAATTATATATCAATTTACGCTTTAGCTCAGATTAATCAATTTTACAAAATTTTACTTCTTAAGAAACTACTACTTTCCATTTACAGAATTTCTAAAACACAAAAAAACATTTATAAATGAATTTATTATTTATTTCTTAATGCCTTTACTTCCAGCCTTCTAGTCTTTTAACCCTTTGGTTTCAAATGTAACCCTTTGAAAAATGTACTTAAATTTAGCATACATTTATATTCTGAAACTTTACGATTTACACATAAATTCAAATTGTAGCAGATTACACAAAATTATCCGTGAAAAGAGAAACATATTAATACTTAGAATTAATATTAATATTAATTAATACTTAGAACATAATAATTTCATAAGAAAAATCATCATGTAAATAAATCACATTTTACTATAATGTTTCACATACTCAAAATAAACATTTATACCCTACATTATCACATACTAATATTCACAGTTTATACAAAATCTATGCATGTTTAAAATATCCCGTCATTCAAGACAACCCCATATATTTAGAAAACAACTAAGCAAAAATTTACTTTCTGATTTAGCTATAAACATTTCGAATATTTTCCTATTATTTATAAAAAATATTATGAATGAAAAATCCCAAATATTAACATATAACAGTTCATAAAGACTATGCACATAATAAACATTCAAACTCATTAAATAAACCTCACCCATTTTCATAACAAATCCAAATTGACAACTAATATCATCAGAAACATTTACCTAATTTTAAACGTATTTAGATCCTAACAATAACACACCATTTGTAAAATCAGTAGCTATATATATATATATATATATATATATATATATATATATATATATATATATATATATATATATATAAGAGTTATGTGAACAATTTATGTGAACTTTACCAAATAAAATGCGTACTAAGATAATTCTTGCTTACGCAGCTTTTCTATGGTGCAAGTGGTGAGAACAGCTTTAAGGCAGTGTGTAAGTCGCCTCTGTATCAAAAGTAATTATACTGTATCAGAAGTAAATTATACAAAAGTAAGATACATGTTAGCGTCTAATTATGTAATTTTAGGTTTAGACAGTGAATGTAATGGTAAAATCAATTTCAAATACTTCTGCTCATTTGTCATTTTAACACACCACAAATTAAACTGTGAAATGTCCATCATCAGGAACAACGCCAACAATTGCATTGATACTCGTTGTATATACAACGAGTATACTGCATTGGAAGTTACAGACAACCTAATTAACTTTATCCCAGAAATCAACCTTTACCTGGCGACCTTCCCCAATAAGCAGACACTAGAAATTACCAGTCGCAAGGCAACTACCACCGTCACCTTTCAAGGCATATATTTAATAAAAACAAATAACGATTCAGTCTTTTTCAACGACATGAAACTCAACCACACATCAACTGGACAAAATAAACACAGAAACCATCTCAAGAATTATTCCAGCTATGGAAATAACCCATCACATCAGGATATGGACTATTGCCCTTTACGTTGCCTATTCACTGATTTTATTCCCGATTTTAACACCGTTTCCTAGTAAATTGATGTTTAGTTTTTTATGGTTTTTACCTTTAATAGTTTTAAAATACATTTTGGCGAATTTTAATGTTAATTTCTTCAAAAAAAAAAATTTACTATTTATAAACTTTGACACCATCCGCTTGATCTTTTGAAACGCACCACATTTGTGTTTGAATTTAGCTAATTTTAGGGACCGAAAATCCTAAAAATGGCTTGGGAATAGCACCGTTACATTTTTGCAGCCACTTAGCACATACAGGTAGCACTATTCCCCGCACTTAGCACATAAAGTTGGAAGTTTTCCCTTTTAACACATTTAAAAATGGATCAGTTTGAAACTCCGTCATCTATTTACGACTTTTCGAGAACCACTGAAGCCTTCTCACCTTCTCTTTTCCAACCTCCACACACGTCTTATTCCTCACCTGTGGTCTCCGGTCCAATCAACATACTAATTAAAAAGTGACGTAATATGGTTTGTACCTTCCCTTAAAATCACTACGACATAGCTTCCTGTTGTTGGTAGCTAGCCAACTTTAGTACAAATTTTTATATTAGGTCATAACTTTTTAAATTTTGAATTTAGAAGATTTCCTCATTCTTGATGTTCTTCATAATTTTCCATAATTTTCATAAGTTTTGGCTTTTCTTCTATTTATCTTTGGTCGGTTTTTGTCTCCTTCAAATCAATGAAAAAACTCCCTCCCTTTAAAAATTGATTTACGCTATAAATTGTCATTGAAATAGGTTCATTTAAGACACTGCATTTATTTCTTCTTATCGAAGAATAAAATTTTACATTTTAAAATTTAAAATTTTTTTTGTGACGCTTAAATTTCTAATTTAGGCTCGTTACAACACACACACACACACACACATACACACACACACACACACACACACACACACACACACACACACACACACACACACACACACACACATACACACACACACACACAAACACACACACACACACACACACACACACACACACACACACACACGCATACACACACACACACACACACACACACACACACACACACACACACACACACACACACACACACACACACACACACACACACACACACACACACACACACACACACATAGGGCTACACATACACACACACACACACACATACAATTACGCACACACATACACATACACACACACACACACACATACATTTACGCACACACATACACTTACGCAACACACACACACACACACACACACATACACACACACACACACACACACACACACACACACACACACACACACATACATTTACGCACACACATACACTTACACACACACACACACACACACACACACACACACACACACACACACACACACACACACACACACACACATACATATACATACACTTACGCACACACAAACACCCTACACATTTTCTTTGTGAGGTAATATAAAAAAAAACAACAAATCAAAACACTTTATTTAACAATTGTGTAACAAAATCATTAAAAAATACCTGTAACTAACTGAATGCGTATCAACATCCTGTTTACGTAGTTAGTTACGAACGACCTACATAATAACGCAATTATAAGTGGTCCAATTTAACAAATGTTACATCTGTGTAATGAAAACATCGCGCTGGAAAACAATTTTTGAAGTGATTGCATTTTACCGCCATTTTGCCTGTCTGGACTAACGAATCTCAAATCACCCTTAACTAGCAATACAATTTTCTTTAAAGAGACAACTTACATAAAGTCAGGAGTAAGCGGTGTAGTAGGTTTAATACAAGACCTCTTGAGACAAGAAATGTGTTTTTCGAGGCTTAGCTCTTAGATAAAGTAAGTGGACATATATATTTTACAACATCTATATAATAGATTGTCAAGAAATATCGATTGATAGAAACCTACTTCTACATAAATGGAAAATGTGTCCCCAGTGATGTGAGAATTTCAAATGACTATATCGGGATATGTAACTGACTGTCATCAGTCGTGTAATAATATTCCGACTAACCTATTTACATACAAGCTCTACGTGTTCGGCTACCATTTCCACTTCACTGCATCTGTCAACACCTTGCAGATTTCGTAATAACTTACCAAATAAATATGGTTGATGTGTGTGCTACAAACACTACTTCGTCATTTTACTAATTGACTATATTTACACTTCGTAGTGAATAGAATGAAACGGTGAATAACTAAGCAGTCAAACATAATAAAAAAATTAAATACCAAGAAATAAACCCTGAAAATATTACTAGAAACGATAATGCTAGTTTACTATCTTCCACCTAGAGAGATTACTCGTAGAAATACTGTCTAAATGTAAAATTACGCCTAAGAGGGGATAGTTAACTCTACATACTTAAGCAAAAGTTATAGTTTCCTATTACTAAACTCTACGTATTTTTAAGTTTCCTGATGTAATCATCTTGAATTCACTGATTAAACTAATTTTACACTACGTATTTAAGTGAATACGTAATTGCTTACTTGCTTACGCGTTTCAAAAAGATCGTTCCTTTTTCGAAGCTAACCTTCTACTAGCGGCTTTTGGCTCTTTAAAAACAGTATGACAGGGTTGGATTTATGTCAAGGTTGGATTGATGACATTAGGTGAGGTGTCGGCGTCTTGTGTGATGTATTTGAAAAGGCTATTGGCTTCAAAGTGTGTGTGGTCATTAAGTATATTTTCCCTGTCTGTTGCGTAGTGTGACATTTTAATATTATTCAACGTTAAAAAAAGGCAAATCAAACAACTACATAACTACATTAATACCATACACGAAAACCTCACTTTTTTCTCTCGAGTTAGAAGAAAACAATAGAATAAACTTTCTAGATCTTACTATCACCAAACTCAACACTAGACACAATTTCAAAATATACAGAAAACCAACAACTACAGATATGGCCATACATACATAATACATCTAATCACCCCACACAACACAAACACGGTGCTTTTAATCATATGTTACACCATCTAATAAACATACCAATGCTACAAAAAGACTACGACGAAGAACTTGATACCATAAAATACATCGCCCAACGAAACTGGTACCAACACACACTCATAGACAACATTCTCAGGAAAATAAAACATAAACACCATCAAACTACCCCTCAATTAAGCCACATAAAAATAGCAAATACATATCCCTCACCTACCACAATAAAAACACACACAAAATAGCCTCCACATTAAAAAAACTCCATTACCAAATATCCTACAAAACAACAAATACGCTAAGAAAACATATACAACCTTTTCAAAAAGAAACTGACATATACAAACTCTCAGGTATTTACAAATTAACTTGCAACGATTGTCCCAACGATTACGTCGGTCAAACCGTCAGGTCATTCTACACACGCTTCGATGAACACATTACCCAAACAAAACAAACAAACCCTAAATTCAGCTACGCAAAACACCTAAATAACACCCAACACACACATACCGACATACACACTAATTTAAATATTCTACCCACATTAAAACAGAGTAAAACACTAACAATCTTAGAAAAATATGAAATCTACAAACACTACGCAACAGACAGGGAAAATATACTTAATGACCACACACACTTTAAAGCCAATAGTCTTTTCAAATACATCACACAAGACGACACCTCACCTAATGTCATAAATCCTACCCTGTCATGCCATTTGTAAAGAGCCAAAAGCCGCTAGTAAAAGGCTACCTATTTTGTTTAAATTATAAAACTGCTCATTATCTATATAGTTCACACAATTTATATAGTTATCCCTTACTAGCTCTACTAAATACAAAACACTATAGAGGTTATCGTTAAACTTGAAAAAAAAGTTTTTGAAAATGTGATATATTTGTTGAGTAACTGTTGTACAATTGCCCAGTAATTCTACGCACTTAGTGCAAAAATTGTAAAATGTTGTAGAGTTACATATAACCTCTATGTACTTAACACAAAATGTAGTAAGGTTGCTCAATCACTCTAAGTACTAACGGCAAATCGTAGTAGAGTTGTTTAATGTACTTATTGTAAAATTTTGTAGAGTTAGACGTTAACTCTATGTACGTAACACAAAATGTTGTAGGGTTTCTTAATACCTTTATGTACTTAGGGCAAAACGATGTAGGGTTGCTCAATAATTCTATGTAATTATTGTAAAATGTTTTAGAGTTACACGTTAGCTCTATGTACGTAATAAATAATGATGTAGGGTAGCTCAATATTTCTAGGTACTTAAAGCAAAACTTTGTAGAGTTGCTCAGTTATTCTATGTACTTATTGTAAAATGTAGAGTTACACATTATCTCTATTTATGTAACAAAGAATGTTGTAGGTTTGCTCAATATTTCAATGTGCTAGAGATAAAACGTTGTAGAGCTGCTTAGTAATTCTATGGACTTATTGTTAAATGTTGTCGAGCTACACATTAACCCTATGTACGTAACACAAAATGTTGTAGGGTTGCTCAATAACTCTATGTACTAACGGCAAATCGTAGTAGAGTTGCTCAGTGGTTCTATGTACTTGTTGTAAAATATAGAGTTATACGTTAACTCTATGTACATAACACACAATGTTGTAGGGTTGCTTAATAATTCTATGTACTTTGGGCAAAACGTTCTAGTGTTCCTCAGTGATTCTATGTATTTATTGTAAATGTTGTAGAGTTACACATTAACCCTATGTACGTAGCAAAATATGTTGTAGGGTGGATCAATGATTCTATGTGCTTAAAGTAACACGTTGTAGAGTCTCAGTGACTTTTCGTACTTATTGTAAAATGTAGAGCTATACGTTAATTCTATGTACATAACACAAAATATTGTATGGTTGCCTAATAATTCTATGTACTTAGGGCAAAACGTAGTATAACTCAGTGATTCTATGTACTTATTGAAAAATGTTGTAGAGATACACATTAACTCTATCTATGTAACACAAAATGATGTAGTGTTGTTCAATATTTCTATATACTTTGGGAAAACGTTGTAGAGTATCACAGAGATTCTATGTACTTATTGTAAAATGTCGTAGGGTCACACATTAACCTTATGTAAGTAACAAAAAATGTTGTAGAGTTACTCAATAGATCTATGTACTTAGAGCAACACGTTGTAGAGTTGTTTAGATATTCTATGTACTTATTGTAAAATGTAGAGTTACACGTTAATTCTATGTACGTAACACAAAATGTTGTAGGGTTGCGCAATAATTCTATGTAGTTTGGGAAAACGTTGAAGAGTTGCTCAGTGGTTCTTTACCTATTGTAAAATTAGAGTTACACAATAACTCTATGTATGTAACACAAAATATGTAGGGCTGCTTAAAAATGATATGTATTTAGGAGATAACGTTCTAGAGTTGCTCAGGTAATTCTATGTACTTATTGTAAAATGTTGTAGAGTTACACAATAACTCTATGTATGTAACCCAAAATGTGTATGGTTGCTTAAAAATTTTATGTATTTAGGAGAGAACGTTATAGAGTTGCTCAGGTAATTCTATGTACTTATTGTAAAATGTTGTAGAGTTACACATTAAATCAATGTATGTAACACAAAAAAGGTTGTTGGTTTGGTCAATAACTCAATGTACTTAGTCCAAAACGTTGAAAAATTACTCATCAATTCTATGAACTTTGCAAAGGGCGTTATGGAGTTACTCATTATTCATTGTAGTTAACGCAAAACAATGTAGTGTTGCCTATTATTCGTAGAGTTGTTCATAATTTATATGTAGTTAATGAGCAAAATGTAGAGTTGGTCAATAATTTTTTATTTGCACAAAAAGTTAAAGATTCGGTCAATAATTGTACTTACTTAGCTTAAAACGTCAGTGAGTCGCTCAACATTCGACTACTTAGCACAATACACATACAGTTGTCTAATAATGCAGTGCACAAAGGGTTATTCAATTGCTCTCTGTATTTAGAGTAAACAATCATGAAGCCAATCACTATTTCGACTTACTCACAAAACGTATCGAGTTGTGCAATAACTCAATGTATTTAATTCGTAACAGCCTTGTAATGAATGATTTTACTACAAATTAACTACAAATAAGAAGAATGTTGAACCTAGCATATTTGAAATTTAATGTGTTACCATTAAATTATATTAACCATTATATTCCTTTTAAATAAAACTCATTATTATTATTATTTTTGTCATATTCTGAAACGTAATTAGTGTTAAGAGAGAAGATGGTTTATTTTCGAATTAGGAATAATTTTCTTGAATCCACGATTTTAATTTATCAAATTTGTTTTAAAAATTTTATATAATCAACCACTTATACGCTTACAGATATCTGTTTTAAGATTGATTTATGTACTGAAATTTTAAATATAAGTTTCTTGTCATAGATGCTGTAGTGTCTTTGTATTTTGTACTATTAGGTGTTTTCGTATTTTTTAAATATATATTTTATACATTGCTTAGTGTAATAATTTATAATGCTATTCATGTTATTCATCACGAAATATTATGCGATGGTTTATGAAAATGATAGACGGTTAATTTTAGTAATCCTACTACATTTCATAAGTAATGTATTTGTTTTTTTTATAATGCAGTTGTTGGAGTTTCAATAATGCATATACATTTTATGCAAAATATAATTGCTCCTTACGTATTTGAAGACAAAAACAAAATGTTTATTTCGAAATTTTAAATAATTTTATGAATAAAATTAAGTTAAAAAAAATAATAATACTTATTTGGCAAATCTCCCGACTTTTTATTTAGTGTTTTGTACCTGCGAGTGTTACAATGAACTACAATTATTGTTTTATATCCTTTCTAATAGCATAAATCCTACTTTTTTAAAAAATATTTGTACAGAAGAGTTTAAACACAAACCACATTTTTGTGTTTTGCCAGTTTTAAAAGCCAAACAAAGTTACAAACTGTTGGGACTGCGATTAAAAAAACTTTTGTATTTTATAACTTTTTTATATTTCTCATGTCAGGTCGAACGTTAACATAAACCGAGCAAAAATAAAGTGTTCTACAAATATTCCTCGAACACGTTAACAATCGTTGTTGGATTCGCAATGAATGTGATGTATTTAGAGTATGTTTTTATTTGCAGGTACATGGCAATCGTCCGACCCTTGCAGCACCGGATGTCCAAGAGCACAGCAAGAGTGGCTCTGGCAATCATTTGGTTTGCCAGCGTCATTTTAGCGTTGCCATGCATCCTCTACTCCAGCACTATGACGAAAAGGTAATCAAATACAAACTGATGTGTTCGTTATATTTATATAATTACTTAGAAGTTTATATAAATATGTACTTAATCGAAATAAATTGGAAAAAAACTGTTTCTACAGTGAAAGACGTATATTTTCTTATTGAGTAAGTAAAGATAGAAACAAAAATTTCAACTGTCAATTAACAATCATTACTATTCATGAAATGTTATATTCGGTGTAACAAAAGTGTCACAATAGTTAAAATAAAATTTGTAGTCATATGAACTAATATTATTTATTTAGCCCCTGCTTAGTTCAAGCTATAATTTCTTCCTACTTCCAGAACCAAATGAAATCCTTCTGTTAGTGCTACCTAATTCCATTTATCTTTTGTTTTACATTTTCTTAAAAGGACGTATAAAGAGTAGAAACCTTTTAAAGATGGCGACAGAAATTAGGTTTATATCAGATACGTGTCTGCCATGATTTCTTCCCATATCTAGGAAGTTATGCCTCTACCTTGAACCTATCTATATTCACAATCTTTTCCTATCCTTCATACGCTTTCTTCACCTTAAAACCATAAACATTAAATTGATTAACTACAATTTGTTAACAAAAAACGAAAACCTCCTCTGATTAGTGTCAAGGGTTCCAAAATGGAGCCCCCAACGTCGGTGAAAGATATATTTATAATATTACCCGTTAAACAACACATAAATTCACACATTTCAAAACAACAACAAACACAAATTTACTATCTTTGTTAGACTATTTTTATGTAGTAATTCTAGCTTGACGTTTTTTTACATCGAATTTCATTTAATCAGATTTTAAAATTTGTGTTGTTTTGAATTTGAGAATTTTTGTGTTGGTTGATTTATAATACCATAAATGAATTTTTAACTTTTAAAGAAGATTCCAATTCTGAATTGAAAGATTTATAAAACTAATTAGAGAAGTTGAATTTTCGAGTATACAATCTGTCCTAATCAATAAAATTAGTCTAATCATACATCAAGGCGTACAATTATAAAAATACTGAACGTAATCTATTTATATTTGAATGTCAGGTGCTACTTAATTTAAAATAAATTAGGTGTACATTTCGATCATTTCGAAAGAAGCCTATTAAAAAAAAACACAGTTTTAAATATAAAAACTGTCATGTTTTTCTTTCATGTTCTTAAAAGTTGGTTAAGTATGAAAAATGTAGTCATTTTGATAATGGAATATTTATTGAAAAATTAATTTTTGATCTAAAATGCGATTTTAAAGTAGCTCTAGAAAGTAGAATTTTTGTATTCCTAATTTAAATAATGGTTCTTATGAATATTAGGCTGGGTAAACAGCACCTAAGAGGGAAATGAGGTTTTGTTAAGCAAATTAGATTTATGATTGTAAAAAATACAGAGAAAGCGTCCAGGCCCCGGCTTAAATAAACTACGAACAGTAAATTGAAAAATACAATAAAAAAATTATACATAAAACCAACCAACATACACACACACACACATGCGTGCGGGCTACAATGAACTCTTACCTACCCCATCCTTTCCTACTATCCTAGATAGCCACTAAGCTAACCATAGTCGTATATGCATAAATATACCTAATGTCTTGCAGATTCAACGTTCACTCTCAGTACACTCGGATGCGTCTACCCACAAGGATTTTTCATTGACAAAACCTCGCCATAAAACCTATCCAACCTTTCTAATTATATTATATATTTACACCCTTATATTTTATTGTTCCATCTAATACTGTATTTAAGTACAAATAAAATGTTTCAGATTTATAATTTTTGTCTTTTTTAAACGGAGGTTTCTTTAATTTATTAATTTTATTAAAATTTTTAATTTAATTGACTTGAATTGCATTCAAAATTTTTAAATTTACTTTATAGACACATATTATTTACCGAGTTACAATTCTTTTATTAATTTTATTTTAAAAATCAGGCAAAGGATTTTACAGAAGTAATTCACCCTTCCAAAATGAAATGTATGTGGAGTGGAGTTTAGTTCACTTGTGTTGTTTACTTAGTAGGGTGCTTGAGTAAACAGAGGGTCGATCGCAAATCACCGGCGTTCTACCAAGATCTTTAACGTTGTAAAACGGTTTACTTGAAAATAAAATGAAATGATTTTTTTGTTTATAAACATTATTAATGTGACTAATTATTTAAAAACAGCTACTTTGTAGCAATGCGTGGTAATGTGTAGCATAAATGTAAATATATACTTATTAAATAGACGACTTTTTAATCTCATTTCGCTGAAGGAATATTGTCGTACATGGTTTGAAGCTAAGGGGTTGGTTACGAGTAATTATTTACAATGGCACAGAAACCATCTAGAATAATTTGAAATGAGTATATTTTAGCCTGATAAAATAACTAGATATGACTTGCAATTAAAATAAAGTTATTGTACATGCGTTTAATATTTAAATTAATATAGGTCATATAATATTGAAAAAGTTTATATTAATTTTAAAGTCTTGTGTAAAATTAAAATATTTCATTTGAATTCAATGAATTTGTTTTGTTCTTGTATTCAGTTTATAATTTTTAGAGAGTTTTTAAAAAATCTGGTCAAAACTCTATTTCTAAAATGACCACTATTAATTATGACTTAATAGACAGTTATCTAAGCTATCACAGCTATTTTATAACCCAGCAAAGAAGATGAAGATACTTTCTTTAAATTCAGTGGCTTTTTATTCCTCTGTGGTTTTCCACTATTACAAAAATTATGTTTTAGCTACCACACATTTTTTAAAAATAATCGAGATGATTGTCTCATTCCATCCTATTTTTAAATAAACATATATTTTAAAAAGCTGTACATTGTCAATAAGTGTAATCGTTTTAATACATTTATTTTATTTTCTTCACCTTTTTAATTTATCATTGCCTTTTTTCACAAGAAATGTTATACAATTTAATCTTATATTTCTAATCTTATAAGATCTCATACCTAGTTCAAAGTTAAACTGGGAATAAGAACGTTTTACCTCATACACTTAATTTTTTTTGCATGTTTTATTTTTGACCTTCTGGTATATTTAATGAAATATTTAAGTAGAGGGTTTTATAAAAATGTGTAATGTTTAGTATTGTCCATCCTTGTAAATTCAAATCTAGTATTCATAGCTCTTGTAATTGAAGTTTCTCTATAATTTTCTTGTTTTCCCTGATCATTCTCCCATTCCTTACCATCATGATTATTTTTTCATATTTAAAGTAATACTTCTTTTTTTTAAATATAGTTTGTTGTATATTGTTATAAAAATGTAATGGATTGCTGCTAATTTGTGTTTAAGTGGTTGATTAGAACCAAAATCAAATGCAGCAGGGTCCTGAATATTCGAGATAGATGGGACCGAGACCACTCGAACTACCGAAAACTCAAATTACACGGATTTACGTTCCTGTGCATTAGAAAACTCAAATTACACGGATTTACGTTCCTGTGCACTAGAAAAAACATTTTTCCTATCTCTCTCTAATTCTTGAATTTTTAATTATAAGTAGCGGGTCGCAAATAAAGGCTCTGCACATCTTATAGATAGTTTACTCTCATATTTTGAGAGTATATTTATAACATAAAATCTTTATTATTAAAATCTTAAAAAAACGGTTAGGTAAAAGAATTAAAAAATAATGAACAAAAATATTAAAAAAAACTTTGGGTTTTTATGTGTATTCAATTTTGTTTTAAATTACACATATAGGATAGTTACTTAAAATTTTAAAACTCATTTAAAATAAAATTAGTCTATTTTAGCACAATTTACAAGAAGAGTTTCAAGATTTATAAATGTAAATTCAAAGTTGGCAATAAGGAGTTACATTTGTGCCAACTTTCAAGTTTGTGAAATCACATCGATTAAATACGATTTTGCCAAGAATTTTATTTACGATACGAATAAAAGTTTAACTTTAAAGGTGTTAAGGAAATGAAGATATATTTTGGGAAATTTAGATCAATTGAAATATATTCAGTGTTTACATGAAAAGAGAAATTTATAGAGAAAGATAATTTCAATTCAAAATGTTTTAGTTTATAAAGTTTATTTTTTGTAGACTTGTAATTTCGGTAATGTGTAATAACCTGCCAAAGTGTTTTACTGTATATTATTAGGGGACCTTTATACTTGAAAAATAAATTTGGTGATTTGTGTACGTCAATGATGTCCATGGATATGTGTGTGTGTGTGTGTGTTTAAGTGTGTGTGTGTGTTTAAGTGTGTGTGTGTGTGTGTGTGTGTGTATATGTGTGTGTATGTGTGTGTGTGCGTGTGTGTGTGTGTTGTGTGTGTGTGTGTGTGTGTGTGTGCGAGAGAGAGAGAGAGAGAAAGAGAGAGAGAGAGAGAGAGAGAGAGAGATAGGGGTGCTAGAAAGCCCAAAACACACCAGAAGAAATAATACAGCTTAAAAATGGGAAGAAAAATACTTGAAGTGTTAGTTACTTATAATTGTAAGAAAAACTTTGCTGTTTAGTGAAATAAATAATAATACACACAAGAAAATAATCTTATAAGTTATTTGAAATAACGAATATATATTTCTCAATTTTACAGCTATAAAAATGGCCAATCGAGGACGGTGTGTTATATGCTGTGGCCAGATGGACAATATCCAACTTCAATGACAGAATATGTGTAAGTTTTTTGAAGAAAATAAACACTTAGTATTTTTATATTATAAAAATGACATTTTAGTATTAGGTTGATTACGAACATGGCAGGGTGAAAGATAGAGGGGTTTACCCTTTAAGCTCTTAAGGTTTAAAAAACCATATAATAAAGTTAGAGAATGTTAGTATGAGTAAAGTTGCTAAATTTATAACTTTAAATTAAAGTTTTGCAATAAGGAGTTAAAATGGTGCCAACTTTTAAGTTTATAAAATCGCATTGATTAAAAACGATTTTCAATTTCCAAGATTTTTATTTACGATAGGAATAAAAGATTTAGTTTGAAGGTATAAATCAAGGAAGTGAATAAATGTTTTGAGAATTTTCTTTCAATTCAAATATATATTTTAGGTGTTTACATTGAAGAAAAATGTATGCAAAAAGATAATTTGAATATAAATAATTTTAGTTTACAAAGATAATTTTATTATAAATTTTGGTATTTATTTCCCGTTTCCACGTAACAGATTTTAGGAAAAAAAAACAAAAAAAGACAAATATATATATATATATATATATATATATATATATATATATATATATATATATATATATATAAGTTATATGAACAATTTATGTGAACATTTCATAATTAAATGCGTGCTAGGAAAATTCCTGCTTACGCAGCTTTTGTATTATATAGGTGGTGAGAACAGAGCCCCGGCAGTGTGTAAGTCGCCTCTGTATCGCACAGACGTTTTCCGCTCCAACTGTATGTACATCAGTTGTATTTGAATTGTTTTATTAAGTATAATTTATGTAACAGTTTTCCAAATTAATTGTTTATTAAATTCAACAAAGGTTTGTGAAAATAAAATAATTTTTTAAAAACCTTTCGTGCTTAATATAACGCGTAACTGGCGCAGTCGGTAGGACATCTAGGGAGAATTAATGAACATAGTTTTTATCGATTTCAATCGTTAACCGAGATACTGCAAAAAAAACTCGATTCATTACAGAGCGCATATCTGTAACGACATCAAGAAAACTCTAGTAGAGTGAATATCTACAACCACTTAATAGAGCGCATATCTATTAAGAGCACGAGTGAATATCTTGTAAGTGAAAAGTGAAAAGTGAAATAGTAGTCAAATGAGCAAAGTATTTTGGATCCACTTGTAAGTAGATCGTAAGAAATAGAATTAAGGAAAGTAGAGTAAATACTTTTAATTATATATAATTGATTTTTAATTTTTATTATTTTGAAAAATAATATTAAATAATGGCAACGCCAATATTAAAGAAGGAATATCTTGATATGATTCCTGAGTATAGTGGAGAGCCCACTATGCTCCACAGATTTATTTCAATATGCGATAAGGTAGTAAATAAGTTTTATGTAAACGAAAATCCAGAGGATTTTCAAAATGATCTATTCTCCTCTATATCTGTTCTCCTCTATTCTTTCGAAATTAAAAGGCCAAGCACTAGAAATGGTCGTAAACTCTAACTCTTACAATTGGCACGAAATTAGAAAAGTATTATTAATTAGTTATTTAGACAAAAGAGATTGTTTCACATTAAACTTACAGATGTCAGATTTAAAACAGGAAAGTAACGAATCACCATTTCAATTCTATGAGAAAATTCAAAAGTTACTAAATTTACAAATTTCATTTTTTATGAATAAAGAGCTTCAAAGGCAGATGGCTAAAGACATTTTAATAGAATACGTTCAGAAACTAGCTTTAAGAGTTCTCCTTAGGGGTTTGCATGAACCCATCGGGTCACTAATGCGTACCAAGAACCCTAACACTCTTAGTGAAGCACTTAATATGCTCACAAACGACTTTCAATTTAAGAATAATAAAATGATTACTTAGCCAAGCAAACAACCAGTCTTTCAGAAAAGCCAAACTCATAACGTAAGAAGACCAACACATACTGAATTTAAATAACACCAAATACCTAAACAACCTTATCAACACCCAAATCCTTCCTATAGACCACCAACTTTTGCTAATCACGGTCAGCCTCAAAGGAGACAACCAAACAACAACACTACTAAACCTCAGTATCCTCAGCGAAATACGGGTTATCAACCTACCCCTATGAGTATTTCCACTAGACAGACAGACAGGCCTTCTAGACAAACGAATTTGTATCAAATGACCGGACAAGGAGCCGAAAAAGACGATTACACTATGTACCAGAATAATGGACAAGAATCATTCGCTTTTGAAGAAGATCTCGGGAAAAAAGAGTACTTCGAAGAATCCCAAAATTTAACAGACAACTACGAAGAAGAGACCGTTAAAATCGATCAAGACGATTTTTTAGGACATACAAGTATCGGAATCGATTTTCAATAATGAATCTACAAAGCGAAAATAACGAGCTACCATTTATATACGACGCAGACACCAAATCTAGAATATTAATTGACACAGGCAGTACTAGATTATTTATGCGAAAATCTTTAGGCTGGAAAAATTTTAAAACAAGCATAAAACAAGAGCCGTTTGAAGTAATCACCGCACACGGCACTTCAAAAGAAAATTTTTGCTGCACCAAACCTCGGTTGTCTAAAAAAGCAATTAAATTTTATTTATTTGACTTTCATCAGAATTTCGACCTATTACTCGGGCTGGACAATATAAAGGATTTAGGAATAAGCTTGGAACAAATGAGCGTTTTTCCTTGGGTAAGTATTTATCAGGGCTTTATTAAAAATGTGTGTTAATTACTAATTAACAAATTAATTACCTTACTTACCCAGGGCTCTATCTAGTTCTCCGTTTCCAGCCAGGCATAATAATGTCTTTCTGTAAACGATCTTCCGATATCTTCGGAAGGTAGAATTAGGTTACTTGAAATGAAATTGAAAGTTTGTTACGTTCTAGTTTACTTGTGAAATAAGAATTTAAATTTTTTAAATACAAAGTCATACAATTTATTAATCAGTGACAAATTACAAAAGAACAAAAGACAGCAATGTGTCGAGTAATTTACTTTTAATTACTGCTAATTATTCCATACTTTTGTAATTACTTATTAGCCTTTAAAATTATATTTATATCGACAAGATAGTAACTTAAGTTTTTCAATTTTAATTTAGAAATGAATATTCAAGGGACAATTTCTACCGTTCATGTGTTAACCGTTTATCAATTAAAAATTCAACTTAGTTAACATTAAAATACATATTCTTTATTATTATCTAAAACATACCTGATTGTGCACATTACTTATTTTAAAAACACTAACACATATTAAACATTGCCCATGGCTTTTGGAATCACTAAACACTTAACACATCGCTCTTGCAAATCAGCGCACTTAAACAAAAATGATATTAACTTTTACTCATTTGAAATACGTAAATATTCGCTTCTGAGTTAAATAAATTTGGTACCGGCCTTGATATCTTAAAATTTTGAATGCTGGAAGCTTATACATTTCTAGGTTATGTCCGAAAGTGCCATTACGTCCGTCTCGTTCAAAGACTTTTGGAGAACTGGGTTCGTCTGAAGGGGCACGCCAACGGAAATCCCACCCTTGGTTATTATTTCGAATTTTTCGATTGGTGCATTGGATCTGGCGATATCAGACCATGCTTGCGTCACATGAGGTGATGTCAGTTAATTACCCTGAGTTACTACTTCGTACGATATTTTACATTTTTACCCGCTAGGGGTGCTACTATCTATGCTAGCTTCACAATGAGCACGAAAAAAACAAAAATTTTCTTTTATATTGGGAAGATATAATTATTAACTAAAAATTAAATATATAGAATGAATTTATATGTAACACCTTAGTTTTAAGAGTGTTACAAGCTTAGACTTTATAAATAATAAATTAATACTTTGTGATGAGGAAATCCCTATTCAATATTTTAACACTTTAAAAGGAAGTTGTAATAAAACGGACAGCACGTCAATAAAGCAGAAACAATTTAGTTATGTTATACAAGCCCGCACTAGCCGAACAGTTAAATTAAAAATACGAAATATTCATAATGGAGAAGGTATTTTACCACACAAACAAGGGAACGGATTAGAAATTCCGCAGTGTACAGTTTCAGTGCATAAGGGTGAAGCCTATTGCCCTGTTATAAACAATACGGAAGAAAATGTAAAATTAACAATAAGTAAACCATTAGAGGTAAAATCTTTAGAGGAATATAATATTTTCAAACCTGATGCAATTCAAAGGAACACTAATTTCAATATGTTCGATTATAAACAAACAAAATCAGGAAGTAAAAATTTCGATTTATCTAAATTTAGGATGGAACATATGAACTTAGAAGAAAAATCCGCCGTAACAAATTTATTAAAAGAATATGCTGATTTATTTCATATTGATGGAAACAATTTAACCTTTACCAATATCAGATAAAACATGTTATTCTTACTACTGACGAAATTCCCGTATACTCTAGGAATTACAGATACCCAGAAATCTACAAGAACGAAATTAATAAGCAAACTGAAGACATGCTTAAACAAAAAATTATCAGGCCTTCAATTTCTCCATGGAACTCTCCTGTCTGGATTGTACCCAAAAAACAAGACGCTTCTGGCAAAAGAAAATTTCGATTAGTAATAGATTTTAGAGGATTAAACAAAAAAACAATTGAAGATAAATTACCGTTGCCGAACATTACAGACATATTAGACAAATTAGGACGGTCTCAATATTTTACGACTTTAGATTTAGCCTCAGGATTTCACCAAGTAGAAATGGATAAAAATAGCATAGAAAAAACAGCGTTTTCAACAGAAACGGGAAACTACGAATTTTTAAGAATGCCCTCTTTACTAAAGAATAGCCCCCCTACATTTCCAAGAATTATGAATAATATTCTGAGAGGCATTCAAAATGAAACATGTTTAGTTTATCTAGACGACATTATAATTTATTCCACTAGCCTCCAAGAACATATACAAAGACTTAAAGAAGTATTCGACAGATTACGCAGAGCCAACTTTAAAGTACAGCTGGATAAAACAGAATTTTTAAGAAAAGAAGTAGCATATCTAGGACATGTTGTGACACCGGAGGGCGTAAAACCCAACCCAACAAAGATTTTGGCAATCAAGGACTATCCAATACCTAAAACCACCAAACAAATTAAAGACGTTTTAGGACTATTAGGCTATTATCGAAAATTTATTAAAAACTTCGCCAAAATAACAAAACCGTTTACTAACTGTTTAAAGAAAAATGCAAAAATAAACACAGAAAATCCAGACTTTATAGAATGTTTTGAAACATGTAAAAATATATTGACTAACGAGCCACTTCTACAATACCCAGACTTTGAAAAGGAGTTTACTCTAACGACAGACGCTATTAATTATGCACTAGGAGCAATTTTAAGCCAGGACAAAAATGGAAAAGACCTTCCTATAGCGTATGCCAGCAGAACTTTAAACGACAGCGAAACTAATTACTCCGCGATTGAAATGGAATTATTAGCAATCGTATGGGCCACAAAACATTTCAGGCCTTATTTATTTGGGAGAAAATTTAAAATTTATACAGACCATAAACCTTTACAATGGTTATTTTCACTTAAAGAACCAAATTCCAAACTTTTAAGATGGAGATTAAAATTAGAAGAATATGATTATGACATAAGATACAAAAAAGGCAAACTAAACCAAAATGCAGACGCATTGTCTAGGATACAATTAAACGTCACTGATAAAAGGTCAACGAACACCCAACACACTGTAGAACCAGACCTTGAGTTATCTGCAGCCGACTTACTTCAACGTTACTTCCCGGAACTGAACGATAACGATAACGAATCTATGGTCGTATAACTCGACGCAACAGATAACGCCAACTTAGAGGACAATGAAGAAAGCGACAGTCAAACTATCCACTCCAATTTTGAAGGGAACACCCAAATTGAAATACCAATTTCCGACGAGCCTGTAAACTTTGGAATAAACCAAATATTTTTATCATTAGTAAAATTTGAGCCGAAGAAAGTAAAAATTATAAAGCTATTTGGAACTTCAAACATTCGTTTAATAGTCGAAATATCAGAAAATAATTTTAAAGAAGACATAGTTAATTTTGTAAAATCATATTTGGTACCCAAAATAAAATATAATCTATATTTTGAAGACGATTTTTATGAGAAATTTGCATCATGCATAGCCAAAAATTTCAAACAAACTGAACTAAATTTAGTTAAGTGTAATAACAAACTCTTAGACCTAACTTCGGAAGAAGATACCTTAGAAACTATTAGTAATTATCATGTTAGCAAAACCAATCACCGCGGGATACAGGCAACATACGAACAAATTAAGCGAAGATATTATTGGCCTAATTTAAAATCACTAATTCAAAATTTCATAAATCAGTGTGACATATGTCAAAGAACCAAATACGACAGAATTCCCTTACAGCTAGAAATGAACTTGACACCAACAGCTGCAAGGCCATTTCAGATAATTCACGTTGACACAATCTCCTTGGAGAAGAATTCGTTTATCAGCATAGTCGACGCGTTCTCACAATATGCTCAAGTTTATCGCTTGGGAAGCTCTCAAGCTACAGAGATTGCAGACAAGCTATTAGATTACTTCACGCATTTCTGCTTACCAACAGTTATTATCTCAGACAATGGAACGGAGTTTATTAACAGAATTGTAAAGGAGATATTAGACTTGCATAAAATCAAAATTCACTTTCTCAGCACACAAAACCCCCAATCAAACGGATTATGTGAAAGATTTCATTCCATTTTAATAGAACACATAAGGCTGTTAAATAATCAAATCGAATTTAAAAAAAGACAGTATAATTAAGAAAGTTAAATATGCTATAATAGCTTATAACAATAGCATACATTCAGTCACAAAATAAACGCCGTGGGAAGTCTTATTTGGACACATAAATTCAAACACTTTATTAGATATAGATTTAGAAAAACAAATTGTAAATGACTACGTTTTAAACCATAAAGAAAAAACAAAAAGACTTTATGAAAACATTAGGAATAGTAACGAAAAAAGTAAAGAAAAAGTTTTAGAAAAAAGGAATATAAACAAAGAACCACTTCCAGAAATACCATCTGAAGTTTATATAAAGTCAGTTCAGAAGCAAAGCAAATCGAAAAACAGATATAGCAAGGAAGAAATAGCTTCGATAGATAAAGAAAGAAAAACTGGAAAAATAAAGAATAGACATCATAACACAAAAGACAAAATACATTTGTCGAAAATTAAAAGGCCTAAGAAGATAAAAATGTAATTAATGACCAAAATCCTTCTTGTTCATATTAAACACAATCAAATTAAAATCCCTACCATACCTTTGTCCACTAATTCTATGCAAGAAACTTTAATAAACTTTAAACAACATTATTTCATTAATTGTATGTGTTACAAACTTTTGTAATTTATTAAATGATATGTAACTAATTATGGTAATAAATATTGTTAATTATTTGAAATATGTTAATCACAAAAAAAATGTAATTGAAGAAAATTAGAAACTATACTTTTAAAGAGATAACAAAACAAAAAGAATTCTTATAAACTGACTAGAATCCTTTATCAAATCTATAACAGGCAATTTGAATTTAAATGATGATAAGAATTATGAAAAATTATATTAAACTTTTATTGTAATCAATGTAAATTTTGTAGAACAAAAAATTAGATTCTGATAACAATTGTATATGTTATAAACATTTTGTATCTATCCTATGATAGGAAAGACTCATTATAAATTGTATTAATCAATTCCAAATACTTTTGCTCAGTTGAATTATAATGAACAGAAAATTAGACTGTAAAATGCCCATCATCAAAAACAATAACGCCTACAAACTACGAGGATACTGCGTTGGAAATCGCAGACAACCCATTTAACTGGATCCCAGACCTTCGCCTGGCGACCTCTCCAGTGAAGAGGACTTCAACCGATGCCGAAAATTGCCCTTTACGGAGGCCTATTCAGCAGCTTTATATACTTCGCCCTCATCAAGAAGATGAAGAGGACTTCAACCGATGCCGAAACTTCGCCAACCCCCGAAGTTTTCTTTAGGGATGGAGGAGTTATATGAACAATTTATGTGAACATTTCATAATTAAATGCGTGCTAGGAAAATTCCTGCTTACGCAGCTTTTGTATTATATAGGTGGTGAAAACAGAGCCCCGGCAGTGTGTAAGTCGCCTCTGTATCGCACAGACGTTTTCCGCTCCAACTGTATGTACATCAGTTGTATTTGAATTGTTTTATTAAGTATAATTTATGTAACAGTTTTCCAAATTAATTGTTTATTAAATTCAACAAAGGTTTGTGAAAATAAAATAATTTTTTAAAAACCTTTCGTGCTTAATATAACACGTAACTTATATATATATATATATATATATATATATATATATATATATATATATATATATTTATATATATATATATTTATATATATATATATATATATATATATATATATATATATATATATATATATAGTCTATATATATATATATTTTTTTTTTTTCTTTTTTTTGTTTTATATATATATTTGTACATACTGTGCTATGCAGGATGTCATAAGGAATACGAAAAGAATTATAAAAACGTATGCTCACAACCCGAAAATTAAAAATATTGGAAAATAGAAATTCTCGCTCCGCAGCGCAAGTAAAAAGTTCCTTATTTACAGCTTTGGCTTTATTTTTTTTGACGTAATAGCTCGCAAAATCCCTTGAAATGTAGTTAAATTGGCTGTTCACTCCCAAAAATGTACAAACTAAAAAAAAGTATCACCCTGAAAATAATAAATACTTACACACCCTATTCCATGCACAAGACAGATAACATTGCATTGAACATTTGGATACTATTTGTTCCTAGCTTTGCCAAATCTTATTTTTTTATAATTATTTATGTGCTGTAACTTATTGTCAATATTGTCAATGAATGAGTCGTTATTGATAACTTTTGTTCAGAACTTGTACAGAAATCATTTAGTTAAAAATTTAAATGGTATGTAAAGTAGTCAGAAAACGAATTGAAAAGTATTTTAAATTTAATTTTTCAAACACATATCTTACCAGTATTTTAATAAGTTGATTATGGGTTCATTATTTCCAGCGCCTAAAACATTTTTGTTATTTTAAAAACAATGTTTAGAAAGTGTCATACAATTGATCAAAAAACTATTTGATTGATTTATTTTTTAAGGTATATTTAAAATTATATGTAGCAGCGTAGAGTAATAGACTGGAAAACTAAACTGTCTGAGTTTGATCCCAGTAGCCCCAAGAAATTTGAGCACCTGGGGCGACTCTGCCTCAGGAAGTGTTTACCTAGGTAAAACATATATATGGTAATAATAGGCACCTGAAGCGTAGTGCTGGCTACATTACCTTTTTTGAATCCGGTATGGGTCAAGTAAGACGCAGCTCTTCTTGTCTCTCCTAAAATATAAGTCTCGATATAAAAATTATATTTAAAATAATCATTAAGAGATTCAGATAGGAAAGCACAAATGAAGTTTAAAAGTTAATATTAAGGAAACATCTTACTATTGAATTAAACATCCATTTGAATAAAAATGTTGACATGTTTTAAACTAGGGTTACAGTTACATGTCGGCAGGGTTTTATTTTGTGTGTAACGACTCTAGTTAAACAAATATTTAATTAAAAACTATTTATAATAATTTTGAACGTAATGACGTCAGAGCTTAATATGACCATCGCCTAAGCTGCAATATCCACGAAGTTATTAAAACTTCTAAACAAGTTAAATCCGTCCATAGAGACAGTTTATGCAAACTGTGTTTTCATGTTAAACACAAAAGCTTTATGACAAATACGGAGAGGAATATAACAAAGTAAAAGCGTAATACGAATATCTCGCATTATGTTAGCACCACTGCTTGTATGTTGAGACGGGCGTAGAACGTAATATATTGCATTGCATACATCTAAGTTACTGAAACATTACACTATAATTCTCACCAAACTTGCTCGGACGATGGTCGACTTTATCACTAATGGGTGCTAGCTTAGGCGATCTAATTACACTATTGGGTCATTTGAGTGTAAGCTTACCACTGATCAAGGAGACGAGTTTGGCGAGATTAATCTGATTAATTAGTATACACCTTTGTAAATTGATCTCACTTGTTAGGCTCTAATCAACAATCTATGTTTACACCATTTTGGAACATCTATATATTATGTAATTCTGCATTTTAGCCCACAAAAGTATGCTGAACTTAATTCTGACTCGTTTGTCACCATATCAGTTACTGGAATTTAATTTATTATTTTTGCTGCCTAAAAAAAGTATTTAAATTTTGTTTTAATGAATGAATAAAACAATAACTAGTTCAGACATACCTTAGAAGGTTGTAAGTATTTACCATTTTTATATTAAAAAAAATATTTAGTTATGTATTTTCACTTTGTACTTGAGGTTGGCAAAAAGAACATCTCTTGTAATGCCTATACGCATTATAATTATAACATTAAACTTGGCAAAGTGGCTGCTTTAGCCAAGATATAATAAATTGTATACAACTTATTTTGTTTTTACACATTTCGAAATCTTTTCATAGTTTACGTCTTATACTACTAATTGTTCTTGAATTTGCACATAAATAGCTTTTTGCATCAATATAATATTTTTATATAAACCTCTGTAAAACGTATATCTACGATATAATATTTTTCAAATTAATACAAGTTTTGGCGTACCTGACCAATTATTGTATAGGAAACTATATTCGATTAATTGTAAAGTTATAACACATGTATATGGATTAACACACACACACACACACACACACACATACACACACACACACTCACACACACACACACAAACACACACACACACACACACACACACACACACATATATATATATATATATATATATATATATTATAACATAAATGTATGAGGCGTATTGTATAAATTTAGCTAGTATCGAAAATAATAATAATAATAATCTTCAGAAATATTAAGAATGGAATAACCAAGAATAGTTACTAAACTACTGACCAAGAGGGCTTATCCATTGTTCTATTTCAGGGGTAGTCATAAACCAGTGTGGGAACCTATTGGAAAAAGAAGGGTTCAAGTACTTTAAGATTTAAGAATTCCAAGTGACTAAAATAACCTGGAAAGCAACACTGTGCTGTTAGGAATGATATATGTAAAAGCTGTCTGGGAATCACTGAGATAACTGAAATACGTAAGGTGGGAGATAATTGCTGGTTTTAAAAAACTAAAATCATCGGTAAATGGATAAGTCTTGGAGGAACTTTAGAAGAGTACCATCGTATTAGAGGGGGGGGGGATAAAGTTGTAAGGAATGTTTAAAAAGGGCTAAGTTAGTTTAGAAGAGTTAAGGGAATTGTTGATTATTTATATGTAGAAATTTACAAGTTCGACGTGAGGGATTTAGGCAGATACTGTAGTAAAGAATTTAGGGTAGTAAGTTGTTTCTGTGTAAAAGTGCAGTGAAGGAGTTAATGCAACGGTCATTATTCCAGGAACTCAACAAACAATAGGTACTTTCTTTCTTACATTAGATTTAGCCAACAGAGCTTTATAAATTCGTAAATTGGGATTAGTTATAATTTCATTGTATTTATAAAAATTAATCTAGTTTTTTTTACAGTTTTTTAATTTGTAGAAGATCCCGTGATAACGACTCAAAGGAAAGAGCAAATTAAAACTGTTATTAATAAACTTTGTTGTATTAAAAACATAGAGACTCAAGATTCCGCCTTTGTAGTAATTGTAGTATTAGTTAAGCAATCAATCGTTGTCACTGCATCGAATTAATGTACTCGTAATTTGGTATAATTTGTAACAATTGGATGCCATAGGAATCAAGTGATATCAAATTTTTATGATTGTTCATTATTTAAAAACCTGAAGAAGTGATTATATAAAGATACGGTAATTATATATAACCTAAAGTTAAAACTTATTTTAAATATGTCAAGTTATAATATATATATAAATATCGCAATATGTATTCTTGTGTATTAATAAAGTATTATTATGTATTCCTATGTATATATATATATATATATATATATATATATATATATATACATATATATAATATACATATAAATTATAACATATGTTTCTGCTTTAATATTTAAAACAACTGCGTATATATATATATATATATATATATATATATATATATATATTTATATTTATATAACCTAAAAATATATAAATTATAACATATGTTTTCTTGTTTAGTAATAAAACAACTGAGGATATATATATATATATATATATATATATATATATATATATAAATGCATAGTGAATAATATATGATTTCAATTAAGAGCTGGTTCTACGTTGTAGGTTATCCTGTAAAACAGCTGTTTTAACACGCAGGTTTTCTTACTTCGATTATTGCACGTTAGGCACAATGTTATTTTTTATCAGGCAATAAATAAGTTAATTTTAATTTGAATAAATCTTACCATAATTTTATTCAATTTACAAATTTTATTCAATCTTTTGAAATGAAACTTTCTTTAACACGTCTGACACATTTTATGGATCAAATTTAAATTATGATTTAAATTAATCGTATTAAATAAAATGTTTATTTAGTAAATATTCTAAATCAAATAAAGGTTTATAATATGTATTTTTATTATTAAATAATTTATCTAGTTTATAATAAAATCTCTATTAACTACATTTTTCAAATAGTGAATAATCCACTTCTGTCATCCTATGCTACTCACTACTCCCTTGGGAAATATTTAAAAGACTTATTATAGAGAATATAGCGTGAGTATATACTTAAGATATATAAAACATATATATAGAGACTTTATCTCATAAATAAATTTTCAGCTCTTTACAAGAGCTAAAGAAGGTTTTCCATATGTTATATTAAATATAAGCTAAATTCAATTTAGTAACTATTACGTTCCTGTCAGAGCTTGTGAAAGCTAATAAAGTCTACTTTAGTTTAATAAAAGTTCCACGGCTAAATTCATTTTACATAAAAATGATGGTTTTTTATAAAATAAAAACCTATTATTTGGTAAAAATTCACAAAGCTCATTTAAACTTTACATTTTACTTTCCTACAAATTCATAAATGTGTTTTTCACAAAATCCTTTCAGACGGTGAACAATGAATAAATAATGAAGCTAATTTACTTCAGAGTTTTACCTTGTCGCAGAGGAACTACGCAACCTTCTAATGTTGTTCCGCCTTTAAAGGAGGGATTATATTATGTTAATAAAACTTTATAGTGGTAGTCATTTAAAATTTATAAATTGAAAAATGAACGAAAACAATGTTCAAGCTTCTAAAAGAAAAAGCTTCGTTGTCCATAATTAAAAAATACTTTACATATTAGCATAGAAATAGTTTGCCTAGAAAAGTTTCGGTAAATTAATTCTAAGAAATTAATAATCACTAAGTATCAAACGAAGAAAACTACAATAACCTTAAAACGCAGATTTACTCATCATAATTAAATTTTAATTGTTATAAGTTTTACAACAAATAACAAACAAGAATAGAAACAAAAACACTCATTACGATTTGTTGCATTGATTTTTAAAGTTTGTGTGGTTATATAAATGAATTTAATTTATAATTTATGTAATTGTTGGTCTTCGAATTGTTTAAATTTGTATATATGTCTGTAATGTTTGTGTTTAATATTGTATTGTTCAAAAGGATTACGTATTCAAAAGTCGCGAATTATGTTAAAAAAATATATGAAGCTTACGATTTACAACTAGTGATAAATTTAATTTCACTTTCGCAAATAAAAGTAAGTGATTAAATAATGTTTATGCTCTTTGTATTGTGAGCGTTAATATTTATAAACAAATATAATTATAATTAAAGAATAAAAATATGGTACAACTCACAAATATACAATTTTTTATTTCAAAACACGTTTCAACGACTAATTTGTCGTCATCCTCAGTGAAGATACACAAATTGAAATTAACTAATATATATATATATATATATATATATATATATATATATATATATATATATATTAAACATAACCTATAAAGATTTAGCAAAAGTAAAAACAAAAGTGAAAATCAGATCTGGGCATTGTCAAATTTATAGCCACAGCTACTAATATAATTACATTAAAATAACATATGTTAATTATAAATATTTAATTTTGACAAGCTTATATTACTGGTAAAACATAAGAATAACAAAATTATTTAAATAATTTAAAAAATTTAAAAAAGATGGTATTTAACAATTAATAAATTTAAAATAATATTGAATTTTGAATTGGTCCTAATTCATTATTAAAAATTTTATTTTTATTTCTATTTATAAATAAAGTTTCCCATGCATCTAATTCATTAAAATTTATCACATTTTTTAACTGGACAACATTTTTACTTTTAAATTCGTGTTTTTCGTCCAAACAATGTTTTGCCATAGCTGATTTTTCAGGCCTATTAAATTTAACATGGGAAAAATGTTCTTTTGCTCTAACTAGTATGTTTCTTTTTGTTTGTCCAATATATTTTATCTGGCACATATCACACTGCAAACTATAAATTCCCGATTTATTTTCATTTTTTATTATATCTTTTTGGTTCCCTAGTAGACTTTTTAGATTAGTTCTTGTAACTAACGTTACTTTTACATTACTGTTCTTCTCCAAAGCTTTTTTATATATTAGTAGCTGTGGCTATAAATTTGACAATGCCCAGATCTGATTTTCACTTTTGTTTTTACTTTTGCTAAAACTTGTTAAATATATATATATATATATATATATATATATATATATATATATATATATATATTTTAGTTAATTTCATATGTGTATCTTCACTGAGGATGACGACAAATTAGTCGTTGAAATGAGTTTGAAAAATAAAAAATTGTATATTTGTGAGTTGTACCATATTTTTATTCTTTAATTATAACTTTCACTCACAAGCCAGCTCGAATATTATTTATAAATATAATTATGTTTAAAGGTAGTAATACCAATTTATGATTAATGGGAGTTTCTAAAAAATTTGTTATCATCAGGGTATAAATGATACAGACCAATTTAGTTTATTTATAAATTCGCTCACTAGATATTTTATTGTGGTTTACACGTTGTTTCGTCGAACATCAGAGACAACACAATTAATAATTAATAATAATAACGAATGCATGCTCATGTTCTTTAGTTCATTACCTAATAATACATGTTTCTAGCACCATCAATATTTAAAATTAGAAAAAATAAACTAAAACTCTCTCTGATGACGTTAAAGTATTGATTTAAATGAAAAAATAAATTATTTTTTTTAGTTTGTCGTCATTATTATGGTTTTATTTTAAGCTAAGCTTGGACATCAGTAATCAATTAAATTATTATTCACTAAGCATTGATATTACGATTAGATTAGTAATAATAAATTACACCTATTAGATAATAATGTTTGCTAAATAATTAGTGATAAAATAAAAATCTGAAAGCATAGATGGGCATTTAACAGATAGAGAGCACATTAAAATTATGGATTATTATGTGGAAGATTGTTATGCTTACTCGACTTTTCAGTGTGTTATAACTTAATATGTATCCATCAAATATGTGGTATAAAAACTAGGGTCGTATTTTCGTATACAGATTTTTATTACCATAGGCCTATAGCGGTAAAAATAATATTTCAGAAATCACTTGAAAAGTTTCGAATAAATTTCCTGGTGAATAAATATAAGCAATAAAGATTTACTGATATAATTATGAATATATAAAATTCAGGGCACTCAGCAGATAAAATGTGTTTCATTCATTGTAAACAAAATTATCACGTAATGTATTTATAGATATTTCTATTAATTTAATAAAGTGATAATTTTAGTAACATAAGTTGAATAGGTAAATTATTTATTTTTCAAAAACTAATTATGCTATAAATGATAATCATAATGGTTAAACGTATGAACGAAAACTAGTTCTAATATTGGCAGTATATACATTTTTTGATAAGGCAAAAAAGTAAAAAAAAAAGATAAAATAATTGGAATGTTTAATAGTATTCACGGAAATTTCTAAGCTTTTAAAGTTTGTTTGCCTTATGTGAGTTTAGCTTTAAAGAACAACAATGTAAAATTTTATACATTATTATATACTACAAAATTATTAAACAAATATTTTAGCCACACACACACACACACACACACACACACACACACACACACACACACACACACACACACACACACACACACACACACACACACACTGATACAATGCACTCATACATTGTCATATAATGACTCATAGTGTGATTATACTTATACATATCAGTCTTTGTATAGAATGGAATTTCAATACACAATGCATTCATACATTGTCATATAATGACTCTTAGTGTGATTATACTTATACATATCAATCTTTGTATAGAATGGAATTTGAATACACAAAGCATTCATACATTGTCATATAATGACTCATAGTGTGATTATACTTATACATATCAATCTTTGTATAGAATGGAATTTGAATACAATTTGATCAATCCTTTTTTATCAATCCTTCGATACTGTTGCATATGTAGTGTGCAGTCTTTAAGAGAACATGGGGCAAATCGAAAATATAAAAAAAATTATATTTTTCCCATTTTGTTAATTTTTCTTATGGAAAAACTAAAATCATAAGATTTTATATCATTACACTATATAATAATATATAAATTAGTTGTTTCATTGGTAATAATAATATAAAGTAGAAATAATTAAATTTTGTTTAAAATATACTGCATTCCTATAAATCATAAATAATGTTTATATTTTTGTACATAATCTTTCAATGATCAATAATATTTATTGTTTATTCAAGTTTTATGTTGGTTCTAGTAATATTATGCTACTCAACGAATACATATTCCTAAATAGGCGTAAGTTAAATGATAACCTTTTTTCCTTAATTTAGGTATAAGAGTTGAGGTTGGGTTACTTTCATAATCAAAGCCTAAATACGCCATTGTGTCGTAAGTAATTTATCATGTCTATTTGCAAACCTATAAAATAATATTACAATATCTTAGCTAAAATGTTTAAGAATTCTATTATAAATTCGATATTTCTTTATGTAATTTTTCTTCTGATATATATATATATATATATATATATATATATATATATATATATATATATTTAAATTTTGTGATTCGTAATAAATATAAATACACATTTCATACCCTGAAGATATAGATGAAGTCAATTAAATTAAAGCTTCTAAAGGTTAATATTATGAATAGCGAGTTTACCCTTCAAGTGACATTATATCCTAAGCCACAGGGAAATAAGTGAAATAAAACAGACAGAGTAGAATGAGTCTTGCGGGGGGAGATTTCGTATTATAAAGATGGCTTGTATTATATTACTGAAGAATGACTTGCAATTATTTAAAATGTAATCCTGTTATAACAAATAAAATTCTAAAGACCTGGAAGTAATTAGCAACAAAAGGATGTAATGTTTGTAGATCCTGAGTCTTTTGTCCTGGAAAATTGAAATTGAGGATTATGAAGCGTGTTAGACAATTAATATGAAACAAAAAGCGGATTTATATGGTTGTCACTTCGACAAATAATACTAATAATATAATAATAATAATAATAATAATAATAATAAAAGTATTACAAAATATATGTCTGATAGTACATTTTATTATTGGATCTCCTAAACCAATATATTTTGTTAAATTTCCATTGTGTTTTTTTCTTAACAATAAGTGGAGCTCTAATAAATTATAACTTCGAAAAATAATTGTTGACAAAATCAGTTAAAAGCATTATTACATCGATCCTAATAATTATTATTGCAATTGTTTTATATAATTTAAATAAATAACATAAAAATTGTTCTTTTATGATAAAAAATATCAAATAAGCCTGAAAAGCTCAATAAAGTATTTTAATAGGGAATTACCATTACGTAAAACTTAGAAAAAAATTAATCACAGATAAATCTAGAAATAATGTTTATGCAAAACCAATTACTAAACGAATAATTTTATTCATTCAAGAATTGTAAATATAAAATCAGCTTTAAAAGGTTGATTAACAATATTATTATAGAATGTTTTTCAGTATTTTTGTATACCTAATAAAACCTTTCAAAAAAAATATTTAAAAATCAATAAAAGATAAATCTTTACAAATAATACCCGTAACAGTAAACAATTGAATTATCCAAGTATTTATAGTTAGATAAAGGGCATTTTAAAAGTATTTGATTGAATTTTATTTTCAATACGTTTTTAAAGGTAAATAAATAAAAAGCCTTAAGATTTCTCTGTATATAAGTTTTCACTACAACTAGGAACTCTAATATACAATACACTCTAAACTTAATAAATACACAAAAACCTCTTAACCACAAACTTTCTTTAATTTACCCTAATGTACATTTCAGTTACAAAGTAACCATCCTCAGAGGGATAACATACAAAGAAAGTTTGTGGTTAAGAGGTTTTTGTGTATTTATTATTAAATTCAACCACAGTATATTCCTAATAAATAGTCACTCTAAACTTGCAACAGTCATATCTATTAATGATGACGTCATTATATACACGAGCTGTTTCTTGATTATAGGTACAACGTCATATTCCTTTGTTTGACCTACCTGATACCAGTGATTGCTATGGCAATTTGCTACAGTCTAATGGGGAAGGAACTTTGGGGCAGCAAGTCGATTGGAGAACAAACGCAAAGACATCTGGACGCCATTAAATCTAAAAGGAAGGTGCGAATCGTAATTGTAGACTTTCTGAAGATCCTTCAAGGATTTGTATAAGTGACGCATTTTGTATTAAAATACAATACTTAAGAAGTTTCAAAGTTTAAAATGTTGAAACCTCTTTTGTTAGTTCCATATATATTTTGTTTATAAATAAAACCTTTACCATAGTAAAATATTTTTTATATTGTTTAAAACAACAAACAATCTTTACTATAAATATAAACAATATTCGAGCTGGCTTGTGAATGAAAGTTATAAATAAAAGAATAAAAATGTTACATTATTTAATGAAATAGATGCATGAGAAACTTTATTTATAAATAGAAATAAAAACAAAATTTTTAATAATGAATTAGGACCAATTCTAAATCCAATATTATTTAAAATTAATTTAATGTTAGGTATTATCTTTTTTATATAATTTAAATAATTTTGTTATTATACGTTTTATTAGTATTATAAATTCATCAAAATTAAATTAAATTATCAAATGTTGTTCAATGTAAATATATAAGTAGCTGGGGTTGTAAATTTGACAATGCCCAGACCTGGTTCTTACATTTGTTAAGACATAAGTTATGTTTAGTTTTTTCAATTAAATTTAAATAATGTAGCATCACTGAAATGATGACATATTGTCATTGATACGCGTATGATAGTAAAAGTTTTATAATTGTGAGTCGTAACATATTTATTCTTTTATTTATTACTATAAACCTTTTTGATTGTTTCATTCATTTGTATTTCAGGTTAATGCATTTACATTTTTATTATGCGTCGTTGCATGGCCTCTTTAATTTTCCATGGAGCTTCTTGTTATTTCCTTTTTCTACTTTCTATTCTTAGATTTCAAAAAGAAAACGATCTGGGTTATTCTGTCCTTAGATGAGTTAATCATATGGCTAAACCCACTTTCATATTTTTGAAATCGTGAAAGTTGTCTAAATTCTCATCTTACTTTCTTTATATCTTCATTCTTACCCTATAAAGTACGGTTCATTATACTTATATCCCTAAAATTCTATGTTAAAATCGTTGTCAGTTGTAAAATATACGAGGATTTGTATACATTTTAACTAGTTACTTTTTTGTCAGAAAATATTCCCCCATTATAAGTCAATTGAATCGTTTGAGTAGTTCAAAATGTAAATGTTATTACTCGTTTTCGATTCCTCTAATTATGATTTTCTTTTTTTCTTTTATTTAATAAAACATGTAATATTATTTTTTGTGGTCGGGAATGTTTTTAAAACTGTTGAGACTCCGCGAGAAAACGCTAGAGGCTGTTTTATTTTACTTTGCCTTCTGTTTAATGTTGCTTTCTCCCGCAATTCAGAATTGCTTCCTCTCTTTCTAAGGTATAAAAAAACTGCAAGGGTGTATAAATGGGTTATTTATGAAACTCGGTATCTTCTTAAGCGAAATGGTTATTTTGGTAAGAATGGGAAATCTTCTCAAATAAAAGACAAAGAACGTTCAAATGAACAACATTTGCTGATTTTCGGATTGTTACATACTTTCTAGTAAACTCCAAAATGATTCACTTTCTACTAACTCATACCCATAAATATTCAAAATATCCCTATTACAAATACACAAAAAGATTTTAATCTACGATTAAAATAACTAAATAATAAAACCAAAAATATGAGTATCTTTTCTGGTGTCTTTCTACCTATCTCGCTCCACAAACGTTGCAGCACTCCCTGATAAAATCCAGAGGTCACAATAGTTCCCCTCGGAACGAACTGTGATCGCACTACGCCATTGCTATCGATGTGTGTTACCACATTATCACCATACACAGATTTTAATATTTCGTGAGCTTCCTTGGCATTCTTTTACTACTCAAAACAAAACTTTATATTAATCGATTATTCGAAATCCATGATGCACTATAGATACGATAAACACAACCTCACTCTAGCGGCTCTGGCAGTCGACTAATAAGCTCCAGTGTGTTAAAACTTGTTGCTGCCTGTCTCAACATATCAGGCTACTAGGCAAATTACATTATAGTTGCCACTATAAATATTCATTCACTGTGTTTTTTGATACCACCTCGTATATATGAACTCTTGAATTTTGTAGTCCATTACGTTCGGTGGAACTTAAATAATCACTTTTACATAATTTTTCTACTATCCAAACAAATTTACAAAATTCAAAGTTCGGATAGTCATAAATTAATGTATATATGAAGTTATATGAACACATACAACGTAAAACGACATTTAGTGAAATATGTAGAAGTTAAGGCTTATGATGAAGGGATCTGTAGTTACGCACAGAAGGAAAAAAATTTTAATTTCACTAAATTTTTAATCAATTGAGACGACATATGACACTCGTCATTTTTAAATTTGTAAAATAATACAGAATATATATATTTCTAAATTACAACAAAATAACCTAAATGTTTTAAGCGAGTAACTTTGCAATTTTTTCTGTTTAGGTAGTAAAAATGTTTATAATCGTAGTTACCATTTTTGCTTTGTGCTGGTTACCTTATCACGGATACTTTATTTATGCTTACCACAACAACTCAGTGGCAGCCAGCAGCTACGTACAGCATATGTACTTGGCATTTTATTGGTTAGCAATGTCCAATGCAATGGTGAATCCAATAATTTACTACTGGATGAACAACAGGTGAGATTTATACTTATGATTTAATTTATTTTATTTTAAAATTACTAATAGTGTGTTTTCTAATAAAAACTGTACTTTTTTACTGTATCACTGTTTTCTTGCATTCACTTTATCTTGTTCATTTTCATTACACTCATCACTGTATTTTCTTCAACCACATTTAAAATTTAAATAACATGCTTTATATTTATAGGATCTTTTATTTTCTTTAAACCAAGTTTTAATTTTATTAATGTCTAGCCTACATCTACTTCATTACATTGTCATTTAACCTTATTTACTTTACTTCTGTATTTCGCAATTTTTATTACTTGAACTATTATTAATTACATTAAATGTATTTAATGCAGTATTTATATCGTTTTTACTTCAGAAATTTGTAATGTCTTATATCTCGTTTTTTTAAACTAATGTTCTCTTCAATTTTTGTTCTGTTATTACATTTCTCCCTAATTTTCTTATTTCTTATTTATCATCATGTTTATTATCGAAAATTTACCTACTAACTACTCCTTTGATAATACAGTAGTATGCAATACTGTATAATATTTAAAAAAATATAATAGAATGCTGTTAATTTGTGATTATATCTGAAATCAATTATATTTTTGTGCCCACAGTCTTTTGAAAAATTGCATAAACTAAGTTTCTTGTTTATGTTTGAGACAGTTTAATGCCATTCCTAAAGTTTGAATTTTCTCCTCTGTTGAAGCGTTTCTCCTCTGTTGAGTACAAAACTTCTACGAGTACGATTTAAGTTTTGAAAATGGAGTTACTCCAAAACGTGTTAACAGAGGAGAAAATTGAAACGTTAGGAATGGCAGAAAACTGTAAAGACATATAGAAATTTTCCTAACAGAAATAAAGATGAGTATATTAATAATTTTGAGTTTCTTGTTTGTTTAGGAAATTTATAGTTTTAATTTTTTATATTATAAATTTTAACTGTTATGCATTTTGAAAACAATTTTGTGTAATAGTAAGCGAGTGATCATATATACAGGTCCTATATATCTTACATAGATCTACTTTTTCTATACACTCCTATTTTTCGAATATATTTATTATCTCTGAATAAATCTTTGTTCATCTGCAGATGTTCTGCTCTTTCAGTAATTGTTCAATATTATTTTTATTATTATTTCTACAATATTATTATTACAACATTTATTGTAATATTAATGAGAAGAATTATTCCAATAATAATAATAATAGAGATTATTGTATTATTTCAATAGGACGCATGATTTAAAAATTCCTATCACTAGAATATACTAGTGACAGTGATATTTTAAAAATAGTAAAGTTATTACTTTTACTAAATAATGTGATCACCTTTTCGTCCGTGGTATCAAAAAATAACTTTCCACATGACCTTTATCAAGACACTAAAATTATAATAAATATACATTAAATTTATTATGTAAAAATACCAATTAATTTAATTTATGTTTTATATAATTTTAGTGTCAGAATGAGTGTAATTTAGTTTTGTATGAAAAAGTTATTTTTGTTTCTTGGTCGATAAGTTGACCAAATAAATTATTACAATATTAACTGTCGTGTTCTATTCATTAGGACTTCTACCATTATATTTTATTACATTACTTTAGTATTATATTATAATTAATTACTTTTCCACTTAGTAGAAGAAACGTTTTTTGTATTTAGTTTATTTAAATAATAGTTCAAAAGCTTGCTGCTTGTCTTATTTATTATGTTTTACTAGTCCTTACAAGTGTTTAAAATGTTCGTTAAGTAAGTCAACTCGTGCAATGACACCGCTCTTATAAACTTCATCAGGCTAATATTCAATGTATTTTTTTTTTTTTTTAATAAAAGACATAATGTTATAAAATATTGTTTCAGATTTCGTATTTACTTCAGGGAAATAATCTGTCACTGCTGTTGTCTGAGGCGTAAACTGAAACACGAGTTGGAGTTGCCCACAGTTAGACACTGCAGTCACTCTGACGTCATGGCGCGGTCCAGATCGGGTAAGGGCTCACGGTAATGGGATCAATTTGTTATAGTAAGACACAATAAAATTATTTTCAACTTGAATACCTTGAAGAACTTAAAAGAGTATACTTTTTAAAGAAATTAATTGTTACTGACCGTATAATCAATAGAGATTAATTTAACTTTCAATACGCTCATTTCACTTTTAGTTTTCATTATTTTTTTATAGTATTTACAAACAGTTTAATTCTGAAATGAAAAAAACGTGTAAGTCGGTGAAGATAACTTCTAATCTTCAGAAGGTTCATTTGAAGGTTATTTTCAACCTTACTTTAATAAAATCTATGTAATGTAGTTAAGAATGAAATATTGTTGTAACTAGTCAATCTTTATTAGATGAAGGATAAAAATTTTAACTAACGATTTATTTGAAACCTTTTCCTAAATAGTTTCAATTGAAATTTCCTAAAATCCCGGCAACGCCCAAGACAGTCAAAGACTTGTTTACTTTTATATTTTGTATACACATTGTTTCAAATTTATATTTCATTTTACCGAAACAGTGAAAAGTTAACCCATAGCTATTTGGTTTTATTTTGCAAAAAGTTTGAAATAATTTGTAGTTAAACGAAGATTTATTCGTTTGCACAGTGGAGAGCGTTATGTTCGGAGTAGGGCTTCCCAGGTAGAACCGTAAATTCTGACACAGCTGAAAACAAGGGCTTTGGAGAAGCCGGAACTGCTATATGCGCAACAAACTTGGTAACTCAAAAATTATTAAATGCATAAGAAGGCGATAATAAAATTTACAGTTAATTATAAGAAGTTTTCCTTATATTTCCCTAAAAATGTTTTTATCACGTTAAAATTCCTTGCTATAAAACCACTATATTTTATATAAAACTTTGCCGGTACTTTTATTGTACGGTTGTATAGGTAACTTTAAAAAGTTGGCTAACTAAAGGCAATTATAATTTTGTTGATAAAGTTAATTGAAATCAGAGCTCGTTCGATAATACTTAAATATATTTTGTGGTTGAAAAAATTTCGGATTTTGTTAATGTTATTATTGGACGAAATAATTTTAAATTGTAGATGGAGTAATATGATACTGGTAATACGATACTTACAAGATATTTTTATAGTTGTTGCAATTTTATTATTTGTATGTTTAAAAAATGTATTTTTGTTATTTGAGTCGAAAACCAAGTTCTCCAAAATGATTTTTGCTCACGAATTAGCTTCATTTTCCTCAAGGGTAAAAAAACTTATGCTCTTGCTCATTTCTAGAAAAAATCATAAGTAATTGTTTAAAATCAATTCCTTTGAACGTTTGTTTTTCATACATTCAATTAGAACAAATTGTTCTCGCGATATCCCCATTTCCAACCTTTTAATTGATATTCACAGGAAATTGCAATTTATCCACTGAACTCGTTTGTGCATAGTGATTACTCTCAGTTGTCTACTGTATTTTCATTAGATAGTCGATTAAAGAGTCTAGATTACTTTTACTATATTTGACTAGCAGCGACAGAGCGTTCACTCCACTATCGCTCTCAGCTCCTGCAATAATTATATGCAAGTATACTTATAAAAGATGCGTCTGTTATTTTCCACAAGAAAATGGTCTTGCGAAGTAAGCCAAAATGTTCGAAATATTTGTCAGTTTATTCCACGGAAAGTTTATTATTACTATTATAGTTTGTTTTTAGTTGATCTCTTGAATTTGGAAATTTTAGACAGTTTTAATGACTACCATATGTTTATATCGTACCAAAGTTCCATATGTTCCCTTCTCAAAAACTGTTTACTTGTTATTTATGTTTTTACTTCTTATTTACACTTTTACTTGTCTAAAATTTTACTTGTTTACTCAATAATTATTTTTTAATTTTTATTTATATTTTTAGTTTTTGTTCAACTCTTTATTTGTTTTTTACGTTTTTACTTGTTATTTATATTAGTAGTTGTTATTTACGTTTACCCTATATTTAATTTTGTAAAATTGTATTTTTACTTTTTAATCTTTTTTACTTGTTATTTTTGTTTTTACTTCTTATTTGTAATTTTACTTGCTATTTATTTTTTACCTTGTTTTTTATTTTTTAAATTTGTAACTATATATTTATCTGTTAACGATTTTAATTCGTCACATATGTTTTAGTCATTATTTATGGTTCTACTTGTTATTCATGTTATCACTTGTTATTTACGTTTCTACTTGTTATTTAAATTTTTATTTACGTTCATGGTTATTTTGTTTGTTACACAATTTATTTTAATAAATGTGTAGCATAAAATGTAGCTTGGGACTCCACGTTTTAGAGACTTTCAAACCTTTAATAACTGCAGGACTGTTTAAATAATAATGTTTCTGTAGTTAAAAGATTTATAAATATACGCTTTTGTATAACTAAAGTATATTTGGAAAAAGCTAAATTTTTAAAAGAAAGTAAAAACATCTTGTTAACTTCTTTAGGGAAAAATATTTTTAGTTATTCTTTATTTCTAGTAAGGAACGCAATAAATTTATTATAACTACAATTTTGCCACAAAATGTATGTAGAAAGTGTGGTTCAGAAGGTATATGTGGTTAAGAGCACAATGTCGTTAAATCACGTATTCTTAAGAGACTATAGTTTAAGTTTGTTTACATTAAAGTATGTAAGCTAGCACGTTTTCATAACTAGCCGTTACCTGACAGGTCATAGTCCGCTAGGAATTCCCTATCTTTCAGTGCGTGCTCAGTACTTGTAATAGATACTGGAATCACTTTAATAACTTACATACTCAGTTTGTGTGTAATGTATACATATAATTTATTAACAAATATATAATAACACTAATAATATATTGCAATTGAGGAAGGTAATTTGAATGAGAGTATATAAAATTTATATTTATAAACTTTATATTATAGAACTTTTAGGTTCGCTTTTTTATCTAAATACAGAATTACCGAAAAAACAGGACATTTTTTGAAATAACATTGCTCATTTACTATGTTGTTAATTCGAACTAAAATTATATTGAAATATTTATCTACACTTGCCATTCTCGTGCCAAAGAAAAAAATCACAAAAGATCAAATCAGGCGACCTGTGTGACACACAAGCTATCACCAAAACGCAAAATGAGCCTTCCCAGAAACATGCGACGCACCACCGCCGTTGCATCTCCAGAAGTGTGTGCATTGGAGGCATCGTGATAAATAAACGTTGTTTTTGTTAAGTAAGCGGAACCATTAAATGAAAATGAGCCTCTTAGCTCATGATGTTAGATGCATTTTCTTGTTTTTCAAGCAACACTTGCGTACGAACAGTAAAACCATCTCGTTGGTTACAATCTCGTTCTTTTAATATCTGAAACACGCACATCTTGTTTGGATGAAAAAAACAAGTCTTTTGGAAAGTATTTCACACTGATTAACGAGCTAGGACTAATTTAGGCGTGTGTCTTCTTGCCGAGGAACTTGGGGGGGGGGTAAGAATCAAAGCTTGCCTTACCATTTCAATGTTTGCGGCGTCCTAGCAGTCTTATTCCAACCAGAAGACTCCTTTTATAGAAATGACCCGTTTTTGTCAAGTTGTTAACCCTCCTGAGAATCGTATTCCGGCTGGGAACGATATCATGGCGTCCAAGGTGAAAGTGAATGGGAAAAAACTGTGACACTCACTATTTCACACAAACGCATCATAAGCAATCATACGTCGTCATGACCGTACACTGCTCCATGACTAATAAAATAGTAACATGTGAAGATGTCACCGATTGCAATCCCCCCTCCAAACAACAAATGCCACGAGTGGGCTAGCCATTTAAAAAACGTTTGGTTCTTAGATCACTCTGTATAATAAATATAATAAAACTTTTTTTATATTGAGGTAAATAAGAAACTACTTTTAGAAAAATAAAAAATCGAAATTAATTGCAAAAAGTGCAGTGATAATATTTTGTTTTTTGTAACCAGAATAAAATCAAAAGAGAAACTAGGCAGTTCTCCCATTATCAGACTGATAAAGTTAAGCTGGCTTCCAAATTAAGATATTTCCAAAAGCATAAGACGAATTGTTATCTTTCGACATATGACTATGTACACACACTTCAGATTAAGTAAACACGATTGGATTTATAACCTTTCCGTGAGACCATATTTCACTATTGAAGCGTCTATTTAAAGGCTGTAAAGGGACTTGGGATTGCTTTACAACAAAAAAACCGAAAGTCGTATTCTCAAAAAGTCTACCAGCATTTATTTTGTAAGAAACAGCCAAACACAATAGCAATTAATTATTAGTATGTCCAAAATTGACACCCACAAACTGTTTGAAATATGGGGTCTTAAAAACATGCAACTTTTACATCAATCGTCAATAATTTGCAAGCCATTTTGTAGGTTAGGAAAAGATCATAAATAAAACTTTTATACACATGAAGAAAAGGTTACAACAACAGCTTTTCATTTGTATCTTTCATTAGAAATGTTACTCAAAACGTTCATATACTGGAAAACTAAGGTTTTACTAATAAATTTTAAGATTTACAGAAATGAGTTGGTAACTACGAGTATAACGATGCTATAAATACGAGGTAAATTTGCTGGGGGTTTACCATTAGAGTTTTGATAATGCAAAGTGGTAAATGACGGTTGGTAAAGAGGTAAATGGTATGGGGGTTTACCATTAGAGTTTTGATAATGCAAAGTGGTAAATGACAGTTGGTAAAGAGGTAAATTTGCTGGGGTAAATTTACTTTTACATTAGTAATTATGAGTAGCTCGTCAGATTGAGGGCTAAGGGAATGGACTAGATACCTTTGTAATGTTCTCTTTGGGTGAGTCCTCTTAAAAAATAGATTTTGAATTAAAAGCCGTATTAAAGTTGTAAGAGGAAAATAAAATACCTCAATAAAACAAAAGAGAAATTCTCAATATGTATAAACAGGGTCTTATCCTAAAAGTAAACCAACTGCCTATTTAGATTTCCGAAACGTGGGATGTGAGGTGTCCAAGCCCACATAAATAGGTTAGGTGGAATGTAGTTACGAGGAGGGAACAGGAATTCCTTGATAAAGGGAACTGGGAAGAGTTTTGAAAGTGTCACTTTCTCCAAACGGATGCTTTAACTAGCTCATAATGTATGCTGTTTATTATAATGAAAATATAAATAGTATATAGAGAAAGGTTATGTTCTAATATAAATGTAACAGACGCAGAGTATTTAGTAACGAGTTGTCTAAATAGCTGTAGAAATAAACTTTGGATTTTGTATGGTTTTCGTATTTGTGCTTATTACTATAAATTTAATAACACCAATTTATTCAGGACGCCTTCAGAGATCTGCGTCTGTACAGTGGAGACGGAGTACTCAGGAGATGCGGGTGAAACAGCTGTTTGTCAATCATCAAATGACTTGCCACAGAATCAGCCTAAAAGAGCCCCTTTCACATGCCAATCTGCACGTAAATGGCAACAATGCGGTCAGCTAGCCCACATTGGACCTCTCACGCCTCCAAAGGCAACTCGCCACAAGTACTAGTTTCTAACGATACCAACAGATGATTTTAAAATATTTTAATTAGTTTATAGTTGATGTAATCTCAATTGTTTAATAATAAATATTTATTAGACTTTAAAAGATTTTCCCGACATAAATATAAATTAATTTTACGTAGTGTATATATTTACTGAAAATGGCTGAATATAAATAAAAATAAAAAAAACTATTTTGTCGTATACAATATTTTAACGTTAAAAATAAAATTAAATAAAACTAGTAATCTATACAAATATATTGTTTAGATGAGTAAATAATATAGACAAATATTTGCAATAATTCATTCAACATTTGTAGTTAGATTAAACATATATTTCATTTCATAGATTGTACTTTATATTTTGTAAATTTACGAATTTGCTTTCAGCGTTATGTAATTGTGCCTTAATAGTTTCTAAGGCCGAATAATACACCTCTCTCTTTCAACACTCCGATGATCGCGCTGATGACTATTTTCATCATGTCATTTTATTATGACAATGCCTGACATTGCCAATAGAGAGAACCTTAAAGACTCATCTACTTGTTTTATTTAACTTATCTAATAGCTATCAGTGCTAGTAACCTATAGAAGCCGCGTGACAACGCTTAAGGTTTAAAGAAAAATAAATAAAATTGGTTCATTATAGACAACAATTGCTATCCGCTTGACCTATTTCGTTCCGAATTTTATAGTCTATTGAAAATTATTCCTTAAATTTATACTGTTTTTGTTCTTATAATAATAAGCTCTTTAAAATAAATGTAGTTTCAATAAAAAAACATATATTTTAGAGTGATCAAGAACAATGATTAGTCTGGCTTAAAGAGACTGGTAATTAGGCTAGTGATGGAGATGACCATGTTAACAGAAACCAAGAAAAAGACTGCTAAAGGCTAATCCCATTTATAATAGCAAATTTGAAGAAGTCCTAGTTTTAAAACCAAATATTTTACAAAACAGAAGTAGAATACCCCTTACCAGAATTAAATGACACTCGAAAAACATACTCTTTCAGCTTTTGAACAACAAATTATTGTTTCTACATTTAGGCTTCATTAATATTTTTATCAAGTAGAGATAATTAATAACTAAATATACACAGCTCAAATAATTATACATATTGCAAAAAGCTATTCATTATAATATAGCCTAGAAGTCTCAAGATTTGCTATAGAGATTTTTGAAAAGAAATACATATCTATTAGAAATTTTCAACCGTTAATAAAATACTTTTTATTCTTCCACTCAAGTTCAAATAAATATTTTATAAATCTTTAACTGGGTGACCCTTGATGTCAAATAATAATGCATTAATTAAATTTAATAATGAATTACTTTTAAATTCAGTATTATTATATTTTTATATGCGAGAAAAACGATTCACAGACGGGGCAAGGTATGCAATATAGTTATTTCGTTCATTTGGCTTAAAATAAATGATAATATACGATTTCATTAAACAGCTTATTTTATGTTATTGGTTATGTGGTAGAAGAGCTGTTTTAACGCATAGGTTATATTGCTTTATTTATATTAATTGTAGTTATTCAATAAAAATAACTACAATAAAATATTTCTTTGTTAATCTAAGTAGAAATAGACATACCTTTTGTTTGTTTGTAATACTGCTTGGAGTGAAAATAATAATAAATTACTTTTTTAATGAAACTAAGCAAGTAGGATCTCGATAATTCGAGGTAGGTGGGACAGAGACCCCCTGTGATTACTGAATACTCGGACTACACAGAAATACCTTCCTGTAAATTTTTAAAAAAACAAGAGTTCTAATGAACTCTAATACTATCATTAAAAATGCACAAAATATGTTTAGCCTTATAAACGTTATTGATGACAGTACTTTTATAAATTAATGTTGGTTTGGAGTGGGTTGTTCATCCCGGTTACTTCATATTTTGGAAAAAGTGGTTACGTGTCTTCTGCTTTGCTTATCAGATAGTTTTCGTGCTACGGTGTCGCTTAGACGTCTTAGCAGAATAGCTTCTTTTGACGGGGCGTCTGTCTGTTGTTCAATATAACAGAGTGCAGTTTCCAAGGCGGTCGTTCCTTCACTGCGACTAATTTTCTCTTCTTGTACTGTCTCCGTACAACCTTCATCTTTATTCTCGTCATTACTGCCTTCAGCATTTTTGTGTACCATTTAAATATTCATCTGTTATCTCAAATTACAGTTCCCATGGGAAGTTTCACAATCTGGAAAGTTTTTGATGAGAAATGTCAAATCTGTTCCTTCTTTTGGATCAATAACAACAGGTTAAATATGACTCAGGATTTTATTCCAAGATTTACTAGATGTTTCTCCTTTTATTTTCTTCCATGATTCGGTTATTCAGTACACAACTCAGTTAACTTTAATTATTTTTTAAAAAGCCTATAAAGCTTTCTTTCCCAGAAGACTCATTCGATTCCAAGAGATTCTAAAAGGAAATATTTGTGTATTTTTTTCAATAATACAGAATATACTGAAACATAGGCAGGATTAAGCTCGTAACATTTTCGAGAAGATACAAATCATGGATATCATCAGAGCACGGATATCATCGAGATGCGACGGTCCTTTGTCTAACCGTAAACCAGCCTTCCGAGCCAAAGTCTTTCCTTTTAAAAACTATTCAGTTTCGGGCACAAACACATTAAAATACCACTCTTTGAATAGTTCTCTATCCATCCAATCAGAACTTTAGTTCCTATATGAAACCGCCAATGCTAACGTGTACAAGTTTTTAAACACCGACGCCTTAGCCAGCTCGAATTTAACGAACCTCGAAAAAATAGGGACCTGAAATTTCGAGACTCTACTTTACTTATGTTTTTTATTGCCATAAAAGAATGTTTACCATTATATTCAAACAAAATGACAGTAGATGATAATAGTCACCAGTGTGAACATCCGCGTAGCTGTAGTAGAGTAAGTCGTGGTAAGAGTGCGCATGGGGTAAGAGTACGCAGGGGGGGGATTTTAACTTTGTGTTTGCACCAGTTGGTACTACTGAGTGTTAGCTGATGCGAGATGTTGTTTATGTCATTGCTACGAAGTTTGGTGTTTTTGAAGTGATTACTCTATTCACAATGAGGTAAGAAGTGTTTACAACTAATTTGATCTAATATTTAAGTGTTTAGGAATTAGTGTAAGCTATTTAAACTAATAATTCAACCGTTTTAAACCTAAATTATTTCAAAAGCCTCTAAATTCTCTACATAACAACATGGGTTTTTAGTTACATCTTTGCTCACAGAGAGCAACAGCACCTTGCACGTGAAAATACTACATGTGGGGCAAGAGTTCGCACGACCATACGGGGCAAGAGTACGCATGCGTATTCTTGCCCCGTTCATTTATATTTAATGAAGAATGTTATTCAACCTTTTTATTTAAAACATACATTAAAGTTTCAGACTTGTTTCAGGTTTGGCTACAGCACTTCCAGAAGCATGTTGTTTCCTCTCACTCAAATCTTGTTCTTCTAGTCTTAGATAATCATGGTTCGCATATTTCTATTCCATCTATCTTATACTGCAGACAACATAGTATCCATACCTCCTCACAGCAGCCCTTGGACAAAGTTTTTTTTAAACCTCTAAAATATTATCTCAGTGTATTGTCGGACAACTGGCTTATCAATCATCCTGGGCGAGTTATAACAAAATACCAGATATCCGAAATATTTGGACAAGCGTATGAGGAGACATCCACAAAGGGAAAGGCAATAAACGGATTCCAAATTTGTGGAATCTTCCCTGTTAATCGTAACGTGTTCTCAGAAGATGATTTCCACCCAAGCTCAGTTACAGATCAACCCATGCCTACAGATAACACATCACAGAACACATCTGAATCTTGCAATATCCCAACTGTTATGAATCTCAACGCTGCAACTTCAACAAAAGGACCAAATGTAGACCCAGCTGATTGTCATGCCTCTCCCAAAACGGCAAAAAGCTCAAAAATAAAGAACAAGAAAAAAATCGGAAATTCTTACCAGTTCTCCCTTTAAAGCCCAATTGATTGCTGGTGAGAACAAAAAAAATTCAAGCAGAAGTGAAACGATTAGAAACGCTAGCGAAAAAAAAGAAATTGGACTTCACTTCATCAAAAAAATCCAAAGGTAAACGACCAACTGAACGACCCAGTACATCGAAAGATAAAGTAGCCTGTCCTGCATGTGAAGAGGACTTCATCGAATCACCAGAAGAGGACTGGATTCAATGCAATAAATGCCAAGAATGGTGGCATGATGCATGTTCTAATTACGAGGGTGGGGTAAATTTCGTATGCGATCACTGCTGAGAATAATGTGAAATAACTTTTAATTGGTTTGAATAAGTTATTTTTTGTAACACGCAATTGCATATGTAATTGTATTAATAAAATCTTTTAAAGGATATACTGCGTACTTTTACCCCATAGACTGCGAACTCTTGCCCCATGTACGGGGCAAGAGTTCGCATATGTAACGTTTTCGTAAATATTTTTTCAAGAAGATTGTATGAAATATAAAAGAGTAAGTTTAAAGTATTTTGGTTAACAACTATTTGAAGATATTTTCCTAAAAGTTTTTGTTCGATCAACTATCAATTAAACTGTTTTTTATGGTTATAAACCTTAAGTGCGTGCTCTTGCCCCGGGTTACTCTACATACGACCACCGGAGTGTTAAATACTACTTTGTTTCCAAAATAATAAACTATCTAGCTTATACGAAAAACCTTTAACCTAATTTAAAGTGATTTAATTGTTACTATTAGAAAATAGTATTAAAGTTTGAAAATAGGTATTAAAATTAAAGAATAGGCCTATTTTAAAATCCATGCATTATATATCTGATAATAGTTTGAATGTTGAATATTTAGACGTCTATAAATAGTAATGTATATAGGTTAACAAGTATTTAGTAATTGATGTCATTGCCATCAAGTTGGCTTCTGATGAGTTGAAATGTAAAATTGGAAAACTGATGAGATATTTTTTCTTGCTTTATGACTAGATCTATAACCTGATCAATATATATCAAGGTTTCTGTATGAAGTGTATTGTCTTTCTAAAAATCTAATATTTTAAAATTAATTAAAAGTTACGATATAACAACAGCAAATTAATTTATATTTCGTATAATACTTTAGGTCTTAAATACTTCAATATGTTATAAGATATAAGTAGAACATGTATTACAGAAATAATTTGTTACCAGAGAGTTCTAGTGTTTCAAAGTAACAATAATAGATATTAATTTGTGTTTCAGTATAATAAAATAAATTTGTTTAGGTCAAAACAGTCGATTGATTATTAAGACTAATTTACTAGTATTTACACACACACACACACACACACACACGAACACACACATTCACATTCACAAGCACACGCACACGCACGCGCGCACACACATACACACACACACACACACACACACACACACACACTCACACACACACACACACACACACACACACACACACACACACACACACACACATATATATATATATGATTAAATGAACACTCTCATAAACAAGAATATTGCAATATGTTTTACTTTATTAATTTGTATTAAGCTAAAGGTTTTCGCTGATTAATAGGATTAGGAATTTCGAAACTTGTTTAGTATTGTACTATAACTTTATCAGGACTGTTCATATAATAATTGTACCAAATTCAAAAGATTAACTACAGTTGTATTATCTGTTTGATTAAACAAGCGAAAATAATCTCTATTGATTTTAGTATTTCATTTTAAGATTTTATCATAGTTGGTAAAAAAAGTACTGTGATTTGATTTGTACCTGCTTCTCGATTAGTGAATTTTTAAGTTCATTTTTATATATTTCTAAATTTTCTGTAATAATTATTTTCAAACCTTTTAACATGTTTAATTAACTTCATAATTTATAATTCTGGAAAATCGTAATTGTTATCAATACAATGTTATACAAGATTATATTTATGTATATTAGATTTTTTTATATGCATTTAAATGTTCTTTATATCGTTGCTTTATTTTATTTTTAGTTTAACCTTCATAACATTTTAGGGAAGTTGTACACTTGATACTATAAATACTGCTTATATCAAATATATTTAGTTCAATGTTTTTATTTGTTAGTTGATTGTTTGTCTAATAAACCCGTTTAGAATTATTATCTTTCAATAATGTTTAATAATTGGCTTGATTTCGTATCAGGTAAATATGAAACTTTGCCCAAGTAATTTCTTGATTATTTGTTGTATAGTTAATTTTGTTTATATTATTCTCCAAATTAGTTACATTATTATTTAATTTAATAATTTTTATATCCATCTTTTATTTAGTATATATATATATATATATATATATATATATATATATATATATATATATATATATATATATATTAATATACAGTCGTACCTCCATATCCGCGGGTAATGGGGACCAAAATTACTGCGGTAACGTGAAATTGCGGATAATAAGGACGAGGTGTGATACCTGTATCGACACACAAATACTATACCTATATACATTTACAGTATACAGTAGGGCACATACATAGATAAGTGAATTGAATAAGTACAATATATACTGTATAATCAGTAAAGTATTAGAGTACAGTAATTATTGTTATGTGCAATATGCTAATTGTGATTTCTGTTTGTACTTTCCATCACGTAGTGTACAATACTACATTCCCTTTGTATTTACTAAGAGCAAGTGTTTGGTAAGAAACGCGATGGAAATTATTTGACTTTGAAAACTTATTTAATAGAACTTTACAGAGGATGTATGGCACACTTCAAAATTTTAGACTTTAAAAAAACCCCACGTTTGAAAAAAGTTTCAAATTGAAGTTAAAAACATAAAAAGGTTTATTCAGAAACATGTTCATCTGAAAGTGAAAAAGACTCGGTGTTCTAAAGAGAACTGTCCATTACGTTTAGTGATGCTAACGATGTTGATAGGACAGATGATGCAATAGTTGGCACTTTTTGTCTACTTAAAAAACATTGTGGTAAGAAATTTTTTTAAATTTTCATTTCGCTGAGGACTTGCTGAAGAAGCTACAAAGCATCCGTAATAAAAAGTTTCCGTATACATTCGTTTTTTATATCAATTTCTTCTTCTTCTCTTCATCCCTGTCTTCCTCGAAATATGACGTAATTAATTCTTGTAAATCATCTTTCCTCGACATTTTTCCTATATGCTCTTCCACTTCTGCTAAATTTAAATCCTTGGCAGCCAACATTTCTTGCTGCTTGAAAGATCGCTCTAACATCTCTATCTTAATAATATCAAACACTTCGCGCGTGTACGAGGCCTTAACACATCTACACACCCTGGTCAAGCGTTCTATCGCAGTTGGTTAGGTAGCATAAACATTACGTGACCATTTTCATTCTCGGTGCAGGGGGACTCAGCATTGTCTGTTATTATTAAAAGTCAGAGTGACAATCCTTTCTTCTCTAAATGTTTCTCCACATCAGGGATAAAACATCCGCGAAACCATTCAGTAAACTAAACTATATATATATATATATATAGGTCCAATATCGAACCGTCTCGCCGCAGTTGAAAACTTGCCTAGGCTCGTATTCCCCATCTTCAATAATTTTCTTAAGCCTGGTCGGAAACACGGCTGCAGCCCCCTCATCAGCAGTTGCTGCTTCACTTACAATTTTAATGTATTTAAAATTGTACCTGTTCCGAAACCTAGGCAATCACCCTCGGCTTTCAGTAAACTGAATGCTCAGCTCTTCTGTAGCATCTTTTCCCATAAAATCTTCATACAAGCACCACGATTTTTGTTGTAACACATTTCCATCAACTGTTATCCTTTTCCTGTTTATACCGTCCGCCCAGATTTTAAAGGCCTTGTTTATGTTTACAAAAGATTTATCACGTACTGTAGCAATGACCTTTGCCTTTTCCCGTGAAATAGAAAAACTTGAACAAGTTTTATTACAGTTTTTGAAAATTTTACGAATAGACAATTAATTTTATTACACACTCTCACAATAGACGCGTACGATTTTCTTTCAACCGCAATCACATCAATAATTTTTACCTTTTGACTTAATGAAAAGACCCTTTGGTTTCTCTTAGAGGTAGCACTATTACACGCTTCACTACGGATACGCTTCGTGGCCATTATTGCCGAAAAGAAGAATATTTATTTACAAGATAATTAAGCAAATAGTGTATTAATAACACGAACAAGGGCAGCGAATAGCCTAATGTAACCGGTAGAAGCTGACCGAAGAGATTTCAGAGGAAAGCAGTGGAATCCAACTACATGCATGGATTTTAAAAACTCAAATGGTGTCGTAATAAGAATATTGTGACGTTACAAGATAATTATTAAGTTAGGTTATGTTTTGTTACGAACAAAGATAAGGTAACAAACATAACTCAGAACAGGATGTTGTATAGTTTCTGTAAATTTTGTAATTTACCTCAAAAGCACTTAACGTAAGCTAACCCGTGGTTTCTCTGTGGAGTGAAGCGTTGAGCTCCATCTCCCGAGGCCATGTGGAACGAGACGAACCACATGATGTAAGACGCTTAGTGAGCGACAAATGTTGAGTTGTTAGAAACACACGAATAGCGTTTGTGTTAGAAAAAACTTTGCTACTTATAACGGAAAAAAATGCCGAGAAAAGTTGATAAAATTTCGTGTAAGTTTATAATACAACGTTTTTTAAATGTTTTTTTTTTGATTTTTGAGATCGGCGTTAAGGTTTAACTATTTACCTCCGAGATACAGCACGTCTGAATTTTAATAGTTTTCAGTAAATTTGAAAACTAATATTTTATGATTGAAGTTCAATAACAAAATGCTTGTAAGACGTTTGAGATTAGTTATAAAACATCCCAAAACCAGAATGAATTCTCAAAATAATTGTTGGTCATTCTAGAAAATAGATAGTATTTTTTTTATTAAATTATCTGATAGCTGATTAACTGGATTTTGTTAAAAACAATACAAAAAAAACATTATAGCTCGTTTATAATTGGGATGTTGTCGGGTTTTATAATATCCGGAAACATAACCTAAATGTTTGTAATCAGATTTTAATAAACCATCACCTTCCGCGAAACTTTGATTGCTTTCGTGTTGCGGCCTCCTGCTGGGATTTTAACGAGTTCGATATTATTTGCATTAAAACCCATTAAACCAATAAAACCAATATATTCACTGGTGCCTTCGGTTTATTTGAACAGGTATTTTATATTAATGTTACAACCAGTCTTATGACTATGCGGGCTAATATTGCCACCACCTATCGTTTGCAAATTACATTTTACATTAAAACTTACTTAAGTTTATTAAATTAAAATAAAGTAGTATGTAGAAGGGCTATAGAAGATTCCTATACGTTGTGTGGTGAATTATTTTCTCACTTATCCTTGATATATTTTTCCTATTATATTTAAACAGATATTCTTTCTAACCTAAACAACAGAAACGCTTTCTTGATTCTATTGATCTACTTTACCTATAATTGAGCTTAAGCTTGAAATCATTTTATTATTCTAATTGCTCTACTTTCCTACTTTTTTCTGCATTTTTCCCAAATTCATTTGTCTTTATTAAATTTCCAAATATAGAAAATTGATAAAACAAATTGAATTGATCTTGGTATTTGAAAAGTTTCAGACGAGCCTGAAGACGGTTTCAGCTCATAGAATAGAATAAAACTAAGTCAAACAATATCAATATTGTAATAATATGTGAGCAGGAATTCAAAAAGGAAATATAAATTAGGTTTTGCAAAATTAAGAATAAAATGTACAACTTCAAACTGGCAGTGTTATTAGTTTATTTATCATAAAATCTCAAAAAAGGTTCTTTGGTTTTAAGACGAGAGGCTGCTCCAAATAACTAGATAAAAAAAACTTGGTACCGTTAAAAAAAAGTCAGTTTCAAAAAGACGTTAGGTTTAAAAAACGTCAAAATTTCAATTTAAAATATGTGATTGGTTTAAACTTGGAGATAAGGGATAACATGTCACGAAACAGTAGATGTTTAAGTAAACGATACAGGAAAAACATCCTGGAACGTTCGATGACAACAGACGTCGGTCGAATTACCTCCAGTTGGTAGGAAAAACGTTGAAACGTTGTAAGGGGAAATAATTATTAAATCGTTGGAAGTCGAATGTTAAATACATACCTACGCGTTATATATATATATATATATATATATATATATATATATATATATATATATATATATATATATATATGTGTGTGTGTGTGTGTGTGTGTGATAATTGAATAGTAAGTGGAATTAATAAGGGATATAACTGAATAGTAAGTAGAAATAATAAGGGAGATTATATAAATAAAATCACTTACGGCATAAAAGTGAAATTGAAGAGATCTGTGAATAAGTGACTTTGTGAATTGTGAAGTGAAACAAATATTAAGTTATTACCTTAAATTTAATGCCAACTCTGTAAAGTCAAAAAATATTAAGAGGTCTATAAACCTTATAATTATTCTTAAACAGTAATAAGTCTTTCAAATATATGTCTTATCAAACGAAGTGTAGTAACCTATACACGCCTTAAGTTAATTGAAGAGGTTTTTATTAGAATTGTGAATTTAAATATAAATATAAGAGTTTTGACGCCTACTGGCAAAATTAGAGTTAGTTAAAACTAATTATACGATACTACCTATAAATGCTACAGTTTGAACTCAGGATTAAAATAAATCAGTTGTAAAAACAAGTAACTGCTTATTAATTTGATTTCTTAGAGCCAATTTATCCACCCCCCCCCACACACACAAGCAAAACCAAACCATCCACCCACCCACACACAAACACACACACACACAAGCACCCTCCCACCCACACAACCAAACCATCCACCCACCCACACACAAATACACACACACACACACACACACACACACACACACACACACACACACACACACACACACACACACACACACACACACACACACACACACATACACACACACACACACACACACACACACACACACACACACACACAAATATTAAATTCATGAAAGAAGGATTCATAGAATATAAATTAAGAATTGTTAGGCTAATAATTAAATAAGGTATTTTAAATAAAAATATATTAACACCTAAAACAAATAGCTCAAGAAAGGTGGAAAAAATAACATTTTAATGTATATTAAAGACAGTGTAACATAAACGTATTGAGAATAGTATAGTATGAATTCATATTTTATAACTGAATTAATTCAAACCTAAGTAATATATATATATATATATATATATATATATATATATATATATATGTCTTAGCATATAGGAAATTAGGAAAGAAAATTAGTCAAAAAATAATATTCAAATGATCTGTATGTAGAAAAGAAATCATGAGGATAGTGGTTACTGACGCCATTATAATTATCATGACCGGTTTTCCGGTAATAACATTTAAAATGCTATATTTTAAACGGAATGAATATTTTATTTTATTTCACTTTATTTAGAGAGACCTTTATTTAAAAAACGACCAAAAATCAAATGCAATAGTAAAACAACTGAATGAGTATTACAAGTGTGCTTCGTTTTACGTAGGGTATGTAAAATATTCTGAAAAGTGCCTTAAATAGTTTGTGGAAACACAAAGGAAAATTATGCCTAAAAGAGGATGAGAAAGTAAACAGTTAAAAAAGGAAGACGTGTAAATATCTAGATTTTACATAAAACTACTAAGCATTGACGAAATAAAAGCCAGATTGGTGCAATCAATAGTGATCAAGCCAATGTCGTAATCAAGCCAAGTGCTACAATAGCTGCATTTAACAATGCGTCGGTGTGCATTTAAGGGTAGTAAATTATACCGCTAATACAAAATATTGCGAACGAGATTAGTAGCTCAGAAATGAAGCACTCTAGAGCATGCTTTAGCGCAGCAATAATGATTTAAAAAAATGGAAGCTAATGAGAAGGAAAATTATACAGAAGAGAAACTACAGCATGATAATACGAAACTGTAGGAGAAGAAAAAGAAGGTAAACGAAAGTAATATGCGTGAGTGAAGACCAACGTTTCGACGTTAGGGACGGGAAAAAATGGAGTCATAAAGATTATTAGAAAGGGGGATGAAGACTGGAACGTCAGACGAAGACGGTGGTTATACTTGAGGCAAGACAGACGACGTCAGCCTTAAATAACACTTTTATGCATAAAACTATTATCTCAACATTCGACTGCATACAGCGCTAGCTAACAATCAGTGCACACTCATTGAAATAAACCACATTTATTCTTGGTTTTAACGCAAACAATGATCTGATTAAGAAGTATCAGAATGATCCGCGTGCTCCAGGGAAAACAAAGTGGAGTGAAAATGTGAGGAGTAAAGTGCCACTATGCTTGCCTTCCAATTTTGTTCTGGCGTAAGAAGGGGAGTAAAAATAAGGTTGTATGTTTTTGTTCGAAAAATATGTGGGAAAATTAGATATGTAATACAGGAAAATAATTTATGCTTAGTTTACAAAATTATTGAATTAGTCAAATTTAAATTAGATAAAAATTTCAAATTATGTCTAAGTAACTAGCATGAAAGTTTTATGTTGAGGATAATAAGTTGTTGATAAGGGATTCAAGTGAATCTATGTATCTGAACGACAACGTTTCGATGAGTGATTTGTTGTCATTATCAAGTGTGAAAGTGATTTATATATTATTTATAAAAGTACATAATTGGAAATTGAGATAAAAACATTGAGTTATATTAAATTACTGGTTTTCCTATAGTGCTGATTCTCGAAAGCATATTAATTAAAAACTAATGACTAAATAAGTATTTGTTATTTATTTTGTTTATCTTATATAAGCTAAAGTAAATATGTATTTAGAAACGCTATTATTCCTATAAATCCCTAATCTTTGGGTTTAGACTATGTCGGCATAAGCAGTGACACTATACCGACCAAAAATTACCAAAGGTGCAACTCTTTTAGTTCCTGGATGTGTTTTTTTTTATTTCTGTAAAACAAGTGGTCATTTAAAACAAATGGACACTTTGAACAATTGAATGTCGTCTTTCTACAGAAGTGAATGTCTTGTAAATACATTTTTAGGTTTGTTTATGCAAAGGAACGTCCTAATGCTAATGTTAAGGAGTTTTATTACCTAAGAAATACCTATTAGTGATGCTATTGTAGAAGTGAGATGCACTTCTCGGGCTGCCCATCCGAAACTGGAATGACCATGCAAAGCAAAATTAGTACCTGTGTTTTTGCCAACTGCTATTCGTGGTATGTAACCATAACTCGATAACAAAACTGCGAAGCAGGTTGTTAATTCGTATTGACACGGTTAGGAAGCGAGGTGATCCATACTAAGCTAAAATCAGTCAGTCAGTCAGAGGAGTAGGGTCACCAGCTGTGGGTGGGAATTGAGAACTTAACTTTTGTAGCGGGCTTAATCAAAGGTAAAGTTGCTGGAAAGTTTGTGTATGTGTGCACAGTCTGCTGAGTCACCCCCAAGATAAAAATTTTTAATCAAGCTCATCTTGCCGGAAGCCGAACCCTGTGCTACAGCTTGCAATAATCTGCCAGAGGACCAGTCAATGAACTTTATTTAAGAAACTAACTCTCAGGGATTTAACCAGGGAATGAATTATTTTACAGTAAAACTGGGCTTAGTGACCAAATAATTAGGATTGTTACAAAAATTTATTTAAATAAAATAAAATCTCTGCTGAAACTACAAATTAGTAAAAAACATCGTTTTTTATTTTCTAATAATCAAATTTCCATAAAACCACAGTTTGTAACATATAAAATTTGAGACTCCTAATCTGAACTTTTGTATCTTTTTTATAATTCTATTTAACCCAATTCTTTTCAGGAAATTTGCTTACTTTTTTTAAGTTTGTTAGCTTACTATTTTTTAAACTTTAACCCCACTTTTGAAACAAAAATAAAAGTTTACAAACTCATCTTAACTGTAGAATCATGTAACTAGTCTATTTATATTATTTAATTTAAATATGAATTTAACCCCCTCTTTGACAATTTGAAGACACAAAATTTCCCCTTAAACAACGGACGTATCTAAAAGTCCAAATTTAACTCAACATTCACTCAGATTTAATCCCAAAATATTTTTAAAATAATACAAACAATTAAATTGAAATTGAACTTAATTTCAACCTACGCAAATTTAGCATTTATTCATGAAATCACTAATATTTAAAACTCAGCATTTAATACCAAAATAAACATATTTAAAAAAATAAATTTATTACAAAACAAGCATATTTAAAATTTATATTTTAACATACTATCCTATTAGAAATAAATTTAAAAACAAATATAATCAATCAATTTAACAAACATAAACAATATTTAATCAATTTAACCCATAGAAAAACAAACATATTTCAAAACATTTAAATTAGTTAAAACCGTTATATTAAGTATGTAAATAAATCAGAAATTACACATATTTGAGAACCAAAATAAAATCTAATTTATAGACCTTTTATAAAACCAACATAAATTAATAAATAAAGTACATAAAAAGAAAAATCAGATATCATTTAAAAAACAAATTGTTACACATCTAAAACACTTATTTGAACTCCAATATTTTGATTACAAAATTAAATCATCGTATTAAACATCTTTATTTAATAGTCATATTGTCCTATTAATTTCAAGTTATAACGGACATTTCTGATGTTTTCATGAATTTCAAAATCATAAACCCTAGCAAAATATACATTAATGTTTATCCTGTTTTCCTCTAATTAACTGGAATTTAGATCTAAAATTGACTTTGACCTATACCTCATAATATTTTAATCACAAAACTATGTCTTTATTATTTACTCAAAATATACTTTTTAATTTACACATCCATTTTAATATTTGTTTATATGTTATTGTTTACTATTTGGAGTCCTCCATTTTGACTAGTTTCAAAATAACATCACAATAATCTGTTTTACTTAACAAAAGCCCCTCGTTATTGATTTTCACCTATTAAGATTTTACAAAATAAATATTGTTAATTTTTTAATATTTAAATTTCCCCTTAAATAGTTAAACTTATTTTATTTATGTGAAAGAGATAGAAGCTAGTTATAACCTTTATTTTAGAGCGTACAATCTTCCTTGCCGTAGGCAATAGAGAAAATCTAACTTTGGCAGCCATTTTCCCTCAAACTGCACTGTTGTTTATGTCCTTAGTGGCGGGCTGGCTTTCGTCCGTAGATACCACTGTGGTTTTTGCTTTGTTTCTCGTTTTAACCCGTTAAGATTTTTAGAATAATTTATTTTCCTTTCAAAATACTATCATTTATTATTTTCCAAACTGAGTATGTCACCGTTTCTAATTTAGTCCAAATTTACGAATCGACATTTATCAAAATTCATCAAAAACTGTTTTACGTCGTTTAAATTTCACTTGAGTTAATTTATAATTTATTTAAAATAATAATTGAAATGTCCATCTAAAAAATTAAATACCTCACTCATTTAAATTAAAAATTTTTTTAAAACCTTTTTAGTCGGAAAATAGACCACACAGCACGATTTTAATTCTAGAACACCGCTTTGGGAAGTTTCCTCTCCAAAAGCTACTTGGGAAACGTACACGACTATATGTTAGGGCATCCACCATAAACCCTTACAACACTGCATGTTTTCTGTTCTAACACTTTATAAAATGAATTCTGAAAAAGCGGAGCGGAGTTGCCGTCTTTCCTTTTCGAACACTCAATCTACTCTGCTCTTCTTGGCTTGTGTTAGCAGTTCAGCAGCGGACGTTTTTTGTAGAATTAAGTAATGTGTCGGGCGGTTTTACGTCACTTTCTCAAAACTGTCTCGTTATCTTTTTAAATCGCTACAGGATTTGGTCCAAAATCTTTATAACGTTTTGACTACTGAGTTTCCAAGGTTCTTTTTCTCTTGGTTATCCTCTTCATTTTTCAAGCTGTTTCTCCTCGAATGTCGCTGGTCTCTCTAACATAGTCATGATATTTTTTCCAACTATTTCACTTTTAAAAAACCCTCTTTTGTTTCAAAAACCTTGACTTTTATTTTTATGAATTATAATATTTCTAAAAAAATTTTCGATTTCTAATTTTTATTGTAACTCTTAAAATTCTAATTTAAACCCGTGTGTGTGAGTATGTGTGTGTGTGTGTGTGTGTGTGTGTGTGTGTGTGTGTGTGTGTGTGTGTGTGTGTGTGTGTGTGTGTATGTGTGTGTGTGTGTGTTTAGGCTCTTCGGTTTTCAATTGTAATTGGTTTCCATTGTTTCATATGTTTAGAGCACGACTTCTCTCAGGTTTGTCGTTGATCCCTCGTATCAACTTAATTTTGTTCTCCCCTTTCTTATTTTCAGTAGCATTCCTTTGTAGTACAGTCCCCGGGTTTTTTTCATGTCTCATTCTTTGAACATAACCGTACAAAGTTAATTGTTTGTGCGTTATATAGTATCTCTTACGGTATTTTCGACTTTGATCATCTCTCTTATCGTATCGACTCTCGGTACTGCAGTAGAACGTAATTTTTATTTTTTGATTCGTTTTTTTGCCATCATTAGACATATAATAATATAACTCTAATATGTATTAGTAAATACTGTCAGGCATTATTGATATTTTTTGTGATATTGTGTTGATCAAATTGTCGAGTTCAAACCCTCATTTTCTTAGTTAATTTTCTCTTCTATTTTCTTCTTACACCTTGTGTTCCTCATTAGTATTAGGTTATTACTCCGATATCTTTTATTCTTTGCGTATTGTAATCTTCAACTTGCAGGTAATAATTTATGTATATCAGGTAATCACGATATAAATGTAGCTGAAAATATAGTGTATCCTGACAAAAATTTAGATGTTTTAAAGATTAAAAAGAAATAAAAACACACGCAAAACTCCCAAACATTCGTTTAATAACTCATACGCGTTCCAATGACAAAGTCGTCATCATCGGTGGGTGTTACTACTACAAACTCTAATTTACAACAGTTGTAAGTTATAGTTTGTAGTAGTAACACTCACTGATAATGATGACTTAGTCATTGAAATACGTATGAGTTGATAAATGATTAATTTGTGAGTTTTGGGTATGTTTTTATTTGTTTTAACATAACGTCACAAGCTAACCTCAAAGAATAGTTGTATGTTTTTAAGATTATTTTAAACTTTTGTGTTTGTAGCTATTTTGAAAAAAATATAGTTTCAAACAGTGTGATGATCATTTCCTGTTTACGTTCCATAACGTTTTATGAAAGATCATAACTATAACGTTTTATAGCTGATGATTCGTGAATATTTGAAAAGAAAGACCTGTGATGAACAGGGATATTATTTTTATAAGAAAATATCCACCCAGTAAGATAATCCCATCCGGCGGGGATTTTAATACCTCAATTTATTTCTGACATTTCAAATTTTACGCAAACCGGTAATCCTGATGCATATTAAAACCCCACATCAACCTTGTATAGTGTGCAATTTATTCAGGGTGTGTCTCCAATCAAACTGTGTACAACAAAGCTACATAGAGGGAACGCACTTTTCGCCTCAGTCGGGTAGAAAGGGCGGATGGGGTTGTCATTCAATTTGCACAGTGCATAAAGGACGTAAGGAATGGCAAACTATTTACCTGCAATACTATAAGATAAAATAAAATTGAAAGGGTTTAATTAGGAATTAAACCATTGTACGTTGTACTACAAAAAATAAATCGAAAGTTATTTCAATTAAATTTAATAATCGGTAATTATAAAACGGATACTTCTTTTTAATATTTGAGTTTTCCTCTAACCAAGAGACAACAGTTTAAGTGTTTGTATTTGGTCAATTTAAATTAAATAGTACGAGCTAAACAAACATTATTGATATAAAATATTTAAATAAACTCTGTTAATAGACTTCCGTGAATCTGTTTAATTGGAACTCACTCGACAATTTAAGAAAAGTAAAAAAGTAAAGGAAGTATTTTTATTTTTTTTTTTGAAAATTCGTGGAACGGGTGAATATTTTAAAAAGTATACCTATTTTTCTTTTAACTATTCAGATATCTTGTAGGCCTAATACCTTTTTCATTAATTTATGCATTTGTAATTTTTAAAAATAAGAACTTAGTAAAAAATAACAGTTAAAATTGAATAGAACATATATTTTGTAGATACTACAGAAAACTAATCAAAGATAGCTCCTTGACCAATGAAATGGCTTTTTAAACTCAAATGGTTTTTAAGTATAAAGCTTTAAATAATCTTAATGTTTTTATTCGATTACGTCACAATATCTCTTTAATTAATAACTCTCACTAAACGCAGATTTAAAGTAATAAAAAATTTACTTCGACGATCATAGAAAAGATAATAATCGACTAATTATCCGTAAATATTGTTCGTTATCACAACCAAGAAAGATTTAGCATATTGTAAGCATAATTCTGAGAGTGGAACCAGGCGCGCTCTTCGTTTCAGGGTACGTTCCTTGAATAAATGAATAAATTAACATCCTGACACAATTACAATGAGTTAAATTTAAAGAATCTTACGCCTTAGGACTTTATTTTTTTCTATCACTTTATTTCTAGTATCTGATATATGTTTTTAACAGAGAGTTTTATTTTTTTTCGTCTTTACTGTTCACCGGTTATGAAAATAACATAATTACACACATACATAGAACTACACTGCAGTTACGCGTGTTTTGAGATCATTAAACTATTATATGACGTCCAATTTAGTATTCTCTTTATATTGATAATTAGTTTAAACATATTTACAATTAGAAATTACACTCGAATTAGGCATATGTTTAAGAAAGAAAACATGAGGCATTTAGGTATTGTTGGTACATTTTAGGACCAGATATATCTTTCTTCTTATGGAAGATGTATAGAACGTAGGTTAGCTTCTCTGGATTAATCTATCTAAACCATAGAGATAAGGGAATTTGTAACGCTTGCTACAAAGTCGAGGAAACTATTACTTAATGGTTTGGATCAACTGAAGTGAATATACAGTGTCAGTGAGAGATGAAAGTTGGCGTGTTGATAAAGTATTGTTGGGTTCTCCTCGTATCATATTTTTCCATTCGTGAAGGAATACGTATCAGCATATATATATATATATATATATATATATATATATATATATATATATATATACATACATAAATAATGAAAGAAATATTTTCTAAGGTTAGGATGAATTTAACAAAGCTCAAAACGAAATATTCTCTTGAATGTATGTAATTAACTGCAACATTTCAATCATGCAACGGTTAAAACTCCTTTTCATTCCAGGCCTCTAAAATTACAACAATAAATACATTATGTAAAAAATAACAATATAAATTTTATATCTGAAACTGACCTCAAAATAAAATTTCCAGTAAATATTTACAACTTGAAATGTTTTTTTCATAAAGTGTTAAAATAACCTTCTAGGCAATTTTAGTAGAGTTTTATACCCTTTGGAAAAATTTACATAATTACTGTCAATTTTATTTTGAAGTACTTTACATTTTAAATTTAGATTGTTAAAGAGATATTTAGATTCTTGAAGAGGATAATTAGGTTTTTAAGCCTTATATGATTGAAACGTATTTACTTGCCTAATCTGTAATGAGATTTTTTTCTGGTATTTTGTTTAAAGCATCAACACCTTGTAAGACGTTAGTGATACATATTAGACAAATAAAACAAGTATTTGGTCGCACTTATTGATTTTGTCAATGCAAGTGTTATGTTCATGAAACGCTAGATGAGTTCTCTTCATGACGAACATGTTGAACTCTGTGAAGGAATAGCGCAAAATATTACTTAGTAGTATATGTTCAACAAATAGAAAAAGCCTCGCTCCCAGTATTAACCGAGTTTAATTTAATGTCTTTAAATTTCGTTTACATTTAATAAAACGCTTTATATGTTTAATAGTAAATTTCATTCTTACAACTATTTTAAAATAATTTATATATCCTATATACACCTTAAAATAATACAATTTAATTGACTTAGGTATATAGAAAAAAATATGAAATGAAAATATAAGTAAAGAAGTGAATGTAAAAGAGACACTAAATGAAGAAATGTAAAGACATAAACTATTTTGATATGGGCATATACGAAGAATAAATGAGGCACGAATGATACTGAGAGCATAGAAGTAGAAACAAAATGGAAGAAGAAAGAGGGGGTCCTAGATTGCAATGGAACAAACAAATAGAAATAACGGTGGATAAAAATTCTGAAACGTCTCTCAGAAGTTTACTTCTATTTAGGGGAAAGTGAGCTCAGTGCCAACGCGTTAAACTTCAAACATGAAGATACTCAGTTCGATTCCGACTAGTCCCCCCAAATGTTATAATTTAATTGTTGAATGAATGTTTGAAAAAATTGTATTAACATCAAGTGTCATCCGATATAAGTTAAAAAAAATGTATTTGACCTTCATTGGATGAATACAAATTTATTATTAACAACGATTGAAAATTTGTACAAGATCTATATCCGTGAGAATGGTATAATAGAAGTATTTAAAAAATTATACTAATTGTCATTGTTTTGACTTTTTCCTTAAACATATATTAATAGTAAAACATTATTGGAAAACATTGATAAAATACTGGTTTAGTTCCAGAAATTAATGTTTTCGTTTCAGCACACAATGCTACGAAAACGCTTATTTCAATATTTCATATATTAAAACAATAAAACTGTTTTTGATGTTTGAAATATTCACGTTGTTTCCCGTTTCCAGGAATATTTCTCCACGAATTCTTCCTTAGTGTTTCATTTTACTAAGGAAAAATCATGCTTGTTCTTACAATAAATTTAATATTTACCAGGAATAATTCTGTTCCTCGATTTCTATTTTGTAAAATAATAGTTATTGAGTTTTAATATCAGTCTTTATTGGAAACGTTAGTAAAATAAAAGAACTATACTCTATCGAAATATCGTTTAAACTGGGGACAAAGTCTCTTTGTTGTATTTGTTATCTTCAACTCGCTTTGGGTCGTTTCAGGTAATGGGCTCTGGCTGCCTCATGTTTCATTATGTAACTTTTCACTTTTTCATGACGGGCCAGCTGTTCTTTTATTGTCAATGATCCAGCTGATTGGAGTAATATTACTTTTATTAGAGTCTAAGGTTATCAAAGACGCTGTAGAAATTGCCTTTTTGGTGGTTAAATATCATTCCTAATCTTATAATTTACCCATTAAATACATTTACAACCTTCTGATCCCAAGAATAATATTAACTAACTTGTTACCATTTTCGCTGATATCCATGTCAGCATTTTCAAGAGCTGCTAATATGTTGCCTATCAACACAATAATAAATCTAAGACTTTGACTGTATAAAACTCAGCTAATTCTATAGCTTTGTCAGAATATACCGCAGTTTAATTGATATTTAATTATTAAAACCTCACCCCAGCAAAACGAGTCCCACTTATGCCTGCCTAGCTTTGAAAATCTTCAAACCAGCTCTATGGCGGTCACCTATTGGACATGTAACCGCCATTGTAAAGCAATAGAATAAAGCAAAGAATAACTTCAGTCCGTTTATTTGGCAAAGTTGTGTCATATTACTATGCTATCCTAAGGTCAAAGGGGGGCTAGTGGGAGTTAAATGGAGGAATAAGGAGGTAAAGAAATTGAAGAGGAAAGTAAGAAAGTGCAGGAGATCCGTGCAGAGAAGTAGGGGTTTGGGGGATGAGAGGAAATGGAGGGAAGCTAGAGAGGAACATAGGAGGGTTTTTAATAGGTATAGGGGGGAGGTGAAGAAAGCCAGGAAGTGAATGTAAGGTGTTGATGATGAATGAGGTGAGTGGTCAGGCTGAATGTGAGTTGGTGGAAGGTACGGTCGGGTAGACTGAAGTCGGGGGGTAAGGCGCCTTGTCTAGTCTGGAAAGCACGGTAAGTCCCAGCCGGCGTCTGGAGGGGTAGACAAGCTGTAGCGGTCCCACTACTCGCCAGAGGTGTGGGACCACGGGCCCGCGACCATTCTGGGATTCGAGGATTGATTGCCAAAAATGGTACCACGGGTCATGTACTCAGCCCTCGGAGGGTCCTGTCCTCCGGGTGCATGGATTGAGGAAAGGTTTCGTGGGGGTAGTAGTTTCACATGCTAGGATACACTCTCAGTATCTATCTAAATTGTGTATCTTCGGGAGGAGGATTAAAGTCGCGAGACTAGGCAGCCTCCTGTCACTCTTCTTCTTTTTCAGTTCTATTTCTTTTTCTTTCAATATACACATTGGCACGCTGTCGCATGACTACATTTAACTAACGCAAGGTTCATAACTTCAGTAATGCTTTAGTCCAGGTGTTTTCTTGGTAATTTTTAAAGAAGGTCTAAACATAGGCCATTCCTTGATCCTTACGTCACTACCAACATGGAGTATTAATAACGATAATATTTTGGTTCCTTCTTACTAGTATTATAAAAAATTGATAGTAATTTTATTAATTACACTTCGTATATTATTATTATTAATATTCAAAATTGAATAGTAAAACTATTATCTTTCAAAATTAACTCAGGGTTCATACATCAATGAACTTAACTCTAATGTTCTTTTAAATAATTCACTATTGTTTCACTAAAGCGTTTGTTTTCGAAACTTTACAGCTCTTAAGTACAAATTTGAAATAGTCTTTTGGACATAAAAAGAAACTATGGAATTTCGGTGGACTATATTTATTTATGAGTATTCATAAGTCCTTTCATCCTAATTGTACCTTAGGAAGTAAAATTAATATAATCTGAATTTCCTTTGTTAATAATTTTTTGAATATTATAAAACCAAACGATTTACCGTTTGAAAAGAAAGCAACAGCCACAATAACATTTGCATATGAGTTCTTGGCTACAGAATCCATTCACGTCATACCATCTTTCTGCTGAAGGAACTTCGTCACAATACCTATTTCGTCACCCGTTGGATTGTTTTACTTGGCTTACCCGAAAACATTGCGTAATGCTTCTGCGGAAGAGATTCAAAGAATTTACCCACTTCAGTAATAAAGGACAGCTCGTGTCAGGCTTTGATTTGGAATGTGTGGAATTGGATTCAAAGTTACGTTTTCCATCATCTGCTGTCGATTACCAAAGCAACTCCTCCCGCACAAAATTACATGCCTTTGGGAAACTTGTTAATGCAGTTAAAGGAAATCATAATGGCGAAATTGTTTTTACTTTGGAGTGTACTTTTGCAAGGCGTACAGCACTTTTGCAGAGCATCTAAACTGATAATAATTTCCTTATATGTTTAGGGACAAGCTAAGCATTTACTTGAATGTATTTCGTAGATTACGTTCCACGGTTCCATTTTGTAAGCTCTCCAATCGTAATAAAATACTGAAGACACTATAACATTAGACACGGCTAATATCTTTCGAAACATTGACCTAATAGAGTTTCATTTTACACGGAATACAGCCAGTAAAGCACACGATATTTTCTTGTTCGTAAGACTTTGATTAGACTGTTTGAAGTAATGCAATAAATATAGTTAAAAAATTCATACTATGAAATTAAATTTATCAATATTATGAAGCTGGAAAATATATTTTTTCTGAAAATTGTCACTATATTTAGACAGTTTATTTTAGTAAAGTATTTTGGTAAACTAGTTATGAATTATACAACTATTCTTTGAGGTTAGCTTGTGAGGTTATGTTATTACAAATATAAGACGTACAATAAACTCACAAATTAATCATTTACTAACTCAGACGCGTTTCAATGACGAAGTCATCATCATCAGTGAGTGTTACTACTACGACCTCTAACTTATAACTAAGGTGAGGGAATCAGTCAGTAAGTCAGAGGAGGTTTGGTGGCCCCCGAGGTTATTAGCGTCTGTCACCGACAATGGGTGCGGGTAAGGATATGGGAATAGGGCTTTTGGTAAGGGCTGGATGGAGGAGTACCTCTAAAGCCGGACATTTGTCTGTGTGGGACGGTTAACGTATACCTTAACTGGTTTTGTATTACTGCCAAATCTCTAAAAAAGTAAATATTTATTGGTTTCAATGGTTGCCGCGAGAGAGCAGTACTCACCAGCGAACCCTTTATTACAGCTGATTGCTAAAAGCCTGAAATTTCCGGTCACTTCTAAAACAAAAAACTAGTTAAGAAGAGCCGTATAGCGAGCGTCGAATTGAAAGGTCTTAAAGGCACTCCAGGCAAGGGAAGCTTGTTTAGCTCTTGACTTCGTGGACAACTTCCGATCGGTTTGACGCATCCCAAGGAAACCCGTGAACACCAGAGGTAACCTGAGTTATTATATAGAATACAGAATTAGACAAATATTTTAAACCTAATAAATTTATACACACACACACACACACACACCTATCTATCTATCTATCTATCTATCTATCTATCTATCTATCTATCTATCTATCTATATATATATATATATATATATATATATATATATATATATATATATATATATACATATATCGTAAGTATGCACACCGTCCACGGGCCAAGGAGGGTCATTTGTGAAAATGGTTTTTAAAGCACTTTGGAGAACAATAATCTCGCTATTTAACCCCATACGGTGGAGTGTACCAATTTCAAACCTACACTTTATACTTACGAAAAATTCATTCATTGCATCACAAAACTTGTCCTGGCTTTGTTTATTGTCAGACACCGGAAACACGTTATCAACATATCCAAGCCAAATTCTAGGGAATTATATCCCAAAGTCCTTTTATCATTGATTTCAAAATAATTCTAGTGGCTAGAAAACAACAGGGGGTTTTCCCTACGGTAGTTTCCTTCTGTATGTAAAATTTACCGTTAAACTAGATACTATTTTGAGCCATACATTAATTAGTAAGTGGAACATATTCGTTTTTGTTATTCCTACTACATCCTGAATTTCTTAACCAATATTTTATTAATGTTGGTCACCTTAATGGTAAGTTAGAGTTTGTAGTAGCAACACTCACTGATGATGATGATAATTGAGTCATTGAAACGCGTCTGAGTTAATAAATGATTAATTTCTGAGTCTTGAGTACGTCGTTTATTTGTATTAGTTATGAATTGGTTAAACTACCGTCTAATATTAGGATAATATCTACACACACTTGCGAATAACTTATTTTGTGTTTCTTGCAGAATATATTTTTTATAACATTAAATTTATATCCTGTCTGATGTATATTTTTAAATTTATGTTTCCTTTGTGTAATTTTTTTAAACTATAGTTTTACGATTGTTTTGAGAAGTTTTTGGGTGGTTTCAAATATGATGTGTTGATGCCTTGTAAGTTTTTGCAAATTGATTGTCTTTCTTTGTCCATAGTTTACATTTGTCGTGGTAATAATCTTTTATTACTATGTGAGCGTGGTGGAAGCGGTAAGCGAACATTCACACAATGTCTCGGCATATTCAATATTACTGCCACCGGTCTCTGGAACACCGTTATACCCTTATACTAAATCAGACGCCAATAAAATTTGTATATCTCTAATTTGATTAATAATTCTACTTTTAGGTTTTAAATTTAAATGAACTTATAAAAAACATTTATACGATCCAAAATATTTTTTATATTTAAAAACGTTTTAAATAGGTCCTATATAAAATAAAATTACTCCAGAAGAATTTAATTTATATGAATTTTCGTATAAAGTAATGGAGTTGCAAATATATATATATATATATATATATATATATATATATAAGTATATATAAATATAAAATACGTTTTCTTGTTTAATAATTTAAAACAACGTAGGTTATTCAAATACTAATTTATATTTAAAGCTTTTCATTGGTAAACAGTACCAACATCAACCTTTTAACTGTATTTTCTTTTAAATAATTTAATTTCATAAGCGGCTTCGATTCTGGTATTTTCTTGAAAACTTGTATTTAGTTTACTAATAGCTAGTTCTGTATCTATTATAATAATAATAATTTTACTATTTATGTCTGTTTTTATATTTGTTTTATTGTTTTCAAGTAGTTTTATTTCATTATTATTAACTCCAGTATTTGATAGATTAACTAAATTAGGGTGAAAATTATGATATTTAATTTCAGGTACATCTTTTATTTGTTTTTCTAACTTCAAACTTTTAAATTTTTTGTTTATTCTATTTATTTTCATATTTATAATTTTATTTATAAATACATTGATTTTATTATATTCTTCTTCCCATTTTATGTTATGCATAATAGAAGCTAGATTTATATGTAGCTTATATATTTCAATCGTTAAGGTATTTTTCTTTTGATACAAGGTTTTAATTTCATTCTTAACCCATAATTTTTCAGCTTGTTTACATGTTTTTGAACTATATTATTTTTGTTTTTTATTGTAATTTTTGCGTATTTTGGAATTATATTATTTATAATACATTGTTTATTAAAGTATATATTACAATTTGTTTTCATTAGTTGTATTTTACGTTTTTTAAAATAAATAATGTCTTTTGTTAAGGCAACATTACAATTAATAATAGAAATCATTTTAAAATATATTAGTATAAAATAGGCTGTATTATATTGTAAATATCTGCTTCTAGTTGTATATTATAAAATATTTGTTTGTTCTAGTATCAACTTGTAAAAATGAAAATCTTCAGTATAATTACTTTAGAAATGATAAAAATTATATATCTTGAGTTGTTTAAAATATCTTTTTCAAATATATGTAATAATACACAAAATTCTAGATATTTGATTGTTTAATCAGTATGTTAAATATTAATATTTATCACACAACTTTTTGAATTAATAATCAAGTCTTAAATCTAACCTACAAATATAACACTTACATTGATTGCACAACACTTTTTATATAACCCTGCAAGGTTAGTTTTATATAAATATAAAATACGTTTTCTTGTTTAATAATTTAAAACAACATAGGTTATTCAAATACAAGAATATTTACTAATTTATATTCAAAGCTTTTACTGCAGCTTTTAAAAGTAATACTGTTTACCAACGAAAAGCTTTGAATATACGAGTAAATTATTAAATATTCTTGTATTTGAATAATCTATATTGTTTTAATATATATATATATATATATATATATATATATATATATATATATATATATGTGTGTGTGTGTGTGTGTGTGTGTGTGTGTGTGTGTGTGTGTGTGTGTATGTATATATGCTGATACGTATTCCTTCACGGATGGAAAAATATGATGAATAGTTACTATCTGGAGTACATCAGTTCATTCTGCAGTCCATAAATTCGCAGTTCCGACGTTTCGCTAGAATCTCATCCAGCATTGACAAGGTGAACCCAACAACAGTAGAAGAGCGAGAAACGCCGGAACTGCGAATTTATGGACTGCAGAATGAACGGATGTACTCCAGATAGTAACTATTCATCATCATCATATATATATATACGAGGCATGTTTTTAAAGTAAGTACCGTTTTGATATAAAAAATGAACAAGTAAATTTTTTCAAACAAAACTTTATTTACCTCAAAGAGCATTCTTTCCTCTACTTCTCTACATAATTTCCATTATTATTAAGGCACTTGTCGTATCTTGGGACCAGCTTTTGTATGCCGTCGTCATAGAAGCTTGCCGCCAGACTGGACAACCACTGCTGCACAGACGTTTTTACTTCTTCATCATTGGAATGACGCTTCCCCGCTAAATGCGTCTTCAAGTGTAGAAACAAATGGTAGTCGCTAGGCGCTAGATCGGGACTGTATGGAGGATGGTCCAATTGTTCCCAGCCAAATGAAGTCATGAGCTCTTGCGTTAGATTTGCTGAATGTGGACGAGCATTATCGTGGAGCAAAACGATGCCTGCACTCAACATGCCACGTCTTTTGTTTTGGATTGCGCGGCGCAGTTTTTTTAAAGTTTAACAGTACGCGGCTGCATTGATCGTTTCACCGCGAGGCAGAAAATCGACCAACAACACACCCTTTCTGTCCCAAAAGACAGTGCACATGATTTTCTGGGCAGAAATTGTTTGCTTGAATTTGACTTTCCTAGGGGTTGTTGAATGCCGCCATTCCATTGACTGTTGTTTTGATTCTGGTGTAACGTAGGCTACCCACGTTTCATCACCTGTAACGATATGGCTTAAAAAATCATCGCCCTCGTTACGGTAACGCTCGAGAAAGCTCAATGCACTGCCCAATCGTTTGGTTTTGTGCTTATCAGTCAACATTTTCGGTACCCACCGTGAACACAGTTTCCGATAATTTAAACGTTCAGACACAATTTCGTAGAGAACACTTCTTGATACAGCAGGAAATGTTACAGCTAAGGACGAAATTGTGAACCGTCTGTTCTCTTTCACTTTACAGTCCACTTTTTGAATGAGATCATCGGTAATGACTGAAGGTCGCCCACTTCGTTCCTCATCATGAACGTTTGTGCGGCCATCTTTGAAGGCCCTAACCCATTTCCGCACCATTCCTTCACTCATAATGTTTTCACCATAAACTTCACTGATTTCACGTTGAATGTCAATTGCTTTTAAGCCTTTAGCACAGAGAAAACGAATCACACCACGCACTTCACAGTCGGCGGGATTCTCGATTGTCTGCGGCATTTTAAAATCACGTAAACAAACTAAGACTCGATCAAACGGCGTCACAATGGCGTCTGTAGCTTTCCAACAGATGTAGCTACACTGCGCGCATGCGCTAAACGCCGACCGCAGAGCTGCGGCGGGGAAATTTAGAAACGGTACTTACTTTAAAAACATGCCTCGTATATATATATATATATATATATATATATATATATATATATATATATATATATATATGTTTGTGCAATAATTAAGTAAAAGTTACTGACAAACTGTTGCTATAATTATATTAACGAAATAATAGTATTTGACGCTAATATACCCCAAAATAGAATATAGGATGCTAAGGCAAGGTTAGGTATGAAATCTAAAAGAGTTAGTGAGAAAGTTCACTTACTTGTAGGCGGTTGTCTGTCACAACCATAACTGGTAGTAGTACTACGTTCGGCCGCAAGATGAGTAGAGACAGCGTTCCAATTGTAGTAAAAATATAGATAAAAAATGAATTATAATAGAAATATCGGTTCCTCACTCACAATGTTGTATTTAAGGAAAAATGGGGAAATAGGAAAGGATTTAACCAATATTTCCCCCCACCGAAAACAGAATAAAGTTTTCTCAATTAAATAGAAATAAAACACACATTAAACAACAAAAAATAACACTTCTTGAACTAAAACAACTTGTGATATTAAAAATGTTCTTTAGTCATGGTAAGGGAGAGGACTTATCTTGACGACTGGGCGTCGGAAAGTCCCTAGCGTGGTTCATACTGATACGACCCGCACAACACCATCCTTTCCTGGGAATGTATCTTCAATTCTTCCCAACTGCCAACGTAATGGTGGAGAGTGGGTATCTTGAAGGGATACCAAGTCACCTTTAGATACGTTTGGTGATTCCGTTGTCCATTTACTACGCTGTTGGAGCGTGTGCAAATACTCAATCCTGTAATGTGTCCAGAAATGTTGGACGGCCTTTGAAATTAGTTGCCAGCGACTTAGACGATTCATGGGTAATTATTGAAGGTCTTCAGGTACTGCGGTCAGAGCAGAGCCGATGAGAAAGTGTGCAGGTGTTAAAACATCAAATTCATTAGCGTCTGTGGATAACGGAGATAATGGCCTGGAATTTAAAATTGCCTCAACGTTTGCACATAGTGTTGATAATTCTTCAAAGGTGAGAGCTTGTCCATTTAGCGCTCTCTTGAGATGGTATTTTGTGGAACGTATTCCGGCCTCTTACAGACCTCCAAAGTGAGGACCGTCAGGTGGGTTGAAATTCCAAGTGATTCCTTTAGAGCTGCAATGTTCAGTTACCCTAGCTTTATTTTCACGCTCTTCGAAGTACTTGAATATGCCTGTCAGGCACTTTTTTGCTCCCACAAAGTTCGTTCCATTGTCGGAAAACATATAGTGGCAAAGACCTCGTCTACTGACAAATCTATCGAGTGCAGCCAAAAATGCATCGGTTGAAAGATCCGAAAACATTTCGATATGGACTGCTTTTGTAGATAGACACACAAACAAACATATATATGTCTTAAATATCTTAGCATTTCGTCGTCTAGATTTGTTAATTAAAATAGGACCGCCGAAATCCACTCCAGTAGATATGAACGGCCGTCCTTTACTTGTTCGTGAGGGTGGAAGATCTCCCATACGAGGTTGTATGAACGTTGGCTTCATTTTATTACAGGTGAGACATTTGGAGAGTGTGGACCTAATAGCACTGCGAATACTCAGAATCCAATACTTCTGTTGAATAAATGATTGTAGTGTGCGTGGTCCAACATGTAAATAAGATTTGTGATAATGCTCGATTAAAAGTGTAGTCAAGCGGCTTAACTTGGGTAGTAGAATCTTTGAAAACGCAGTGGTGAGGTATGAAATAGGGTTGTTCTGGAGGCGAATTATTTGATACGAGAGGCATGTGTGCAAGGTTAACATATTCCCTCATAAAGGACTTATACTCTCTATACAGATTGGCATCACGCCCTAACCTTTTTTCCAGGTACTTAAACCTATTGGTTGCTTGGTCGCGTGACTGACCTTAGACGTTATCACTTTCTCTTATTGTAGAGGAACAACATAACGACCTTCCATATCACGATATTATAATTCCTTAAAACTCTCTTCACATTGGACATCTGGGTTGGGAGGTATCATATGAGGAACTTTCTCTATCTCCCAGAAACGTCTTAAACTTCTGTCAATACTACTTGGACTGGAAATAAGCAAGCATGATGAAGTGAGTGCAAGTTGAGGTTGCTTATCCTTCAACTTTCCTGTAATAAACCAACCAAAGATGCTATGAAGAGCGGAGGGGCAGCCATTCGTAGTACTGAGCTGTTGCCCATCATAGACCTCAGGAAATAAATCCGCAGCTATCAGAAAATCAATCTGAGAGGATATGTGAAAACTGGGATCAGCCAAATATAGATATTTGAACTTGGAGACGATGTGAGTGGGAAAATGAACGCTAGGCACATGAGCAGTGATTTTTGAAAGTATCACAGCCTCAGTATTTAGTTGAGGATTTATGGAGTCTCCAGGCTTTAGTATACACGTGACAACTCCTTTAGTACCCTTGACCTCATTTTGGGCTATAGGGAATGAACATTTTCTTCGTACAAACCCTAAACGCTTTGCACAGGCAGATGTCATGAAGGAAGTTTGGGCACATGAGTCAATAATTGCTCTAACAGGTTGAAACAGGCCGTTTGAGTCCTTGACATGAATAACTGCAGTCCCTAGTATTACAGTAGAATAATCCTGCTGTGAATCTTGAACTAAGCTAGTAGAGGCAGGGTTAGTAATTGAATCCTTAATCGACCGAAGAGAAGGATTGGATTGAGGTGATGCAACATGAACCAAAGTACTGCATGAATCATTCACAATAGGCTGAGTATGTACTAAATGAAGGTATGTGTAGTGTCGTTGGCCGCAAGTTAAACAATTTGTCTTGGACAGACAACGAGACACGGTTATGTATACCTTTCAGACAATTAAAACATAGTTTATTGGCTTTAACTAAATCTTTACGTTGATCAGGGCTCATACGTTGGAATTCAGGACATTTGAATATAGTATGAAGTAGTTTGCATCATGGACAAAGTTTAGATGCATTAGTAGAGGAAGTGACCAAGACTCTATTTGAAAATGGAATAAGATTTTTAACAGCGGACTCTCGCTTTGAAGATGTAACAGTTTTCAGAGCAGGGTTTCTATTAACTTGCTTATGAGCTGGGTGTAGATAGTTATCTTGAGATATTTCTAATATAGGTGCATGGTTTTGTAAGAATTTCACTGAATCATCGAACTTAGGTATTTCGGAATCAATGTTCTGTAATTCAAACTGCTTGCATGTAGCAACTGGTAAATTTCTCAAAGCAATATACATAAACAAAAAAATCAGCAAGGTCTGAAATACCAGTGCCTTAAGTGCAATAACCGGTTCATAAAACGTTCTTAAAAAATAATTTGAAGTCGAAGCTGACTCATTATGCCGTGGAGTACAACTAAAGAGTGTGTTTAATAAGGATATTCCTAGCACACGCTTGTTTTGATATTTGTCTACTGAGGATTTCCAAATAGGAAGGCTGCGAGCAATGCTCAACGCAGAACCAGAAAGTGCAGAGAATATATAATGAAACTTTTCAATGTCACTGAGTGACGTGTTTGCATGTATGAGAACGCGAAAACTATCGTAAAATGGTGTCCATTCATTGTAAGATCCGTCAAACTTTGGCAAGACAATTTCTGGTAAACGAGGCCTACTAGAAGATTTATCCTTACTCCTACTGTCAACAGAGGATTGTTCCACAGAACTGATTCTATTATAGACTACTTGTATTTTAAAATACAACTCGTCAAAGGCTTCGGCTGTTTGAACGCATTTCGTATTGTTTTTCGGGATCAATTTGTAATGACGTTGCTATTATTTCCTCTTGAACGGCTTCAAATTGTGTATATGAGTCGCCTATATTATTATATATAACTTTAAATTGTTCTAACTTAGTTAGATCTGAGATTTCTTTAGAAAGATCATACAGAATATGGATACGGCGATATAGCTTTTCTCACCTAGCTATTAGTAATTTTAAATGATTTTCTAGTTTATTCATAATTATATACAATTTACAGCATAGAAAATATTAAAGTTTTCTTTAAATAATTCACTAAGTAGACTTGAACATTTAAAGCGAATAGGCCTAAGCTTTGCTATAATAGAATGCGGCTTTCGACTAAACAAACATTGCAAAGATTAGATTATTAACTAATACAGTGGACTGTATTAAGCTTTATAATGTACAGTTTTATAGCTTAATGTAGCGTTATATAACTTAAGAAAACAAAAAATAAACATATAAATTTTAAATATTTGAATATATTTTGAAGCAGTATTTCAACAGATTATAAACACATTTCAAAACTTGAACACCTTTAAAAACACTCACGGACAGGTTTATCCGGCCTGGGAGGACCAAAATGTTTGTGCAATAATTAAGTAAAAATTACTGACAAACTGTTGCTATAATTATATTAACGAAATAATAGTATTTGACGCTAATATACCCCAAAATAGAATGTAGGATGCAAAGGCTAGGTTAGCTATGAAATCTAAAAGAGTTAGTGGGAAAGTTCACTTACTTGTAGACGGTTGTCTGTCACAACTATAACTGGTGGTAGTACTACGTTCGGCCGCAAGTTGAGTAGATTTAGCGCTCCAATCGTAGTAAAAATATAGATAAAAAATGAATTATAATAGAAATAATTGTTCCTCACTCACAATGTTGTATTTGAGGAAAAATGAGGAAATAGGAAAGGATTTACCCAACAATATATATATATATATATTTAAATGTTTTTGAATGACCATAAAGTTTAATTTAGTGGAACGTTTTGTGTTAGTGTGATATGTTGCAGTTGCAGATTATATCGCTTATCTGTGTTTAACTTTAGCCATATTTGGAATTAAATTATAGCGTGAGAATGTACAATAAATTACCCTAAAAGCACTTTACGACTTCAACTATGTGACAGCTTCTGTGACACGCGTAGATCTACGCCATCATGTCATATTTGATAATTACACTACATAAAGAAAATAATTAGTAAATTAGAAACGTTTCCTTTAACAAGAACCAACTCAGTAATATTAATACTCATTAGAGTTGTATTTCTTTCAGTTATTAAAGTAACGCAGTTTTCTTGGAGTTGTTCGAAGTAAAGTTTACATCGCTCAATCCATTAAAAACTTGAATATAGATGATTTATTTACTCAACAAAACTTAAAATGAATTTATAATTATTTTACTAAACGGATGCAGTGTCTATTTCTTTTAGATCGAATTAATACCAGTGTCTAACAGTACAGGACGAGTTGATTTGTTCACGAACGTTTATCAGAAAAGTTCGTGTAAAGGCATTTTCAGTAACACAGTTAAATATTATTTGGGCTTAGTTGTTCTTTTTTGTATTTGTCTCTCTGTTACAAAATTGCAGTAAAAGTTCAAATTTTGTTAGAAATGTCAATAACGATGGATTAATTATTCAAAGAATGTAGTGCAATTAAATCCTACATTACCTAATCTATTTTGAGTTTTATGATCGCAATGGATTCGTGTTAACATTCAGTTAACCAAGAGTATACTACTGTCGTCGAGCGATATCTAGAGTGTTTCTAAGTGAGTGAGAGAGAGAGAGAGAGAGAGAGAGAGAGAGAGAGAGAGAGAGATGGGATAGTAAAGTGAGTTATAAAAGAGATGGTCAATAAAGCCACAAATAATTGATAAATACATTACAATTTTTGTAAGTAGATGCTGTTAAACTAAATGAAATCAATTAATCAGGAGTTGGAGTAAACATTCTGAAGCGATAAAATGTTTATTTTACTTCAGTATATACCACACACAGGTAGTTCATTTTCCAACACATTACACAAGAAAGCAGATACTACTCTAAATGAGGTTAGTAAATATTGTGTTCAATGTAATGGGAAATACCTTAACAAACTGGAAAAATGCTTGAGATAGTAAATACATGGAGTAGAATTGTATCATGAACTGAGCCCTCGGTCTTTCTGATACCATTAGACCTTCTTGTACTTGATACACTTGGACAAACGAAATATATTCAATTTCTAATTCTATGTTAGTTTATTTAATCATAAGGAATATGTAATATAAAATAGTATTTATACGCGTTTCATTAAAAAGTAATCAGTATAAAATGGTTTGAAGTATAATGAAAAAAAAATTAGTATTTTAAATTTTTGATTTTTTCGTATTAAACCTAAATGTACAAAATGATTAAAACATTTTAAGAAAACTGTATATCCCTGAATTGCTTACAATAAATGTATTTACTTGTATCATGAATTATAACTGAAGGAAGAAATTAAATATAGGTTCCCATTTCCTTAGCCTGGACACTTATAAATTATAAATGAATTATATTATCATACTTTTAATTGTCTCATAATATTAAAAACTTTAAACTATTATGTTTTTTTAAAATACTATTAAACTTATCTTATACTATCACTCGCAACTAAATATAGGCTACTTGTAGTATTCTATTTTAACTATAGTTATATTATACTATTAGCAATAACCTATCACGCTATGTTGTGGTCGCATGTGGGAAGAATGAGGGACAAAAGCATACATTTCACAGCATTTAAATTTTGCAATACTTCAGTGGCTAAGGCTATGTAATTTGTGATCGAACAGCAGCCAGAATCAATCTGAAAAAAAAGTTTTCTCCTTTTGTCCTATCATTTCCAAAGAGTCCCACCCCCAACTTCGTCATTCATCATGCGATCATAAATGCCCTTATGTTTACGTTTTAAATTGGGAGTCCTAGGTTGGACACATGACTGCAGATCATTGGTGCTGTAACTTTGTTTACGGAGCAAATCCACTTCAAATGAAACAGTCGCACCTCAGGTGGTTGCTGGAATTCACAAATAACCTGCACTTGCGATATGGAGTACGGCGCAGCCTAATCACGACTTGATCATATGACAGTCATATGATTAAGGAGGATTATTTAATTCAGGTTGTATAGTAATCAGAATGTAATGCAAGTGGATACACTTTGTTTTTGTTAACAAGCAATGTAATTGGGAATAGTTAATGTTTCCCATGTGAGTATGTTTGTCGTTAGCTAGAATGGGAAGTAATCGTCTAGCTTGCGGCACATGACGCGGTTACTGGTCACAGCTGACCGTTAAAAAAGCTTTTACTCCTGGTTCCGGGTATATGTACTGACGGGAAAAATAGATAAAACTGTCTATGAAGTGGGTGTGTCTAAACTATGTAGTGTCAAAACTTTAACTCGATCGGTGCAGAACGTTTTGTGTTTTTGAAGCGTAAACAAAACAACATAATATTTTTGTACACGAACATAAAGACTATAGCCGTATTATTTTATTAAAGCTATTCTTATAATATAGTAGCATTCTTATATTACTGATATACTATTATAATGACACTTTTAAAATATCTGCTTTCAACGATTTACTCAATATAAATGCTCGAACTGGAGGTAACTTGACGGACGTCTACTCCCATCGAACGTTCCTGGTTGACCTACCGTTTCGATTTTTCTCCCAACTAACTTTCTAAACCTCTTATCTCTTCTCTCCTAGTATAGACCAATCACACTTCTTAGTTTTAACTTTTTAACGTATATTTTGAAATAACGTTTTTTTGCAACTGACTTTCTCTTGACGGTACCAAGTTTTTTTTCTAGTTTTTTGAACGCATTTGCGTCTTAAAACTGAAAACTGTTTTTGGGAATTTATGGTACTATAAAGGAATAATACTGTCAGCTTAGCCTTGTACATTGTTGTCATAATTTTACAAACTTAATTTATTTCTTTTTAGAGTCCCTGTTAACATATCGTTATAATATATATATATATATATATATATATATATATATATATATATATATATATATATATAAATTATATAATAATATATATAAATTATATATATATATATATATATATATATATATATATATAATATCCCTACTCAGACCTACAATTATCAAATTATAAGTCATGTTACATGAAAAGCCTAATTATTGAATGTCTATTTCATTTCAAAAGATAATTTGTTATTTATGTTCCCTACCACATTTTCATTGATCATATTGTCCATATTGCATACAATTATTAAATGCAATATTATTATTATATTGTTATTTTAATATTATTATTATATTGCATTAATAATATTAGTTATTATATTGCATTATTATACTGCATAAACGGGAACAGTACATACCGCCAGAAGCGACTACGTAATACATGCAGTATATTATCCCTCTTATACCTGAAAGCGTATTGAACCTGCCGATGCCTGAGGTACAACCGAAATACTTCCAAATGTAGCTACCGTAGCCAGATTTATTCTAAGTTTATATACCATGATGATAATTTTCAGAGCCGGATAAGGAAAATGCCATATTAAAATTAATTTTTGTATCATATGACGAAAAGTTAACAAATAGTATTACCATTTTCTTAAATATACTTCTAGACGTAGTGGTCGTTAGTCTGCGTCAAAATGTAGTAGTAATTTGGTTTTATAAATTGAAACTACTTGTACCATCAACCGTATTTTGTTAGAATTCTAGAATAGTAATTAGGAGGTAAATGGGCGGAATTATTATGGTCTTAATCGACTTTCTAAATAGATCATTTTCATATTATAATTTTGTAAGTTGATGTTCTTTAGTTCTTTATTTTAAACACTCGTTTATCAGTTTTATTCTCTTTACAACCGATGTAAATACATATGTTAAACTGACTTTTGAATATTTGATGCTGTTATTTTTAGTTGAAAAGTTTATCTGGACAATTTTTAGACGCGTTTTAAAGAAAATATGGAGTTTGGTAAATTCACACACACACACACACACACACACACACACACACACACACACACACACACACACACACACACACACACACACACACACACACACACACACACACACACACACACACACACACACACACACACACACACACACACACACACACACACACACACACACACACACACACACACACACACACACACACACACACACACACACACACACACACAAACACACACACATATATATATGTCATGGGTTGGTCAAGTTTATGTTAATATTAACTCAGGCACTGGACTACTAAAAATCAATATCATGTATTTAGTTTCTAATGCCCGGTTCCGTAATCTACCCTGTTGGTCTTAAAAATTTATTTATAAGATTCAAATTTCAATAATTAGTTAAATAGTACAAGAGTAAACATGAGTAAGATTGGTAGATCCTCAAGAACCGACTTGAGTATTGGTCACTTGGTCAGGACCCCCGACAGGGTCACTAGGTTTCAAAGATTAACGGAGGAACTCCTTCCTTCTTAGTCTGGCAAATGTCACTCCTTTAGATACTTGCAAATCTCACGATTGCCCAATTCCACCACCAACTGCACCCTTAACCTCCAGATCTTGACTCTCTTCTCCACGTTATCTTTGTCTTGTCCACCAAAGACTTACTCTTCCTTATTTCTTCTAATCCTGGCTTGTCTTTCTTCTATTCTAGTTGGTAAAAAATATTTAAATCCTTCCCACACTCCGAAATTTATAATTTACACCCTTCTCCATAAACCATGCTTCGGGTGTAGACGTGGAGATAGTGACTCCGCACCCCTTCTGTGGCCTAGCCCCGAATAAATTTATCACTCAGCTAGATCTTACGATTGAGGTTTCCACCCTAATATATCAATTATTCTTAAAGTTAGATAAACACAAGTTCGATAGATCGTCACATAGTATCCCCCTTGCCTATAGATTTACAACGTGATACCCTTCCCGTGCTCTGTCATTTTATAAGTCCTGGCTTAGTCGTTAAAAACTATAAATACATATTTCAATATAAGTTACTTATAGTTGATCTCAGTATCCTTTTGTTCATAAAATATGTTTATTTTATTATTTTTCTTTTAATATACACTCATACCTTACATATATACATTTTTTTGAAAAACGTCCTTTTTTCTCCCTTATATAATTTATACCAACATATTAGATTGCATTATGTTATACGATTTAAAAGAAACCTTTTATTACCAAGCATAAAGAATAGTTACACTCATAGTGACATCTCTGGAAAATATTAAGTTGTGCCTAATAAAGTTCACTTACATGCGTAGTTTTAGTAAAATGTAGCGAAAGAAATCATATAACTGTATTACGCCCAAGGGATGTCATTAAGCTTCAAGGCGGGGTTTCAAACGTATCAGTTGACCAGTACTTTATGGAATATTTAGTTTTTACAGTGTGTTTTTATTTACCATTATATTGAGATGTTTGAAGTTCTGCTTATTTCATTGAACATTATGCACTGTCCTTTAGCGCTTCCTTATTATTTGACAAATAGAAATTTAGAAAAACTAATAAATATTTTTGAAAATTCGCTCCCATAAAATTATGTTTCAAATCGGTTCAGAACACAATATAAGATATAATTTACTGGGCAAAATATAAGGCAGACAGGGGAAGGAAGTTATGTAAACATGTTATAGAAATTATCTATTTCAAATAAAAATATTTCAATACTATCTGAAATGGCAATCAAAATTACCATACTAATTAATCATAACCGTTGTACTAGATAGGCCGTTTGTTTTCTTGGACACTTTCTTCGACAATTTGGGTAACCTGTTTTTTATGTAAGTCAGAATGCTTTTATCTGCCGGCGTTTTATTCCAAATATATACATAATATTTTAACGTGTTCATTTTTTAAAGGTATTTATTATTTTTCAGCTCCAATGTCAAGTTCGCTCAGGCAAATGTGTGCCTAGGTAACTATAACTAAATAATACCGACCTTATTATCTTACTTGAATACAGAATGTTCAGAGTAATAACTTCACCACATTTATTTTAAGCCACAGCAGTGATTATTAATTTATAAATTAATTATTTATAAGCATAATATATAAAATAACATAAACTCATACTGGTTACAAACAAATGTATTTAAATTTTTAGCCATTTAAGTTTTGATAACAAAAGTTGTCTTCTTCAGAGTACATTATAGACTAAAGACATCTTTTATCAGTAGTAACTACAAATGGATTGTAAATTTTATTTCTAAAGAATTTTCTCCTGCCAAGTATTATATATGTTATACAAGAGAAGTCATTATTATATTAGAATAATGAATTTCTCTTCTTTTAAGTTATGGAGCGACCATAATAATGTCTTTGAATTAAGTAATCCTAATTTACATTGTGAGAAACGTACATTACAGCCTGGAAGTTCAGTTTCAGCCGCACAATGGGGAAACGTTGCATGAATGTTAGAACAAAGAGTAAGGCCGATCAACCCTTTAGTGGCATTTAACTTGAGAAATAGTCCTGATAATCAACTGTTATAATTACTCGGTGAATAAAAATTTAATAAGAAATATCTCTTAACTGTGAAAAATTACTTACTATTAATTACTTACTAGAGTATTGTTCCCCTTGAAAAATTCCTACCCTTATTAATTATGTTTACACTCGCGTTATCGTTAAATAAAAGCGGTAAATAATAGCTGTACCTGACTCACAAGTCAACCGCTTTTATTTAAAAATTCCTGACCTTACAAAGTGGCTCAGGGGATTGTTACCGACTGTATGTTTTGGCCCTTCCTACTTAAAGGGCAGGTACGGTTATTTTAAAATATCATTCCTAGAGTTAGCAGTAAAAATTTAATATTAGGCTACTTCTCAATTAAAAACAAATTTACACACGTTTAGGTCATGTCAAAATAGGGATAAGAGCGTGATGCAATTATTACCAAGTATGTGTTAACCTAATTAAATCATAAACTTGTTCTTACCTGTTTTCCAATGACAGAAAAAAATACATATTTATTCAACTATGTACAAATCTACAACTTCTGATTGTTAAATTTACGTTCACTGAGACTCTTGTGCGATGAATGCTCATCAAAACTGCATGTCACCCATTTTAAATTCACTATATTTTATCATAAAATTTGTTTGTATGGAAATTATGCTTAGAATGTAAAGTTATTTATCAAAAATAGTTACTTTTATTGATTAATATGGTTTACTGGCGTAGTTTATTGCTATTTGAACCTGTTAATGATGGAATATGCAATACGTGCTTGAACGGAAAATGTAGAAATACAACTGTGATCTATATCTATTCACGAATTGAAGACAGAGATGAAAATGAGAAAATACTTTTCAACCAACAATTATAAAGGGCTCTTCTGTATAGTCCCAAATGTAATACAAACATTACACTGGGTGATCTAAACGTTCAAGTGGGCAAGAAATTTTACTCAAACTGTTGCTGGCACCTACTCACTTCATGGTATAATGAATGACAATGGTAAACACTTGTGTGAATTTGCTGAAGCAAACAACATGATATTAAAAAGTACTTGCTTCCAGCACAAAAAATACACATTGGAACCTGGAAAGCACTCAATGGTACATTAACCCAAATTGATCACGTACTCATATTAAAACGCCATTCCTCCTCAGTGACTGATGTCAGAACGGCCAGAGGCCCACTTTCTGGTGGAAATTGAATTAAAATTAAAATTAATATAGAGAGCAACTGGTATGCTTGCGACATGAGAAATTATATACAAGATGGACCTGGAACTTAGAAAAACTTTAAGTAAGAAAATATCTGTACCTATTAGAAGGATTTAGAGAACTGGGCTATAGAAAAATTTTAGGAGAGTTAAAAAAAAAATATTGAAAATGAAGAATCAAGAATGGAAGTAAAATGGTCCAAAATTAACTGAGTCATTGAGGAAACAATGAATAATGTGATTGGTGAGAAAATAAGGGAACGTGGTGAGGAATGGTTCGATGAAGAATGTCGTGAGACGCTAAGAATAAGAAATGCATGTAGACTGATAATGTTACAGAACGCTTCAAGACAGAACACCTCAGAATAAAATCTGATTCGTAGAAGAGCAATAAAGGTCTTGCGTGAAAAGAAAAAAAGCTTTCTAAGAAAGCAAATTGAGAAACTAAGAAGTAATAACGAATCCAGGAAATTCTATGGAGCTGCTAAATATATAAATAGAGGTGCCCTGCCTAGAACCGACTCATGCAAAAATAAAAATGTTAGAGTAATGGAAAGGAAGGCGGAAGGTATTGGTAGAGGGGAAGATTACTTTGGTGATCTGCATAATGCGGGAGCTCAGACGGTTGACAGGGACAACAATACGTTGAGCCGATTAGAATTGACAAATGAAGATGATATTGAGCCACCGGACATGTAGGGCTTCATAGAGTCGATTGAAAAGCTGAAAGGCAATGGAACACCTGGTGATGACTCACTTGTAGCTGAATTTTTTAAAAATTGTGTGAAAATTATACAATGTACAATGTACAAATTGTACATCAATAATTATATTCTTTGATGTTAAACATATGTAAAGATATGAGAAAGAGGTATGCTTAGATAATGGAGAAGTAGTCTCATATGTCCTGTTTTTAAAATGAAGGACACATTAGAATGGAGTAAATATCGTGGAATATGACTTATCACGGTAGTGTATAAAATATTCTCAGTATAATTGGAAAAAAGCTCAACGACTTTACTGGAAAATATCATAACATATTATCAGTGCAGCTTCCGACAGGGAAGGGGAACTACCGGTCAGATATTTGTTTTAAGTCAGTTACTCGAGAGGTGTTGAGAATATAAAATTGACCTTCATGTTCTTTTTATTGACTATCAGCAGGCTTTTGACAAAGTCAACAGAGCAAAATTGTTCGAAACTCTTAAAAGAATTCACCGTACCAAACAGACTAATCAACATGACATTGTGTGTAAGTAATGGCAAAGTTATCCCGGCAGTGTGAATAATAGGCGGTGGTACGAGTGCCGAATTTCTATTTTGACTGGCGTGAGACAAGGCATGCTCTGTCTGCTACCCTCTTCAATCTGGCCTAAATGGCGTTTTGAGGAGGGTTAACGTTTCAGGGATATCATGCATTCATGCAGTCACAAATGTGCGTATGCTGATGATGTATGCGTGGTTGCCAGGAATATTCTATCGCTTAAAGAGAGTTTTAATATAATCAATAATGAAAGCAAAAAGATAGGTTTCTGCATAAATGAGGGAAGAACTAAATATATGAGTACTAGCACGGGGCTAATATATATGACTAAATATATGAGTAATAGCAGTACAACTATATATATCAATTGCTATTCCTTTGCAAAAGTTAAAAGTTTCACACATTTGGGATCAGAAGTGAATTATGAAAATAAAACAACAAATGAAGGCAAAACAGAACAATGACAGCTACTAGAGCATACTTCGGATACATAAAGCCTTTTAAAAGTAGGCTCTTGTCTCAAACCTAATTTGGCTCTTGTATAGAACGTTAATTCGGTCAGTCCTAGCGTATGGAGCGGAGACGTGGACTTTAACCGCCGTCATGAAAAACCCGTTCACATTGTTTGACGTAAGCTTTTGAGGAAAATTTATGGTCTAGTCCACGATGTAAAAACAAATGCGTAAAAGCTTCGATCTAATGTCTAGTTGTATTCCTTATACAAAGATGCAAATGTGGTCCAGTTTATTAAAACACGACTTCTAGAATGTTTGGGTCACATTATAAGAATGCCCACTAATAAAATGTGGAACAAACCTTTACATGGGACTATGGTTAGGAAAAGAAGAGTTGGTCGACTAAGAAGACATTTGCTACAGAACCTTGAGGAAGATTTAAGGGCACTCGGCGTTACAGACGGTTAAAGATAGTCTTACATGGCGTGACATTATTAAGAAAGCCAAGACCCTCCCCTGGTTGAAGCGCTACGTAGTAAGTAAGTAGGCCTAGTTAACAATATGACGGAAAATTATTTTTTTTAGCAAATTGTTCAAATGAAACTGAATTACTTACAAAATACATCATTTTCATATCTAAGCCATATTTTAGGGATCCGAAATGAATGTTTAGTTTGTAGTTTAGCTCGAATACAAAGCGACGGCTTTTAAGTGTTTCAAGTTTGGTAATCGCTTACCCTTAACTTATCTGGTAGAAAGTCGCGATTGGTTAAGACTAACTCACCTGAATTGCACATTATACCACCAAAGCCGGTTCTAACGGAATCTCTAAATCGTTTCAGCATGTTGGTCATTTCATAAGATCCATTACAAAGAGCACTTTAAAATTTGCCAACGCCAACCAATTTGCTAACGCTTAAACATTGAACTTGCATCAAATTTCCCCCTCTGCATGAGTTCTAACAAGTATACTCTAAAATAATATTCAAAATACAACAAAACGAAACGAAATTATTTTCCATTTTTATGTGAAATATACATATAACTAAAAAATAAATAAATATAACATACTCCAAAGTATTTTTAAATGTAAAATGTTTTAAAACCTGCGGATAATACTCTATATACTTGTATTATCTTATCATCGCGCTAATTATCTCTTACATGTTTGTGCAAACACTAAAATACTATTGATTTATACAATTAAATTATGACATAATTATAATTTAACTATCTTAAATAATTTTAAAGAAACTAATAAGTCGAAGTGGCATTAAATATTTTGGTTTAAGCAAGTGATATCCGAAAATAATACAGTATTGTGAATATGAGCATTGACGACTATGCAGTAGATTGTCTTCTAAAGCAACTTGTTGGAAAAAATAATGTAAAACAATTGTTTCAAATTAAAACTTATTTTAAATAAAAAATGCCCACTATTTCCAATATACAAAAAGGTTAAATTGTATAGACAGTCTCTCTCTTTACTTCATTACATATACATATATTTACTTTTAAAAAGATATTTCAAATTTAATAAAACATAGAAGATTTAAAAAAAAAGGCAGTAAAAAAAATTCTAAATTATGTGCTTTACAAAATATTACTTTTTTATTATTTTTTAAACATTAATTTTGCACTATTCACTACTTATAGACACACTTTGGCGAATTTCTAACAAATAAATAAAAACTTCCTTTACCATTATTATTTATTGATTTGTTTTACCTCAGGTGATGTGGCAAAGAAGAAGGTCACTTTGAAACTATTATGGAGAATGATCTGTTTCAACCCTTCAAAATGACCATAGTGCAAACATTAAACCCTAGGATTATGTCTAGCGGCTAAAGTTTACTCGAGAAATAGATGACATACGTGAGCAAAATGAAAACATATTTTTTTAATGATTGATGAAGGATTTTGCATTTAAATGGAATAGGAACTGTCGTTAATGGATTAATTAGGGATGGGCCGATTCCGATTCTCGATTCCAGGAATCGTCGATTCTAGGTGGTATCGAGGAATCGTCGATACTCGATTCTTCATCATAAAAGTGTCGATTCCGATTCCTATTTTGTTAACTATTAAGATATGTGTGTGGAGTAGTTTATTGGAAAATAATTAATTACCAACTATATCTTATTTATGTATTGGTTGATTTGAATGAATTAAATGATTAAAGTAAACGAAAATATAACGAAAATATTATTATTTATGAAGCAACAGCAATCAAGATCGTAACCATTTCTGGTCGTTTGACATCGCTCGTCTCTCTCTCTCTCTCTCACTAGAGCGGGTTCGATACTCTCTCTCTCTCTCCCCTACGTGTCTTACTGCCACTGATTTATAGATGTCAGAACAAAACATAAAATAGTACAGTAAAAACTCTATTAACCGTGGCCATGATGGTTGAGCGAATAGACGGATAACAGAACCACAGTATTATTCCTCCGAAACTTAACCTCAATAAATTATATTATAGACAGATATCACTCTCACAGTAATGTAATATATTTCGGAGCGAAAAGAAAATAAACACGATTGTAGTAGCAAATGAAACTATTTATTACATGATAAACAGATCCGCACAGTAGGTAAAAATGTAGCAAAATAATGTACAGTAATATAAACTTACAGGTGAAATAGTTCGTGTAGTTTAACAAACAAAGCGAACGCGTCACTGTACCTTAATACTCTGCCGGCCACCAATATCGCGTTTTCATAGAGAATTGCCAAAATATTTTAAGCTCATTTTTAAATCATGTGTTCTTATACTTTGTTCCCCTATCATATCTAAGTATGAATATACGTTTCTCATCATAATATTTATAAAAATACGTGTCGGACCAACTGGCCCCGAGTTTTTTCCTACCGTAAATGAAACGTAAATAAATAAACTCCGTCGGACCAATTTACCCGACATTGTTTTTTATTTAATTAAATTTTATTATCTGTGCAACACTGTTTTGATATTTTTTGTGTTATGTGTTAGCAAGAAACAACAAAACCATAATTTCATGTCCCGGCTACCCAAATAATAAACTGACTGGTGATAAAAGTGTTTTTGCGCCTATCACTAAGACACGTAAACGTGTCACGTGTGATTGATTTGTGAGTTTATAAATATTTTGAATATAGAACTAAAGTGTAATATGTTCTCTCTAGAATAAGTAATGCTACAGGTCCAGTAAATACTATCCAAGATTCATATTAAGTAAAAGTTTTAACACCAAATAATTTACTTGTTAAGGAATTTACGTTATAATTTACTTCCTAGTAAGGATGTGTTTATCTAAGTGTATCAATGTTTGTACTTAACTTTCAAAAAGTCCGTTTTTAAGGATTATTTTACAACTAAATATTTAGTCAATATTTCCGACTTACTTTCATGTTTTTGAGAAAATTTTGAAAACAGTAGTGAAAATCATTACAATACGTTATAACAAATATGTGTGTCGGCCCGTAACTACGGACAAAAAGCTCTTAGATTAACATCATGTTTTTAATCCCGTCGGCGTTTATCTATCAAACAAAAACCATCGTAAATACATCTGTAAGTAGTGTGAAGCTTGTTGTTAAATACTGTGGCTTAATGTTTCCAAAAGTAGCAACACCAGCTGAGTAGTACTAATAAACATAAAGCTTTAAGAGGCCTGACGGTATTCGGTTCAGGGTACTGGCCGTCGCGTTAATTCGTTGAAGGTTAACAGAAACTGACGGTGGAAAACCACATAATATATCAAATATGAAAAAGCACTTAAACAACATTCATTTTACCCAAAATTATCAACAAAAAAGATCTATACTTGAAGAAACTTTATCCTCAGACACAGGGCCTACAAGTGATAGTTGGTTAAAAATCAACTGGGATTGAGTAATAAATACAAAATAGGCCTGAATCAGTTGCACTTGTTCCAGACACCTGCAGAAAAAAAGGTCCCACCAGATGTGGAGAAGATATGCCCCACTAATACAAAATGTTGGAGAAGAAAGTACCCCAGGGGTATTGACAGTAGAAGAAGAAGTAAACAATTATCTGGGGGAACCATTAGCCAGTCCAGATTGTGATGTTGGGAAGTATTTGGCAGTACAAAGTGCCAAATACCCTCATTTAAATGCAATGGCAATAAAATACCTGTCTGCCCACTCACGACAGTGTTTTCTGAAAAACCTTTCTCAACTTCAGGAGCTATATGTGACTAGCGATGAAACTAGCTTGACTCACAACGCGTTCAAATGCTTGTGTTTTTGAACAGAAATGTACATTACCTGCCAGACTTTTAAATATTAAAAACTATCCTATTTGTATTAATTTTTTACTTTTTATGTTGTTTGTTTGTTTTTAATTTTTGTTTTGTTTGGGAGACAATGTAAATAGGCTTAGGAATTTTTTCAAACATCATAAGATAAGTAAAGTTCACATTTTTAACTTTAAAATAAGTCATTACTTTAATCTGATATGTTTTTATGTTAAAAAAAATTTTATTGATAAATCAAGGTTGAAGGTTTTGTGTAGCCTATTACATTAAAACAGAACTTTTTAAAGGTTTTGCCATATGACCAAGATGTTAACTAAATTAATTATTAGAGAACTAGAATGTAAGCTAATATAACTTGAAAGAATCGACTAAAGAATCGAGAATCGAACGGAAAATTTTAGAATCGGAATCGGAATCGGAATCGAAAATTTTAGGAATCGGCCCATCCCTAGGATTAATGAAAATCCAAAAATATACCTAACGCATGAGAAGCTCTTACACAGTCCCAAGGTAACACTTTAGTGTACTGTGTGCAGTAGAATTATTATTGGTCCATATTTTTCCCAGATAATAACAGGAACACTGTATATGTAATCTTGGAACGTTATAGGCAAATGGTCACTGAATTCTTTCTACCTGGACTAAATAGAAAACGTATTGCTTTCCAGCGAGTATGGTTTCAACAGGACGGAGCAACAGCTCACACATTAAAAATTTCAATGGAACACACGGTTTGGTAATATTATTTGGCCTCCTCGTTCCCCAGACCTGTCCATTTGTGACTACGTTTTGTAGGGTTACCTCAAGTCACGTGATTACGAGCTTAGCCCACGAGGTCTTTTAAATTGACAGGGAGAGAGCGGAATCAAACTTCCTAGAGCGACTTTGAAGTGCATCATTCAAAACGGCCGTTACCTTGGAGATGTTATTTTAAAATATTAATTTGAAATGGCTACATAATGTTATTATTATTCTGTAAAATTTTTCTTAGTCGCAGGTAACGATATATAGCTTTTTTTAAACATCCATCCTTTCTGCCTGTACTATGTTAAATGACAACTTGAAGTAAACTAAAGAGGTTAATTGAAGTTAATTAAAAATAATTAGGCTCTAAAAATCTTAAAGTAATAATTTGAATTAGTAACAGCTACATTTTTTTATAGGAGTTGTTTTTCTAATTAGCTCTATCTGAAGCCTTTAAAATAAAGCATAAGAATCAATACAAAGTTTCTACAACTCTTTAATTAACAATAATATACCTTTCTTTCTAGAATACGTAATAAAATTATCTCACCGTCTGTGAATCCATACAGGTAACTGTATAGTAGATAAAAACCTTTAACATGAAAATAGGGCTTGGTTACTATGAATTACACATACAAATGCAGGCGTCATCTCAAGAATGCCTTGTTAGACATAACAACAATAGAAATTTACAGATTTAGACACAAGTTACTAGTTCCTTTTCTAGACTAATTAAAAACTGTTTCTCTACAACCAGAATTTAAATTAAATACAAGCAATATTTCATAAGGGTGTGTTGATTTTACGATTCAAATGCAACAAAGTATAACTAAGATATTCGGTATATCTTTTAAAATGAGTAAGTATGACGTAACGCCTTTAAAATACAAATTATATTGTTCACATATTGCCAGTCATAATACTTCGGATTAATTATTTGAATAAAATAATTTAAAAATTTCCCATAAAATGTATTTTTTATTTGCAAACTTTGTTAGTGTACCTCTTTCCATGTTCCTTCTATCTTCAGTTTTTTTCATACTCCCACCATATTTATTTGTACACACTATATTTTAGAATATAGAGGTCAGAAAAATATTGCTACGAAAAAATATTACGTTAAATTATTTTGTTTTAATAGTTAATTTATATATTTTAGTGAATTTCTTCTATTGTAATTATTATTTTCTTCAGACACAGGTTTAATGAGAATTAAAATTATTGTAAGTTGTAATCTTCTATTCGTTAATGAGAGGTATAGCATAGTTTGATTTACATGATTTATATTTAATTATATACAATTTTGTATTTTGTGTTTTGCATTTGTTTACCTTATTCTATTTACTTTATCTTGTTACTCTTAAAAACGGTTTCAACAATACATTTACTATTTACTGATAAATGTCTATGTTACTTTATTAAGACATATTATTTATGAGTAACTTTTAATTAAGTCATATTTTAAACCGATTCATTACAAATAGTTATAACTTCACTTCAAATATATACTTAAGAATAATTATCAAAGTGGGAAAAAATCATATTTAGTATAAATCACTCTTAAACACTGATTACGTTTTACTTTTTAATATAAATTTTTTTCATTACAATGTTAGATTTTGAGGTTAGTATGCCAGCAATGTTTTCTGGTTGATACAATCTATTATCTTTTCTACTAGGTGAATCACATGGAGTCTAATCCGGAACCTGTACGACCCATTCAAAGGGCAAACATTTCAACTGAGCACGGCAATCAGCTGTTGAATAGATTTGTAATTGGCAATGCCACCGCCATTGTGGTTTAGTTACGTGCTAATAGAAACGCAGCCTTCTTATTTTATTTTACATAGGTTCAATTGATTACTTCACTCTGAATATGAATAGTCAATTTTAAATGTAAAAGTATAAAGAATCAACATACAACAATATATGTGAAATAAGAATAAAAGTTCTCGTTAGATATATATATATATATATATATATATATATATATATATATGGTGACATAAAATAATTTTCATAAACAAGAATATACGAATATTACTTCATTTTATTGTTCATTGAAGCTTTTCGCTAATTTACATTATTAGCATTTTCAAAATATATGAATCACTGTACAGTTATGTGACCAGAGTAATACTGTTGAATATAATTGTACCATGCTCAGTAAAGGTATCAGTTATCTTATCTGTTAGATAAATATACTTTAATATTTCCTGTCCTAATCTTTTATTTTTAAAATGTCATCAAATATGCTAAAGATAGTATTATGTTTTGATTTAATCTGGACTTGTTCCTCTATTAGTGTGTTCTTAATTTTATTTTTATATATCTCTAAGTTTTCTATTATATTCATTTTTAAGCCTTTTTGTACGTGTTTAACCAACTTCATATTACTAATCTCTGGAAAATCATGATTTCTTTCTATACAATGTGTGGCAAGATTTGATTTATAAATATGTGGCTTTTTAAATGCATTTAAATGTTCTTTGTAGCGATCTTTTATTTTCTTTTTTGTTTGTCCTATATAACATTTTTGACATGTAGTACAGTTAATACTATATACGCCGTTTATATTAATTTTATTTACTTTAATGTTTGTATTTATTATATTATTAATTGTGTTATTAGTGTAATAAGCTATTTTGACATTAGTATCTTTAAATAATTTTATAATTGGTTTGATTTCATAACCGGTAAATAAGAATTTGGACCAAATAATTTCTTTAGTATTTGAATAATAATTTTTATTTATATTATTATCCATTCTTTTAAGGATTTTATTATTCAATTTATTAATGGTTTTTTTTATATCCATTTTGTATTGCTATTTGTTGAATAATGTTTAGTTCTTTCAATTTATTTATCGGGTTTAATGGAATTCGGTTCATTCTGTATAATAAATTATAGAAGCATGCCATTTTTTGATTGTACGGGTGGTTTGAATAATTAGGTATTACTTTTACTGTTTGAGTGGGTTTTCTAAATATTGTAAAATTTAATTTATTATTTTCCTTATAAATGGTAATATCTAAGAAATTTATGGCATTAAGTTTTTCTATTTCGTAAGTAAACTGTATTTTATTGTGTATATTATTTATTTCGGTAATTATTAGCTTTAAATTTAATGCATTATTTGTAGAAATGTACAGACCGTCATCTACATATCTATACCATTGTCCATTGTTATCATATTTTTTAATAATTTTTATTATTTCTTCATCAATATGTTGCAAAAATATTTCGGAAATGATGCTGGATAGTGGTGAACCCATTACCAAGCCGTCTTCTTGTCTGTATATTTTGTTATTATAGCAAAAGTAATTTTGTTTTAATATTATTTTAAGTACATTAATTATTTCATCAATTTCTTTTTTATCATGTGTATACATATTTAATTTATTTTTTATTATTTTATATGTTTCCATTAAAGGTATATTGGTATACATGTCTATTATATCGAATGATATTAATTTGCTATTATTGTCTATTTTTATATTTTTAATTTTCTCTATAAGGTGATAAGTATTTTTTATATTATGATTGTTATTTAATTTCATTTTGTCTTTTAACTGTTTGGCAAAAATTTTTGATATTTTATATGAAGGTGCACTTTTAAAATTAATAAGCGGTCTAATTGGATTATTTATTTTATGTAATTTTATAATACCATTTAATAATGGTATTTTAGGGTTATCATTTATGTTATTGATTTCCGGATTAAATAATGCATAAGAATTCTTCACAATACCTTTTATTTCATTTTGGTATTTATCTGTGGGATCTTTTTTTAGTTCTATAAACATATTATCTACAATATATTTTTCATTTTTGTTTATGTAATCTTGTTTGTTTATTACCACAACAGCATTGCTTTTATCTGCTTTTATAGTACACAAGTTATTATTTTGTAATTTTTGTTTTAGATTATTAAATTGCATATATTGATTTTTGTTTTGATAATTTTTTATTTTATAAACATTATGTTTTTTTATTAATTTAGCTATTTCATTTGTTGCATTAATTCTTACCTTTTCTTGGTCATTTTCTTTTAATTTATTTATAGCGGTTTCTGTATCTATTACAATATTATCAATGTCTTTATTAAAATTTTTCTTTATGTTGACGATATGAATGTCTTCTAATATTTTTTCTTCATTTCTAGTGAAATTAATGTTAGTTAAATTGATTAAATTTGGAAAAAATTTATGATACGTTTCTTCGTGTACTTTGTTTTTTTCCTTATATATTATTAATTTATCTAATTTATTGTTTATATTATTTATTTTAATTTGTTTAAGATATTTAATTTTTATATTAATTTCCTCATATATATATTCCCACTTTATTATATGTAACTTATTTGCTAGTTCTAAATTTAATTTATATATTTCATATGTTAATTTACTTTGTTTTTTATATAATTCATTAATTTCATTTTTTATCCACATCTTCTCTGCTTGTATATTAGTTTTTTGTGCTGCTTTACTTTTATTTTTTATGTTGATTTTTGCATATTTGGGTATGATTTGTAATAGTATACATTTTTTGTTGAAAAATATATTACAATTATTTCTCATCAATTGAATTTTCTTTTTCTGATATAAATTTATTTTGTTTGTTAATGTATTAAAATTTTGTACTGATTTAAGCATAGTACAATTATCTACAACATACATTTTTTTATATATATATATAATATTAATCTATATTATCCAAATATTTACCTATATATGTATTTTAATTTATATTATATATATTATCTAATATTCTAGTTTGTTTAAATAATTTTGTACTATATAATTAATTTTCTGTATAGCCTAATAATATGTATATTATTTATTCACATTTCCATATAATACTTTTTTTATATATTAATCTATCATATAAATATTTAAATTTTTTTTTTTTTTTTTTTTTTTTTTTTTTTTTTTCTTTATATTAGTCTTGTATTTTTTATATAATTTATCAATATGTCAATTATGTTAAAATATACGTGTATAACTAGTTTTTCGATGACGTTAAATCATAACATTATTATACTTATTATTATAATTAATTTATTAAAATATGTAACTAACATTAATATCAAATAATAAAAACATTATACCTATTGCTTCTTTATATTTACTTTTCAGTATTCTTTACTATCTTGTAACATTTACTTTATATAATTTCTTATATTAATATTGTTGTGATATTTATATTACAATACAGTATTTATCAAAATATTGTATCCTAATGTTAATTTATTTATAAAATATTATTTAGAATATTATATAATTTCATGTGTATTAAATAATATCATGTCAACAATTAAAATTGAATCAATACTTGATGCAATATAAGATTGTTTATATTTGCATTTACACTTAAAAATCGTGTACTTTTATTTATACTTCTATATAATATTATTTATGTTAATCTTTAATAATATAAATAAGCTCAATTACAGTTTTAGCCCTATTATGTTTCATTAAACTATACAAACATTCATATAAATAAATTAAAAGTACATTAATAAATTTTATTATTTTAGGTTTCAGCTTACTTGGTTATTTGTTCATTACAAATTTAATAAAATAAAATTGATTGTTAAGTTCATTGAATATAATCTAATTCCAATATGCCTTTAACATTATCAGTATAAGAGTATATAATTTAAACATTTTATGAACTTATTTTACGTCAAAATGTCCAAATCAAGTCTTACGAGCAACCGATGCAAAAATTGCTAGGAAGGTCAGTGAGAGAGCGTCTATTTCTGTATAAGGTACGCCATATATTGACCTAGCGTGTAACTGATTATTTTAGGACTTTAATTCCTTTAGAATATTTATGCGCAATTTACGTGACTCACATTTTTAGAAAGAACAAATAGCAGAGTTGAGCAATTTATGTAACATGTCTTAATTTTTGTAACATTAGTTCTTAAGAAATTAATGCTGATATTTAATGTTCCAGTATTGGTTACATAATTAAATAGTTGACCTGCAAAGTCAAATGTTTAATTGAAAATAAAGAGTTATGTGTTCATTAAATAATTTAAGGTAAAAATGTTAATTTAAACAAATCAAACTTTACTTTATCAAAAGAAACATATGCATAAATATTACAAACAAATCACATTTGAAATACTACGCTACTTACAGTCTTTACAACATTTACAGATTTAATTTATAGATTTACAAATCTATGTCAGAGGTCTGACCCTTTTTCGAGATTGCTTTGCGTATTCAACATGCATTTAAATTTATCGTTTCGACTTAAAAATTTACTACATGATACAAAAGAATTTACATTTTCCCTATTATTAAACAGAAATTAGCATTATCATGCCATTGAACGTTTAAAGTTTAAAAACATTTTGAACGGTTAATGTTTTAAAAGTTAAATTTTTCAATTTTGATCACTAAACTCCTTAATTTTAGGACTTAGCTGTGTTGTAACAAAACTGGTGTAGCCATAACGTGGTTCCTGTACTAAGATCTCCGCATTCTGCATTTTGTTTTGGCTCGCTCGTAATTCGGAATCTGGCCCGGCGTTGTAACGTAACGTAGCATTTCTTCTATTAAAACAAAAATTAAAATATAATAAACTGTTACATGTTTCAAAACTTAAAAAAAAGGCTTCCCCTCGCTCTTCAATCTTAATACGTGTGCCTTCAGTCACATGGTAAAAACAAAAGAGAAGGAAATGCAGTAATTATCCGAGTATCTTAATTTCTGCGCACCCGTTCTGCGCATTTGTAGTTCCAAAGTTACAACCTAGAGGTCAGGCTCGCCCATAGATTTTTTTCTTTATTACTTTATAGTATACAACAATTTTTGTTATATTATGTTACATTTTGAAATTGATTTCACGTTCGTTTTCTGAATATGTTTTAATATGTAACACACCTAAAATGTGTTACAAGCGGAAGAGTTTATTGACATTGCTTTAAACCTTTTCACTTTGCGTAAGTAATAATTTCTAGACTGTAACGAGGGAAATAGGTGCTTTGCAAGTTTTTTTAAAATAGAATTACCATCGATGTAGCGATTGTTTATATTCAAGACAAATATAAAAGTAAAAACTAGCATTCTTAAAATTTCTCAGATATCTGATAAAAATTAGATAGTGCAGGGTATACTACCCATATTAACATCTGAGATATGCAGTTTAGGTAAAGAATGCCCTTGGGTGTATTAAAAATGGTGACCACCTGAAAGCAGTGCAAAGATCTACAATGTATGATGCAAGAACTGTATGGAAGGCACAAAGGCCAATGGTTACATTTCTGACATATGCACAATATTCAAGACTAATGGGTCGGTTAGGAATGGTGACCCCCTAAAGCAGTTCAAAGAATTACAGACTGTAAGAAGTAGAATGTATGATGCAAGAACTGTATGGAAGGTACTAAGGCCAATGGTTACATTTCTGAGATATGCACAATATTCAAGACTAATGGGTCGGTTAGGAATGGTGACCACCTAAAGCAGTTCAAAGAACTACAGGCCGTCAGGAGTACAATGTATGATGCAAGAACTGTATGGAAGGCACTAAGGCCAATGGTTACATGTCTGAGATATGCACAATATTCAAGACTAATGGGTCGGTTAGGAATGGTGACCACCTGAAGCAGTCCGAAGAATTACAGACTGTAAGCAGTACAATGTATAATGCAAGAACTGTATGGAAGGCACTAAGGCCAATGGTTACATATCTGAGATATGCACAGTATTCAAAACTAATGGGTCTGTTAGGAATGGTTACCACCTGAAGCAGTTCGAAGAACTACAGGTCGTCAGGAGTACAATGTATGACGCAAGAACTGTATGGAAGGCACTAAGGACAATGGTTACATGTCTGAGATACGCACAATATTCAAGACTAATGGGTCGGTTAGGAATGGTGACCACCTGAAGCAGTTCGAAGAATTACAGGCTGTAAGCAGTACAATGTATGATGCAAGAACTGTATGGAAGGCACTAAGGCCAATGGTTACATGTCTGAGATACGCACAATATTCAAGACTAATGGGTCTGTTAGGAATGGTGACCATCTGAAGCAGTTCGAAGAACTGCAAACCTCAGGAGTACAATGTATTATGGAAGAACTTTACAGGGGGGGGGGGCATTATGAGTAATGGCTACTGGTCTGTCTCTCTTGCTGCAAGTTTGATGAAGTTGAATGGCAGGTTATTTCATCTGTCGCTTATACATTTCTTGATCAAAAGTTTCATTGCAAAGTAAGAATTTACTTTTAAATTCAAACTGAATATGAGATGATCATAGGCGGGGGGGGGGGGGGGGGGGTTGGGAGGAGCTGATATAGACGGATCGTGTAAAGACTGAGGTTTTTCAAATCATTTGATACTGTCTGAGGCCTTTTATAATATTTTCTACAACTACTATGAACTACAATGTTTACATTATCTCTAAAACAAATGTCTTAAACATCTCTTCTAGACTTACTAGAACTTAGTAACATCATTATCCATTTATTAGCGACAATACACTTATCACTAACTAAATCTTTTTCACAAATACAACACTTATCGGCCATAACTTAAACTGCTTATAATTGAACCCCAGGGTAGAAGTAGAACTTAACTATCTGATTAATAGATAGAAGGGAGGTAAAATAGGACAAAAGTTGGAAGAGAGAGTAGTGAATTGAAAAAATATATAAGCTAGTACAATTATTATCTCGTGAACCATTGATCCACTGAAAAATGTTATGAAACCAATTTTGTAGGATATTGTAAAGAGTTTATTTAGTAAATATCGTACTTTTTTTGCTACGATCAATATTTGCTAGAATGTTGACAAAAACTAAAAACATATGCATAAAAACTGCCCCACCTTCCAACGCTCACCCCGGCCCAGGGGACCGTTGTTTAAGGCAACGTCCTACACAACTGTACCAACTTTCAGAACTAGACCATTTTTATTTTTTTTAGCAAATGTAATATTTTGTTCATTCTTGTCTTGACTAAAGGGTTTGTGTTAAAAAATATTTAGTTTGCTTTGGAACATAGATCATAATGTACGGGAAAAACGAAAACATTTTCTATTTTCCAGACTTATTATATAATTGATAATGATAAAACCCTTACGATTTGAAGGCGATAACTGCCACTTTCATATAAAGCTTTCTCATGTCCATTGTGTAAACCATAAACTCGGTAATCGTGTTGTTCGTCCTAAGAGTTCTGGTGCGTGATGTACAGTCATTATTCATTTCTTTTTCTGTGAATTGGAAGCATAATTTTATTTATGACAGGTTAAACAGATGGAAACATTTACAGTTTCGTTTTACAAAAAAAGAAACATTTATTAATTTACTGTTATTTATGATATCATATTTCCAAACTATTAACTGTAAATTTTCCACCTTTCTGAATATATTTAAAGTAATGTCTTATGACAAATTTAAAAAAATACGTATAGTAAGAAAAAAGAGACAACTTGACTGTACTATGATTGTAAATTATTTTGTATAGAAGAAAACATAAAACCAAATATTTAATTTCAAAATTATAACCATAGAAGTATTTTCTGTGGATATTAAAATCTAATATCTGCCATATTCGATTACCTGTACTATATTTAATATTTTCATAAACCTTTAGAGCTTTCATTCTGCTTTACCTAACTTCTATATATATATTTTTTTGAATTGCTTCGTTTACCTACCTCTTCAGCATCCACCATTTTGTTCTTTTTCTCTTAAAATAAGCACCCATTTCAAAATACTTCTTTTTCTTCACAAGGCGAAACCAAGATAGTTATGTTTTATACCCCTTAGCCTACTCGTCTTTCCCAAAATATTTCTGCTATAAATATTTCATTTAAAATTTTTCAATTTTATTCTGCTTGTATGAACTAATTTTCTTCTATTTCTGTCTGTATGAATCTCTTTAGATTTGCTTTAAAACCATTCTAACCCTTCGAGCAATATAAAGTGGCACAGTGATGTCTCTGTATCATAATCTCTTCTTACGGTTTTATCCAGAATAGATTGTTTAAACTTTATCACAGTTCTACTTGTATTTATTTGACCATGAATCTCGCTTGATACTTATAACTTTAGCATAACTAAGTAATTTAGTTATAGCAGAAAGAGAACGAAGTGTTGTAATTCAAGTAAATTTCTTAACTTAATTACATTATGTGAGAAGTTGGACCTAACTATTCTGATGATCTTCATTCTTTAGTTCCGCTGTAACTACAGGAAAGTTTCTGGTAACTTTTTATCTGTAACAGTTACATTATGTAACTAACTTTCCTATTTAAGTTACTTTCCTGTATATTTAAAAGTTAAAACAAAAGGTGAACGTTTATATAATTCTCTCTTAAATATTTTAGAAAACACATTTAATTATATGCTTTTAAAGGTTAAATTTATTTTTGCAGAATCTTGTGTTTTAGTAAGCTTAATCTGTGATATATAAGTTGAATCTGCGTCTACTACTTTGCGATACGAGGCTGTGTCTACTACTTACCAGTCTTGTATTAATGTTCAGTTTAATTTAGTTGGTTGTTTGAATTTCCTAACGTTTCTTGACATTTCCTACAACTGTAAACAACATCGAAAACAACAGACATAAAAAAATTAAAATTTTAATAACATTTCGCTAAATGAAGATTACATTTCCAACCAAAGATATAAATAAACGATATCAATCATTAAAAAAATATGATTCAGTAAACGAATAGATTTTTATATAAATAAAATAAGTAGTAAAACGACAATGATTTCATACAAATGAAATGAAAAAGCCAGATCAAATTATGAATGCACATTTCACTATACAGCATCATCAGAATGTTATAATTTTGGTTTAGCAGTCTTTTTAGCAAAAAGTATTTACAGACACTGAATTCATATTCGTCACCGGGTAGCTTTTGATGGAGTTAATGAAGCCCTGCTTCAGATGAACACTACGACTTTTACAAGTATTTTGTACCAACAACTGGCAACTATTGCTAACAATAGAGTTCGATGACTCCTAAACACTGGGTCGAGCACTCTAAACACATCAGGTGGTTATTACGACATTCATGAACGTATGATCCTTTGGCTTGGATAGGCAGGCTTCGCAAGTAGATAGTACATAGCTGAGGGACAAATGGTAGCGATAGGGAAGGCCGAATAAGCAAGTGGTCGATGAAACTAGCTTATGTTGACGTATTGACTGAGACGTATGAGTGAACCCAACCACTGCTGAATGCATATTTGAAGGGGAAATAAAGAAGTGTCATGTGTCGTTATATAACATGTGTTTATATAGCGTAGTACACTCACGTACAAATATTATACGTTAAGAAAAAATTATTCAATACCTTAGTGAGGATATAAAGTACTACTGCGTCTTTTACAACAGCTCCCTTTTCTTCTCGAGCTTTTGAAAAAATAGTAAAAAAAAATTAGTAGACCTACTCCAACTTAGTCAAACGTAGTGCAGAGATAGAAAGTTTACCTGCCATTTTCAGTCTAGCTCCCACACAAAATGTGAAAGGTAAGCGGGTAGTACAGAGTTAAAAACCGTATTTTGTTGGAGTGGTTTATGTTTCGGAAACCTGATAAACAGGAAATAGCTTTTAAACACACTCCCTTAACCGTGTTATGAGCATTGCTTCACTTAATAAATATACCACGCCAGTCATATTCTTTGCAATAAATTATTATAATTATAATATATGCTATAGAACTAATATATATATATATATATATATATATATATTATATATATTATATATTATGTATATTATATATATAATATGTTTTCTAGTAAAAATCATAAGCAACTGGAGCTATTCAAATAAATTAATTATTTATTAATTTTCATTCAAAGTTTTCCGTTGATAAACAGTATCAACATCATCAGCAATGAATCCATGATGATGTTGTTACTGTTTATTATCGAAAAGCTTTTAATAAAAATAATTAAATAATTCTTGTATTTGAGTAACCTCAGCTGTTTTAAATAAATAAATATATATATATATATATATATATATATATATAAAGAAAAATATATCATAACGCCAATTACTAAACGTTACTGGAGCCAACTGTAATAACCTATAGTTTGTTAGTTAAATAACTTTTGGTGTTACGTTACGAAATAAAGTTATGTCTAATTAAGAAATCTATTATCAAATATTTCTGAGTTATAATTATATTTCTGAGTCGAATTATAATGAATTATTTGTTTCACGCCAAATCTGTATTTTGACCATATCAATTTCAGTGAATGATATTCAGAACATTTAGACTGAAAAAAAAACTAATTAATTATTTATTTAGACTTTAAAGACATTAATAATTAACATTAAGTATGATAAAAGTTTCTCCCCTTCCAGCCAGCTTAATTTCAGTGGTAAAACAACAGGCAAGAAAATCTTTACAACTAACAATTGGTTAGTATAAAGTCTAATTATATCATAACCAACAACACAGCCTATTAATTGGATTTATTAGGTATCAGGTTACAGTGACATGGCTTGTTTTTTTTATAAACTCAGGTCTTTTTGACCTTTTATGAATCTATCTAATTGACCTTTAGAATTTAAATTTATAAAAAAGGTTTTTTTTTTACATGAATCAATTTGTACTTTAGTCAGCTTGATCCATCCTCAGCTTTTTCATGCATTTGCTTAGTCTCGTCGTGGTCCACTTGGTTTACCAGGAGATGTAGGAAAGTCTTATTTCTTTGTCGTCGAATTTTGCTCCTTCGTTACTTGTACCTCTCATTACTTCCCTACTCCACCACTTCCTCCACCGATGATTCCAGGTCTCTGCTTTCTCCTGGACCCAAATGTTTTCTTGGGGAAGCAAGAAATCCTTTGTCCTTTCGCACGAGCTTGATGTTGGAAATTTTGACCTTCATCAAAAAATCTCTACTTTAAGAACTGCCCGTTCTTATGAGCTTGGTCCTAAATTATTTACCTGTTTGATAGCTTATTTTTGGAATCCCCATTGGAATATTCTATGAATTTTAGTTTTTGTCTTTCTATAATAACCTTACAGTTATCCATAAAACAACAGTTTACAATGGTGCTACCATTTACGGAATGGTAATGTAGGTAGTGATTGAATACCAGCTGTATTTAAACATACACATAGGTTATATGCTAATGAAATATTTCTTACATATTTAACAAGATATATATATATATATATATATATATATAACATCGTCTGGACTGTCACGTAGTATAAGCGCCGTCAGAAAAGAGTTCTTTAGTGAAAAGAAAATGACAGACATTTTTAAAAACTAAAACGTAAATATATTTAATATACCATATTGTTTTTTGCTAGTGGTATTATTTTTACAAAATACTTTAATATGTTTTCTTGTGTTATTTATGACAGTAGATTAATATACTGTGTTTGTAATTACGAACTATACTGAAGGCTAGTAGTGTATTTATAGTGTTGTGTAGTAGAGGTGTTGAGTTTTTCTGCCGAAATAAATCACATAGGTACAGTATAACATTAATTACATTACATACGTATTTAGATATTTATTGTGTTATGTTTACCATCAACTACACGTTAATTTCTCATCTTCCATAATTCGTCTTTTTAAAATTAGTCACCCCACGGTCCTGAACGTTACATTTTAGAGAGGATTTTATATATGAATGTATACATATTTGGCCATATATGAAAATAACTGCCTTTACGAAACAATATACGGTTTATTAAAACGTCTACGAGGTTTTCAATAGCAATGAATGAAGTTAGTTCTTTATTATATCTAATAGATGGAATATAAAATTTATGTTATATAAATGTAACAAAAGTACATTCCAACTAACGCCAGACTTGCTATTATGTAGAATTCCTCTGTTATATAAAGTGTATCTCTTCTTACGTTGTAAACCAATCAGGGTTCATGACTAAAGCAGCCATAAAGTTATCAGATCAATTTCAAGGTATTCTTCAGTTGTTAAATTTGTGCTGCCAACTTTACAGCAATGAAAGATGCAAGAGAACCGTTAAGAAAAAGGATATTAAGTACGTAAATGTGTTACGTGAGATTGGGGAGGAAATGGTAAAGTGTATACAACCGAAATTAGATTTAATTATCATTACACTGACAAATTTAGAGTTATATTACTTTTGTTGGAAAGTTGATTTAGATTCTTAATATTATTTGGTAATATATTTCAAAATCTTCCACAAATCGTTCATAAACAGACTGAGTTAACATAAAAAACTCCCTTTTTAGAACCATTTATAGACTTTTCAAATTATACACTCCCTTGTAAGAAGAAAGATATGGAAGAATAGATGGAATGAGTAGGTCTAAAGAATGGATATATTGATCTCTGTTGAGGGTAATATGGTAAAATTAGGATTACGTTGGCACTGTCCCTCACCTTAAACATAGGAAGAGGGAGTTGGCTGGTAAATTTCCCTTTCTAGGATTTTGAAGATGTTAGTAAATAAACTATAAAACAAATTATGATGTGGTATTAGTAAATACAACACCTTCTTCGCTACGAGCGGTTTTGATATTAGAAGAAAGGAAATTTCAAGGGATTCTATGAAAAATTTTAATTTTAATACTGATATGTTTATTGAAAATAGATTCTCTTACATTGGGAAACATTTCAAAGTGTCGTTACACACACACACACACACACACACACAGACACACACACACACACACACACACACATATATATATATATATATATATATATATATATATGTAGTAATGCTTACATGGCAGGGATTGAATATGAATGCATACACACACACACACACACACACACACACACACACACACACACACATATATATATATATATATATATATATATATATATATATATATATATATATATATATTTATTGTAACGTACTAGGTTACTTGGGAAATGAAAATATAAAGTTTTAAAATACAATGTTATACAATTTATTAATCAGTGACAAATTACAGTAGAACAAAAGACAGCAATGTGTCGAGTAATTTAATTTTAATTACTGCTAGTTATTCCATACATTTGAATTACTTATTGAACTTTAAAATTTATATATATCGACAAGATAGTAACTTAATATTTTCAATTAAATTTTTAGAAATGAATATTCGAAGGACCGTTCATGTGTTAACCGTTTATCATTTAAAATTCAACTTAGTAACATTAAAATACATTTTCTTTTTATTATTATCTAAAACGTACCTGCTTGTGCACATTATTTATTTTAAAAAACACTTTAACACATATTAAGGATTCCCCATGGCTTTTGGAATCCCTAAACACTTAGCACATCGCTCTTGCAAATCCGCGCACTTAAACAAAATTATATAAACATTTACTCGTTTGAAAAACATAAATTATCGCTTCTGACTTCTTCTTCTGTTGCGTTAATAAAATTCGGTACCGGCCTTGACATCTTAAATTTTGAATACTGGAAGCTTATAAATTTCTAAGTTATGTCCGAAAGTGCCATACGTCCGTCTCGTTCAAAGACGTTTGGAGAAGTGGGCCTTCTGAAGGGGCAAGCTACCGGAACAATCCCACCCTCGATTATTATTTCGAATTTTTCGATTGGTGCATTGGATCTGGCGATATCAGACCATGCTTACGTCACACATGGGGTGATGTGAGTTTTTTTTAAGTTAAGCTACCAACTCGTACGATATTTTACATTTTTACCCGCTAGGGGTGCTACCATCTATGCTAACTTCACAATGAGCACGAATAAAACAAAAATTTTCTTTTATATTGGGAAGATATAATTATTGAATAAAAATCAAATATATAAATGAATTTATATGTAACACCTTATTTTTAAGAGTGTTACATTATGTAGTAATGCTTACATGGCAGGGATTGAATATGAATGCACACACACACATACACACACACACACACACACACACACACACACACACACACACACACACACACACACACACACACACACAAACACACACACATATATATATATATATATATATATATATATATATATTGTAACATGCTAAATAATGTTTGATTATAACTCAGTATATTGCATTTCTAGATAAATTTCATAATAATGACTTAAAATAAGAAAATCTCTCTCTCTCTCTCTATACATATATATATATATATAGTTATCCCTACCATAAACCAAAATTATTGCACTGCTCTTGTAATAAGTAGGTTTGGATCATTGTTTTCATGAATATTTGTTTCAGTTTAGCTAATGTAAAATCGGCCTTATTTAAAAGAAATTTTCGTTTCTAAAAACGTTATAAGACAGCGTTAAGGAAAACGCCATGATAAATACTGCCAACCAATAAAAAGGGGTTGTTTAGAATATAGATAGGGTTCTGGGGTTCTGTTAACCTAGTGCTTCTGGCCTGTCTTTCTTTGGTTGTATCAGATAAAAGATCGCCATGGACTGCAATCGTTATAGTTTTGTATCGTGTTAGAGGCTTAATTAAAACTTTTAATGAACTACTTTTTAAAATTAAATAACAAAGTAAAAATGTTTTAGTAAATTTTAATAAGTAGCCTTGTTTTTACTTGTAGCTATTTCTACGTATTTGTGTTATAAGAGTGAAACCGTGTAATGTTTTAAATCTGTAAACAAACTAAGAAAGGTCAAGTAATTGCCAAGGCATGTCAACATTTTATTTCCCGATGTGTTTCTGTAGAATCATATCAGTAAATATACAAAATCAGTGTACATCAGATCTAACGTTGCCTAACAGTAAACGATTTGAACTTTTTGTAATTTTATTTAACATCGTTAGACCTGTAATAACTAAATCTTAAAAGTGTAATTTTTAAAAATGTAATCTTTTTTTTGTAAATACAAACGAGAACTTTAATGTAACCTATCTTTCTTAGAACGATTTGAATAGACAGCAAGGTTGCCTTAGTCAATTTGTAACATACAACTGGTAGGTTAATAAATTCCTCGGTCTTTCAAAAGTGGACAATAAATATGTGAACAATGTTTATTGTTTTAAAATAATTAAATCACACATTTATAAATAAACAAGGGGTTACAGATTGGGAAACTCAGTTTATGATGAACACTTTATTATTATTTTGTAGCCCATGCTTTAAAGTATATTTACACGCCAAGTTGTATATTCCTACATTAGTTATAAAAAGTTATTTGATTGAATTATTTGTTTGAGGTTTCTTGTATTTAACTGGAAACAAAGAAACACATATAAATAAAACTGTGTTTAAAGACACATAAATAATAAGATTGCGAATGTTTTAATATACGTTTCGACCTAAACGTAAATTTATTGTGTAAGGACGAATCAATTTTTGAATTGAAACCTAGATCGAAACTTAATAAAAAAACATAATGGTATTTGCCAAACAGCAGTCTAGAGGAAAAAAGTGAGATAATGGTTTCTTGGAAAATATGAGATATTATTTATCTAAAATCTTGCACTTCACTGCTCCGAGTCTTCCAGTAATCCGGCTATTTTCAGGAAATAACTTTACCTCGGCAGCCGGCCCCGCTATAATTTATAATATTAGGAAACATGTGATATGCTTAAATCTGTCTTAAAAAGCAATTGAAGTTAATTTTTAATACCATTAAGAGATAAAATAGATAAAAATGTTAATGAAAAACAAATATAAACAAATATATATATATATATATATATATATATATATATATAAATATATATATAAATATCGCAATATGTATTCTTGTGTATTAATAAAGAACTAAGTCAAAATACAAATACAAGAATTATAATTGAATTTACAATTCAAAGCTTTTCGTTGGCTAACAGTACCAACATCATCAGGAATATTAAACAAAAGGATGATGTTTTGTTTAATATTCCTGATGATGTTGGTACTGTTAGCCAACGAAAAGCTTTGAATTGTAAATTCAATTAAAATTCTTGTATTTGTATTTTAACTTAGTTCTTTATTAATACACAAGAATACATATTGCGATATTTATATATATATATATATATATATATATATATATAACTTGCGTGTTTTATTAAGCTTGAATGGTTTTTAAAATAATTTATAAACCTTTGTTAATTAAGAAACATTTAATTTAGAAAACTGTTACAATCATTAAGCTTAACAAATTCAACTGATATACATTCAGTTGGAGGTGAGACGACTGTTCTCTTCAAGAGTTTGCTACACACTGAAGCTAAAGCTGTTTTTCCAACTGCACAATAAAAAGTCTGCGTAAGCAGGAATCTACTTTAGTAAGAATTAAATTTAGTTAAGCTTACATTATTCATTCACATAACTCCTTCATCTCTCAATAAAACTTCGGGAGTTGCAAAGTTTCGGCATCTGTTGAAGTTCTATTTGTCATTTTGATGAAGGTGAAGTATATCAAGCCGCTGAATAGGGCGCCATAAAGGGCAATAGTTCATATACTAATGTGATGGGTTATTCCCATAGTTGGATTAATTCTTAACATAGTCTCTGTGTTTTTATTTTACCCACTCCAGTCGTTTAACTTTTACTGTAAACTCTGGCTATTTATCTATCGTAAATTGCAGTTCGAACGTATCCATGAAAATAGGGTGACCTCCAGAGGTTGTTGACGTGTGGCTGAGTTTATGCCGTTGAAAACGACCGAGTCATTATTAGTTTTTATTAAGTATATGCCTTGAAGAGTGACGGTGGTAGTTGCCTTGCTACTGGTAATTTCTAGAGTCTCTTTAATGGGGAAGGTTGCCAGGTAAAGGTTGATTTCTGGGATTCAGTTAATTAGGTTTTCCGTTACTTCCAACGCAGTGCACTCGCAATTGTTGGCGCTATTGTTTCTGATGATGGACATTTTATAGTCTAATTTGTGGTGCTTTAAAAGGTCAAATGAGCAAAAGTATTTGGAATCTATTTTACCATTACAATCATTGTCTAAACCCAAAATTACAGAATAAGACACTAACATGTACCTTACTCTTGGTATAATTGTTACATAAACTGTTTCATATTTTGTGGGTATAGAATGTTATTTATACAGTTTAAAATGCGTCTTCTCTACAATAGATAAGTTGATAAAATATACAATTTTTTTCAGAATCTAGTTTACAGTTGACTTTAATCAGGTTTTGTAATTCCCACATATTTTTTTTATTTTGGGTTCTAAAGGTATTCTCTCGTTATATTATTTATATATTTTGCTTAATTCCTCATATAGCTCTTGAGTTGAGATCACACTATGGTGTACAACACCTAGTTTACAAAATGTAAGAGAATTTTCCAAATTTGTGATTACCTGTAACATTATGTTATATCAATTGTTCAATTGGTTTAAAATACTTCTAAACTTTTCTAGTTCAACAAAGTCATTTACGTTACATTTCACAATATTTAATTTATTTTTAATAATACAAAATTTTCGTCGATTACATCAAACGTTTTATTTAATTCTTCCAAAATAATATTACTAAAGGAGTATTGCGATTCAAGTTGATAATTAATTTTAATTTGCTCATTTTCTATATCTTTAATTATCTTTTCATATTTTTTACCATCATATGGATTTAAATTGTCTGTTATAGATTTGACAACGGATCCTAGTCCATCTATAAGACCTCGTTTTATTCTTTTATTACTGTTAAAAATTATAATTTCTAATTTCTCTTCATTTACGTTTTTAATGTGGTTAACATATTTAAAATAATTACCAATATCTCTTATTTTATTATTATTGTCTGTTACATATTCATTACCTAATAGGCTACCGTTACAATTGCCGCAGTTAGCTTCAAAATTTTGTAATACATCATAATAATAGAAATCAATGTCATTTAAATGATTAATAAAGTTCCTTACATTAAAATAGCGGACAAAGTTATGGTAGGAAGATTCTAATTTGGCTGGCCCAAGGTCTATCGGGATTATTCCGAGGTTGTTAGTGATGTCTTTGATATCTGCTGGGTCGGTGGTTGTGCCAAGGACGAGCAGGATGGACCTGGAAAAGGATTTTGAACATTAATTATATTTATCTTCCTAGGCCTTTTAATTTTTGACAAATGTATTTTTTCATTTGTGTTTTGATGTCTAGGCTTTATTTTACCAGTTTTCGTTTCTTTATTAACTGAAGATATTTTTTCTTTGCTATATTTATTTTTTGTCTTACCCTGTTTTTGTATTGTTTTTACATAAGCTTCAGTTGGAATATCTGGAAGTGAGTCCTTGTTTATATTTCTTTTGTCCAAAATGTTTTCTTTAATGGTTAGCATTTCTAATGTATTCATACAGTGCTTATGTTTTTACTCTATGGCCTAAAACGTATTCGTTTGAAAACTGGTTTTCTACATCTACATCCAGTAGTGTATTCGAGTTTATGTGTCCAAACAAAACTTACTACGGCGTTAATTTAGTAGCTGAGTGTATGCTATTATTATATGCATATTATATGCATTGTAACTGCATATTTTACTTTTTTTTAATATATTGTCTTTTGTGAATTTAGTTTGGTTTTTCAAAAGTTATAAGTTCTACTAAAGTGTAATGAAACCTTTCACGTAATCAGAGTAAATTATTCTTGTACTTGGGAATTGTCTTATTTATTTATTTATATATATATATATATATATATATATATATATATAAATAAGTTATGTGAAGGAATAATGTGAACTTGACTAAATAAAATGCGTACTAGAATAAATTCCTGCTTACGCAGATTTTCCATTGTGCAGCTGGTGAGGCAGCTTAAGTTTAGTGTGTAGCAACTCCTGTACAAGAGAGTCGTCTCCACTCCAACTGAATGAACATCAGTTGTATTTGTAACTGTATTTATTGAGCAAAATTAATGTAACAGTTTCCTAAATTAAATGTTTGTTAATTAATAAAAGGTTTATAACAATAAAATTATTTTTAAAAACCTTTCAAGCTTAATAAAACACGTAGCTGGCGCAATCTTGGGAAAATTAGTGGTTATAATTTTTTTCGATATTAATCGTTAACCGAGATACTGCAACCCCGATAAAATTGCAGAGTGCATATCTGTAACGATATCGGGAAAACTTAATAGAGTGCATATCTATTACAAACACGTGAGAACATCGTGACAGAAGAAAGAATAACCTAGAGTGAAAGTGCTAATTGTTCAGTGTCAATACGCGTTGTGTTCCCACTGTAACAAATGAGCAAAGTATTTTGGATTTTACTGTAAGTAGACCCTAGAAAATATTATTAAGAAAAGTGTTATACTTTTATTATATTATTGATTTTAATTTTTATTATTTTTGAAATAATAATATAAAATAAAAATGGCTACTCCAATTTTAAAGAAGAAATTCTTACATATGATACCAGAATTTTCTGGAGAGCCTATAATGCTACAAAGATTTGTCACAATTTGTGATAAAATAGTAAGTAAATTCTGTGTTGCTAATAGTCCTGATGACTTTCAAAATGAATATTTGATGTCCTCAATCTTAGCAAAACTAAAAGGACAAGCTTTAGAGTTAGTTGTAAGCTCAAACAGTTATAACTGATTAGATGTTAGAAAAATTCTTTTAACTAGTTTCCAAGATAAAAGAGATTGTTTTACAATATATCTTTAAATGGCAGAGCTAAAACAACTAGTAAGTGAATCTCCTTTTAAATTTTAGGAAAGGATACACAAATTATTAAATTTGCAAATAGCATATTTTATTAATAAAGAACCAGTTAAAGCTATTAATACAATGTGTGGATATGTTCAAAAATTAGCATTAAGAGTTTTGTTAAGAGGTCTTCAAGAACCTATAGGGTCTTTAATGAGAACTAAAAACCCCACAATACTCGCAGAAGCTTTACATGTGGTAACTAACGATTTTCAATTAAAAAATAATAAAATGTTTACACAACCGAACAAACAATCAGTTTTTTAGAAAGGTCAAAATTATAACGTAAGAGAACCAATGCACCTAGAGACTAACTATCACCAAATACCTAAACAAACTTACCAACAGCCAAATCCATCCTACAAACCATCTTTTGCCATGGCCAATCTCAAAGACAACGATTAACCAATAGTAGTAAACCTCATTACCCTCAACGGAATACGAGTTAGCAACCTACCCCTATCAGCATATCCACTAGACAGACAGACAGGCCTTCTAGACAAAATACTAATCTTTATCAAATGACCGGACAAGGAGCTGAAAACGGCGAATATTCAATGTACCAAATTAACGGACACGAAACGTTCGCTTCTGACAAAAATTCAGAAAAGGACGAGTATTTCCCTGAGCACCAAAACTTACCTGAAGACTATGAAGAAAATGAAGAGACCATTCAAACCGATCAAAATAATTGTTTAGGTTGTACAAGCCTCGGAACTAATTTTCCATAATGAATTTGCAGTGTGAAAATAATGAATTACCTTTCATATATGACGCAAATACTAAATTAAGAATATTAATTGAAACAGATAGTACTCGATCGTTTATACGAAAATCACTAGGATGGAAAAAGTTTAAAACATTGGTAAGAAAAGGGCCGTTGGTAAGAAAAGTTACCACTGCACACGGCACTTCAAACGAAGATTTTTGATGCAAAATACCCCTGTTTTCAAAAAAGGCAAATAAATTTTACTTATTTGATTTTCATCAGAGTTTCGACCTATTACTGGGTCTGGATAATATAAAAGATTTAGGAATAAGTTTAGACTTTGTAAACAATAACTTACTATTTTGTGGTGAAGAAATCCCTATTCAGTATTTTAATACAGAAAAAGGAAAATGTGATAAAACAGACAGCACGTCAGTAAAACAAGAACAATTGAGTTATATTATACAAGCCTGCACTATCCAAATAGTGTACAAAATATTAATAATATAGAAGGACTCTTTCATACAAGCACTTTAACGGGTTAAAAAACCACAATGCATAGTTTCAGTGCATAAGGGTGAAGCCTATTGCCATATTGTAAACAACACGGAAGAAAATATAAAAATAACAATAAATGCAATAAATAACTAGAATTAAAACATTTAAAAGATTACAATGTTCTTGAGCCTAATGCAATTCAAACCAACACTAATTTAAATATGTTAGTTTATAAACAAAAAAAAATCAAGAGGAAAAATTTAGACATATCAAAGTTTAGAGTAGGACACATGAATTTAAAAGAAAAAACCGCCATAACAAAATCAATAGAAGAATATGCAGATATATTTCATATTGACCGAAATGATTTGACTTTCACCAATCAAATAAAACATGTCATTAGGACTACAGACGAAATTCCCGTATATTCTAGAAATTATAGATATCCAGAAATTTACAAACATGAAATTAATAAACAAACTGAAGACGTGCTTAAACAGGGAATCATTAAACCTTCTAATTCTCCATGGAACTCTCCTGTCTGGATTGTACCAAAAAAACATTACGCTTCTGGTAAAAGGAATTTTCGATTAGTGATAGATTTTAGAGGCTTAAACAAAAAAACAATTGATGACAAATTTCCCTAGCCGAACATAAATGACAAATTAGGATGATCTCAGTATTTCACAACTTTAGACCGAGCCTCAGGATTTCATCAGGTGGAGATGGACGAAAGCAGCATAGAAAAAACAGCATTTTCAACGGAAACAGGACATTATGAATTTTTAAGAATGCCAATTGGCCTAATAAATAGCAACACTACGTTTCAATGGATTATGAAAAATATTCTGAGAGGAATTCAAAATGAAACGTGTCTAGTTTATTTAAATGACATTAAAATTTATTCAACTAGCCTTCAAGAATATATAGAAAGACTTAAAGAAGTGTTTGACAGATTACGAAAAGCCAACTTTAAAGTACAGCTGGAGAAAAAGGAACTTTTGAGAAACGAATTTGCTTATTCAGGATACATAGTTACGCCGAATGGAGTAAAACCAAATCTCGAAAAAATAATAGCAATCAAGAACTATCCAATACCAAAGACTACCAAACAAATTATAGGATTTTTAGGACTATTAGGATATTACCGAAAGCTCATTAAAAACTGTTTAAAGAAAAATGCAAAAATTGATATTAATAACCACAATTTAATGGACTGTTTTGAAACATGCAAACATATTTTGACTAACAAACCACTTTTGGAATACCCAGACTTCGAAAAAAAATTCATTCTAAAACAGACGCAAGCAATTATGCGATAGGAGCAATTTTAAGTCAAGACAAAAACGGAAAGGTCCTTAAAAGGGTCCTCCTGGCTTAAAAGGGCCATCTCGGGGGTTGGATTTCTTATCTTAAGAGTGGTACTTAGATTACAGCATCTCCTGACTTAAAAGTACAATCACAATAGATGCACTTTCTGTTTTGAAAGTAGCACTTAGATGCAGCACCTCCTGCCTTGAGAGGGCCACCTCGATGGCTGCAAATTCTGTCTTGAGAATGATACCTAGATGACTGCACCTCATGTCGTAAGAGGGCCACTCCGATGTATGCACCTCCGGTCTTGAGAGTGGCACTTAGACAGGAGCACCTCTTACCTTAAGAGGGCCACCTCGATAGCTGCACCTCCTGTATTGAGAGTGGCACCTAGATGGCAGAACGTCTGCCTTTGGGACTAATGAATCACTGGAATAGAAGTTTACCTGTCTATAAATATTTATTTTTGAGTAATTCCAACCACATATTTGTATATAATTAGCCCAATTCAAGAATTGGTCCCACTATCTGGACTATACATTTGGCCCAATAAGAACCAGATAAATACTTTATTTTGGCTTTACCGGCTGCATTACAATAATTAGAATATAAGACGTTGGTCATATCAAATTAAACTTGTAGAGCTACAAACATTTTTTCATACTCTCAAGTTACCACTTTAATGTACCTTGTAATGTACAAAATAATGTATCTTTATACGAAATATCGAACGAAACAATGTAAGATCTATTCCATGAGAATACAATCTCATGGATTCGTGATTACTGCTTTCAAATACATGTTACATTAAACCACTGTTTATATTTAAATAAACATTAGTGGTCAAATTTATATAATATAGACGCAGTCAACCTTATTTATTACACTAGTTAACGACTTTCAAAGTTGTAATTTAAGTGAAATCATAAAAAAACTTGTTGACACAAAAAAACATTCCTGTTGCACCGGATAAATTATTTAAAATTACTTAACTTTGTTAGCCTAATAGTAACGTTAAAGTTTCGTCTATCCCCATGTGCAATAGCCATAGGCTACATCCTATTATCTATAAGGATAGCTATTGATATTATATTTTATGTAAAACAAAATTGTATATGTATTTATTTTTCCAAATATAAACTGTTGACAACAATTATTTTAGAAACTAACAACAATTACAATAAACTGAAACATTACCATAGTTTCATAAAGACACTTTTGCTTGAAATATTTTTCGATTGGAAGAAAAAATATGAATCTAAGAAGTTTTTTGAAACTTTGTAAGTATTCTTTAATATATTTATTTACGTATAATAATAATAAACCCAAAAATATCCCTGTACACATAAATATATAAAAAAGACTACTAACATTCGAAACGCCAAGTTTTGTAAGCAGTGCTTGCCCTCAGCTGGTTATATGCTGCCTTGTAAAGAGTTGCGTGACTTTAAGACGGGATTACCATAAAAGAATGGTGCGGTCAGTAATTCATAGGAAGATTGTAGGGCATATTGATTTCCTTAGTTAGATGAACTCAAAAACATTCATCAACTTCATTTCCAACAAGATGGTGCTTCCCCACACTTCAGTTCATTGGTAGCGGACGGTTTGAACGAAGAATTTGGAGATCGATGGATGGGCCGGCAAGAACCTATACTGTGACCTCCAAGGAGTCCAAATCAGAAACCTTGTGATTTTTTCTTGTGGGGGTACATCAAAAGCATTGTTTATTCACTAAGAATTCGCGACCTGAACCACTTAAAAACAGGATTAATGAAGCAATGACAACCATAGCAGAAGAAATGTTAACGAATGTTTGGAGAGAAGTTGAGTATCGTTTTGACATTTGTCGAGCGGCTAAGGGCGCACATATTGAAGTTTATTAGTTATGTAAAAACAACTGTTTGAGACGACAAATTAGATGATTAAACAACAGTAACTGTAAGTAATTAGGGTTTTCTTTAAATCATGTTCGAAACAGCACCATTCTTTTATGGAAACCCTGTATATAACCTTACAAATAGTCTTCACTCGCTCTTATCTAATATACAAAAGCCTATTAGAGTCGGGTTTGGTTAGGAATTAGGAGGTTTGGTGTAATCTTGTAAATGTTACTGTATCCAACATAAATGGTTCCTTCTACAAAAACGTTTGGCATAAACAACTATATATTCTACTTACTATCCCTAAAACAGATACCATGGATCTCTCTTTATCATTATGTTACTATGGAAGGCCTAAATTATGAAAACGACGATACTCCCTGTGAGAAATATTAGGAATAGGCTATTATCAGACAGAATATTTGCTTGTATTGACATTCATTCGAACCATCGCGGGTGTAAATGTCGACAAGCACCAATAAGTCATGATGGGAGTATACGTATCTACTATCAGACAGAATATTTGCTTGTATTAACATTCATTCGGACCATCTCGAGTGTAAATGTCGACAAGCACCAATAAGTCATGGTGGGAGTATAGGTATCTAATACGTTGCAATGCTTGGCACGATATGCCTAAATATTCTATAATAGATATATGTACTCGAATAGATGTTATTCCAACTTACTTCCTCCTCTTTCTCTCTGACCCTTTCTCTGTTCCACTTTTTCTCCCCTTTGCCTCCCTCTCCATCTCTCTCACCCTCTTTCTGGATATCTCTTAACCCTCTTTACTATCTTTCCTACATCCCCGCCAGGGGCCTAGGAAATTATCAGAGTAATCTTTTACTCCCATTGAACAAAAATCATCACAATCAAACATTATGTTTGTGGAATAAGATTCACTTTGGAATGGTTTCATCTTTTTGTTTTATTTTCTATTCATCCTCATTACAGATAACATCTAGTTTGTATTCACTCAAAAACTTCTGTCCGCTAGTTCTGTATATGCTCTTACCGTCATAATAAATCATTTGCCTTTTATATTAATTTCTCATCATTAGTCCTACTACAAGTATAGCTCATTAAACAACTGCCTGCTTTTCTTTCTATTTTTTTTTTTAGATTTCAAATAACTATTTTATTGTTAAGTTAATGATAAATATTCTATTTTCTTCAGATATGCTTAATAGTATTTTAATCTCTCTCATCTCCCTCCTCTCTCTCTCTCTCTTTCTCTCTCTCTCTCTGTCTCTCTTGCTCTCTCTTTCTCTCTCTCTCGCTCTCTCTCTCTCTCTCTCTCTCTCTCTCTCTCTCTCTCTCTCTATATATATATATATATATATATATATAGTCATTTTATTATTTCCTTTTATGTTTCTTCTTCTGAGTTTAATTATTGTAGTACTACTTTAGTAATAAGTAGGTCTATTAATTACTAAAGTAATTTGTTCTTTAGTACAAATTAAAGTAATATTTAATTTGTGTTACTTTTTTCAATGAGTTCCAAATCATTCTCTTATTTTTGTACAAAATGGAATTCGTCTTAGGCCAAACGCCTTAGAAATGTCCTTAAGCTTTAAGGTAAAAGTGGGGCGATTATTTTGAATGTTTGTAACGTTCTGTTCGGATACGATCTGCTACAGAAGAAAGTTTTCGTGACAGAACTTGTAAATACATACCTTGACTATAACGCGAGCAAACTAATAGAATTTTATCATAAACAATTACGGTTATATCTGTAAGCTATCAATGAAGTAAGAACAAAGCAGTGCAAAGAGAGTATTGAATATCTCCCTGGTTTTCCCTTTTTTGTCTCTGTGATGTTTAACTGGTAGTAACTTAAAATTGAGCAAAATATAAATACAATCCATGCAACCATTGTTTAACTGACATCTGATATTGTATAACTTGTAAAGTTCCAGCTTTATTATAATAATTCCTTCTCTTGTTGTTACAGTCACGTGCTGCTTCTGCGCCAAGAAGAAGGAAGAAGAAGGTAAGGCTCTTAAACTTTTATCTTGAACTTAACTATTCTAGTATTTGTACTAAAGCATAATTTTTCAATTATATAGTTTTAAAGCGTGTTCAGAGGCTATATACGTCCTTTTTCACTGACATTCGACCTACAATCAGTTTCTCCACACGGTCTTGTTCTTGTGAAAACATTTCCAACATTTAGGCCGCCTTTTCAAGAGTTCCTTGTGCCATTCCGAAATTCTTGCAGGTCGATCTCCCTGTACTTTTATTTCGAAGTATAAAATAAATAAAATTAAACGAAAAATCAGAACCAAAGCATGCATACTAATTTTAAAATACTGTAGGTCTACATTTATATATGGTCTTATTTGTGTTGGACCTTTGAATTTAATAAATTGTGTCTACAAAAATCTCAACTCTAAAAAGACGTTTACCTATGGGAAATAAAAGTTAGGTTATTGTGTATTCGTAACTAGCACAAGCATACATTGGACCTATTTGAAGCATAATGTGTCTAAAGAAATATAACTAAAATGGTTTACATGTTTTAGTGAAGGAAGTTGACTTTGGCGAACACGACGTTCCTACACCAGATGTTTCTACACACACTGACGCTACACCAGGACCTCACATCCGATACTACGGTAAGTAGATTATCAAACCTCAATCATATATAATTACGCTTCATAAGCTACTCTACTAAATTGATATTAGTCAAAGAAATGAGTTTCTCGGCATTGGTATAAAATCCATCACCCCCCCCCTTTCTAATGTAATATGATAACGCATTACCTTTTCATTTCGAATATAGTTTGTCATCTCCATATAACTTTGGACCTGATCCATACTCTTACACCTTTTCTTTAGTAACTTTTACTTCAGAATGAAAATATTTATTCAATGTCTTGGTATTATCAATTGTTATTTTTTCAATAGCATTGTAGTTATTATGAGATTAGTTTCTTCTTAGATTACACTTTTAAATATGCATGTTTACTATACACATCTGAGATATAATATATATTATTTGAGAAACATTTACCAGATCTGCTTTCCCCCTGTCCTACTGGTTTCTTGTTTCTTCCTATGTCGTATTAAATGTAAATTTCTAAAATACTTAAACTAAAATGGTTTCTCAAAAAAACATTTTTTGGCTGTCCTTTTTTGCTTCAGCTAATTTTATGATCCATTATTTCGATTTTACCCTGAATCACACACACACACACACACACACACACACACACACACACACACACACACACACACACACACACACACACACACACACACACACACACACACACACACACACACACACACACACACACAACACACACACACACACACACACACACACACGCACATACACACTGACACTGCCCCTCCTTACAGCCTCCTGCAGTCACCCAACCACCTCCAACTTTATTTCGACCCCTCTAACGTTTAATAATATTTTATATAAAACGTCTGTGTATTGGGTATGTTTTGATGGTGTGTCTTATACATACCTAGACCCTATCAGAAACCAGCTACTCAAGGAGTTTGGTAACTTAATTAATCAGACTTTGGAGGACTGATGACTATTGATAATTGCTTGGAAGGTTCAAGTCTGGAATGGTTAAAATTAATTCAAACCTAATTTTTCCTGTGGTGTGTTCAAAAGTATCTTCCAGTGGAACAAATCCTTGATGTTTATGTAAACACGACCAAGTTAATCTGCAGCTTATTTATTTGTATTTATCCTCTGGGGTATAACTTTTTTTGAATCTTTGCAACCCTTTTCTTTGACAGAAAACCATTTGTATTATTGAATATAGAAATTTAATTAAATAAATTTAATATTGTTACATGATTATTTTCTCATTTCTAGTTAGAAAAATTGTAGAATAATTTTTATTTTGGTTATCACAGGAATTACTTTGATATCAGTTTTAGATAATTGTTATCTACATACACCTATTACCTTATAATTTCTTCGAAAACTGAAACATCCTAATTTAAATAAAAGAGATTGATTTAAACATATTATTTAATTAATTGAAAGCAGCTGTACTCAACAGAACTAATTTTACAAATTATCTCAAGATATTAGATAAATGTAGTGATCATAGGATTAAAAGGTTTTTGCAGAGTTCCTAATTCTTTCCCTAACTTAAATATACTAGTATATGATTCATAATCTTTCATTCTCCTCTCATAGTTAACTTTTGACAGGAATTATTAGACCACAATAATAGATTTTGATTACAGTGCATCATTAAATACATGTACGTACTAAGTTATGTGTATTTTTTTATTTGTGTAAAAAGGTTTTGTCAAAGCCACAAAATAAAGTTATTTGGAGATGACTCTCTCTTAATTCAAAGTCTCCTTGATAATTTGGACCACCAGTCATGTTATAAGAACTGGTTCTTTATTATAAAATTTATTTTATGAGGTTTATATGAGCTTACCATTTACATTTTCTCATGCATTTTCTTGTTTGAAATGAAAATTTTCACAAGTTCAAATTTTAGATAAGAAACACAACAAAAAATTACCTAACTCTTTACTTCCTTTATTTGGAGACATATGTAATTATAAAAAGTAATTGTTTATGATATTGCATTTATTTTCAGTATTTTGTTGATGCAAATTGTTAAATTTTTAGAAAGTATTAAAATAAAATATAATTAGTAAGACAAAAGTATTAAAATTCTGTCTTTCCCCAAACTTTGTGATGGCTAATTGTGGCCGCGTTTCATTACCTTCCTAATGATTCTGGGTGATATTGGTCAGGAAACTCACAGTTTAAGAGTTTTAGAACCGCCGATTCACGGATGCACGATACTGTATAAATATTGAAAAGGAATCTGTGTAAAATGACACCATTTTGTTAATCGATGGATTTTGTTACCTAGTTTTGTTGATTAAATAAAAAATAGTTTTAACAAACCCATTTTTCACAGCCACATATTTAAAAACAAAAATCCATGCATTTTTTTGCAAAAAATGAAAATATAATTTGACAGATTTAAAAAATGCTTTTTTATAAGATCACTTAAAGTAACAAATCTGCACCTTTGTTTTATTGAGATTGTAATATATGTAATAAGACTTGGCAATACTCGTGAAAGGTACAGGAGATTGAATAAAATGAGAAATCTTGTTTATTACTAACATTTTTATATATTTTTTAACACTACAAAAATAGATAATTTTTAATAAATGCATATTTTGATATTTGAGCATTTGTATTATTTTTAACTATATCGTCTCGCGTCCTTCATTCTCTCTCTCTCTCTCTCCCTCCCTCTCTCTCCCCTTCCCAGTTTTTTCCTAAAAGTTACCGATTGTAAAAGACAGTGAAGTTAGACTGAATGCATTACCTAAAATGTTGCCATTAAGAAATACATTAAAAAGAAGAATTTAAAGATTTGGTAAACAAAACTTTATTCACCAGTATTTTAAAAATTATCGCAAAAACAGCATATATACATACATATATATATATGTATATATATATATATATATATATATATATATATATATATATACATATATATAACGTCATTGCGACATGGTTTAAAGTCTTTTCGAAAGTCCACATATTACATTTTTTGGCAACCCTTATAACCCCACAGCCTGTCACAATGGGTAAATAATCTCTATAAATATTATTATCGTGATGGACATGTTTATGGCTACACTGTTTGTTAAACTTGTATCTCATGCCAAAAGTTTAGAGTTATTTACATTATAAATTATATTTCTCAGAATAATGTTTTTTATAATGTAGATATATTGCAAAGGATTATTCAATTTGTTGCCCATTTCAGAGACTCACAATGAAAGTTACCTGAGCTACATATTGCATTTGGAAAGGTTGTATGATTTTGGACACCCCAGATTATTGTTCACACACACTCTTGACGCCATTCCCGAGGAAGAAGAAGAGGAGGCGGAGGAGGAGCGGGACAACGTTACACACACATCCAAATTATTGTCTGCAAGTGATATTGCGCTCTTCCCACCAAAATTACGAGCTCCTGTTTTACGCAGGACTCTGTCCTTTTGTAAGTATTCTTTGTTCGCCCTTAATATCGTTATATATATTAGTGTAGCAGGAAAGCTTGCCATATTTATTTATCATCCTGATCGTTTCTTTAAATTCTTCATGTTGTTCTATGAAGAAAATTTGTGTTTATATTACTTGTTCACATAAGTCAATTGTTATTTATAAGTCCTTCCTGAATTACAACAAGGTAGCCTACAGTTAGTATAAATTAAAAAGTAATTACAGTTATTTGAAAAGAACGACAAAATTTTGTAGCGATGGGTTACCCTTTTCCTCTCCTTGGCCTGAGAGTGGATAACCCAACCTCTAAATAATATAGGGCTTAATTTGTGTGCATTATTCAGTTTTTTAAATCTTAATAGATTCAACACAAATGAACTTTAATTTTGCAAGAGATAATCACTTCAAAATAATTAAATTTAACTCCCTCTCTCTTTGTATACAGGCCTATATATGTAGTTGACTATCTATCAAATCGACCATATATTTATCTAGCTATAAATCTACTGATCTATATATCAGTAACGTATAAATGCATTTAATTTCTTAAAAATATATTAAGGGATTATTTTTTATAAATTCTATGTAAATTATTATTTAGACTATAAAAATAAAATGGATTTATGGATTTATCTGGATTTCGTTTTCAATTGATTACGCTACGATCAATGTTTAAGACAGTTTCTATTTTCTTTTTTTCAGAAGCCACGTCCTGGCTTCGAGGTTTGGAACGGCTTCTGGTGGAGGTAAGCACAAATTTAATATATACTCTAAGTAAATATAATCTTCAGTTCTGTTTTAGCGTTGCTAGAGTGCGGTAGATTTGTCAATCGTAGCAGTTATGTTGAGTTTTGAGCTTATCCCTCCAATGTCATGTGCCTTGTTATCAATTCTTTGCTAGGGAAAGCGTTGGGTCCGTAGTGTTTGAACTTTTCTTATCTACGCTTAGCTGTATGGTTGCGTTGAATTCATTCGGCAATTTACTCTTTGTAAGTTTTTGAAAGTACTGTGTTGAAAAAATAAAGTAATATTTTGCAATAATTTGTTGTTAGTATAATTACTGTATGTTGCACTTCCGTATCTGCCCGAAACTATTCTCGTTAGTGTTTCTTCTTGCCCATCCATGATAGTTCGTACATCTATGTATAGTGTTCAGTTACTTAGTGTGTGCAACAGATTGTGTAAGTTAGCTATTGTAAGGGACAGAACCTAAAGCTATGATTGTTTTGCCAGCAACCAATTCTGAACTCATTCACAAGGAAATTCAGTCAAGGGGAATCTCGTTACTCCACTCCTTACAAAAGACAAAACTTTCATAGTCTGATACACCCATGTATAGTGTACAGTGACTTAGCGTATAACATCCTGTGGTTATCTAATAAAGAAAAAAATCAGCTGAACAGCGTGTACAACTGATCTTTGCAGAGTACGTTCTTTAATCGACAGGTGGATCTGTCCTCTTGCTGCAAGGAATTCCTTGGCTTGATGCATTGTTCACACCAGAAGAGCGAATACCAGCAATACCTTACCGTCGGTGTACCGTTGCCCTGAGCGTCTAGCGGTTATCACTCATATTATACAAAAACTGTGAGAACCGGTAATTAAAAACAACGAACAACAACTCGTATTCGATAATTTCTTCCTCAAACAAGTTTCAATAAGAAATTCTTCATCATGACTGAGTATTACTGATGGGTTTATCTAAACTGATTAGTTTTGTGTGTCGTCTAAACTGTTCAGTTCAGCGAGTCGTCTAAACTGGTTACTTCAGTGAGTTGTCTAATGTGATCAGTTCAGTGAGCCGCCTTAACTGATCAGTTCAATGTGTCGTCTAATCTAATTAGTTAAGTGAGTGGTCTGACGAGATCAGTTGAGTGAGTCGTCTAAACTTATTAGTTCAATGAGTTGTCTAATTTGTTCAGTTCAGTGAGTCGTCGAACTAAAATTTCACCTTGCTTGTGCTTTAAATGTTTAATGGTGATAAGAACTACCTACTACAGCGTATTGAGAATGAAAACACTTATACTTAGTGCGTCAATTGTTTACAAACATAAACTTTAGCTTTTGCATTTACTTTTTTTACTAAATACTGTTATTATGTTTTACTAAATCCGGTTTTACATTAAAAAAATCATCGAGACGAACATTTTATTATAAAAAATTATATATATATACACACATAAACATGTATAATCGTTATTTAAAAAAAAATTAAGAACATGTTTTTCTTTTACATTTGAAATGGCGAATTATTGTTTCCAAATCAGACGGATTTGCATGTAACTATAATGGAACCACAGGGAAGGTTTCCTCTTTCATGTGTAAGGAAAATCACTTTGATCTGTTAAATACGTCCCACGTTATCGAGTAAAAAACTTACGGATCGAATTCAAAACCTCCTCCTTTTCGGTTAACAATATTATAAAAAGAAAATTGATGTATAAAAAAACTGATAAATCATATTAAAATGTATTTTAAAGAATTGTTTCCTTTCACAGGTTGCTGAAATGAAAGTCTTCCCGCCTTCAAGTTCTTCGTCTTGACCAATCTTCCAAATTTCACTTTTCGACACAACCTTATCCAAATCTTCTGAAGAACAGGGTCATTTCAGGTAAGGAACTGCCAAAATCATTCAATAAAATACAACAATAAATTTAGTTATGTTTTTGCCAGTTATATATTATTTTAATTTATTCTCTAAATGATTATAAATTATTTTAAGGAGATGGTAATATTTCATTATGTGTCAAAACAAGTTATTGATCGAACAACATAACCTACTACATAAAATCATAAAGAATATAATTAGATATATTAGGAAAGGGGTCATAGAGTCTGTATTAGAACCTAGGCTTGCCTGTAGAGTACCTGCAAAACTATTGTTCCTCCCTAGGAGGTATGTGCCACCTAGGTGAGATTTCAATTTTTGTAAATTGCACGTGATACTATTTTTATTTCAATTTATTATTGCATTACCTCAAAAAAACAAAAGCCCATAGTATATGAAAGGATTGAAAAAAAGATTTTTCGAATATGGAGCATAATACTCCAATCTTTTATTATCACTTGAAGTTACCCAACACATCCTGTAGCTCGCGGCGCAGAGAGAAACTTTAGAATGTCTTTATCTATTTTGTACTTTCTACTAACGTCCTCAACTGTCCACGAAATGTGTTTATAAGTTCGCTTTATACTATACTAGCATTACCCGGCGCGCGTTGCAGCGCCCTAAATCATAATTTTATAATGGAAAATAAAAAATTATTAATTATTTTCCAATAAGAAAAACGAATCAAACAAATTTATAACTGTACATAGAATTTTTCAATTTAAAACAATGAATTTTTATATAAGTTTTATAATTTTGGAAATTAATTGAGTAACGCTAGTAGGCTATGCAAATATATATTTTAACATTAGACTTATGGAAAGTTGTACCCTGAATAATCCAAGGCCTCTGGGGAGAAATTGTGGGTTTAGATCTGTACCAATATTCACTCTAAACAACCTGGGAAAATGTTAAACAATCCCTCCAAATTTCATTAACTTCTTTTCAGCAGTTTAGGCCTTCGTAAGATATATGGATACATAAATACACATACATACATGGGTGTTTGAAGCATCCTAAACTGCCTCTGCGGCTAAATCCAGTGGATGGATCTACACATGAACCATCCTGAGAATATGTTAAGCAAGTCCTGCAAATCCCACTACCTTCTTTTCAGCGGTATAAGCGTCCATAAGATGCATATATACATTGGGGTATATATATATATATATATATATATATATATATATATATATATATATATATATATATATATATGTTTAAGGCCAATTACGAAACTCATCATTAAAATTTTTAATTGAGATTGTCATTATGAAAACTCTAGAAAATATTTTGGATAATCTCCGTTCTTGAGAAAATATTTTCAAAACATTTAAAAAGCGTATGGCTTAAGAAACTTTACAGAATAATAAATTAAAATGGGAAATAAAAATATACAACCTTAGAGGAGATATCAGAGCCAACACAACATAGAAGTAAGACTATATTCCCCTCATTTGCTACTTTAGGACAGTCCTCAGGAATAAGTCTAGCAGTGGTAGGCTAATTATCTGGTGCTGAGTCGTGACATTCCTCTTCCCCGTTTGCGCCTCATGAGCGCCGCAATATGAAAGAAACTTTCTTAGCTAATTTAGAGTAAAACAATTCGAAAATGACACACTTACAGTACAAATAAACGATTTGATTTTTTCGCCATCTGTGTCGGAGCTGTAGCGTAAGCCAAATACTTTTTACACCGCAGGCCCAACCACGACCTCCAGTTGAACATTAGAAAAGAGAACTCAACATGTGTTTTAGTTTGGTGTTTTCACTTCACCATGCAACGGAATGACATTGTACTTTTGATTTTATTTACTTTGTTACACGGAAAATTTTCAAGTGCCTAATACAATTTAGTATCGGTTTAGGCGATACTGTAGCTATAGAGAAGTAGTCTATGTAAAAATTAACTTATACAAAAATTAAAAAAAGAAAGTAGTATGATTGTAAAGGTATTTAGATTATGATGAATTTCTGTTTAGTATAAGTTAGAATAAATGTAATGGCAGAAAATTATATTACAATGTTTTATTTTGATTTAGCTGCCACCAGAGCCATTAAAATTCTGCTTGCTTTAACCGCCGGCCTAGGATCGGCAAATTTTCGGCATTTTCATCAAAATTTATGGGATGTAACCAACCCGCGTCCGTGCACGCACACGTACATCCCGGGGAACGGAACTACGCCGTTTGCAAAATGGGTTTGTAACAAAACGTAATTGAATATGTTAGCAAACTAAATAGAACAGAACTGAGGCTACTGAAGTTTAACAGTATTTACAAAACTAACTTGCAATAAATTTATAGTCTGTACCTGATTTAAAACATGGATGGAAAGATATCCCCCCGGGGTGTACGGAAGAAGATGCAGGGAACAAGAGTGAAACGAAATTTTAGTAAAGAATAACTAGAAAAAAGGCCGAAAAGTAAAAAAAGGGCCGACCAGGTGAAAAATTCCAGTATGCAGTCAAAATTACAGTAAGATTCAAGCAAGACAGAAGTAGAAACTACAGTAAGTTTCAAGCAAAGCAGTACGTAAAAATTACAGTAAGGTTCAAGCAAAGCAGCACGTAAAAATTACAGTAAGGTTCAAGCAAAGCAGCACGTAAAAATTACAGTAAGGTTCAAGCTAAGCAGCACGTAAAAATTACAGTAAGGTTCAAGCAAAGCAGCACGTAAAAATTACAGTAAGGTTCAAGCAAAGCAGCACGTAAAAATTACAGTAAGGTTCAAGCTAAGCAGCACGTAAAAATTACAGTAAGGTTCAAGCAAAGCAGCACGTAAAAATTACAGTAAGGTTCAAGCTAAGCAGCACGTAAAAATTACAGTGTCATGTGGTAGTAACCCGTCAATACTATTGTAACAAGAAATAAAATTTTCAGTCATTCAGTGTTATTGATTTGTTCATTTATTTGTCTAATATACAATTGTATATATATATATATATATATATATATATATATATATATATATATATATATATATAAAGAACAAAAGTCAAAATACAAATACAAGAATTATATTTGAATTTACAATTCAAAGCTTTTCGTTGGCTAACAGTACCAACATCATCAGGAATATCAAACAATTGTTTTGAATTGTTTGATATTCCTGATGATGTTGGTACTGTTAGCCAACGAAAAGCTTTGAATTGTAAATTCAAATATAATTCTTGTATTTTTATTTTGACTTTTGTTCTTTATTAATACACAAGAAAACATATTGCGATATATATATATATATATATATATATATATAAATATATATATGTGTGTGTGTGTGTGTGTGTGTGTGTGTTTGTGTGTGTGTGTGTGTATGTTTGTCTGTGTGTATGTTTGTGTGTGTGTGTGTGTGTGTGTATGTTTGTATGTGAGTTTGTGTGTGTGTGTGTGTGTGTGTGTGTGTGTGTGTGTCACACAAATGCTGTAATGTATGAGTTTAGAACTGTATCAAATATAATTATTTACTGTTTTGAACGTTTTCAGTTACTTTCTTCTGTCTTTCTTTGTACAGCCCAACTCTCTTACTAATAATAATGTACACATATGTTTGTTACTACTTTGGCTATGTCCCATGTACAATCACCATAAAGAACATATTCATACGTTCTTTGTGCATATTGGACGTTCGAAAAATAGAATCAGGTATTCTTCTCACAAATGGACATGTAAAATAATTTTGGTTATTCGAAAGCAATTATTATCAACAATATATAGTATTAGGAATAACTATGTAAACATACAGACATAAATATAAGTACTTGGAAAGCCATGCGGACAGGGTAGTCGGAGTGGTCCCCTGCATGCCCGAGAGAATGCATGTGAGTTGAAACCCAGAGGCCCAAGGAGAAGGAAGATTAACTATTATAAACGAAGAATATTTGTCCATATTCGTTTCTAATTAAAAGCCTCGCGATATTATTGTACAAGGGATAAAACGTCTGTACAAGGTGACACAACCCACTAGCTGTAGGGGTGAATCTCCTGGCAGACGGAGACATGAAACAATGGCAGTCAAAGATGAATTTCCTGGCACACAGTGATACGACCAAATGGCAGTTGGTGATAAATCTCCTGATACACAGTGACAGACCAAATGGGAGTAAAAGATGAAACTCCTGGGATACGGTGACACGACCAAATGGGAGTTGGTGATGAATCTCCTGGCACACGGTGACACGACCAAATAGCAGTGGGAGGTGAATCTCTTGGCACACAGTGACACGACCAAATGGCAGTTGGTGATAAATCTCCTGATACACAGTGACAGACCAAATGGGAGTAAAAGATGAAACTCCTGGGATACGGTGACACGACCAAATGGTAGTTGGTGATGAATCTCCTGGCACACGGTGACACGACCAAATAGCAGTGGGAGGTGAATCTCTTAGCACACGGTGACACGACCAAATGGCAGTGGGTGATGAAACTCCTAGGACACGGTGACACGACCAAATAGCAGTGGGAAGTGAATCTCTTGGCACACGGTGACACGACCAAATGGAAGTGGGGGGTGATTCTCCTGGCACACGATGACACGACCAAATGGCAGTAGGGGATGAAACTCCTAGGACACGGTGACAATACAAAATAGCTGTGGATAGCTACAATATTTAATGCAGAAACGATTGAGTGTTTTAGTGGAGTGATCAAGTTAGGTTGAAAAATAGATTTAGAAACTATTTCAAATTGATTTTGTAATGTGCTAAAAGGATATGGGCCTAGAATGGGTCTGTTTCCTTAATGAGGTCGCTACAATGATATGTCGTTTTACCGCCGTTCAAGCTGGATGTAACGAAATCAAACTCCTAAATATTTATCTCCGTTGTCATGCACTTTACTTCAAACTGTATTTAGTAGATTCTTGTGCCTACCACAAAGATAATCCAAAAATATTTGATGTGGTCATATGGTGTTTTAAAAATTCTGTATGACAAACATGTCGGAAAAATGTAATAATTTATTTAAAATTACAAATGTGATGTTTAGTTAGCAAATACAATATAACTTCAGTAATAGTCATTTCAGTTTGTATAACTGGAGAAATCGAAACTAGCATTTCTTTGTATGTTGGTTTTGATATGATATATATATATATATAGAGGTCAGTTATTATTTTACAAATTTTTTTTTCAAATACTTTACTAGCCCAAACAACTTTAAAAGGTTTTCTACCCAATTTTTTTAAATGAATTCATACCCACTATTTTTTTAGCCTGCATGCCAGTTTAGCTTATTATTATTTCTGCATCTACATTGATACGAAGATTCTTCTATTTTAATACATCGCGTAAATAATAAATCAAATACATTTATCTTAGAACTGCTCTACATATAGATTTTTTTATTTTTTTTATTATTATTGCACACAAAACATGGAATAAATAGTTATTAAATGTAATATATTGGATCTGTCTAAATACAACTTACGTTCGATGTATTCTATTGCGATTATTTCTTAATATGTTAACTAACGTAATGAGTCAATGTTTTGTTTTTACGTTTTCTGAGGGATTCTGAGAGTGAAGGAAAGCTGTTGGTTTTTTGAAGGCTTTATGTTTAGGGTGTTTCTAACACGTTTTTCATTATATTTCCGAGATACTGAGAGCTTTCTATAAGGCTAGCAATTTATTGTACCCTTATAAACATTTGAGGTCAATATATTGCAACTGTAGATAAAGTGTTTGGATATATTTAAAAGGTTTAGCTGCCGTATTAAATGAAAAGATAATTGACTATTGTGTTGTATAACATCTGGAATATATTAAATCTTAAAGATATTAAGACTCTAATAATCAAATTTTGTTTATTTATGTAGTGAAATGATATTTTTGATTGTAAAATTGACGTAAGAAATAAATGAAGTAGTAGTTAATAAAACAATAAAGCAATTTCATTTAGAAATGATATTTAAATATCTTAGATATTCAGACATAGAAGAGCCTGTTACGTTTATAAAAACATTTATTAAAAATTATACTGATTTTTTATTTCATTTAAGGTAAATGAAATACTATTATTATAAATACCAAGACTTTTTAAAAGGTAATTATATTAAGGTTATAAGATGGAACTATGGCGGTTCCAAAGTATTATGTAACTAAAAATAAACTCTTTAGCAGTTATTAATATACATGTTTTCCCTGTAATTAGGAATAATAATAAAATAAGTACCAGTTCTTCAGTATGGAAGACATCTATTTAAATTTTACTTAATTTATGTCTCTACTTTTTATAAAACTATACGATGATTAGCCTCAACATATCGGTTAGACATGAAACGTTAAAGCAATATACTCCGGTTTGATCTTTTATTAATGCAGAAGAGAAGGTAAAAAATCCATTAAAGAGTACATTAGCAAAAATGCATGACTAGCAAAACAGCAAAAATGTGAGAAAGAAGCCGCAAATTATGTGTGTCAAACAGAACAGCAAGAATGTTAGAAGAGCTAAAAAAGAAAAATTTGTGGATATTCAAATCACAAATACTTGAGAAGAGGAAAACAGTGAAAATATGTGAAAAACCAGAAAAAATGCTACATCAGCAACACTAAACATTCATAAAAACTGTTTTTCAATTATAATTTTTGAAACGTGTAGACGAATCAATCAATATATTAATATTACCTATGATATTACTATCTTTTTAAGAAGAAGTTGCACCTAAACGCCTAAACGTACTGCCAAATATTTTTGGTTTTTTTCTAGTCATACGTAGTCATATTTTTTGAAGATTTACTTACTAGGATCATTAGTGACCGGAATGATGAGGTTTTCGTAAAATATTATGAAGATTTGTGCATTTTATAGGTTGTGAAACTTTTCGAATTAATTAACAGAAATATTAATGAGAAGAAGGAAAGAGTTAATAGTACTGTGCTCATGGATTGTTGGTTTTATGTCCAAATTATTGCCTTTAGTAAGTTTAATTGTAATAGAATTAGTTTAATTGTTTGCAAGAAATGTCCTGCAAATAAAACTGTGTTTCAATGTAAGGAATGAAACTTTGAACATGGTGCAAAGCACTGAGGCTTAAAAGGGAGACCCATTTCATTTCGTGGAATTGCGATGACTTAGCTATATCTTCCTTTGTATCTCTCACCGATTTAATCATTGAGCAGTATGAATTTACAGTTCAGTTTGGAAACAAAAATTCTCGATCAATAGAGGAAATATATATTGCTCTATTCATGAGCCGAAATTCAATTATTGTTTTTGCCCATTACAAGAGACTTCGTAAGCCCAAAAATGGCAGGTTTAATGTAAATATAGTAATATATGTCATTAAATTAGTAACACAGAACTAATCCAGCGATGAAATCTCTGTTGAAATACATATATTTTTGTTCCATTGAAGAGGTTTCATGAGGAAATTGAAAGGTTTGAGCTGTAATATCTGAAATATATCAAAATAATTATATTTTAATAAACACAAAATCTTAAAAAAATAATTCCATTTATTTTCTGTCTCCTATTGATAAAACAATAACGAAATGGACAATAGTGAATTTATTTGCAAACATGGACTTCAGTCTCCTATTTTATATGAATATGTTACCTTAATTATAAAGGAACACAATTTGTTTGACTGGTTTCATGAATGGGCGCAAGAATAATATTTTTAGGTCATCGATAAAGCTATTTAAAAGCGAAAAATAATAATTTTATGTATTTTTGCGAAAAATGCATTTTGATTAAACATTTCTATCTTCATACTAATTATATTGATTTTGTTGTTTATTTAAAAAAATGTATGTTTGTAGTTTAAATCAAAGAACCCATACAAATAAAATTAGCTTCGAAGGCTAGCAAAAGATTATGAATGTACAGATGATCAAGTACCACCATAAAACAACTGCTCTGCCTTCGCTCCGGTACTGTACAGTCAGTTTACCTACACGATGAAACAGTACATAGACTTTCTGAAACGTAAAAGAAATAAAGGAATTGTAATTGAAGGATAAACTAAATATTATTATTATTGTCAATCTATAGTGTTGATCCTTGGGTTAAACTATTGTCCTCTGCAACCGGAAGATATTAGCTGAACTTTCATTTATCAACTACCCCCGGCATTTTGCATTGTATTTTTAGGTTGGTCAGCCCATCTGACTGTTATCCCGTATGGAGGATTGAAAACTACTGTGAATGTTGGTAGAATGAAGGTAGGGAAGTAAAGGCCTCTGGTGTAGGATATAGGGGGGACTATGTGTCAAGTGTGCAGGATCAGGTAAGGAATAAAGAAGACCTTTGTTTGGGGTGAGAACCATATAGAAATGTTTACACACCCTTGTTAAAAGAAGAATAAAAAACGGTGAATGGAAAAAGGAAAGAGTACTGAAAGATCATAATTACTCTCTCAAACTCTGGGATTAGAATGAAAATATAATATTTTGTGGGCAGGACCAACTTACCTGAAGTAGATGTGTTTTCAACCATAGTTTGTAATAATAAATATTACAAAAGATAATGATAATTATCATAATTAATATAAAAAGGGAATAATAAAATTAACAATTATGTTAACAGCAGCAGCATAAATGATTATAAAGAATTTTAAATGATTGTTTTCAACTGTAGAATTAATAATTTGGAATAACATAAAATGTATTTTAAAAAATCATTTATTTAATCTTTTGACTTTATTGACTTTAATAATCACTAAAATTGAAAATAATGTAGAAATGTGTTTCTTTTTATAATTCAAAAAAATAAACAACGTAACAACAATTTTTAATAAATGAATTACCTTGTAACATAATATTCCCCTTTGGGAAGTTAAACATTGAAACCCCTAAGCGATTATTTGATAAAGGAGAAAACATTGCTAGTTGATTTGTTAAATAATATTAATAAGCGTTAGAAAAAACATTACATTCTTGTGACCTATAGGCATTTATTTTCCAAGTGACGTTTATGTCTCGATTACTTTACAGAGATGAGGTTTAACAAATAGTATTTTTAACCACATTAATAATCTATTTAACCAAAACCTATTTTATTAAAATCAGCTATTCACAACAAAATTATAGACGTTAAATAAATGTAATTATTGCAGAAATATAAAACAAAGTCTTGATTGGGAATGAGTGTACATAGAAACTGACAGAATCTAGGGGTCATAACAACGCTACTAATTCCAAAGTGGACCGACTGGACCCAAATATCTGGGTTGAATTTTAACTAAGGCAGAATTCCATTCTACAGCTCAATAAGGATCGATCCGTTATAAAAACCATACACAGACTGAGAATTGGTCTTCACGGGAAGAATGAATAAAGACAAAGAGGGTAAGAAAACCTACTGAAAGTGTCGCATCTGCTCGGACAAAGAGCACACATTTTTAACTTACTCCCTTCCTTCCTGGTTTATTCGGAACTATAGCTTTATATTGAGAGGTGAACATTTACGAACATAGTACAGATTGCTAGAACTGCTATTATCGGAAGAAGATTAGTCATTGACACGTCATCATTATCATCACTGTGAAGATATGGAGGCAATATTTAAGTACGAAACTATAGTTTGCTCTAGAATAAGTTCCCTCTTCTTCTATACTGACCGTCGTTAAACTATACTTTTATTGCTCATATCAATACTTTTATGAAACAGGTTGTTTAATAATCAACCTGTCAGTATTATCGTCTGCGTTATGTTTGACGATAATATAGGTTTCCAATATAATATGTTAAGGCGAATTGCTAGACGTCGCGTAGGTTCATTTAGTCGAAATCATAATACTATATAAAGACTTGTGAACTGCACACAAGTGATCCCCGTTCTTGACTCGGTGCATAGGGCATGAGTGATCTTGTGATTATTTCAGAATAGTGTAATTTTGTTAGTTAGGGATAAATGTATGAAGAAAGGGATGTATGCCCACTACTTACTTTATAATTTACTTTATCCAGCGCGCGTACAAGGTTCTTCAACCATTTGACGTCGAACATGCCGGTAGCGTCTTATGATACGTCATCTTTTAGATACGAAAGAGCCTGGCAGTCCTGGAGATGTCCATTGTCCATTCTTGTGAGATTGCACAATAGCCAAGTTTTATAGGAAAGTTGAAGATGTATTCGCAGGTAGTCATGTCCTGTAGGAAAGCGGAAGAGCGTTAAATCCTAACTTCTTCCTAGATATCTTGGGATTGTCTCCAAAATACCAGGACCCTCCCACTCGAAAACGGGACAATCCCTGTATCAGATTAAGTGCCTCGCAGGGTGCATCACTTGGAGGCCGACAACGTTACACCCTAAGGGTCTCGTATCGAACATCATTGCCTTTATTAGAGCTTTGGAGCGACTGGGGCGACCCAGTTCCGTAGGTAGAAGATAACTATGGATAAATATGTGTACGATAACTTTTTCGTAACTTTTATGTGTAAATAGTTTCTAGTCGCGGACACTAGGTAGCTTGTCAGGAAACATAAGGAATTAAACCTAAAGGAAACCATACCCTAAAGAAAACGATACCTTAATGTTTAGTAATAAAAGTTCAGTAAAAATATGCATATGTAAGTCGGTAAACTGTTTTCTCAGTTAAAATTTGTGCTGGATCGGGTAATTATTATATTTATTGAAAGTTTCGAACGAAAGAAATGTTTATTTATTGTAAATTTAAATCATGCCAAATGTATGAGTAAAAAACTAATTGTGTTGAAGTGTCAGTGGAAACTCGTGTGGAATTGTAGTGGGAATAAAATCTACTTAAATATTTTCTGTTGTTTACTGTACCGCAATAATCGTTACAGATTTTAATCTAAAATTGTCTTTATATTGCCTACATTGCGCCGTGTTGACTATTAGTGGCTTGTAGATATACAGTACTTTAAATTATATTGGACCGTATTAACCACTAGGATTATTATATACAATAACGGATGTTTCAATAGGGAATACTTAAAGAAGATACTTTAAATTATTTAAGTACCATTTCTCACGGACCTTACTTCTTTTCGTCTGCCACTCAACCTTACTTCCATTATGTTCTTACTGGCCAACTTATCGTCTTCTTTTTTCCTTAATGTTAGTCTTCACCTTGTCCATAAGAAAGTAATGATGTATCCCCCGAGGTAGTAATTTGTTACAACATCTGTATCTCGAGAGATAGATCTCTCAGGGGAACAAACTTCTGAATTCATATTAAAAATCAATAACCCTCTTAGGCTTTTATTAGGGTCATGTTTCCTTTGAGAGACCATCTGACTTAAAGACTGTGTTTGGATTATGTAATAGCTAAAATTAAATTATATAAGTTGAATAAATACCCCCCTAATTGATAAATAACAATGTCTATATTCTGTTTCATATAATGTTTTTATTTCATTATATCACAGGTTTTTTCTATTTCTTTTTATAATAATTTTCATTTATTTAAAATTAGTTTAGTTTTAATTTTGGCCGATAGTATATACACAGACGTATATAATAAACATTTACATTCTCCTTAGCTTGACCTAATTTCACATTCATTTGTTTAAACTATTTTAATTACTTCACATGTTCCTCATTTATTTGTAGATTATTTTCTATTTAATTACCGATCTAAATTTAATTTATATTTAATTTCGAAATATGGTGTGTTTAAATTGAATAAATATTATTATGTGTGCATATTGAACACTTACAGACTCTAACCTAACTTTACTTTCATTTCAATTGGTTAAATTTTACTACAATATCTTTACTAACAATTAAACATTTCTGTACTTTTTTCCTTTCTGTTTATAATTTGTAATTGCCTAAAAGGAAAATTTTGTATCTTCATAAACTTGTTAAAAACCTATGAACTAATTAAAAATTTAATTATTAACCGTAGCTATTGATTTGATGGTAATAATTCTAACTTGCGTCTTATAAAATACAATGATTGATTCCAAGTTCATTTATTCTTTTTAATATTTAAATACTACTATCCTAGAAAAAAGTTTAAAACTACAGGCTATACTTAGTTGTAGTTAGGTTTTCATTAACAATAGCTAAATATTGCTATTCCAATTTTCACGTAGCTTACTTCAACCCAAATGTCTCTTTTTGTTCTATAAAATAAATTCATTTCCACAATTTATTCCCAATCAAAATAATATTTCCTTGTTTAAATTTATTATTTTTTTTATATTAATATTTCAACAAAAACAAAAACTGCCAAAATCTCTTAGGTTATTTTCCACAGATTTTGTAATACATATAATGTATCTAAAAAAAAAAATAATTAATAAACACAAATGTTATTAAAGTTGTAATCTTACAATTTATATATTTTTTTAATGATTTATTATTGTGTTACGTTATAGAGCAAGCCATATTGAAAATAAAGTCTACTTCAAACTTTCACCTTTATTACGTAAATGAGTGTAATCATTAATTTTGTGAAGAATAATTTTGTACTTTAATATTTTGAATTAAATTTGGATAGAAATTTAGAATATCATAACACAAATTCATTACTACAGAAAGGAATATACTATTTGTAAGAAATTGCCAAAATTCCGTGGTTTATGAGTTTCCTGGAAAATGACGAATCCATTCAAACCGATTAAAATAATTTTTTAGGATGTACATGCCTCGGAACTAATTTTCCATATTGAATTTGCGGATACGAAAATCACTATGTTGGAAAAATTTTAAAACGTGTAAGAAAAGGACCGTTTGAAGTAACCACAGCACACAGCACTTCAAAGGAAGATTTTTGCTGCAAAATACCCCTGTTTTCTGAAATGGCAATTAAATTTTACCTATCTGATTTTCATAAGAGTTTCGACTTATTATTGGATAATAAAAATGATTTAGGAATAAAATTAGATTTTGTAAACAATAAACTACTACTTTGGGGTAAAGAAATCCCTAAACAATATATTAATACAGAAAAACAAAAGTGTGATGAAACTGACACTACGTAAGTACAACTAGAACAGTTGATTTTTGCTTTAAATGGGTTAGAAATTCCGCAATGCATGGTTTCAGTGAAGCCTATAATGTAAAGCCTATATAGTGCTTTAATGTAAACAACACAGAAAAAATATAAAATAACAATAAATGCACCTCTAAAATTAAAGTCTTTAAGATATTACAATGTTCTTGAACCAAATGCGATTAAAACAAACACTAATTTTAATATGTTAGGTTATACAAAATCAAAGTGGTAAAAAACTAGACCTATCAAAATTTAGGGTAGAACATAGGTATTCAGAGGAAAAAACCGCCATAACAAATTTAATAGCAGAGTATGCTGATATATTTCATATTGATGGAAATGACTTGACTTTCATCAATCAAATAAAATATGTTATTAGGACTACGGACGAAATTGCCGTATATTCTAGAAATTATAGGTATCCAGAAATTTACAATCATGAAATTAATAAACACACAGCAGACATGCTTAAAAAGGGAATCATTCAGCGTTCTCGTTCTCCATGGAACTCTCCGGTATGGATTGTACCAAAAAACAGGACACTTCTGGTAAAAGGAAATTTCGATTAGTGATAGATTTCAGAGTATTAAATTAAAAAACAATTGATGATACGTTTTCCTTACTAAACATAACTAACATACTAGGACGATCTCAGTATTTCTTAACTTTAGACCTAGCCTAAAGATCTCATTAAATAAAGAGGGACCCAAAAAAGCGTAGAAAAAACAGCATTTTCAAAGGAAACATGTCGTTACAAATGTTTACCAATGCCCTTTGGCCTACAAAATAGCCACCCTACGTTTCAAAGGATTATGAATAATATTCTGAGGGGAATTCAAAACAACACCTGCCTAATTTAATTGGACGACATTATAATCTATTCAACTAGTCTTTAGGAACATATAGAGATACTTTGGGAAGTGTTTGAGAGATTACGCAAAGCCTACGTTAAATTACAGCTTGACAAAACAAAATTTCTTACAAAAGAGGTATCACATTTAGGTCATTTAGTAACGGCAGAAGGATTCAAACCAATTCCAAAAAGGAAAGAAGCAATAAAAAAACTATCCTAATCAAAAGACAACTAATGAAATTAAAGGAGTTTTTAGGTCTATTAGGTTATTATAGGAAATTTATAAGGAATTTTACTTATATAACTAAACCTTTTACCAAATGTTTAAGAAAATGCGCCAAAATTAGCATTTATGACCAAAATTACATAATTTGCTTTGAAACTTGTAAACAAATATTATCAAATAAACTTTTGCCGCAATACCCAGATTTTGAAATAGAATTTAATTTGAATAAAGCTGCTAACTTTGAAGCAGTACTCAGTCAAACACAAAAGGGTGCAGATTTACCTATAGCTCATACGAGCCGAACGCTAAATGATAGTGAAACCAATTATTCAGCAATCGAAAAGGAGCTAGTCGCTATAGTATGGGCAACAAAATATTTCAAACCTCATACATACGGAAGAAAATTTAAAATCTTTTCTGACTACAAACCTTTACAGTGGCTGTTTTCCCAAATTCAAAACGTCTTCGTTGGAGGCTTAAGTTAAAAGAATGTTACTTCGAAATAATGTACAAAAAAAAAAAAAAATTAAATCAGAATGCCGACGCACTCTCGAAAATACAATTATAAATGTTAATGATAATGATATAAATGAAAATATTGTTTTAGACCCGGAAATAGACGAAGATACAGATTAAACCATGCATTCCAATTTCGAAATAAACATTGTAATTGGATAACAATTTTAGATGAACCAGTAAATATTGGAAAAAAGGCCATATTGTCCCTTGTAAAATATGAACCTAGCAAAGTTATAATAAAAAACATATTTAACAACAGTAAGACCAGATTTATAGTAGAAATATCTGAAAATAATTTTAACAAAGACATCATAAAGTTTGAATAAAAGAATATTTGGTACTAGTTGTAAAATGTAGCCTTTACTTTGCAAATGATTTCTATGAGGGATTCGCAACTTGTTAACCACATATTTCAAAAGTTTACAATTATGGTTAGTTAAATATACAACAAAATTATTAGATGTACTCAAAAAAGAGGAAATTCAAAAAATGATAGAAAATTAACATGTGGAAAAAAGCAAACATCGAGGGATTCAGGAAACGTATAAAAAAGAAAATATTATTGCACAAATTTAAAAAATTATATTTAAATTGTGTAAACAACTGTGATAATTGCTTAAAAACTAAATACGAAAGAACTTCTCTAAAGTTAGAAATGAATTTAACAACGACAGCTTTGAGACCACTTCAGATAATCCATGTAGATTGTATTACGCTTGAAAATTAAAAATTTATGAGTATAATAGACAGCTTTTCCGGATGTGTCCAAGTATATCGTATTGCCGGTACACAAACAGCTTTTGCACATTCTTTTCTCATGATGGTGTACGTGGAGCTACAATAGCGGGAAACGGCGTTGAATTTAATAAAAAATTATTAAAAGAAATGATGGACCTTTATAAATTAAAACCTCACTCATTAGTACACAACACCCACAATCTAACGTGGGAAAAAGAATACATTTTACTTTAATAGAGCAGATAAGGTTATTGAATAGCGAACCTGAATTCATAAAAGACGATTGAAAATAAGGTTATCCAAATTCTGAATTTTACTAGGACATTCGAACTCACTACTGGACATCGATAAAGAAAAACAAGCAATGAATGATATTGCTAATACTTATAGAGAAGAACGCAAAAATTATATGAAATTATAAGTGAAAAAAAACCAAATAACGAAAGAGAATATCCAAGCAAAAAGGAATGTAGACAAAGAACCAGTACCAGAAATACCAACTGATGTATATGTCAGGACGATGTAAAAACGAGGTAAGAAAAAAAACAAATAATAAGGAAAAAGTTATTTTAATTAACAAAGAGAAGAATACAGCAAACATTCAATCAAGACACCACAACATCAAAGTAAAAAAATCACTTGTTAAAACTTAGAAGGCCAATAAAAATCAATGCAATTTTAAGGTTTAATCATTGTATTAATCCTGTACCAGGTTCCTCTTATTCCTTCGAGGAGAGGCCTCAGGTACGTCAGGAATAAAAGACATCACGCAAAATCTAAGCGTATTCTTAATCAATCTAGGGCTGGCAAAATCGAAATCCTACCACACAATCGTACATTATTTTAGTTTAGAAGAAATATTTACTCAACTAAATAACTTGGAATATTATTATAAAATTATGTTATACCATTTTAACTTTATCTGTGTAAATTGTATGCCACATGTAAAACTAAATAGTGAATTTGTAACAGATAATGGTAGTAGGTTTAGAGATGTAATTATTTATTCTACATTTATTATTCACACAAGAGGAGTTACTAAAGAAATACTAGAATTATTCTGTATAGGAAATAAAACTATAATTAGAAAACGTAAAGGTATTGTGAAATGGACTAGGTCAGTTATAAAAGTTATTACAGGAAATTTGGATGCTTATGATGGTAAAACATTTGACAAATTAATAAAGTATATAAAAGATAAATTAATTGAATTTAACAAATCAAACTTCGTCTCAATACTCAATCAGTGCAAATATTATTTTAGGATTTAATAAGACACTAAATGTGGGCGATGAAATCCTTAATGAGCTAAGAGAGAAATGGTTATTCTTAAATATGAAACTTGATTATCTCGTAGAGTTGGACAAATTCAGAGGTATATTAAATCAATTTAACATTCTATATAACATTTTGTTAAATTTAGTACAAGAAATGGAAAGTAGATTAATATTCTGTAAGTTAGGAGTATTACAACCCTAGTACAATCTAAACAAAAGTATTATTCATAGAAATGGAAAGAATTCGCAAATATTATAATAATCAGTATTATTAGAACCAATGTTAGACAATATTTGGGAATTTCAAAATCTAATAGACCTAAGCTGCAAAATGAGCACTAAACAGATAGCATATTTTTTGAATTTACCTATTGTAGAAGAAACAAATTATGATATTTACAAATTGTTTTCTATACATACCAAGAACAAATCAGAATACTTGATATTTCCTAGAGTAAAATACTTAAAAATATCAAAAACGTTTTAGGTAAATCAAATATTTTAGCTTTACACACTAATTGTAATCACAAAACGCATTCAAAAGTTCTATGCTCATTGTAAAATGTTTCTCACCAAGAACTGGAGTGTGAAACGTCTACAATCCAGATGGAAATCTTTGAAAACTTAATAATGTAGATTCCAGAAATAACCCAATATTTAGCAGTATAACCAAATCAAGAGACATTTAAAATTCTAAGTCAAAAGGACACGACCACGACCACCCTTCAAGGTATCTATTTACTTAGGATAACCAATGACACAATTTTCTACAAGAATAAAAAACTACAACATTCAATAACAACTAAAGGTGTACATCCAAAGTTCTTCGATGCTTCTGCTCTACATATTCAAGTGAACCAACTACTAAACGTTTCAGTCAACTTGAAGAGATTGAAATTAGACAAAATTATTTAAAAGACGATTTCGGCAATTCCACAACAGGTTATCACAGCTAGGATCAGCATCTGGACATTACTATACTACCATACTACCACGCGTCTTCTATTTAGCTTAGAGAAGTTTCCGGAAGAAGGACCAGGACAACTCTCAACATCTCCCGGAAGTTTTATTTAGGGATGGAGGAGTTATGTAACCTAATTTAGTCTTGAGTTTAATAGACAATGAGTAGCACAGATGTTAGTATAGGACACATGCATTCTAGCATAAGATGCGCAGGGGTGCATAACTCATAGGGTAGGTCAGCATCTGTGTGGACAAAGCGTTAGAGACGCTTTGGACAGGCAGTGTATGTATAACGCTCGCACGGACTGGTCATCCTGTGCTTAAGAACTTTACCAGATCATTCTATGCAATTAGTTTAATTCTAATATTAATAAAGCTGTATTCCTACTTCAGAGTTAAATTGAGATTTTTAAAAACCAATCTGCCGTTATAAACAACGTAACCTATATATATAAATGTGATAAAATTAACAGTGTTGAAAATATAATTTGGATAATTACAATCCGAATCTGAATTATACTTTAAATTTTATTGTGTATACATAAAATGTATTTATTGTTTATATATATGTGGATATTATATAATTAAATTATTTCACACAGTATTTTGTTAATGAATAATTTATCAGATATTAGAAAGATCAACAATTAAAAAAAAATATAGATTATGAATTTTATTGAGTCATCACTATAAAGAACTTTAGTTATGTTGCTCTAATAATGCTAATACTGTTCCCGAAGGAGGGCAAGATGGGATTCCAGGAATAGTGACTACCGCAATATTATGGCTTAGCGCAATATTAAGGACCGCAGGGGCCTAATATAGCCGAATTGCTTTGTCGCTTTCAATTAGATTAATAATTATGAAAAATTATTTCTTTGTTTATGAAAAAGTAACTTTGATTTTTAATTCATTGAGTTTCATGTTGTTTGGTATATGTGTTTGTTTTTATACAATGTTATTTATTAAACTATATTATTTGGTTTACAATACTTCTTGGTACATTTTCTCTCTGTATCACATTATCCTTGTTGCCATTGGAAGTATCCGTTGTAGCAACGTTTTGTTGAAAGAATACCACCACTCCGACTGTACCCCTTGTTGTAGCCCAGACTGATATCGGCTCGCATTCAATCTCTGCAACTTTTGTTCTTTCGGTTTTACTTCCCCGAGGACCACATTTCTGTACAAAAAACATTTGGTTAGTTACGTTTACAAGCGTATGGATATGCTAGTATCTACATAAGCTAACGTTATGTTATATAGTTTTGTAAGTTGGATATCTGTAACCTTGTTATGAAGTACAATTAAACATTTTCTTAAAGTTTTTGTTCCAAAGCTTTGCAGTATTTAGGAATATTTCTGTCGCCCTTTTATACATATTGTAACACATTTTAGGTGTGTTACATATTAAAACAGATTCAGAAAACGAACGTGAAATCAATTTCAAAATGTAACATAATATAAAACAAATTGTTGTATATTATAAAGTTATAAATAAAAAATCTATGGGCGGGCGTGACCTCTACGTTGAAACTTTGTAACTACAAATGCGCAGAACGGGTGCGCAGAAATTAAGATACTCGGGTAATTACTGCATTTCCTTCTCTTTCGTTTTTACCATGTGACTGAAGGCACACTTATTAAGATTGAAGAGCGAGGCGAAGCCTTTTTTTTAAAGTTTTGAAACATGTAACAGTTTACTATATTTTAACTTTTGTTTTAATAGAAGAAATGCTACGTTACGGTACAACGCCGGGGCCAGATTCCGGATTACGAGCGAGCCAACACAAAATGCAGAATGCGGAGATCTGAGTACAGGAACCACGTTATGGCTACACCAGTTTTGTTAAAACACAGCTAAGTCCTAAAATTATGGAGTTTAGTGATCAAAATTGAAAAATTTAACTTTTAAAACATTAACCGTTCAAAATTTTTAAAAAACTTTAAACGTTCAATGGCATGATAATGATATGTTCCTTTTTAATAATAGGGAAAATGTAAATTCTTTCGTATCATGTAGTAAATTGGCATGCTTTACAGAAATCGGCAAAAAACGTTTACACATATTAAAAAAATGGAAATGACACCGTGAGTCTTTACTTTGCGTTAAAAAAAATAAAATAAATTGCTCATATTTTGTGTGTGTTAAAGTAAAAAAAAACGCATTGAAATATAATGAAAACATAAATAGTTAGCTTTTATTAAGTATGTGTAAGTTGTTTTCACCTTAACTGAGACCATTTCCGAGTAAATAATGGAATCACTAACTCCGAAATAGGGACCTATTATTCTTTTACATTAAAATATAAAACCCTGGAATAAAATCAGATTACTCTTTACGAGAGGGCAGCGCTTTTATTTCAAACTGTCCTAGACGCAATATCATCTAAGAAAAATCGTAAAGCTCATACATAATCTTAGAGGCACAGTAGAACTCCAATTATTCGAACTAAGACATCCGAATTACTTTCAAATTTTTAGAAGAAAAATTAGGAAACTTACAATGATGTCCAAAATACCACTTCTCTACGCACAGCGGAGACAGCGCGAAAAATACTTGGATGCCGAGTCACAGTCACATTGGAGCTCTTTACAGTTGGCCGTCGTCTGTCGCCAGAAGGCCAGCCAGGCCCAACTGTCGCTATTCGTTTTGATTAGTCAATGTCTCTTTGACTCACTACTTTCGCATTGGTCCATGGCTTTTTTTTGAGTGATTTTTGTCACTCGCAATGGTTTGTAAAAGGAAAAGAAGTATCTTATTGTTAGCAAATTGTCTAATTTAGATAAAGGGGTTACGGGTAAACAATTGGCTAGATGTAAGGTGTTGGATAATAATCAATGATTTCAGACAATAAAAGAAGCAAAACTACACTTTTAAACATCATCAATGCTTGAAAATGCAAATGAAAGTTCTCTTCAGAAAAAAACAAAGAATTAGAAGTTGCCGTTTTCAAGTGTTTTCTGCAAAAAATGTTTTATAGAAAATCTAATTTCGGGTCCGATTTTTTGTGAAAAAGCTTAGAAAAAGTATACAACTATAAACAAATATAGCTTTTCTCCAACTTGCGTCATACATAGAATAATTAATTACAATTTACCTTTTTATTGAAAAATCCAACCAACCAAATGAGGCTCCGGATCCTATTGATTCGGATGGTTGGAGTTCCACTGTAGTACGGATGCCCTATTTTACCCTTTAATTACAGCTAATGATTGAAATACATCATTAGGAAATGTTTGACCATTTTAAGTAGGTCAAAAATAGTTTTTAATCATATCTTTAATCTCTTTGCAACATGAGATTTATTTGTAGCGATATAAAATATATGCTTTTCTTTTCCAAAGTGTCATTGGTTCAAAAAATGTAGGACAAAAAATATCTGAAGGTAAATGTGTAATATAGGCGTTATTGATGTTGTTACACTAATGGAAACCAGTATTTCAGAATCGTGCCGACACTCATTATTTAACATGAAAGATAAAGAAATATCAAACACATCATTGTCTATTATAATTAAAATACTTTAAATTTTAATAAATATATACTACTACTAAAACAGTCAATTTACAAGGGATATTTGTCAGAGCCAGAGGGTTTCTGCCATTGAGAAAGGTCTGGAAACTGGTTTTAAGGACAATTATGGTGTGATTATGACTGATTTTCTTGAACGTGGTATTGTGAAGCACTATCTAAACTACGGTGAAATATAAAGTCAGAGAAAGCTTTCGAGACAAAATTTGTTTAATACTTGACAATGCGCTTCCACACAGCCAATCGTACTTGACAGTTCTTCAGATGATTTTAGATGTGAGGCGTTTGATCAGTGATGTGGTCAGTGATGTTTATCAGTATACCGTGAATTTTAACAGTAAGGTGGTCAGTGATGTTTAACAGTATACCGTGAATTTTAACAGTGAGGTGGTCAGTGATGTTTAACAGTATACCGTGAATTTTAACAGTAAGGTGGTCAGTGATGTTTAACAGTATACCGTGAATTTTAACAGTGAGGTGGTCAGTGATGTTTATCAGTACACAGTGAACTTTAACAGTATACATTACATTTTACACCGCCAAAATTTGAAGATAAATAAACTGATTTTCCAAATCCAATAAAATATGAGATGCAAGACCTAGGCACGTTCCTAACAATATAACATGAAATCATAACTGTCTTCTTTACAAAAAAAATTGTGAGTGCATTTGAAAATAGAAGTAGCCTCGAAAAATTCAAACTCTGCTGCTCACTACAGATCACTCTTCTGATTTAAACTACGATGCTATTAATATATAAATTCCAGTTTACCTCAGCATGCCAGCTAAATATTGTACGATTGAAGAACGAAATTTAAGATATTACGTATACAACTACAAAGTGAATCTGGAAGTGATAATGATTAGTAATATTTCAAGATAAATAATGCGACTTATTTTCTTATCCAAAACTGCAAAAATTGTAAGTGCATTTGAAATTAGAAGTAGCCTCTGAAAATTCTTACTCTGCTGCACATTACAGATCACTCTTCCGATTTAAATATAATGTTATTAATATATAAATTCCAGTTTACCAAAGCAAGCCAGCTAAATATCGGATGATTGAAGAACGAAATTTAAGATATTACGTATACAGCTACAAAATGAATCTGGAAGGGATTATGATTAGAGTATTTCAAGATAAATAATGCGACTTATTTTCCTATCCAAAACTGCAAAAATTGTGAGTGCATTTGAAATTAGAAATAGCCTCTGAAACGTTTTACTATGCTGCTCATTACAGATAACTCTTCTGATTTAAACTGATTTTATTATTGCAAAATGCCAGTTTAACAAAACAAGCCAGTTAAATATTGTAGGATTGAAGAACGAAATTTAAGAAATAACGTATACAACTACAATGTTAATCTAGAAGTGATTATGATTGGCAAAATTTCAAGATAAATAATGCGACTTATTTTTCTATCAAAAACTGCAAAAATTCTAAGTGCCTTTGAAATTGAAAGTAGCTTCTAAAAATTCTTACTCCACTGCACATAAAAGATCACTCTTCTGATTTAAACTACGATGTTTTTAATATATAAATTCCAGGTTACCAAAGCAAGCCAGCTAAATATTGTACGATTGAAGAACGAAGTTTAAGATATTACGTATACAACTACAAAATGAATCTGGAAGTGATTATGATTAGTAATATTTCAAGATAAATAATGCAACTTATTTTCTTATCCAAAACTGCAAAAATTGTAAGTGCATTTGAAATTAGAAGTAGCCTCTGAAAAGTTTTACTATGCTGCTCTTCTGATTTAAACTGACTTTATTATTGTATAAATTCCAGTTTAACAAAGCAAGCCAGTTTAATATTGTACGATTGAAGAACGAAATTTAAGAAATTACGTATATAACTACATAATTAATCTGAAAGTGTTTATTATTAGCAAAATTAATAAATTTTAGTATACCTAAGCAATGTAACTAGTTATTTTACGTTTGAAAAGTAAAAACTCAAGACACCGTTACTTATATGAATCTAATAAATTCTAGTTTACCAAAGCAAACTAACTAGATATTATATGTTTGAAGAATAGAAATTCAAGATTTGCCCAAAAATACATGAGAGTGTTAAATTAAAAGAGGTGGACATGTTTAAACAATATTTAATTTCAATACACCCAATTGAAAAAAATGTATTTTCTTTATTACATAATAAAAATTTATAATGAAAATATTTTAATTTTTATATAAATGATATAAACAACTAAGCCATTTTGAAAATTTTAGGACAAAAACTCCTTTAAAACCCTGTGTAGCGGTTGTCTGTACCTCTTCACTCCGGAAGAAAGCAAGGCTACGTAATGAGTGAACCTAACCTGACAACGCACCAATTTTTCCCTTTTCCTAAAAGAACAATATGCCCTGTCCTTAGTACTACCTTATTTCATTTGTCCTTGATTATACCTCTTTTTTTGTAGGAAGTTTATTAGATATCTGAAGAGTATCTGCTCTCTACAGGGGCCATACAGAACGGTGGGGGAGATTATATACTTATTTTTTTTTTATAACGCATCTGTTCCAGCTGTAGCCACCTCTCCGTCCCCAATTTCCAATTTCTTCTGCCATATATTATGCCTATTCTAGGTTTCTTCCAGTCATTGCTTCGTCGATACCAGCTTCTTCCTGGCCGTCGTCTCTTTCTCTTCTCAGGGTGAATATACTCTATTACCGCTGGAGGCCACGTTCTGCCATCCTCTTTACGTGTCCAAACCATGTTAATTGTCTTCTTTCTATCTCCTGCCTTATATTTTTATCCATTTTCATTTCTTTACGTATTTGCCTATTTCTAAATCTTTCAAGTTTCGATTTACCGTAGCTTCTCTTAAATAGTCCATTTCCATCGTCAAGAGTTTGTTATTCGTAACATCCCATACCTCTGAACTGTAGAGTGTTTAAGGCTCGTGTCACTGCTCTGCCTTTGTTTAATCTTCCCCTGATTTCATCCTCACTATCGCCTTTCTTATTAAAATCGCCCTTAGTTATTTGGAGGTTTGTACCCTCTTAATGTCAAGTGGAATTTTCCATCAAATAGTAATACACAAACGATCCATAACACTTTTTCCTTCGGAGAATGTATTAGTAGATAGGCCGCTCTTAGCATCCATGCCTTCATTAGATAAAACCACGACTGTTTCTTGCACTTATAATGACCAGGTCAGGTGAGCTAAGTATGTCATATGCCAGGACAATAAAAGCAGAAAACTAGTGCCTCCCGTAGCCTTGGCATTATTCCCGCTGAAATAACCTAAACCTGCAATTAACACAAGTACTGTATGTATTCAGTAATGTTTCACCACGGCTATAGTAAGCTATGGCTCAATGTGTTCTTGACCATCAGTTTGTGTAGGCATATATTTTGAGTATGAATAGACAGCTAATGTCACGTTATTTGAACTGTTGAGTAGTTTTTAATTCTTGTGTGCAACTGTTCATTGTATTATTTTGGATTTATCTTGCATCCAATTTGTACGAATTATTTCTCAGCTTTATCCTACAAGTTCGTTACGTCGGTTTCTCGGGAAGGTTATTTTCCGAGATACCTTCTTATTGCGATATATTTAACAATACTTTGCGTTATTTTACAATTACTGATCTACCGGAATATCTTCGCACTACAAGCACTGGCTGGTTCTGAAATGGCTTGCCCCGAAGTTCTCAGTAGCTCTAACTATTTATATATGGGTCAATCCATATACATAGAGGGCCAGAGATGGTTGCTACGTTGTTCCAAACATTAATATTTTTATTATTTATTCGAACAATTTAATAATTTTATCATTCAATCGTTTTTGCCATTATTATATTAGTTAGCATTTTTATGTAATACAAGTAATATAAACATAAATTTCTATTTGATAAAGTCAATTCCTTTTTAGATCATCAGAGAAAAATTTTAGTTTTGTTACTTTTTATAAATAAAGTAACAACCTATGCGTTGAAACAGCTGCTTTAAACTTCTTTAGAATAACCAACGTTTTCGTACATTAGAATAACCTATGTGTTCATTTGAAGATAAATAAACCTATATTTCAGGATGTTTTATTTTTTTTCTACCACATAACCTATAACACAAAAACAGCTTTCTTATGAAATAATGTTATCGCTTATTTTACGATTAATAGGATGGAATAACTATATTGTCATTTTTACCCCTTTAATGAAAAGATTTTCTCCCATGTAAAACTGAAATTAATTTATTATTAAATTTATTTAAATAATTAATATTTCAAAAATAAAATATTACCATAAATTGTCGAATAAAGTATCATTACCTTTGCGTTAAAACAGCTGTTCTACCACATAACCTATAACATAAAATCATCTGTTTTTTGAAATCATATGATATCAGCTATTTTAAGTCTTATATTCCACTCCTTGTCACAGCTAATCTATTAGTAGGCTTTAAATATACAAGGAGACACATACATAGTCTATTAGTAGGCTTTGAATATACAAAGAGACAGGTAATCTATTAGTAACTTTTGAATATACAAGGGATACAGACAATTTATTAGTGGGCTTTGGATACAGAAGGGATCACGTAATCTGTTAGTAGGCTTTGAATTTGCAAAGGCACAGATAATCTATTAGTAACTTTTGAATATACAAGGGAGACGGTCAATTTATTAGTAGGCTTTGAATATACAAGGGGTCAGTTAATCTATAGTAACTTTGAATGTACAAGGTTGGCAGCCTATTTATTAGTAGGCTTTGTAGACATCCGGTCATCGTGACAACCACTGAACCATAAATCACATAAAAGACTTATTTTTAATAAAACTTTAGAACAAACTGTGACGTCTAGAGTGCCAAGGGCGTATAGCTACGATAAAGTTACAAAGCAAAATGCAAAGCAAACTGAAGTAGGCTAAGTACAGATAAGGTCTGTGTAGAGAAAACCGAAGCCCTGACCACCTAAACCTGCATCGATCAGAGTGTTTCTCTACACCTTCGGAAACTATCTTGGCAACTAATAAGCCACAAATCCCGTCGAAAACCTTTTTTTTAATAGCATTAAATAAAATCATGAATTTAAAAGTAAATGTCAAAATAAATAAGTACAAATAATTGTAATAAATAGCATAGATACGATTCAATAAAAAGTATAAAGGTAGGTTAGCGACTTTTCTTTTACCTGACCTAATTTATTATTAATGTAACTCTAAAAATAGTTATCTTTATCCTGGATCTAATCGTAACGATTCTAATACAAATAATATAAAACACCCACTAACATTTTTTATTTTTATTTAACGTTTTTAGTAAATATTTACTAAAGTTGTAACTACAACTATTAAAGTTGTAATTACAAAAGTTGCGTGATTTGGTTATTTATTATAAAAGTATCTTTGTAAGAGGATATATTTTTACTACACTTATATGTGTTTTTCTAATTTGAGGCTTTTATATCATAAGTACTTTGGAGATTATTGCAGTCATATTTTATGTTTCTAGACCATCCACATACATGTCTGTTTGAAAAATGCTTGCACACATGTCTGTTTGCCAGAATATTTTATTGTTTGCAAAATGGTCCCAAAATTATATTTAGATGTTAGTTTACCCTGAAATTTCTTCAAAATTATTCTAAGCTCTTTAAAATCTAAGTTCACTTTGCTAACATTGTGTATTTACATTCAGATAAAACTACTGCCTTTAATTGCTGGATTTGTTGTAGCACTATTTGACTGGTATTTGTGTGATGTTACGAGATTTACGCGTAATACTGTTTCAAAATACACTAATGTTTAGTCTAAAGAAGAGAGATTTGTTTGTAAAATACTAGAAGATATACAAGTTTAGTAATTACGTAAATAAAATTAACAAAGTTTTAGGAGAAATTATGTTATATTTATTTGAAACGGAAGACTGAGCTATCCCTTACGTAAATTTAGTTGATATTAAGAAATTATATTTAACAGAAAGCTCTGTTCGAGATAGACAGGTCTTTTCATTCTAGTCAAGAATAGGTATTTCAATTTTATCCTACCAATGCGATACCATTTCCCCCTATTTACCGTACTAGGAGACCATTGAGTCCTTCTTTCCCTACCTAGTTCCATCTACCCTTCATTTCCCTTTTTACTAAAGCCTAGATTACGTAAACGCTATTATGACGTATTGAGGGTAGGTCGACGTCTAGTAATTGCCTCTACAGACGCAACTTATATGTTTTACCGAGGGATTTTATGTCTCTATCATTACGTTGTCTCTATACTTCACAGCTCCATCCATTATTATATTGGAAATAATAATCATAGGGATCAGTCACCTTCTAACTACAAAACTATAACTAACATATGACAAAGAAATAAACGTAATAAATATGTTGCTAGCTAAAATAAAAATAAAAATAAACGAAATGTAATATTCAGAGTAAGTGTGCAAAGGTAAAATGTCTGCTATTCTTCTAAAATAAAAGAAAGAACTATCATGTACCCCTCCGTATTGAGGCCACTTAGTTTATTTCACTAACACATTGCCCGAGAATGCAGCTTTCAACTTGAATAAGGTTAATAAACATTGTATTCAGTGTAGAGGAAAACGCAACCTTTGTTACAATCGGATCAATGAACTATTTGAACTAGTATTTGCGGAAGGTAGAATTTAGTTATAGATTGCATAACTGTAGAACATTTCATCATTTTGTCATTACTTACATTTGGAAAAAAGAAATTAGGTTATTGCATATATCTTAAGAGCTATGCATATTGAATATATCAACAATTTTAAACGAAAAACCTATCGATGCTTTGCTTTGTCTTTTACTTTTTCTGTGCTTGTATTTGTTGGGTAGATGTTATGATAAAATGTACTTGTTATCATTCAAGAGTATAACTTTAGCTATTGTTCTAAATGCTGTGAAGATTTTAAAATCTGTAATAGGCCTACTTAATTTTTTTAAAATAGCAATAACCATTATATTTTCGTACAATTAGCAAAATTACAAAGACGACAGCTTTATATTTTTCTCCTATTTCTGAATTGAAGTTTTAATTTAAACCGAGAATAATTAATGTAATTCATTTAAACAGTAACCGATACTATCCAAATAAAAACGACAAAGGCGTTTAAATAAACTTTACATTGGATATATGAATCTGTAGTTTAAATCTATAATGCTTTTATCCATAGTTTTTTCATTATAAACATAGAAATTCCGTGATGAAATAATGATCCAACTTAGCTAAATCCAGGCGTTTGCACTAAAGTATTGTTTTTTTTCTTATAATCAGGTCTTAAAATTCAAAAATAGAAAACATAATCTACTATATATTAAATAATATTTCCGAGAAGGTGTAGATGTTTCGAACTGGACGAACTACGTGCAGGTTAACTCAGTTTAGAAGTGTGGATAGTTTTTCTCAATTTAATGGGAAAACATTCTCTGTGAAAATATCTAATTTCTTCATTGATGTGAACCAACTTGATTAGAAATAAGAGATTTACCTAAGTCATTTAATAACAGTAAAATATTAGATTGAATGAATGCTTAGTAAACAGGTAAATAAAATGATAAATATAACGTTGTATTTGAGAAAATATTATATTGATTTGGAATGAAAGACTGAACTATCAGTAAGGAAAATATATTCATAATTAAGGTGCTATATTTAAAACAAAACCCAGCTCGATATAGACACCTCTTTTCATCCCAGTCAAGAACAGGTATTTCCGATTTCACACCACCAATGCGTTACCATTTCCCGCTGTTTACTCTATCGGGTAATAATTATGTCAATTTCCCCTACCTAATTCCATCCACCCTCCATTTCCCTTTTTACAACGTGATGTATTACGTAAACCCTGTTTATGATCCCAATTGATGGTAGGTCTATGTCTGGTAAGGGGTTTTATAGACGCTACGTAATGAAATTTCTTTATATGCGTTACTAGGAAGATTTTATGTATCTATCTGTAAAAGATCTCTATATTTCAAAATTCCATCCTTTAATTCCTTGGCAATTATGTTCATAGAGATGAATCACCTTAACTACAAATCCATAACTAACACATGACAATAAAATAACTAAATATGTTATTAGCTAAAAGGAAATAAAAATAAGTAGAAGAAATGTAATTTTGAAAGTAACTGTGTTATGGTGAAATGCCTACTACACTTCTAAAATAAAAGAAAGAATTACCATATAACCCTCTGTATCGAGGCCACTTAAAATAACACCAGATGTTTACTTTACTAACACATTGCCCGGGAAAGCAGCTTTGAACCAGAATCAGGATAATAATGTCTTTGACCTTTTCCTGTGATGGTATTTATTAGGTAGATGTTATGGTAAAATGCACTTATTAATAATTAATAGCATAATTTTAGTTATTGTTCTAAATGCTCCAAAAAGTATTAAAATCTGTATTATTTCATGTTTTGCACTAACCAACCATTTTTGTACTATTGAAAATTTATGCTCCAAATTAAAATTCCAAAAGAGAAGTTTCTATGTGTGAGCGTTATTCAATGAAGTTATTTTGACCAGGATTATGCTTCAATATATCTTTCTTCTTTCTCTTCTTCGTCATCTTTTTACTGACTTATTCATTCCCATCTCGCTCTTTTCCTTTTTTTCATCTGATTGTATTATTTGTCTTCTTTGCCTTAACATTTCTACCTTTCCCTTTTCTTATTACTGTTCTTTTTCTTTACTTCTTCTTAACCTTTTTCGTCTTCCTAATCATATCCATCTTTATCATTTTAATGAACATTTCCTTATAATTCTTTTTATTTCTTTGTAATTTTTCTTGATCTTAAGCAATAAGATTTTCCATTTGGATAAACTAAGGAGGGTAGAATTAGGTCTCCTTATGTAAGCTATAGTACGTAGACTGTATTTAAGTTAATGTGTTCTTAATGGTTCAAAATTTTACTTTATATCCTGACTATCATCAAATTATCTCATTTTCATAGGCTCAAAATATATACATGCGATGTCAATCGTTTCCCATTTCCAGTTCCCTGAATTCCCTTTAAAGTATCCCTAAAGAATCATTAAATTCTTTCCTTAGTCTTACTAATTCCAAGCCCTTTCCTTATGTTATTTTCCTTTGGCTACCTCTAGTAAGGTAGATATTGAGACTTCCAATATTTGGTTACGTCGAAGTCCTCAGTAGAGAGTATGTCTGCTTCAAGTGATCAATCCTGCACTTCAATCAATCCTGCACATGTGATGCCACATTAAATTACCTACATGCAGTACCAGAAGGTTCATGTAACTCTACGTCAATCCTTTCCTATGCATCGATTAAGTGTCTGAAAAACGTTAAGTATTTAGTAACATAAACCTAAATTAGAGAAAAGTAATTTTAATTACAAAGACATTAGCAAAACGTGATAAATATGAGGGAAAACGTTAATAAAGAATATGAGCAGAAAATGGTAGCCAATTAATGGGTCTACACAGAAAGTGAAATTATTAGCGTTTGAAATTTTTGGGTGAAAGATTAGGTAACATCCACGATTAATGAAACTCATCAATCATTCACTTAGGTTGGTTTGGAATATCGTCTCACATCTGAACGCCTTAAATGTCACTGAATTAATTAAAAAGGCAGAAAGAAGAAGCGCTATTTATAGTTTAACAACATTATTACTAATAATTTAATTTTTATAATGATTAGAATTAATAATAACAATATAATGTTTGGTATACCAGCAGAGTACCCGCCCTTCGTACGGGGTGGACGAATATTTGTATTGACTTAGTTGGTATTTGTATTTGGGTGAATTTAATTTACTGAAAATAAATCCCAATAAGTATATCAAATTTAATTTTTAACATGTTCTGTTATAATTTAAATTTTAAAATATTCTTGCTTTAAATTTAAACGCGGGATATAACCCAAAAATCTATATCTTGAACTATTTTAAAACTTTTTGTAGTGGGTAAATACTCCACGGCTGAAAGAGTTTTTACCTCAGATAATCCATCCTGCCCACTCGATCTCATATTTTTGCCCATTGGAACTACCAGGCGATCATTGTGCCTTCAGCTTATTCTGACCTAAGTTTAACAAATCTTCCTTATTATTTTCGTTAAAAAAGTGTTCAACAAATTATTACCTCTGTATAACTTCGTAGACAGTAAGACTTCAATACGCAACCTCAAACACGCAACGTCATATCTTCTCCCTATATCCGTATTTGGGGGGGGGGATGTTACCTAACAATCGCCTAGTAACCAGTTACCCCGAGAAATAAAGTACTAAGACAGCTGATTAAATACTTTTACGAGTGTTTATTTAGAAAAACACAGCTGATATTCGCAATTATTTGGTTGAGGGACCAGTATCTTCCTGTTATAGTAAGTAGTAATTATTGCTTAAACTAAATACTCTATTAAAAGATTATGACAACTTTACCATGACTCCAATTAACACTTTATGAGGTCGTCTGCTTATTCTGTACATAATACAAATCTTGACAAGTTCGTTAATTAATCTTGGTGGGTAAATATTGTGGAAGGTATTTATACAGAGTGGTCTCCTTACGAGGCATCGTTTTAGACTATAGATAATAGGACATCTCCTTGGTTCGAAGTTCATTTTCGCAAAGTAATACAATTCTGAAAAAATATTTTAAAACTCTTTTTAAGTTTTAAATTAGAAGCTATTTTGATAGGGGTTTGCATAGGTCATATAAATTGAAAAATTATATTTTGTCTCAATAATTATGGACAATGCACGAAATTTGTCAAGTTTTTTAAAAAGTTTGATGAATCTAACCATCACCTATTTAAGGTATGCAACTACGATACTTGATTAAAGAAAATAGTAAAATAAAAATAGAGATAAAATTCATAACGAAGTGCAAATAATAAACTTTATTTACCTGTATACAATATTATAAAACAGAAAAAATAACAATACTTTCAGTTTCAAAAGTAGAAAATAGAATAATTTAAAAAAGATTTAACCTAAAGACAATGTTAACGATCAGAAACTGACTTGAGTGACATAGTAAGCTATGTAAAATAATAAACATTATACTATGTTCAGTGATTTTAACGTTTGGGGGACAATGGGGAATGTATTTAGATCGCATATTTGTTGTTTATAATAAACGAAAATGAAATGTCAACAAATTATTTTAAAACAATCGGAGAACAAATTTTTAAAAAAGTAAAGGTTATACCTATGGTTTTTAATACATTATGTTTTAGAATACATTATCTAACACATATATATTATCTCTGATGATAATATTTCTATCTAATGCAGACATAATTGTAAAAATGTAGAAGTAACGATTTACAGCTGAATAACGATATATGTTGTCCTGCTTTACAAATTTTAAACCTGTCTCATTTTTAAAACAAAATGAAATAAAACTATTTAAGACAAAGTGTGAGTAAAGCTATTCAGGATATAATACGATGCTATGTTTATTAATTTATTTAATTTTAAAAATATAACTAAATATAAATTTGTTCAAAATTAACATATTTTTAGCACTGTCATGTAATGCGGTTTGTAGACAACATTAAATGTGTACAGTTTGAATATCAGAAATAAAACAAGACAATAGGAGATTGATTGGGTAAAAGATATGATATGGTTATCAATAGTTTTGTCTACCGTGGTAACACATTTTTATTCAACAGTCCTTTATAAATCTGCGCTTCCAATTAAAAAACAAAAAAAGAGAAACCGTATTTCTAATTTGACAAACCGATTGTTTTCAGTTTAATGTTTTATTCCCTTGGCTATAGTTTATAGACAAATATGGCGAGAAAGCAAATCGGTAAGGTCGGTTTTTGTTAAAAACCCTGACATTCTGGGAAATGATCATCTGAAATTAAAATTAGTCTGTTTGTATTTAGTCACGTCTGAACAGGAACATTGTAGGCACAAACCTTCGAGTTGACTTTACGCTATAATAGATGGGCGCTGAATACAATTATCGTAGCTTAAAATAAAAGTTATAATATGATTTCTGATTTTATATTTTAGTTTATGTTTTAGAAGAAGTGATTTAATCCATAGTAATCACTCAAACAATAGTTTATGACTATCTGAACTTTAAATTTAGTAAATTTGTTAAAACTTACTGAGACAGAACGTTTTCGATTGCTATGTGCCGATCTTCATCAGTGTCTTCTGCTTGGAGATATTGGGTCAAGCGGTGACGGTTTTAAAGGTAGGTTTTCGATAGTATCAAATAGTATGTATGATTTAAATTGTTTGTTCGTTTAGTATGTTTGTACTTTGTGTTTTTGTGTGTCTGTAAATTTTATATTGTTTTAGTGTGTTGAGATGTAGTCCTAGAAATCCTACACATAAAAAAGGACCACATCTCAACACACTAGAACAATATGAAATTTACAGACACACATAAACACAAAGTACAAACACACTAAACGAAAACACAATACAAATCACACATATTATTTGACACTATCGAAAACCTAGCTTTAAAACCGTCACCGCTTGATCCAATATCTCCAAGCAGAAGACACTGCTGAAGATCGGCACATAGGGATCGAAAACCTTCTCTCTCAGTAAGTTTTAACAAATTTACTAAATTTAATGTTCGGATAGTCATAAACTATTATTTAAGTGATTAATAACATTCACTGAACGTAATGGACTACAAAATTCAAGAATTAATCCATAGGTAGTTTTACTTCATTGGAAATGAATTAATTAAAATGTTTGTTAATAATAATAGTAAATATTTTTATTGGTACATATGAAAAACTCACTTCAGTCGGCCAGTCCCACAGACATCCACTGTACAAATGAAGAATTGACTTCTGTCAGCCAGTCCCACTGACTGTAATTTTGGGTTCTATCGGATTCTGGCACTCATTTCTTACTGTTATTTCCGTAATTAAATTTGAATTTCAATCGAAAATCAATTAAGTATATTATTCGAATTATTGGCGATATTATCAAAATGAGAGTGGGAAAGAGTTAAACAGTACTTATAAAGTGACATATAAGTCTGTAACGTAAATTTACAATTTTTTTTATCTATAGTTTTTTCATCCTTAACAATAGACATTTCGCGTTAAAATATCAAACTGATCGAACTGAAGCATTTGCACTAAACGTATTTGTTTTAAAAAATACTTAGGCTGCCTACTTCAAAATTTGAAATATAATTCACTGTATAATAAATAGTATCCCCGAGAAGATGTAGATGTTTCGAAACTCGTCCACTACATGCAGATTGACTATGATTAGATTTGCGGAATGTTTTTCTCAATTTAATGCCAAAATGCTTTCTGTGAAAATATCATTGCTGTGGATCAACTTAATTAGAAAACTTGCAGTGATAAATTGAAGTCCTCGCTGCGTGCTCATCCCGTAGGATAGGAGAAAGTTAGTCCTTAGCACTCAACTTAGTGTCTTATTAAACTTAGATGTAGAAAGTTTTTATTAAATAACTTTCTTTCACGATCGTAATGTAACTAAGAACTATGTTTTATACTCTTTGGAAGTGAGTAATAACATATTGAATTTTAATTTTTATTTCGAGTAATATAATTACCAGGCAATTCCCACCTGACGCGTTACGGAGTACCTCCATCAGTCAGACTTATTATGAACTTAAGGAGTTCACCCAGTATGAAATGGCTGTTTGTCCAAAAACGCTTGCAACACACTGAGAAAAGAAATACTACGAATGAAGACTGCGTAGTATATCGAAATACTACAGTGTGGTCGTGTTTTGTGAAAAACTTGAAGAAGTAAAAGTATGTTAAAACAGAAGAGTGTAGCAGAGAAGCACTTAGTCTCTCAGCTCTTATCTCTTTTGCCAAGGAACAGAGTTTTAGAGATCTACAGTCCACGTAATGATAATCCTGTCACCACGAATCCAACCTCAGACTTGTGACTTCCATCCGGGTGACTAGCGACAGCATCAAGGAGGGGCTAGGAGCCACGGTACCAGTATGTAAGAGTTTTTCGATCTTACTATAAAGCCACCGGGCCGAAACTGGGACGAGCCGAACTCCACCAGTGACTACTTCCAGAACTACTCGGGACCAGTAGAACCTTCCGATCTGTAGTATCTCAATATCCCGTCTGATTAGTTTGTTAAACGTTGTGCAATCGGACCTTTATCCACTTACGGTGGCCTTACTTTAGGAAAGGACCCCCAGATTAGGGACTTGGTCCTAGGAGGCATACCTTGAAAACATCAAAATACTACATCAGAAAACTACGTCATGAAGAACGCAACAGTGGAGAGTTGAGACTATAACGACGTATTTCATAAAACCAACGAAAAAACCCTGCTCCACTCAAGGCATGAGGACTTCCGGCTAAGACCGAATCTTGCATAAAACTAACTGAAAATTCTTGTAAAGGGCAAGGTAACCCCCCTCTCCGAAGCGTTTAAATTCATTTACAGCTAAGGAAGGGAGTTTAACTTTAAACTACTCCTCATTAGGAATACTAGGTATTACTAGACCGGAATACGTAATGACTTCTGACTTTGTATACAAAGCGAAGTATGAAGTATTCCTTGCCTGGAATTATGAATGGCAAAATAAAAAATGGAAACAAGCCGAGGGAAATCAAGAACACTGTCCGTCCATGGATATCTTAAGTTCGTTCGATTCGTAGAGATGAAGTGGTGGTTACTCGTCTTCGCATAGGCCACTGATTGTTAACGCATGGATAGTTAATGCAACACGAAAAACCACACTTATCTCAGTTTTGTGGCGGTACCATTACATTCAAGCATATTTTGCTTGAGTGTGATGAGGTAACCGATTAATATATACGTTACGATCTTCGAGAGAGTTTAAAGGTGGTTTTAAGAGGCAATGTCAAAGCCATCGACAGTATTTAAATCCTCTGAATCTATTCAATGATATTTAAAATCTTGTCCGTCTAGTGTTAGTTATTTTAATTTATAATTATTATAATTTAATTCTTTAATTTCAACCAGTTTAGTTTTAGTTAATCAATTGTAGAGTTCGATTAGTTTCAACTAATCAATATAATTTTAGTATTTAGTTTTAATTTAAGTAATCGAAATGGCTGCTCTGATTTTATTAGTAGTTCAGATTTTAGAAATAGTTTAGTTCAGCATACACAATCTGTTCTTGACGATGACAACCTTATTGGCTTTTCACAGAAAAACGTATCTACAACTAGACCGAGTAAACATTTCGCACAGAAAATATCCACAATACTGCTACCGAACTGGTAGTACCTCTCTCTTCGGCTGCGATGTCTACTAGGTCAGGTAATAATAATTGGCTTTTTAAAAATTTGTTGCATTAAATAAAAATAATAATTTAAGATTAGATATAATTAAGGTAATATTTATTGTAAACATTTTGGTAACCTAAACCTTATAAACGTCAATGCTATAAAATAAAATTATATGACTATAAAATTAAAATTCGCTCAAAATAAAGAAATTGTTTTCGAAAACTTAAACTCTTTGAGTGCTTTCGAAACACACGGAGCTTGATGCCCAGTAAGTAATACAACGGCAATGAATATGTAACTCTTACGTATAGGGTAGGCCACAGCAGCACTTGCTTACTCGGTCGTAAAAATGGCGTTCGCCTTTGCAGAATGAAGCTATAAAAATGAATTTATAGTGAACTGACGTTATTGTAGCAGAATGACGAATCAATCTGCAGGCGATGTAAATACAAACATAAAACTAATTTACATTCCAAGGTAGAAGTTTATTATTTTCCAAGTCCTGTGAAGCTCTTTTCAAAATGTTTTCATGGTTTAAAAAACTGATAAAAATTTTGGTGAATTTGTTCGCTAAATGTTACTAAATAATTATATTTATATCTAAACTAACGTAAGTTTAAACTAATTTCAACGTACTTTAAACTATGGTAATATTTTAAACTAACAAAATTGATTAAATTATAACTTTTACTAACACATGTTTTATTACCATTGTGAAAGTTCGATTATTTGCATTCCTTAGTCTCTTGGGAAACTTTGGAGTATGAATTAATAAACACAATAAAATTCTTAAAACCACATTAATTTGGTTTTCTAGCCCCGCCCCTTTAGAGCTTGAGTCAGTCAAGAAGGTAGGATGTAAAGAGTTTTGTTATTGAAAAGTGATTGTAAATTATTTTATATAATACCTCCTTGAATCTTTTATTTTATTTTGCATGTTCATTCCAGTCTCGTGAATCGGCAGGGGAAGAACTGCATGCACTCTCACCCATGGGATCTCTAACAATCTCTTTGTAAGACACTTGTTTAGAACGGCCACCTGTCTTTGTCCGCCCCCCCCCCCCAGTGGACTCTTGTTTCACTAGCAGTTTCCTTGTTTTCAGCAATATTGTCTATACATCCCGCTCTTAGCACAAAACTCACCGTACGGCTTAATACCTTCCGATTTCCAATGGAGAGAGCACTATTTTTCGATATATACATGGACAATGTACCGAACGTAGTAGGGATACTAACCGCCAGAGCGTGTACGCTAGAGGATAGCTGCCAGCTTACACAGACCATGGTCTTAAATATATTCATTAACTTTGTTGATGGTTTGCTGCTAGCCGAAATGACTTGAGTTGTTAATACATTGATTTATGTAGTAGTTATTGAATATTTATTGTGTTTGATTTATGTTTACGATATTATATACATACAATTTGTGTAGGTAACATTTACCTAAAACTTAAATGTTGGAAGACGAGTGATTTTATTGTAAGCATTGAGTATTTGTGTATCAGCCCATTAGCTATTATAGCCTACTAGCCTGGATACAATTGTCTCTTTGTTATGAAATTAACAGCAACAAAAACATTCTATAGCCTATATATTCCTACTAGTTTGGAATAGGTTATTGTAATTTTCCCTATAATCCTAAAATATTGTTGTTATAATCATTGTTTAATATTTGTATTTTGTTAAAACTAACTAATTTAAAGTTTTAAATTATACACCAAGGTGAGTAACTAGCACTATTGATGTAGCTGTAGTTTTACAATGTACGTTTTCTTGTGTTAAAATTTTAATAATAGACGTGAAGCCTACTACTAGTGAAGGGGATTGAAGGCTTTATTGTCAACCGAGTTCAATCAAACTTTATTTATTGTGATATATCTGTATCAATATATCATATTAGGAAACTATATTTACGTCATTTATTATATTATTGAAAATACAAAATATTTATTACAAAAAGCTAATTTTATGAAAATTGTTATCAGTATAGAAAGAAGTATATAATATTTTGTTGTAATAGATAAGTAAATTACCTTGAATAAATATAATATGTATCACATTAAAACAAATGAAATAAATAAAGCTGACGAAAATAGAAAACCTTTTGTAAATATTCCGTAAAAGAAAATACATTTGTTAGAATCTAGGAAAACGACTTTATTTCAAAGAATACGTGTACAATGTGACAATGTTATACATATGTGATTTGATTTTCTTTCGTACCTGAAAACAGCGAATAGTTTTGGGTAAAGTTAAAGAACGTTATTGCATTTAAAAATTGAATACTATATTGAATTTACTCTTAAAAAAACTCTATCTCAATAAAAAAATTGGCATACGATAAATGTTTTAAACGTATAATTTCAATTTACGAATTCAATAAGTAGACATTGTATAAGTATGTGCGTCACGGAGATCATACGTTGTTCGAAAAGTAACAATAGTTTCATTTATTAAAAATACACTCATTTCAAATCAACAATGACTTCTGATGACTTGTTATTTATTAGTGCTATGTATCTCCACTGCCCTACATTCATATATTACAATATGGAAATCAAAGGCTTACTTTTGTAAGATATTTAATATTAAGGAAATATAAGGATAAGGATTTCCTTGAACAACTGAAACATCTAACTAGGCCTAATATATTACACAAAAACACTTTCCTAGAAGTAAAGAAAAGGGTGGCGGTGCATTTCTGTATAACAAGACAATACGTCATTTTTTTGTCTTCTAAACCTTGCACGAGGCTACATACTGTGATATATAGATGCATAAATGAAACATTATTCCTTCCATTATTTTAATATTATTCACAACTTATGGGTTTTTGTACACTTCTAAAGAAGTCAGCGTTCTTGAACTAATTTCTGAAGTAAGTATTTTAAAATGTTATATATTGATTCTTAAACTTGTAATCTTTAAAGGTTAAAGGTTAAAAAATCTACCTTTAAAGGCACTTCTAACCTTTAGCATGCCGTCTTCCCTTATTTTCATAAAGTTATATTAGTTTATCTTTCTTTTTTACAGCCATATAAATATTTAACGAGAAAGGAATACTTGCTGTAATGAAGGAAACTTTCCTGCTTGTGCCACTCTTTGCTACAATTAAATTAAAACTCATTAGAACTAGGTCCCGGGTTCACCTGAAACCACTATATCTCGTTACCAATAACAGCTGTGGCATAAATATCGATTTCTTCAATCACGTAGATTCGGCAATATCGATCATTCACATTTCCTACTTGTTTGTTAACGTTTATATTTAAATTATATTCAACACTTCGCCACTTTAATAGTGAATCAATATTACACAAAAGATTAGAAAACCATACTTATGTTGTCATTGATAAGTAAAAAAGAAATAAATATAAAACACTAACTAGAAACATAAAATCAGATATTGTTTAAGCTAAATTATACAATATTGTTTGCCCAAGTGTACTGAAAGAAACTTCCAAAGATCTTCTTCTGCAATATAAGCAGCTTACGTTATTAGGGTCATTAAATATATAACTTTAGATTATGTATTCATAACTTCCAGTCAGATGAAATACTTCTTTAAAAGTGACAAATATTGAAGCCTAAGCTTGAGTGTCAAGAACACCAAATTAACCGATAGTTGTAGTACAAGTTTTTGAGTTTAAAATTTTTTTAAATGTAAATCAAAAAGAATTTGGTATATAAAGTTCATATGGATTCAACCAGGTTTAAAAGTTATAAAAATTTGTAAAACCAACTTCAAGTTCATAAATTCCATATTTACTCCAATTTATTGTAAAAGTATTTATAGATGGTATATTTCAAAATTAAGTATCAAAAAGGTAGAGTAAATTTAATTGTAGAAAGGAAAACATGTCAGATTTCTGAGGAAATAGGATATGCGGAAATGAAAAAAAGTTAAATTAACCTTGTATAGCATATAAGATATAATCGAACCTTGTATAGCACATAAGATATAATCGAACCTTGTATAGCATATAAGATATAATCGAACCTTGTAAAGCATATAAGATATAATCGAACCTTGTATAGCATACAGGTATAAGATATAAACGAACCATGTATAGCATACAGGTATAAGATATAATCGAACCTTGTATAGCATATAATATATAGCCGTACCTTGTATAGCATAAAACATACAATCGAACCTTGTATAGCATATGAGACATAATCGAACCTTGTATAGCATATAAGATATAATCGCACCTTGTATAGCATATAATATATAACCGAACCTTGTATAGCATATAAGATATAATCGAACCTTGTATAGCATATAATATACAGCCGAACCTTGTATAGCATAAAACATACAATAGAACCTTGTATAGCATATGAGACATAATCGAACCTTGTATAGCATATAACATACAATCGAACCTTGTATAGCATATAACATATATATAATCGAACCTTGTATAGCATAAAACATATAATCGAACCTTGTATAGCATATAAGATATAATCGAACCTTGTATAGTTGTATAGCATATAATATATAGCCGAACCTTGTATAGCATAAAACATACAATCGAACCTTGTATAGCATATGAAACATTATCGAACCTTGTATAGCATATAACATACAATCGAACCTTGTATAGCATATGAAACATTATCGAACCTTGTATAGCATATAACATACAATCGAACCTTGTATAGCATATAACATATATGTAATCGAACCGTGTATAGCATATAACATATATATAATCAAACCTATTTCTAAATCATATTACATCAAGAAACGGTAAACATTTACTATGCTCTATTTCAAAAGTAAATTTAATCTTTTTATGTTCATTGTTAATTAATGATAAAAAATCTTCTACGTTAAACTCTTTGGTAATAAAAATTGCGAAAACATCGTCTACGTATCTAATCCATACTCTAGGAAAATACGGGAGTTTGTTTCATAATTCCTTTTCAAAATTTTTCATAAAAAGTTCGGCTATGAAAGGTGATAAACTATTCCCCATAGCTGTACCATCTTTTTGTTGGTAAAATACATTGTTAAATGAAAAATAATTCTGAGGCATACAACATTTAGTTAATTTTACATATTCGTTAACTTCATTAATCTCTATGTTATTTTCAATTAAAAATTCTTTTAACAAAATTAATGTTTCAGCAACTGGTATGCTTGGGAATAGTGAACAAACGTCAAACGATACAAATATTTCGTCTTCTGTCAGTTCAATATTTTTCAATTTATTTATAAACTCTCCTGTATTTTTTATTGAGCTGGATTCTATATTAAATTTAAAATTTCCAAAAACTTTATTTAACCATTTTGACAAAAGATAAGTTGGTGAGTCAATCCCCGAAACTATCGGTCTCATCAAATTACCTTCTTTGTGTATCTTTGGGAGGCAATATAACCTAGGTATAACTGCATTTGAAACAATAAATTTATAAATTTCATTTTTTGGAATAACTAAGTTACAACTTCTAATAATATTTACAGTTTCTTTTACAAATTTGTTTATTGGAATCTTCTTTAATTTCATGAACATTTCTTCTTTTAACAAATTATTAACTCGATTAACATAATCTTCTTTATTTAAAATTACAATAGTATTACCCTTATCCGCTTTTAAAAAATAACAATTACGATTTCTTAAACTTTTGATCACTTCTAATTCTTGACTATTTCTGGTTCCATTCTTCTTCAATTTTATATTTTCAGCAATCTTCGTCTTGCAAACTTTCCTGACGTAGTTTTTATCTGTTTCGTTTAAAAACCTTATACCATTCTCAATATTACCTATTAGCTCCTCAATACATTTCCCATTATTATTATGGAATGAAAATTTCAATCCTTTATTTATTATTTCCATTTCCGATTTGGTGAATTTTATATTTGTTTCATTTTTGACCTTATCTGATGTAGTTCTCATCAACATGCTTAATTTATTTTCTAATTTTTCAACTTTTTTCAAATGTTTATGTTCATTAACTACATAAACTTGTTTACAAAATGTGTCCAATCTTCTTTATTTTCTTTTGCTAACTTTAAATGTAAATTATATAACTCCAATTCCACGTTATTTAATTTACCATAAAGGTATTTTATTTCTAAACTCAGCCATTTCTCCTTAGCAAATTGTAAAACTTTCTTTGTTCTATAATTTTTAACTTTTATATTAATTCCTTCAATAAATTTAGGAGTTAAGAACTTCTTTTTACATGTTTTAAGAAATGTTATATCCGCTAATATAAATTTAACTTGTAAATTTAATTTTTGGAATCTGTTATGCTCTCTTGACCGAGAAGTCATATTTATAACTGTATGAAGCAACTGTGGCGTAATGTTTATTTTTAAATAAATAAAACCTCTAAACCACAAATAACATTTATTTAAACCTTATGTACATTTCGATTGCCCAGCAATCATCTTCAGAGGTATTTAAAAAATACAACTAACTTTAAGCAACATAATACAACAAATATATAGGCATAAACCGGCAACTACTTCGCCACGCCCCTTATTTAAAAAACTAGTACGACCAATCACGTTGCAGTAAATTCCCCCTCTACAACTTGGTCCGGTCTTCCCCCTCTCGTGGTGAAGAGTTACCGTTACAACTATTTCAATTTTACTCTAGTATTTCTAATACTAGTTTTTTTAAATAAGGGGCGTGGCGAAGTAGTTGCCGGTTTATGCCTATATATTTGTTGTATTATGTTGTTTAAAGTTAGTTGTATTTTTTAAATACCTCTGAAGATGATTGCTGGGCAATCGAAATGTACATAAGGTTTAAATAAATGTTATTTGTGGTTTAGAGGTTTTATTTATTTAAAAATAAACATAACGCCACAGTTGCTTCATACAGTTATAAATATGACTTCTCGGCCAAGAGAGCATAACAGATTCCAAAAATTAAATTTACAAGTTAAATTTATATTAGCGGATATAAAATTTCTTAAAACATGTAAAAAGAAGAACTTAAGTAAAATTACCTAATGAAGAAAAGTCAGGAATATACTGCCTGAAATGTAGCGAGTGTCCTCTGAAATATATAGGCCAAACAAAAAGAAATATTAAAACTAGGGCTAAAGAACATTTTTCCCTCATTAAATATAATAGACCAGAAAAATCTGCGATGGCGAAGCATTGTTTAGAGGAAGAGCACGAATTTAAAGTAGACGATGTAACGCTGTTAAAAAACGTTGTTAAGTGTAGTGAATTGGATCCATGGGAAACTTTGTATATTAATAAGAATAAAAATAATATTCTAAACAACGAATCAGGCCCTATTCCAAATTCTATATTATTGTAATTAGCGTAACAAAAAGGGGGAAAAATAATTTATTGTAACTTTTAGGTTAAATATTTTGACATGATAATAATGTGTAATAATAATTATCTGTTTTGTTTATATGTAATTATGTTGTATGTTACAAATTTTATTGTAATTATTAAGTTAGGTACAAAATTTCTATTTGTTGTATCATGTTTATAGTAAGGTTAGTAACTGTTGTCTTGACAAGTGAGCGTGGCAACGCCTACTGTATAAATACGGAAGTGTAACCTTACTTTCACCTTAATTGTAAGTTAGAATTTGTAGTAGTAACACTCACTGATGATGATGACTTGGTCATTGAAACGCGTAAGAGTAAATAAATGAATAATTTGTGAGTTTTGTGTATGTTCTTATTTGTTTTTAACATAACCTCACAAGCTAAGCTCAAAGAATATTTGTTTGCTTTAATACTGTTTTAGTTATGTATATTTTTTTAATTTCAAATTCGAGTCCCCGCACCGCTAGCTTAGTAGTAATGATCGTAAGACCGACGACATACATATTTAGCTTAACATCTTTGCTACTGTTAGAATCTAGTCAGTATCTTCCCGTTTTCTGGAGGATGTTCAAGCAATGCTCTCTATGTTAGAAGTTCTTGATTTTTCCTAATTTCACTTTGGCCAAGCCTCCCCTTTGCCTTTGCTGGGCTAAAGGTGAGCAACTTTCATTGGTGATGCTCGGTTGCTAGCCTCTGGTTTCAACTTGCCTAGCTACCTTTGCATCTCTCACTTCGCTATTAATGTCTGTTTTTGACACACTGTCTTGATGTATGTTATTTACACTTTTAAAATTGTATTTTGCTTAGTGGCATTTTTTCTTCACACTTGCTTGCGTCAGTAGGAATTAGAATGGTAATTATACGGCTAAAGTTATTGTTCATAGCTACGGAAAGAGTCCCGCACTTCACACGTCTATATTTGGAGGCGAAATAAAACAATTTATTAATTACAATGTAAATTTAATTATTATTTATGTCGTATTGTTATTTTAAAATGGTTTAGGTTGTTGTAGAGTTTTTTTAATCTTATGACTTGGCTTGTTTAGCTTCAGTTGGTTTATTATTACTATTTATATTTTTATGGATTTTCTAGCTAATTAAGAATTTTGTTCTTTTTAAATATTTACTAAAAATATTATTTACACTAATAGAAAGAGATTTGTTACGATTAAAGAAGGTAATTTTGACAAGATTGATGTTTACACGAGCCAGATATGAATCAGTTCATTCTCCTAGGCCACACTGCTAGTTTAAATCTAACCCTTTTAAATAAATGTTCCTCATTGAAATTAAATTATTATACTATTTCGTCCTTTAATACGAAATGGAGGAAGGGGCAATAATATTGTTTTCAATGTGCGTTATTAAAAACACTTGTATGTGTTTGTGTAGTACTTTGAATATGATACGATTTAAAACTCAGCTTTGATATGTGTATGTAAACGTCACTTGAAACTGATAATGAGGTGCAACCAAAATACCGTAGATAGGTCATGTATACTCATAAATATCTGTTCCTAGCTAGGTTTCTGCTAGGATGAATATTAATACTATGAATCTCACAGCCATTCCATCATTGCCAAACTGGATAGGCCAGCAATCCATTGGATGGGAGGATTTATACCCTTTATTTAGTCACGTCTATTTGCCCCTACGCTCATACTGGCCTCATCTAATTACAGTTCGTTTTGCACATTTTATTTTAATTTCATGTTATTATTATTATTATAGCTTTATTGGTTTCGTTTTTATGTTTATAAAATGTTTATATTGTTTCTAAACTTTAATAGGATTGAAAATGTTGTTTGTCACAAGGAATTTAAATTTTAGTCACAAAGGATGAATCCTCCATAAAAAATCTTAATAAAATAAACACGTTAGGCTTAAGATAGCAATGGATAGGAAAAATGGCGCCACTCTTACCACCATATATGAACGGCATTATCTAGTAACTGCAAATCAAGAGGAAGAGCAAACATTAGAGTTGAGGATGCACTACGCATTGTTTCACGGAAATATATGGCTACTCTGGGGTTTAGTTTTTTTGGAAACCACTAAAACTCGGAATACATTCCAAAAAAACTGCGTCAGAGCAGAAAGAAAATCAATAGGAAAACTGGGTAATTTACCATTTATGCTTATACGTTCTAGTGGTTAAGTGAATGATACAATATTATCTCTTAATAAACATTATAAATATATAAATAAATTATTACAAATAAGGTAATAAGATATTTTTCTTAAGATATAGGGTAAGGATCAAGAAATTAGATCGGTACAGTAAAAAATTCAAAGCTGTCTAAAGTGCCAATGGCAACTTCGTTGAACAGGTCTAGATTGTGTAACAGAATCGGGAATGAAATACTTGAGACAGAAAATCCGGTTAGGACATTTACAATAACACATCAAAAAATCTCTTACTGCAAGGTGAATATAATGCATTAATAAACAAACATCTGACTCTTCAGAATATTTCGTGAATGCTTGGAGAGAAATATCTACGTGATTTAAATAGGACTTAAAAAAATTGAGATATGTACAACTTCAAATAAAAATTAACTCATAAAATAAATATAGGGATTAATTTATTTATAAACGCCTATTATTCTTGTGACTGCACAGTAAGTATATTAAATAAGGTTTATAGTGAAACTCTTACATATATGGATTGTATTCTAACGTGAAAGGATTTCTCACGTCAGGTGTGGAATAATTCTATAACAGAAAGCACAATGGACAATACCATGTATTATATCTATCGTTTTATTTAAATTAAGTTATAATATGAGTACGAATATACAACACGAAGAAAACCGTACAGATACGATTTTTATAAAAACACGAACATAAAAAATATAAGAATAATTTCCATTTCCCGATTGAAACACTGTTAAATGATACCTAATTTATGTTGGGATCTCAGTTGGTTGGGATGATGGTTGGCCCGGCGTTAACTAATATGTTGTTAAATTACCTAAACAGCGCCGTTTTTTTTGTGTAAGGTTTTTTTAAAACCATTTCTACTAGTAGACATAGTTACCATTATATACTGGTATAATATGGTTTTCTAATTGTGTACATTTCTTTAAATATGTTAGAAAGTACATAAAATAATTGCGTATATACATTTAAATATAAAGGTGAATAAGTATAAAATTTTATTGGACAGTTTTTAAATTATTTTGTATAAATAATACTTTGCAGTACAATATTACAAGTACTTTGCAGTACAACTATTTGATTATAAGTATTTACTTAGATTGTTTGTAAGATTTGCAAAGCTGTCTCAAATAGTCTGTCCCTTTGTTTTGCTAAAATATCCTAAAATATACCTTACTTCAACATATTGTTTGCCTTTTACAATCATAATACAAATAAAACGAAGAGACCCTGGCGTGTTTGCTTTGTTCATTTAATATCATTGAACCGCAAAGTGTTTGCTCAAAACACAACACAAACACTTTACCCTTTAAAATTAGGTTAACAAAGCTCGGTGGGTTTTGCCGTTTGTACGTTATACATAATAGTAAATACATGTAACCTGTCATACCTTTCGTAAGTGGTAGGAAAAGTATTTGGAACTGAAGAAATGTTAATTAAAGAAAAAATAATAAATGGAAAAAATAATAATAAAATTAATAACGCTTAACCACGTATATATATATATATATATATATATATATATATATATATATATATATATATATATATATATATATATATATATATATATTAAATATGGTGATATGTTTTATTGTAATATAGTTATAAATTAAAAATATTTCAAAAACAAGAATACTTTTAATAAATATATTTATTCAAAGCTTTTCTCCGATAAAACACTACCAGCATCTTCAGGAAAATAATTATCTAATCTATACTTACATCATTAGATAATTATTTTCCTGACGATGCTAGTACTATTTTATCGGCGAAAAGCTTTGAATAAAAGCTTCAGTTTTATGTAATATATCCCTCTTAAATTTAGAAAATTCACAGTGGAATGATGCTAATATTGTTTCCTAAACGGTCGCGGAGAAAAATTAATTTGGAAAGTGCAGTCATGTCACCAACAGAAGACTGGACCGGCGGATCGTCATCAATGGAGGAACAACTCCAGGAGGCCGGACGAACAGATTGAAATCATTTATGAATAAACACTTTGAGTAAAAACACATAAATTAAAAAACTCAAGAGCTATATGAGTAAATTCAACTCAAAAGCAAATTATATAAATATTATAATGGAAAATTACCTTTAGAACCTAAAATAGAAAATATGTAGGAATTAGAGAACCTGATTAACGTTTATTCTAAACTAGATTCTGCAAAAAATGTATACTTTATAAACTAAGTATCTATTTTCGAAACACTTATTTTAAATTGTATAAATATATTTCTATATCTACAAAATGAGAAGAAGTTTATGTTACTATAATTCCAAAAGCAAGGTACATGTTAGTAACTAATTCTGTAATTTTAGGTTTAGACTGTAATTGTAATGGTAAAATAGATCCCAAATACTTTTGCTTATTTGACTATTTAACGCACCACAAATAAGATTGTGAATCGTCCATCTTTAGAAATTATAACTCCAACTGCGAGTATAGTGCATTGGAGGTCACGAACAACATATTCAACTGCATCCCAGAAATCAACCATTTCCTAGCCACCTTCCCCAATAAAGAGGACTCCAACAGAGCACGAAACATCACCCACCCCTCCGACGTTTTATTTAAGGATGGAGGAGTTATATAACTAAGTATTGCAGATTTAGCTACTATTAAGATGACCTATGTTTAATTTTGCTGATGCAGGTTATCTGTAATGTGCACCTGCAGACCATAGTCAAGTCTGCGAGCTTCAGAAGAGAACAGTTGTCTCCACTCCAACTGAATGTATATCGGTTGTATTTGTACATCTTATTTATTGTAATAATTTCAAAATTAAATTGTTCTTAATTACGAAAAGGTTTTGTAAAAATAAAATTATTAAAAAAAAAAATTTCCAGCTTAATGAAACACGTAACTGGGGTAGTCGGTAGGAAATCTCGGACAAATTAATGAATTTAACTTTTTCGATATTAATCGTTAACAGACATACTGCAACCGCGATAACATTGTAAAGTGTACATCTGCAACGATATCTGAAAAAACGTAGATCGAATATCTACAAGAAGAACGAAGAAGTAGGCATCACTCAAAGTGAAAAGTGAAAGTGATATTTGTTCAGTGAAAAATACGCGTTGTATTCCAACTATAACAAATGAGCAAAGTATTTTGGATTTCGCTGTAAGTATATCTGTAATTCTAATAAGTATATATTGTTCAAATTGAATATTAAGAACAAAAGTGATATTTTTGTTAGTTTTGAAAAATAAAATTTAATAACAAAGTTGTTAACAATATAATTGTAGAATTTACGTTTTATTGTATTTATTGATTTTTAATTTTGTTTTCAATATTTTCAATATATTATAATTAATTACAATGACTACCCTCGTATTAACAAAGGAATACTAGGATATGATTACAGAATATAGCGGTGAGCCTTCTACGCTTAGTAGATGTATTACAATTTGTGATAAGATAGTAAATAAATTCGTTGTAGTTACAAATCCAGACGATTTCCAAAATGAATTCTTCTTTTCATCCATTATTTCAATATTATAAGGACAGAAGAAATTGTAGTAAGCTCAAACACTTATACCTGGGAAGATATTGAAAACACTTTTATAACTAGCTATTCAGATAGGAGAGTTTTACTTTAAATTTGGAAATGGCCGAATTAAGACACGAACATAATGAATCACCCTTTAACTTCTATGAAAATATTCAGACACTTCTAAATTTGCAAATAGCATTTTTTACTAATAAGGAACCAGCTGTTAGAGATATTCTGTGTACGTATACCCAAAAATTAGCAGTAAGTGTTCTTTTAAGAAAACTCCAGGAACCATTAGGTTCATTGATGCAAACAACAAATCTCACCACGCAAAGTGAAGCTCTTAGTATATTAACCAATTATTCCCAATTCAAAAATAATAAACTAGTTCAAAATTATCGGCAAAACACACCACCTAAATTCAACATTCACCGATTGGTAAACCTGTGATTAATAATCAACCATTTCAGCATTATTATAAAAAAAATACCCCAAAATAACCTTAATAATTTATTAGGAATATACTGTTGTTGAATTTAATAATAAATACACAAAATTCTCTTAACCACAAACTTTCTTTATTTTACCCTTATGTACATTCCCCTTATGTACATTCAGTCTTTGTATGTTATCCCTATGAGGATGGTTACTTTGTAACTGAAATATACATAAGGGTAAAATAAAGAAAGTTTGTGGTTAAGAGGTTTTTGTGTATTTATTATTAACCTTAATAAGTTTAAACGATCACATAAAAAAAAAACGCTAGTTGATTTATAAGACACAACTATGTACAAAACCCCACAGCTCCTAAATCGAATAAAAATTATCAACCCACAGCGATGAGCGTTTTAACTCGTCAAACCAGAAACAAGATAACGTAAAATAATTAGTATCAATTTACAGAAGAAAGTCGATCGATAAAGTAAACGAGACGGATTCATTGTATCAGATCGAAGAACAAATGTCAAATATATCAATGACGGAACAGACGGGAAGTATTTGTAGCTAAGAGGATGATTGCGAAGAAACCCAAGGCGAGTACGATTCTTTTAATAACTTTATCGACGAAGGCAGTGCATGAGGATTTTCGAGGGAAAATGAGCACGCACATAATTTTTTAGGACTTACCATACTAAAAAGAAATTTTTCATAATGCACATAGAAAATGACACAAATGATTTACCTTGTGTTTACAACCCAAGAACTAACCTAAAAAGTTTGATTGACACAAGAAGCACTAGGTCATTTATTAAAAAATCGATGGAATTCAGCATTTTCAAAAACACATTAAAGCAAGAACCATTCGTAGTAAGTATAGCCCATGGAGTGTCAAAAGAAAATTTCAGCTGCAAATAATCAAGATTAGGAAAAAACTCGCCAAAAGATATTTATTGGATTTTCATAAAAACATTGACATGTTAATTGAACTCGATATTACAAGAGAAATGAAAATTATTTTGTAAATGATAAATAATTATTTTGTGACAAAAAGACCCCTGTACATTATTTTAACACAGAAAAACCAAACAATAATAGTAATAATAATAATAATACAATTGCTGTTCAAAATAAAACTACATGGTGAAAATAAATAAAGCTGGAACTAAACAAACCATTAAGGTAAAATGGCTTAATGTGAGCGATGGGGAAGGAATATTACCCTGTAATATATATAACTGAATAGAAATACCGCAATGTATAGTAAAATCCGAAAATGGAGTAGGTTATTGCCCAGTAGTTAATAACACAACGACTGATAAACGATTTAGAGATCAAACCAATGAATGTAGAATAGCTAAGTGATTTTACGTACGTATGTATCTTATGGAGTTGTAAACACCTCACCAGAAATTAATGAAATTTGAAGAGATTTATTAACATATTCCCTGGGTGGTTTGTGTGATATTTGGTTCAGATCGGTCCACAGGTTTCAAGCCCGAGAGCCTTTGGATGGTTCGAAAACTGATGTTTTTATGTGAGTATGTATGTATGTTATTATGGATGCCTTTGCCGCTGAATAGAAGTAAATGAAATTTGGAAATATGTTTTATTATATTCCCACGACGGTTCATGTTAGGTTTGGTGGAGATCCATCCACAGGACTCCACCCCAGAGGCTTAAGGCGGTTCAAAAACAGATGTTTGTTTGTGAGTAAATATGCGTCTTTTTATGGATTCCTAAGCCGCTAAACCGAAGTTAAAGAAATTTGTAAATATTTTTTTTAACATATTCCCAGGATGGTTCGCGTGATGGTTGGTGCAGATCTATCCACAAGTATCCGCCCTAGAGGCTTAAGGTGGTTCAAAAATTGATGTATGTATCTTATGGACGCCTAAACCCCTGAACAGAATTTTATGAAGTTTATAGGTTCTTCATCAAAACCTATATATGAAGTCATTTGTTTACATATATATATATATATATATATATATATATATATATATATATATATATATATATATGAATATATATTTGTGTGTGTGTGTGTGTTTGCTGTAACGGCTTTCGTCGGAACACAAGATCGGATGCCCCAATCTCCCGCACCTACCACGACCGCCGAGGGAAAAAATATTGAACAACCATCGCCGACCAAAGTCAGCCCTATGCTAACACTAGCCAAAATCTGACAAGGAACCGGTCTCTCGACCTTATTTTAAAAATCCTAATTCGGGGAGATTTAACACTTTGCGTACTGTTTCCCGGGGAGTTAACTCTTTTTAGGCATCCCAGCATAATTACCGTGGTGTAAGATAGTATAAGAAAGTTGTTTATCAAATAAATTTAAACTCAATTTTTTAAGTTAGTAAAACACACTGTTTTTTTTTTTATATATATAAAAATTTACTCTTTAGCACAGATAAATGAATTTTACAAAATTTATATTCTTACAAAAACCCGCTAACAGAATTTCTAAAACACAATAAATATTTTATGAATGAACTTATTGTTTCTTTCTGAATGTCTTCCTCTAGTTCAGTTGGTTATATATTTTAATGCATTTTAACCCTTCAAAATCTTTAGTTCCAAATGTAACCCTTTAAAGAATATACTTAATTTTACCACACATTTATATCCTGAAAACTTTCTATTTACAGTTAAATTTAAGTTATAGCAAAATACAACAAATTATCGCTGAAAAGAGAAACCTATAACACTTATAAAACCATAAGAAAAATCACCTGTATAAATGAATCACATCTTACCAGAAAGATACACATATTCGAAACTATACCTCATATCACAACATATTGAAATTTACAGTTTATACAAAGTCTATGCATGTTTAAATCTATACAATTAAAAACAACACCACATATTTAGAAAACAAATAAGCAAAAATTTACTTCTTGATTTTGAAAGAAATAATACAAAACTTTCCCCAGTATTTATAATAAACATTTTATAATAGAAAACCACAAATATTAACATATCAAAATTTATAAAGACAATTCACCTAATCTCAATAAAACTCACTTCAAATAAATCTCGCCATAATAATAAATGAAACGTTTTACCCACAAATGAGTTTTTCTTTTATTTTAAACCTTATGTACATTTAATTACCCTAAGCTTTTGGGACGGAGCCCTGTTGATGGATCTGCACCTAACGTCACTTAAACCATCCATAATTTAAACAATCCTATAATAATAAATTAAACAATCTAGTCTAGCGAGTTAGACGTCCACAGGACACATACTTACAAATATGTATATATACTGTAAATCGTTCTTGAACCATCTTAAGCCTCTGGGGACGGAGTCTGTTGAGTGGATGTATACCAACCTTAACATCAAGCATCCTGGGAATAAGTCAAACATTCCCTATAAATTTCATAAACGTAACGTAAGCTTCAAATGATAATAGTAAATTTCCGTTCGAATTAATCTGCTCAAATGTGTAATGAATTCGGGGTCGAAAGTTTTTACACTGAACCTTGGAACGTATTTTAGACTAAAGTATCAACAGTGAAGTCAAATTTATATTGCATAGTTATATTATGTACTTTTTTTGTAAATAGGTCTGTGTATTGTTTTATATTCATTTCCATATTTTCTTGTCGAACCAATTTGGATAAAATGCTCTATAAAGTTGTGTTCGGTAAAAACAATTTAAGGTTAAGTAAAAAAAACATATTGTGTCAGTCAACCAGTCAATTGCTTTGATAAACTATAGCAGCCTAACAGGACCTCATACAATCTTTATATCCTTGTTACTAGTATACAAAATATAATCGTTAATACAGGTAATATTGCATAATATAACTCCCGATACTAAGGCAAGGTTTTGGCCGGTCGAAAGGGATTTGACTACTTCACACTTAGAATTATTTTTAGCCGGATGACTTACTGTCTGTTGAACTTCCCTGCTTATACTTATACACATATATATAGGAGAAGCGTGGCCTCAAATGTCTATAGTCGGCGAACAGCACATTTCATGGCTTTTGTTATACACAATTTATTTGAAATAAACGAGAGATATTTAAAGTGATAATGTTTACTAATATATTTTTGGTTATTTTATGACTTTTCTAGTAAATTGCAAGTAAAGATGAAAAAGAAATAATTTTTTGTCGTAGTAATAGAACGTAAAGCTAACAAAAGTATGAAACAAATATGGGGAAGTGAATAGGTTAATGTTGAAAAGTGGCCATATGATTATCCATCTAACTGATTATTGTACAATAAAATAATAAATAAAATAATTTTTTTGTTATGAGAACAATCTTTGTAATCTATATTCTTTAGCCAAAAATATTTCTTATCTAAACGCAATCATTAAAAAGAAATAGTATTTGGTTGAAAATAATAAACTCAATAAAGGCATTCTTAAAATAAATTATATAGTATTTTAGAAACAGACAAATTTTTAGATGAGACCAAAGGCAGATATGAGCAGTTTATTGCAACTAAAATATTTCTTGTAACTCCTATAACCTCAAAGGTACAATTCGAAACGAATAATATGATACAGCGAAACACTTCTCTGAGTAGACCTATAGAAAAAAAATCTGTTTCCTTCAGTATATTGGAAGAGTCAAATTATTATCATTGTTATATAACAAAGAATATTTTTCTATGGTGCAAAACGCAACAGGGAAAAGTATTTGAAGAATTACTCTATAACTTCCAAAGCAATGAATACTGATCTAATGAAGAGACGGACATTCGCCTTTTCGAAACAAATCGCATCGTAAAGCAGCAAAACCTTTATAAAACCTGTTTCAGTTAACAGCAGTTGATGGAAACATAAGAGTGGCATTACACCACTGCCATTACAAACCGCATCATTTAACCAAAGAACAAGTGTGTTCTAATGAACTACTAAAATAACCCTTAACGAAGGCACACTCTGCAACAATCGTAAAGAAAATAATGCATCAACAAATAAGATGTTGAGAAAGTGATTGTGGGAATTGGGTGGATCATAAAAACTAACAAGACAGTAAAAACATACATTAAATCAGTTTGAAGGAAAATAACGTGGAATAAACAGGTATATTCCATTAAATTCCGTCATAGGTTCAAGAATAACGCACACAATCTCAATAATTGTTTTTTAAAGTAGACAATTTTATAAATGTAAGTTTTACAAGAAAGCTAATTATATTAATCATGTTTTGAAAAAAAAACATAATTGTAATAATTGTATTTTGACAGTGTTTTGATAAATAAATTTAATATTAAAAAGAGTAATTTTGAGAATAGTGTAATTATAGATAGGCAAATTATTTTGAATAAAATGAAACAAATGATATGTGTAAAAATATGTTAGGCTAGTAGAAAGGTAAAAATTTTCTATGCACTCATCATAGGTAATAATTCTCTATACACGGACATGAGTGAAAATAAATTAGACACTCGTCTAATTCAATTTCATAATTATTAGTCTATCTTTACAAATTGGAAACTTGTGATTTTGAACAAAGTTGTAAATGATAATGAAATATTTCAAAATATATGTTATTTTACAATTTGCAATTAGTATATATATATATATATATATATATATATATATATATATATATATATATGTATATATAATAAAATAAAAACATTTCACAAACAAGAATACTTTTAATGCATATATTATTCAAAGCTTTTCGCCAATAAAAAACAGTACCAGCATCTTCAGGAAAATAATTATCTAACCAAATATTTTTACAAAAATTAATCATATTAACTTGGGACTTAGGAGAGTCAGAGATATGATTAATTTTTGTAGAAATATTTTGTTAGATAATTATTTTCCTGTAGATGCTGGTACTGTTTTATCGGCGAAAAGCTTTGAATAATATATACATAAAAGTATTCTTGTTTTTGAAATGTTTTTATTTTATTAACTATATTACAAGGAAACATATCACCATATTTAATATATATATATGTATATATATATACAGAAAGTTTTACTAGTGTATAACCCTAATATAGTGTTTTAGTCAGAGTGTCTCCTAATGAATCCGTGACCTCGGTAAAAGCCTGAAGGACTGATAGGTGACTAATTGGTTTTATTATAATTTTAGAGGTTGGCTCTTTTAACGGATTTATTTCTTGGGATACAGTTTTTCAGAGTTCAAACTCGAGAATTACATCATTACTTATCTATGGGCAAGGTGCGGCTTAACATAAAAGAGTGGGAGGTAGTGGTCGAAGGTAAGCACAGAAAGAGTTATGAGGTAGGGGTAGAACGGTTTTTATGAAGACATAAACTCATTTCAACCATTCAACTGTTGAACCTCTTTTTATTATTTACTATTCTATCCTTTCTCAAACTAAATGAATTTAAAAAATAATTTTTATAACTTTATTACCTATGGACATGTTCTAAACTCACATGTCGTATACAATCATATGAATCTATCCTATAGATTAATCATGCAAATAATATAATGCTTGTGAGGTAATGTTTGCTAAGCTACGTAAAGTATAATACTTTTCTTACACCTGAGGTGCTCTTGCTTTTACTCTTTATAATTTATTACGGAATGCTTTTTTTATCCTTTTGGAGGAATAAATTTATCACCGTCGGTGACGCCCTGTACAGACTTCGCTTTTTCTAAAAAGAAAATATTTATATCCGTTAAATTGATTCTACTGAATAAAACTATTAGAATCCCCATACAGAGTGTTCAGACTTCAGTTTATTATTTTACTATCAAAGTATCAATATGTTACATTGGTAAAAATTTTCGAGCAACAGTTTTATAAATAATTTTTTTAATTAATGTATATACATAACCAATATACTAAAATAAGCGCAACAAAAATATTTTTTCCTCAAGCTTGATCAAGCTGAAGACTATCATAATACATCATTAGAGACAATATCTTGTTTATTATTGAGAGTTTTATTTTAATTGTGACTGGGAAGGTACCCTTGATACGTTCATAATAATTTTAAATTATTATTTTTGGTAATAATTGTTATTATTATCAAATAACTATTTAATTATGTTAAATGGATTGAAGGCTACAAATGATTATTTGTAAAAATATTTTTGTTTATGATGTTATAGGAGATATTTAATTACCTAGCTATTAACCGTGTCAGCATAACCCACAGTTTTAATCTGTAGCTGGTAAAAAGTATAGTAAGTTTTCAAAATTATAATTCTTTTTTATTTTAATGTATAATATTATATGAATTTTGGTTTTCGGCCAAAACGTATTGACGTTTACTACTCGGCAGTAAGTATTCTAGAACAGTCGACATATAACTAGGACTTGGAAGAATCAGAGAATTTAGAATTTCCGTGATACTTTTAACAACTGACCCTGCTATTTATTAAATGTCATGTAAAGGCCAGGTTTATCAAAACTGTAATCTCTTAAATTGGAAAAACGTAGTTTGGGAGTTAAGGGATGATTTTATATTGTTTTGTGCATTCATTTCACCTGCTGGATTGCCTCTCTTTGACTAAAAGGAAGGGTCTGGCTATTACCACCAGCAAGTAATAAAAAGCGTCGTGCAGCAAGATATATTAATGCGTATCTAGCTAAGTCTATGTGACCTCGTTCACCGATAGATAGCGTTACTGGTTGTATATTTATTGTCAACGTTAGTAGGACTGGCCTTACCCTGGCGCGCACCACCCCTAACTCGGCCGCTACGTAACCTAGGACTATAGGGGTAGTTTTGGATGATGCTGAAGGTCATCCCACACCTGATCCCAGACCAAGGGGTGGTTTTGACCACGTTTAGAGGGATGGGGGGTAGTTTTTCGAAAAAAAAAAATTCGGCGTGTACGTAACCTAGGACTATAGGGGTAGTTTCGGATGATGCGGGCGGACGTCGCGACCCTGATCCAAGCCATAGGGGTGGTTTTGTCCACGTTTAGAAGGGTGGGGGGTAGTTTTTCGAAAAAAAAAATAAATTCCAGCTAACTAACCTAAGCTAGCCAAAATGGATCAAACCTAACCTAACCTACGTGTTGGGGGTGACCTCGGCCACGTTCAGGACCATCTCCCGGGGTAGCTCCGGGGGTGGATTGGGGGTGGGCGGTAGTTGTCGAAAAAATTTTGGAAAATCGTGTCTTGACCGATAGGGTGAGTCTAGAGTGCATTATTGCTACTGTAGGGGTAGTTTCACCTAGGGGTAGTTTTTACAAAAAATACGAAATTGCCAAAAATCGATCGGTTGGACCAACAGACAGTACGGGATACGTGTAGAGTCCAGTACGGGCTGCTGCGGGGGCGGTTCACCTGGGGGGTAGTTCTTAAATAAAACACGAAAATGCCGAAAATCGATCGGGTTGATCGAAAGACCGTCCGAGATATGTATAGAGTCTATTATGGACCATTGCGGGGGTGGTTTCACCTGTGGGTTGTCTTCAGAATGCCAAAAATAATAGGCGGAATAGCTCCGGTGGAGGGGGTAACTTTTGGAAAGACTTAATGGTTATCTGAAGTAAGGCCTCTTAGGTAGTGTAACCCAGGAATAGCTCCGGTGGAGGGGTAACTTTTGGAAAGACTTAATGGTTACCTGATGACGTATCAGCGCTCGAGCAACTCTATGCAAGTAGTAGGCTCACCCTAACTATAGTGGTCTACCCCAAATGAATCGGGTGATGAGGGGCCCAGGGTAAACGACTGCCAAACTCAAAATTTGTCTATCCTACTAAATTAATAAACAATACACTCAGCCTTTAAGTAAAGCTACACAAGAGCAGGGCTAGGATGGTTGCTATACCAACTACCAAGACAAATACCCCCACCAAGTCCTAGGTAAAGCTACCACGGAGTTAAACCTTAGGTAAAGCTAACACGGAGCAAAGCCTCGTGTAAAAGCTATCCCGAAGTCATGCCCTAGGTAAAGTAACCCAGGAACCAGACCTCCGGTAAAGCTACCACGGAGTTAGACCTTAGGTAAAGCTACCACAGAGTTAGACCTTAGGTAAAGCTAACACGGAGCAAAGCCTCGTGTAAAAGCTATCCCGAAGCCTTGCCCTAGGTAAAGTAACCCAGGAACCAGACCATCGGTAAAGCTACCACGGAGTCGGGGCCTAGGTAAAGCTACCATGGAGTTAGACCATAGGTAAAGCAAACACGGAGCAAGGACTCAGGTAAAAGCCATCTCGAAGCCAGCCGATAGGTAAAGTAACCCTGGATTCAGGCATCAAGTGGGGGGTGGTTATCAAATAATATATGAAATTACCAAAAATGATCGGTTAGATCAAACGACCAACGACCTACATAGAATTCAAATAGTCAACAAGTTGAATCGATCAATCACAACGCGGGGGCCCGGTAGGCCTACGTAAACGGTCAATGTAAGACGGGAAGGCCTATATAACGTGTTAAACCAATATATATGACAGCCCACATAATGTGTTAAGCAAATATGCAGGCCTACATACATACTATGCTAGGCCGACATACTATGTCGGTAAATCACCGGCCAAAGCCTATATGAACTGAGATAGTTTCACCTCATATATCAGGCAGAACCACGGGCAGGCAACCGTATAATATGGGGAGTACTATAAGGTATAGCTAAACCAATATATACGATAGACCACATAATGTGTTAAACAAATACGCAAGCTTGCATACATACTATGCTAGGCCTACATACATGAATCCCTAAATGCGCCTACTATGTCGGTAAATCACTGGCCACAGCCTACTATGTTAGGCCTACATATCGCGTTAAACAAACATGTGTAAGCCACCATACATATTATGCTAAGCCGACAAGGGCCTGAACACATTATATCCACTGCATAGTTTAGCTAAACGGCTATCACACACTATCCTACAGGTACCACATAATACCTGATCAATAACACATAGTATCCAATGCATAGCCTAACGAAGGTTTAATATATAGTATCCAGAGGCCTCGCTAACGATTAACACGTTGTATCCATAAGGCCTACTATGTCGGTAAACCACAGGCCCAAGCTTATATGATCAGAGTCCGACACACATTTTCACCCCGTCTATCAGGTAGAACCTCGGGCAGGCTGCTGTATAATACGGGAAGTACTATATCGTATAGCTAACAATGCATAACCTATCACGCCCATGACGGTGGTCAGCAAATACTACAATATAATTAAAAAAAAAGTCGCGCAACCTATATACATACAATGCTAACCAATATAGGCATATATACTATGTTAAACCAGCTTGCAATATACTCTAAATAGCCATATATACGCTGTTAAACAAATATGCGCGTAAACCTACATAAATACTATGGTAAGCCAACATGCATGCTATCATACTATGTTAAGCCCAAATACATAATAGAATACATAATGTGTTAAACATATATGTGTGTAAGCCAGCATAGATATTATGCTAAGAAGACATGGACCTACAAAGTATAACACATTATATTCGGTGCATAGTTTAGCTAATGGATATCACACACTAACCTACAAGCTGCCCACAAATTACCACATAATACCTGATACATAGCCCGGATAATCATTATCACATAGTATACGATGCAAGTCATGACTAGGGCTAACACAACATATTCAAACCATAGCCTGACTAGGGCTAACACATAGTATCCGATGAGAAGTATGAATACAAAGTAACACATAATATCCGTTGCATAGCTCGGCTAAAGTTCGTCATATAGCAACCGAAGTATAGCTTGACAAACACATAGCATCTCATGAGCGGCGTGATATAAGGTAACACATAGTATCCGATACACAACCTAGGATCGAATATGACGTCATCCAGGTGGAGAACAAGATGGTGGCAGTGTTGATACCGACTTCAAAAAGGGCTATGGCCTGTGTAGGCTAGATCAAATAACCAACGTTTCAACTAAACTACTGTCATACGCGTAGTTTAACCAACCAACATACGTGAAGTTCAAACGAACAGCATTGACACCAAGTCCAAATAGGCTATGGCGGCTATGCCCAGATCAACGTATCAGCTAATCAAAATGAAAAACTTATGCTAATCAACCAACATCTACACCGAGGTCAAATGGGTTATGGTTAGTGAAGGCACCGGCAAAAGCTTTAAGCCTTAGACATAATTATAGCTATCAACGCGTACCAAAATAGCTATGCAGAAACCGTCAAGGCCATTACACATATTGTCCAGGTATGTTCTCCATCAAACCGAGTCTTTAGACACCATCTCTGTAAAACAGCTACCAATTTATACTCTACCACAATAGGTATGTCAAAACTGTTACCGACTCCTAATCTAAGACAATGGTTACGTAACGCCCTTTATCAATTTAAGACCTTAAGCGATATCTTCGTAAAGACAGCTACCAATCCATACTATATCACAATAGTTACGCTAGAGCTACCGCTGCTCACCCTACCATAATAGCTACGTACAGACGGTTAATATTGTATAACCTATCACAAGACTTATGTAAAAACAGCTATGCATAACCTGTCACACAATAACTGCGTAAAGGCAGCTAACAATGCCTACCCCTTTAAAATAGCTACGAAAAGATAACAACCAATACATAACTTATCATAATAGCTATGTAAAGACAGCTAAAGATGCATAACCTAACTCAGTAATGATTGCTATTAAATAATGAACCATTACACTAGCCACGTAAAGACAGCTACCAACATCACAATAGCTACGTAAAAACAGTTATCGATCCGTGACCAAGGTAATACTTACGTAAGACCTATATCAGTGCTAAGACAATAGCTCCGTAAGGAAAACCTACCACTTCATGAACTACGACAACAGCAAGGTGTGGACGGCTACCAATACATTACTTATCACAGCTACCAACACATAACTCGTCACACTAGCTAAGTAAATAGCGCTACGATTGAATAGCCTATCACACAGGCCAAATGAGGGTCACTAACTAAACCATCACAATATCTCTGTACATGGCAGATGGCGTGATGATCCTCATCTTTATCGCACACCTAACAGTAGGTTAGAAGCACTCTGGCTAGCTTAGGTTAGTGGGTTGAAAATAATTTTGTCTAAAAACTACCCCTCTAGACGTGGTTGAACACCCAACAGTAGGTCAGGTTAGAAGCACTCTGGCTAGCTTAGGTTAATGGGTTGAAAATAATTTTTCCTAAAAACTACCCCTCTAGACGTGGTTGAACCCTCCCCCAAGGCTACGATCAAGGTCACATCGACCGTCTGCATCATCCAAAACCACCCCTAACTTTCAAAGGTTGGTCGTATCTCTATCACGGGCATCACTGACCTGTGGTTGTAGAAGTTAGGGATGGTAACCATTGTCTTAGATTAGGAGTCGGTAACAGTTTTGACATACCTATTGTGGTAGAGTATAAATTGGTAGCTGTTTTACAGAAATGGTGTCTAAAGACTCGGTTTGATGGAGAACATACCTGGACAATATGTGTAATGGCCTTGACGGTTTCTGCATAGCTATTTTGGTACGCGTTGATAGCTATAATTATGTCTAAGGCTTAAAGCTTTTGCCGGTGCCTTCACTAACCATAACCCATTTGACCTCGGTGTAGATGTTGGTTGATTAGCGTAAGTTTTTCATTTTGATTAGCTGATACGTTGATCTGGGCATAGCCGCCATAGCCTATTTGGACTTGGTGTCAATGCTGTTCGTTTGAACTTCACGTATGTTGGTTGGTTAAACTACGCGTATGACAGTAGTTTAGTTGAAACGTTGGTTATTTGATCTAGCCTACACAGGCCATAGCCCTTTTTGAAGTCGGTATCAACACTGCCACCATCTTGTTCTCCACCTGGATGACGTCATATTCGATCCTAGGTTGTGTATCGGATACTATGTGTTACCTTATATCACGCCGCTCATGAGATGCTATGTGTTTGTCAAGCTATACTTCGGGTGCTATATGACGAACTTTAGCCGAGCTATGCAACGGATATTATGTGTTACTTTGTATTCATACTTCTCATCGGATACTATGTGTTAGCCCTAGTCAGTAGATCGCGCCCTAGACTAGGACAGCCACCCCTAAACTCGGCCGCTACGTAACCTAGGACAACAGGGGTAGTTTTGGATGATGCTCAAGGTCACCCCGGCCGTGACCCTAGACCAGGGGGTGGTTTTGACCACGTTCAGGGGGGTAGGGGGTAGTTTTTCGAAAAATTTTTTATTTTAACCTAACTCGGCCGCTACGTAACCTAGGACTATAGGGGTAGTTTTGGATGTTGCAGAGGCCTGACGCCGACCCGCACCCAACCCCTAAGGGCGGTTTTGACCATGCCTAGAGGGGTGGTAAATGGAAAAAACTAATTCCAACTAGCTAACCTAAGCTAGCCAAAATCTATCAAACCTAACCTAACCTACGTGAAGGGGGTGACCTCGGCCACGTTCAGGACCATACCCGGGGGATGCTCCGGGGGTGGATTGGGGGTGGGGGGTAGTTTCCGAAAAAATTTTGGAAAAATGTTTCTTGACCGATAGGGTGAGTTTAGAGTGCATTAACGCGTCGGTAGGGGTAGTTTCACCTGGGGGTAGTTTTTACAAAAAATACGAAATTGCCGAAAATCGATCGGTTTGATCGAATGGCTGTATGGAATATGTCTAGAGTCCAATAAGGAAGGCTGCGGGGGTGGTTTACCTAGGGGTAGTTTTTACAAAAAATATGAAATTGCCAAAAATCAATCGGTTGGATCAAATGACCGTATATGGTATGGTTAAAGTCTATTATGGACGGCTGTGGGGGTGGTTTCACCTGTAATCAGATTGCCAAAAATAATCGGGGTCCTAGGTAAAAGTCACCATCGAACCCTCGCTTGAGGTAACACCACCTAAGAGTGGGTAAAGCTAACACGGAGCACGGTCTCGGTTAAAGGCAAGCCAAGCCTAGCCACCCGGCAGCTATGCCTTAGGTAAAGCTAACACGGAGCACGGCCTCGGTTAAAGCCAATCCAAGCCCAGCCACCCAGCAGCTATGCCTTAGGTAAAGCTAACACAGAGCAAGGTAAAGCCAACCTGGGTAACCCCGGAATCAGGCCATACCTAGAGACACCCAGGAGCCGGGCCTTAGTTAAAGCAGTCAGCCTTTAAGTAAAGCTACTCAAGAGCCGGGCCAAGATGATTGCTATATCAATTACATCCTATCGACTAAGACAAGTACCTCCACCAAGTCCTAGGTAAAGCCATCACGAGGCCGACCCCTCGGTAAAGCCACCCAGGACTTAGGTAGAGCCAATAAGGAGTAAGGCCACAGGTAAAGCCACCCAGGATTTAGGTAAAGCCAATCCTAAGCTATGCGCTAGGTAAAGTAATCCGGGAACTCGACCCTAGGTAAAGCTACCACGAAGTCGCGGCCTAGGTAAAGCCTCCCCGGAGCAAGACTTTAGGTGAAGCAGTCAGCCCTTAAGTAAAGCTGCCCAAGAGTCGGGCCTTAGGATGGATGCTATATCAAATACAGCCTCTCAACCAAGACAAATACCTCCACCAAGTCTTGGTGAGCGTTCAGCCCCTACAGGCTTAGGTTAAAACCACCCCGAAGCCGGGCCCTAGCTAGAGACACCCTGGAGAAAGGCCTGAGGCAAATTCACACTAGAGCAAGTGGGGGGTTGATTGCCAAAAATGATCGACCAATCACAACACAGGGGCCCTGTAGGTCCACGCAAACGGTCGCTGTAAGACGGAAAGGCTTATATACAGCGTTAAACCAATATATATGATAGCCCACATAATGTGTTAAACAAATATGTAAGCCTACATACTATGCCAGGCCAACATACATGGGCCTACTATTTTTGTAAACCACAGGCCAAACCCTTATGACCTGAGCTATTTTCACCTCTTCTATCAGGTTGATCCTCAGGCAGGCAACCGTATAATATGGGAGGTACTATAGGGTACATCTACCAATGCATAACCTATCAAGCCAACGTAAAGGTTTATGACGTATCCGCGGTCGAGCGACTCAGGTATTAGACCCACCCTAACTAGAGGGGCAAGGGTTATGATTGTCAAAATTTGTCTATGCTACAAAATAATAAACAAAGCAATAAAGCCCTGTCGTTTCAGGGAATACGCTTGACCGTGTGTTAGACATGTACAGACTTGCAGCGATAACGCATTATCTAAAAACCGCAAAGGCGGCCGGTGACCGCTATAGCAAGCTTAAAAGTCGCACGGCTGTGTCGTTGTGAATCTAGGCTCGCGTCTATGTTTTGATTACTGTTTCAATTTACTGTGTATTGTCGGCATACCAAAGCCTACATATATATAATCAGAAATCAGTGTAAATAATCAAATAGCCTCAATGGACATCTCCTATAGCTGTAAATGTATCTAGATATAAAGGTATATATGGAGAAACACTAATAATGAGGCCTATCACAAAACGTGAATAAATATATGTTATAAAACGATGCTAAGTCAACATGCAAGCTATCATACATGGGCTTGTTAAGCCTACATACATGATAGTACACATAATGTGTTAAACAAACATGCGTGTAAACCTGCATACTATGCCAAGCCGACTTACATGCGCCTACTATGTCGGTAAACCACTGGCCAAGGCCTATATGATCTGAGCTAGTTTCACCTCGTCTATCAGGTAGAACCTGGCAACCGTATAATACGGGAAGTACTATATGGTATAGCTAACAATGCATAACCTATCACGCCCATGACGGTCAACAAATATTACAATATAATTTAAAAAAAGTTACTCAACCTATATACACACAATGCTAACCAATATATTCATATATACTATGTCAAACCAGCATGCAATATACTCTAAATAGCCATATATATGCTGTTAAACCAATATGTAGGTTAACCTATATACATCCTGTATTAGGCAAATATCCCCGTTACCCACATAGACCTATGTTAAGCCAGGATGAATGATAGCTTATATAGTGTGTTAAACAAATATGTTTGTAAACCTACATAAATAATATGCTAAGCCTGTGCTAAACAGATATGCGTGTAAACCCACATAAATACTATGCTAACCAACACGGATGCTATCCTACATAGGCTTATATACTATGTTAGGCCTGCATACGTAATCACCCTATATAGCGTGTTAAATAAATATGCGTGTAAACCAAATAAATACTATGCTAAGCCAACATGCATGCTATCATACTATGTTAAGCCTACATAATGTGTTAAACAAACATGTGTGTAAGCCTGCATAGATATATCCAATGCATAGTTTAGCTAAAGGGCTATCACACACTATCCTACAAGCTGCCCACAAATTACCACATAATACCTGATACATAGCTTGGCTAATCATTAACACATAGTATGACCCAACACATAATATCCGGTGCATAGCCTCGCTAAATAAGCATAAACCCCCCAAAATTGGCTTATCAATTATGTATGGTCTAGATATAGTCACACATGTCATTTCAAAAGTCAGCTGGAAAGAAACACTAGCCTGGTATATACTATGTTAAACCAGCATGCAATATACTCTAAATAGCCATATATACGCTGTTAAACAAATAAGCGTGTAAACCCACATAAATACGCCAAGCCAATATCCATGCTATCATAGATAGGCGTATATACTATGTTAGGCCTACATACTGCGTTAAACAAACATGTGTGTAAGCCTGCATACATATTATGCTAAGCCGACAAGGGCCTACAAATTATATCCGGTGCATAGTTTAGCTAATGGTTATCACACAGTAGCCTGACTACAACTTGCCCACATAATACCTGATACATAGCTAGACTAATCATTAACACATAGTATCCGATGCATAGCCCGACGATGGGTTAACATATAGTATCCGATAAGTAGCTTGAGAATGCCCCAACACATAATATCCGGTGCATAGCCTCGCTAATGGTTAGCACATAGTAGCCGATGCTGAGCCTGGCTATGGAATATCACATATTATCTGATGTGTAGCCTGACTAATGGTTAACACAGCCAATGCATAGCTAGGCTAATGATTAACATAAAGTATCCAATGCATAGCTGGGCTAATAGTTATTTTTAACTATGGGTTAACATATAGTATCCGATAAGTAGCTTGACTATAGCCCAACATATAATCTCCAATGCATAGCCAGGCTAATGTTCATCATGTAGTACCCAATGCATAGCTTGAGTATGGTTTATCCAAAGCATAGCTTGACTATGATTATCACATGAGTAGGTTGATTACAAACTAACACATAATAATCATTGCATAGTCTGGCTAATGGTTATTAAATAGTACCTGTTGCATAGCCAGGCTAATGATTAACACATAGTACCCGATGCATAGTCTGACTAGGGTAAACACATAGTATCCGAACCATAGATTGACTAATGGTTAACACATGGTATCCAAAGCATAGCTAGGCTAGTGAATAACTAGTGGTTAGTTTGACTATGGTTAACACACACAGTATCCGATGCGTAGCTTAGCTAATGGATAACACATAGTAACCTATGCTTAGCCTGACTAGGGCTAGCACATAGTATCCGAGGTATAGATTGATTAATGGTTAACACGTGGTATCCAAAGCATAGCTAGGCTAGTGAATAACTAATGGTTAGTTTGACTATGGGTAACACACACAGTACCTGTTGCATAGCTAGGCTAATGATTAACACATAGTACCCGATGCATAGCCCGACTAGGGCTAGCACATAGTATCCGAGGTATAGATTGACTATAGGTTAACAAATAGTATCCGATGAGAAGCTTGAATACAAAGTAACACACAATATCCGTTGCATAGCTCGGCTAAAGTTCGTCATATAGCACCCGAAGTATAGCCTGACTATGGGCTAACACATAGCATCTGACGAGTGGCGTGATATAAGGTAACACATGGTATCTGATGCACAACTTAGGATCGAATATGACGTCATCCAGGGCGGAGATGGTGGCTATGTTGATACCGTGATGGCCAGTGTAGGCTAGATCAAATAACCAAACAACTGTCTTACGCGTCGTTTAACCGACCAACATACACGAAGTTCAAACGAACAACATGTTAAGCCTAGTTCAAATAGGCTACGGCCGGTGAAGGCTAGATCAGCTAATCAACGCTGAAAAACTTACGCTAATCAACCAACATCCACACCTGGTTCAAATGGGCCTATGGTTAGTGAAGGCACTGGCAAAAGCCCTAGGTCTTAGACATAGCTACCAACGCATACCAAAATAGCTATGCAGAAACCGTCAAGGCCTTTACACATATTGTCCAGGTATGTTGTATCGTTTACAGCATGCTAACTAGGGTAAAGCTACCTTTCAGGTAGGCCCCAGGTAAAGCTACCTTGGAGGTATGCCCCAGGTAAAACCATCCTGTGGTAGGGCCTTAGGCAAAGTCGTGCTCGAGGCCGGGTCTCAGGTAAAGCCAACCCGAAGCCATGCCATAGGTAAAGCAACCTTTGAGGTAGTATACATCCTGTATTAAACCATTATGTGTGTTACCCAACAAACTGTGTTAAACCAATAAGCATGGACACCTACATTCTCTCTGAATTAAACCAATATCTATGTTACCCTACATTAGCCTACAGATTGTGTTTAGCCAATATGCACGTGAACCTGTATTAAGTATATATGGCTGTTAACCTCCACAGACCTACATACTGTGTTAGGTCGAAATACCTGTAAATCTACACACATTCTGTATTAAACCAACATGTATGATACGGTACATAGGCCTACAACTCAATAAACAGTTTCATTGCAGGTGTAGATCATACTCACAGACAAATAAATGCTTCTTTAAAACCTATAGATTAATGCTGTTATGACCGCGATAGCGCACTCTGGACATAACCGCAGCAAATGACGTCAAACAAAATGTCGGTCAAGATGGCGTCCGGAACATCGGTAGGTCATCTGTATAGGATTAACTCTTGCTATAACAGTAGCCCATCTGCAGAATAACCTCGGGAAATGCCTTAGGCCTGTTGTGGTATGTCCTATGACCATGATCAGACGCTAGTCAAACAGGATTTATCATTTATCCCCTAGGTCGAGTATCGAATCTGCCCATCTACAGGGCTGATAAAAGAGGAAGATCATCACGGCCTCTAGCATGTCTAAGGTACAGTATAGGATCATCCCGGCATCTAGTATGTCTAAGGTGGTACCACCAATACACTCTGTACGGAAGAGGATCATACAGGAATCTAGCATGTCTAAGCTAGCACTTCCAACATACTCTGGTACAGTATAGGATCATCCCGGCCTCTAGCATGTACAGAGATATTGTGATGGGGTATGCATTGGTAGATGTCCTTACGGAGCACTTGTCTTAGCTCATGCACTAACATAGGTCTTCACGTGAATGTTTTTATGGAGCTATTGTGCTACGGTATGATATTGTAGCTGTCTTCACGGGGCTATGATGATCCATTGACTTTACGAAACTATTGGCTTAGGTCAGGCATTTGTAGATGTCTATACGTAGCTATTGCCATTGGTCATTCGCCGATAGAGGTAATTATATACTTTGGTCAGGGGTTGGTAACATATTTTACGTTAAGTGGTAGCCGTCTTTAAGGAGTTATTGTGATAGGGTATGCGATATTAGTTGTCTACGTAGCTATTGAGATTGGGCATGCATTGATAGTTGTTTTACCAGTCCAAGCATGACTCTTACCTAGGGTCTGAATCCAGAGAGGCCTTATCAAAGACCTGGCCTCAAGCATAACCTTACCTAAGACCCGACTCCAAGCTGGCTTTACCTATGGCCAGACTCAGGGGTTGCTTTACCCAGGGGCTGACCCTAAGGTAGCGTTACCTAAAGTCTAGCTCCAAGGAGTTTGCTTCAAATAAGGCCTGACTCCAAGGTAGCTTTACCTATGGCATGGCTTCGGGTTGGCTTTACCTGAGACCCGGCCTCGAGCACGACTTTGCCTAAGGCCCTACCACAGGATGGTTTTACCTGGGGCATACCTCCAAGGTAGCTTTACCTGGGGCCTACCTGAAAGGTAGCTTTACCCTAGTTAGCATGCTGTAAACGATACAACATACCTGGACAATATGTGTAAAGGCCTTGACGGTTTCTGCATAGCTATTTTGGTATGCGTTGGTAGCTATGTCTAAGACCTAGGGCTTTTGCCAGTGCCTTCACTAACCATAGGCCCATTTGAACCAGGTGTGGATGTTGGTTGATTAGCGTAAGTTTTTCAGCGTTGATTAGCTGATCTAGCCTTCACCGGCCGTAGCCTATTTGAACTAGGCTTAACATGTTGTTCGTTTGAACTTCGTGTATGTTGGTCGGTTAAACGACGCGTAAGACAGTTGTTTGGTTATTTGATCTAGCCTACACTGGCCATCACGGTATCAACATAGCCACCATCTCCGCCCTGGATGACGTCATATTCGATCCTAAGTTGTGCATCAGATACCATGTGTTACCTTATATCACGCCACTCGTCAGATGCTATGTGTTAGCCCATAGTCAGGCTATACTTCGGGTGCTATATGACGAACTTTAGCCGAGCTATGCAACGGATATTGTGTGTTACTTTGTATTCAAGCTTCTCATCGGATACTATTTGTTAACCTATAGTCAATCTATACCTCGGATACTATGTGCTAGCCCTAGTCGGGCTATGCATCGGGTACTATGTGTTAATCATTAGCCTAGCTATGCAACAGGTACTGTGTGTGTTACCCATAGTCAAACTAACCATTAGTTATTCACTAGCCTAGCTATGCTTTGGATACCACGTGTTAACCATTAATCAATCTATACCTCGGATACTATGTGCTAGCCCTAGTCAGGCTAAGCATAGGTTACTATGTGTTATCCATTAGCTAAGCTACGCATCGGATACTGTGTGTGTTAACCATAGTCAAACTAACCACTAGTTATTCACTAGCCTAGCTATGCTTTGGATACCATGTGTTAACCATTAGTCAATCTATGGTTCGGATACTATGTGTTTACCCTAGTCAGACTATGCATCGGGTACTATGTGTTAATCATTAGCCTGGCTATGCAACAGGTACTATTTAATAACCATTAGCCAGACTATGCAATGATTATTATGTGTTAGTTTGTAATCAACCTACTCATGTGATAATCATAGTCAAGCTATGCTTTGGATAAACCATACTCAAGCTATGCATTGGGTACTACATGATGAACATTAGCCTGGCTATGCATTGGAGATTATATGTTGGGCTATAGTCAAGCTACTTATCGGATACTATATGTTAACCCATAGTTAAAAATAACTATTAGCCCAGCTATGCATTGGATACTTTATGTTAATCATTAGCCTAGCTATGCATTGGCTGTGTTAACCATTAGTCAGGCTACACATCAGATAATATGTGATATTCCATAGCCAGGCTCAGCATCGGCTACTATGTGCTAACCATTAGCGAGGCTATGCACCGGATATTATGTGTTGGGGCATTCTCAAGCTACTTATCGGATACTATATGTTAACCCATCGTCGGGCTATGCATCGGATACTATGTGTTAATGATTAGTCTAGCTATGTATCAGGTATTATGTGGGCAAGTTGTAGTCAGGCTACTGTGTGATAACCATTAGCTAAACTATGCACCGGATATAATTTGTAGGCCCTTGTCGGCTTAGCATAATATGTATGCAGGCTTACACACATGTTTGTTTAACGCAGTATGTAGGCCTAACATAGTATATACGCCTATCTATGATAGCATGGATATTGGCTTGGCGTATTTATGTGGGTTTACACGCTTATTTGTTTAACAGCGTATATATGGCTATTTAGAGTATATTGCATGCTGGTTTAACATAGTATATACCAGGCTAGTGTTTCTTTCCAGCTGACTTTTGAAATGACATGTGTGACTATATCTAGACCATACATAATTGATAAGCCAATTTTGGGGGGTTTATGCTTATTTAGCGAGGCTATGCACCGGATATTATGTGTTGGGTCATACTATGTGTTAATGATTAGCCAAGCTATGTATCAGGTATTATGTGGTAATTTGTGGGCAGCTTGTAGGATAGTGTGTGATAGCCCTTTAGCTAAACTATGCATTGGATATATCTATGCAGGCTTACACACATGTTTGTTTAACACATTATGTAGGCTTAACATAGTATGATAGCATGCATGTTGGCTTAGCATAGTATTTATTTGGTTTACACGCATATTTATTTAACACGCTATATAGGGTGATTACGTATGCAGGCCTAACATAGTATATAAGCCTATGTAGGATAGCATCCGTGTTGGTTAGCATAGTATTTATGTGGGTTTACACGCATATCTGTTTAGCACAGGCTTAGCATATTATTTATGTAGGTTTACAAACATATTTGTTTAACACACTATATAAGCTATCATTCATCCTGGCTTAACATAGGTCTATGTGGGTAACGGGGATATTTGCCTAATACAGGATGTATATAGGTTAACCTACATATTGGTTTAACAGCATATATATGGCTATTTAGAGTATATTGCATGCTGGTTTGACATAGTATATATGAATATATTGGTTAGCATTGTGTGTATATAGGTTGAGTAACTTTTTTTAAATTATATTGTAATATTTGTTGACCGTCATGGGCGTGATAGGTTATGCATTGTTAGCTATACCATATAGTACTTCCCGTATTATACGGTTGCCAGGTTCTACCTGATAGACGAGGTGAAACTAGCTCAGATCATATAGGCCTTGGCCAGTGGTTTACCGACATAGTAGGCGCATGTAAGTCGGCTTGGCATAGTATGCAGGTTTACACGCATGTTTGTTTAACACATTATGTGTACTATCATGTATGTAGGCTTAACAAGCCCATGTATGATAGCTTGCATGTTGACTTAGCATCGTTTTATAACATATATTTATTCACGTTTTGTGATAGGCCTCATTATTAGTGTTTCTCCATATATACCTTTATATCTAGATACATTTACAGCTATAGGAGATGTCCATTGAGGCTATTTGATTATTTACACTGATTTCTGATTATATATATGTAGGCTTTGGTATGCCGACAATACACAGTAAATTGAAACAGTAATCAAAACATAGACGCGAGCCTAGATTCACAACGACACAGCCGTGCGACTTTTAAGCTTGCTATAGCGGTCACCGGCCGCCTTTGCGGTTTTTAGATAATGCGTTATCGCTGCAAGTCTGTACATGTCTAACACACGGTCAAGCGTATTCCCTGAAACGACAGGGCTTTATTGCTTTGTTTATTATTTTGTAGCATAGACAAATTTTGACAATCATAACCCTTGCCCCTCTAGTTAGGGTGGGTCTAATACCTGAGTCGCTCGACCGCGGATACGTCATAAACCTTTACGTTGGCTTGATAGGTTATGCATTGGTAGATGTACCCTATAGTACCTCCCATATTATACGGTTGCCAGGATCAACCTGATAGAAGAGGTGAAAATAGCTCAGGTCATAATGGTTTTGGCCAGTGATTTACAGACATAGTAGGCGCATTTAGGGATTCATGTATGTAGGCCTAGCATAGTATGTATGCAAGCTTGCGTATTTGTTTAACACATTATGTGGGCTATCGTATATATTGGTTTAGCTATACCTTATAGTACTCCCCATATTATACGGTTGCCTGCCCGTGGTTCTACCTGATATATGAGGTGAAACTATCTCAGTTCATATAGGCTTTGGCCGGTGATTTACCGACATAGTATGTCGGCCTAGCATAGTATGTATGTAGGCTTGCATATTTGTTTAACACATTATATGGGCTGTCATATATATAGGTTTAACACGTTATATAGGCCTTCTCGTCTTACATTGACCGTTTACGTAGGCCTACCGGGCCCCTGCGTTGTGATTGGTTGATTCAACTTGTTGACTATTTGAACTCTATGTACGTCGTTGGTCGTTTGATCTAACCGATCATTTTTGGGTAATTTCATTTGATAACCACCCCCCACTTGTTGCCTGGATCCAAGGTTACTTTACCTATCGGCAGGCTTCGAGATGGCTTTTACCTGAGTCCTTGCTCCGTGTTTGCTTTACCTATGGTCTAACTCCATGGTAGCTTTACCTAAGCCCCGACACCGTGGTAGCTTTACCGTTGGTCTGCCTCAATGGTAGCTTTACCTAGGGCATGACTTCGGGATAGCTTTTACCCGAGGCTTTGCTTCGTGTTAGCTTTACCTAGGGTTTAACTCCGTGGTAGCTTTACCGGAGGTCTAGTTCATGGGTTACTTTACCTAGGGCGTGGCTTCGGGATAGCTTTTACCCGAGGCCTTGCTTCTTGTTAGCTTTACCTAAGGTCTAACTCCGTGGTAGCTTTACCTAGGACTTGGTGGAGGTATTTGTCTTGGTCGATAGGTTGTAATTGATATAGCATCCAGCCTGGCCGGACTCTTGGGTAGCTTTACTTAAGGTCTACCTCCAAAGAGGCTTTACCTAAGACCAGGCTCAAAGGTAGCTTTACCTTAGGCCTTTTCTTCAGGGGGCTTTACTTAAGGGCCTATCTTGGGTTGGCTAAATCCCCGCTGCAGGGATGCTATGCCTGAGGTTTGGGTGGGTCTACCTCCAAGATAGTGTGTTAACTCTGCAGGTTTGCCCCTTGCCCCTGCATCCGCCAATTTATTTAGGGTAGACCACTCTAGTTAGGGTATGCCTACTACTTGCCTAGACTCGCTCAAGCGCTGATACGTCATCAGATAACCGTTAAATCTTTCCAAAAGTTACCCCCACCACCGGAGCTATTCCGGGGTTACTTTACCTAAGGGTCGGCCTTGAGATGCCTTTACCCGAGGGCTAGCTCCGTGTTAGCTTTACCTAAGGCCTAGCTGCCGGGTGGCTGGGCTAGGTTTGGCCTTAACCAATAGCGTGCTCCATATTGGCTCTACCTTGGCGGCTTTAACTAATGCCCGGGTGACTTTTACCTAGGACCCCGATTATTTTTGACAATCTGAAAACAGGTGCACCCGCCCCCACAACGGTCCATTATAGACTTTAACCATACCATATACGGTCATTTGATCCAGCCGGTCGATTTTCGGCAATTTCATATTTTTTGTAAAAACTACCCCTAGGTAAACCGCCCCCGCAGCAGCCCGTAATGGACTCTACACGTATCCCGTACTGTCTGTTGATCCAACCGTTCGATTTTCGGCATTTTCGTATTTTTTGTAAAAACTACCCCTAGGTGAAACTACCCCTACAATAGCGATAATACACTCTAAACTCATCCTATCGGTCAAGACACGATTTTCCAAAATTTTTTCGAAAACTACCCCCCACCCCCCAATCCACCCCCGGAGCTACCCCCGGTGATGGTCCTGAACGTAGCCGAGGTCACCCCATACACTTAGGTTAGGTTAGGTTTGATCCAGTTTGGCTGGCCTAGGTTAGTGTGTTGGAAATAATTTTTTTCGAAAAACTACCCCCTACCCCTCTAGACGCGGTCGAAACCACCCCCAAAGCTAGGGTCGGGGTCACGACGTCCGCCCGCATCATCCAAAACTACCCCTATATTCCTAGGTTACGTAGCGGCCGATTTTGTTTTTTTTTTTTTCGAAAAACTACCCCCCACCCCCCTGAACGTGGTCGAAACCACCCCCGGGTCTAGGGTCACGGCCGGGATGACCTTGAGCATCATCCAAAACTACCCCTATAGTCCTAGGTTACGTAGCGGTCGAGTTTAGGGGTGGGCGCGCTATTCTATGCCCTGTTCTACTCTAGTCAGGCTATGGTTTGAATATGTTGTGTTAGCCCTAGTCATGACTTGCATCGTATACTATGTGATAATGATTATCCGGGCTATGTATCAGGTATTATGTGGTAATTTGTGGGCAGCTTGTAGGTTAGTGTGTGATATTCATTAGCTAAACTATGCACCGAATATAATGTGTTATACTTTGTAGGTCCATGTCTTCTTAGCATAATATCTATGCTGGCTTACACACATATATGTTTAACATATTATGTATTCTATTATGTATTTGGGCTTAACATAGTATGATAGCATGCATGTTGGCTTACCATAGTATTTATGTAGGTTTACGCGCATATTTGTTTAACAGCGTATATATGGCTATTTAGAGTATATTGCATGCTGGTTTAACATAGTATAAATGCCTATATTGGTTAGCATTGTATGTATATAGGTTGCGCGAATTTTTTTTAATTATATTGTAGTATTTGCTGACCACCGTCATGGGCGTGATAGGTTATGCATTGTTAGCTATACGATATAGTACTTCCCGTATTATACAGCAGCCTGCCCGAGGTTCTACCTGATAGACGGGGTGAAAATGTGTGTCGGACTCTGATCATATAAGCTTGGGCCTGTGGTTTACCGACATAGTAGGCCTTATGGATACAACGTGTTAATCGTTAGCGAGGCCTCTGGATACTATATATTAAACCTTCGTCAGGCTATGCATTGGATACTATGTGTTATTGATCAGGTATTATGTGGTACCTGTAGGATAGTGTGTGATAGTCGTTTAGCTAAACTATGCAGTGGATATAATGTGTTCAGGCCCTTGTCGGCTTAGCATAATATGTATGGTGGCTTACACATGTTTGTTTAACGCGATATGTAGGCCTAACATAGTATATACGCCTATCTATGATAGCATGCATGTTGGCTTACCAGAGTATTTATTTGGTTTACACGCATATTTATTGAACACACTATAAGGGCAATCACATATACAGGCTTAACATATTATATAGGCATATGTGGGTAACGGGATGTATATAGGTTAACCTGCATATTGGTTTAACAACGTATATATGGCTATTTAGAGTATATTGCACGCTGGTATAACATAGTATATATGCCTGAATGTTGGCTTAGCACTGTATGTATATAGGTTGCGTAACTTTTTTAAATTATATTGTAGTATTTGTTGACCGTCATGGGCGTGATAGGTTATGCGTTGGTAGATGTACCCTATAGTACTTCCCCTATTATTCGATTGCCTGGTTCTACCTGATAGACAAGGTGAAAATAGCTCAGATCATATAGGCTTTGGCCAGTGGTTTACCGACATAGCGGGCACATTTAGGGATTCATGTAAGTCGGCTTAGCATAATATGTATGGTGGCTTACACATGTTTGTTTAACGCGATATGTAGGCCTAACATAGTATATACGCCTATCTATGATAGCATGCATGTTGGCTTACCAGAGTATTTATTTGGTTTACACGCATATTTATTTAACACACTATATGGGGCAATCACGTATCCAGGCCTAACATAGTATATAAGCCTATGTAGGATAGCATCCATGTTGGTTAGCATTGTATTTATGTGAGTTTACACGCGTATCTGTTTAGCACAGTATGTAGGCTTAGCATATTATTTATGTGGGTTTACAAGCGTTTTTGTTTAACACACTATATAAGATATCATTCATCCAGGCTTAACATATTATATAGGCATATGTGGGTAACGGGACTATTGGCCTAATACAGGATGTATATGGGTTAACCTGCATATTGGTTTAACACCGTTATGGCTATTTAGAGTATATTGCATGCCGGTTTAACAAAGTATATATGCCTGAATGTTGGCTTAGCGCTGTATGTATATATAGGTTGCGTAACTTTTTTTAATTATATTGTAATATTTGTTGACCGTCATGGGCTTGATAGGTTATGCATTGGTAGATGTACCTTATAGTACTTCCCATATTATACGATTGCCAGGTTCTACCTGATATATGAGGTGAAACTATCTCTGTTCATATAGGCTGTGGCCAGTGATTTACCGACATAGTAGGCGCATTTAGGGATTCATGTATGTAGGCCTAGCATAGTATGTATGCAAGCTTGCGTATTTGTTTAACACATTATGTGGTCTATCGTATATATTGGTTTAGCTATACCTTATAGTACTCCCCATATTATACGGTTGCCTGCCCGTGGTTCTGCCTGATATATGAGGTGAAACTATCTCAGTTCATATAGGCTTTGGCCGGTGATTTACCGACATAGTATGTCGGCCTAGCATAGTATGTATGTAGGCCTGCATATTTGTTTAACACATTATGTGGGCTGTCATATATATTGGTTTAACACGTTATATAGGCCTTCCCGTCTTACATTGACCGTTTACGTAGGCCTACCGGGCCCCCGCGTTGTGATTGGTCGATTCAACTTGTTGACTATTTGAATTCTATGTAGGTCGTTGGTCGTTTGATCTAACCGATCATTTTTGGTAATTTCATATATTATTTGATAACCACCCCCCACTTGATGCCTGAATCCAGGGTTACTTTACCTATCGGCTGGCTTCGAGATGGCTTTTACCTGAGTCCTTGCTCCGTGTTTGCTTTACCTATGGTCTAACTCCATGGTAGCTTTACCTAGGCCCCGACTCCGTGGTAGCTTTACCGATGGTCTGGTTCCTGGGTTACTTTACCTAGGGCAAGGCTTCGGGATAGCTTTTACACGAGGCTTTGCTCCGTGTTAGCTTTACCTAAGGTCTAACTCTGTGGTAGCTTTACCTAAGGTCTAACTCCGTGGTAGCTTTACCGGAGGTCTGGTTCCTGGGTTACTTTACCTAGGGCATGACTTCGGGATAGCTTTTACACGAGGCTTTGCTCCGTGTTAGCTTTACCTAAGGTTTAACTCCGTGGTAGCTTTACCTAGGACTTGGTGGGGGTATTTGTCTTGGTAGTTGGTATAGCAACCATCCTAGCCCTGCTCTTGTGTAGCTTTACTTAAAGGCTGAGTGTATTGTTTATTAATTTAGTAGGATAGACAAATTTTGAGTTTGGCAGTCGTTTACCCTGGGCCCCTCATCACCCAATTCATTTGGGGTAGACCACTATAGTTAGGGTGAGCCTACTACTTGCATAGAGTTGCTCGAGCGCTGATACGTCATCAGGTAACCATTAAGTCTTTCCAAAAGTTACCCCTCCACCGGAGCTATTCCTGGGTTACACTACCTAAGAGGCCTTACTTCAGATAACCATTAAGTCTTTCCAAAAGTTACCCCCTCCACCGGAGCTATTCCGCCTATTATTTTTGGCATTCTGAAGACAACCCACAGGTGAAACCACCCCCGCAATGGTCCATAATAGACTCTACACATATCTCGGACGGTCTTTCGATCAACCCGATCGATTTTCGGCATTTTCGTGTTTTATTTAAGAACTACCCCCCAGGTGAACCGCCCCCGCAGCAGCCCGTACTGGACTCTACACGTATCCCGTACTGTCTGTTGGTCCAACCGATCGATTTTTGGCAATTTCGTATTTTTTGTAAAAACTACCCCTAGGTGAAACTACCCCTACAGTAGCAATAATGCACTCTAGACTCACCCTATCGGTCAAGACACGATTTTCCAAAATTTTTTCGACAACTACCGCCCACCCCCAATCCACCCCCGGAGCTACCCCGGGAGATGGTCCTGAACGTGGCCGAGGTCACCCCCAACACGTAGGTTAGGTTAGGTTTGATCCATTTTGGCTAGCTTAGGTTAGTTAGCTGGAATTTATTTTTTTTTTCGAAAAACTACCCCCCACCCTTCTAAACGTGGACAAAACCACCCCTATGGCTTGGATCAGGGTCGCGACGTCCGCCCGCATCATCCGAAACTACCCCTATAGTCCTAGGTTACGTACACGCCGAATTTTTTTTTTTTTTCGAAAAACTACCCTCCACCCCTCTAAACGTGGTCAAAACCACCCCTTGGTCTGGGATCAGGTGTGAGATGACCTTCAGCATCATCCAAAACTACCCCTATAGTCCTAGGTTACGTAGCGGCCGAGTTAGGGGTGGTGCGCGCCAGGGTAAGGCCAGTCCTACTAACGTTATTGTTTAACAAAATATCCATTGAATAAAATTCATACATACAAAAATTTCTAAGAAATAGTCTGTCTTATTATTTTTGAAACAATCTAAGCAAAGTCTGGATTCAAATAGTACGTTAACACATAAAATATATATATATATATATATATATATATATATATATATATTGCAATATGTATTCTTGTGTATTTATAAAGAACTAAGTCAAAATACAAATACAAGAATGTTTAATATTCCTGATGATGTTGGTACTGTTAGCCAACGAAAAGCTTTAAATTTTAAATTCAATTATAATTCTTGTATTTGTATTTTGACTTAGTTCTATATATATATATATATATAATTTTATCCACCATTAATTGCAATAATTTTACCTTGAGTGATGAGGCATCTTTCGGTCATTGACCATTGTCGAATCACTGATGTTTTTCTGTTGTGGATGTTCGGTCTGTGAAGTTGGTGTTTGTTGACGTAACGCGCACTTTTTCTTGATCTGTGTGTATGATATTTCTATATAGTATGTCTTCTGTATATGTTGTTTGTAGATTCATTAAGTTGTTGTGTATGTTTTTATAAATGTGGTATTTTTCTAGTGAGTTTAGTTCTATTGGGTTGTTATTTATTTCCAGTATGGTTAGGTTATTTTCGTAATTTGTTATTTCGTGTTTATGGGATATTTATGGGATATGACCGAAAGGTGCCTCATCACTCAAGGTAAAATTAGTGCACTTAATGGTGGATAAAATTACATACATAGTAATATATTAACTTTATATATATATATATATATATATATATATATATATATATATATATATTGCAATATGTATTCTTTTGTATTTATAAAGAACTAAGTCAAAATACAAATACAAGAATGTTTAATATTCCTGATGATGTTGGTACTGTAAATACTACAGTTAAATATATATATATATATATATATATATTATAATAAAGATGATTATTTTTTCTTGATTTGTTATAATTATTAAATAACTTCAAAAAGTTCATAATCAAGATATATTTTATTCAACATTTACAATTATGCTGAAGCTTTTCGCCGGAGTGTAGTTCCAGCATTCTCAAAGACTACTAACATGGTTTGTAAAATTATTTAAACATTACTCTAATTGATTGCACTATGTACATAAACCACTGATATCTTATTTCTTTAACCTATTTGCTTTACATTAAATGAACTATTTGTTTGATAAAATCTTAAATTCTATCTAAAACATGAAAAATTGTGTTATGTTTAGATTTAATTTGGGCATGTTCTTTAATAAGTATGTTGTTTAATTTATGCTTGTAGATATATAGGTTTTCCAGAACATTCATTTTCAAACCTTTATTAATATGTTTGATTAAATTCATATTTTGTATGTCTGGAAAACTATGGTTATTTGCAATACAATGAGTGGCCATATTCGATTTATATATATCTGGTTTTATATACGCATTGAGATGTTCTTTGTAGCGATCCTTTATTTTCTTTTTTGTTTGACCTACATAATTTTTATTGCAATCTTGGCAATTTATGCTATATATCCCACATAAATCTAATTTACTAGTGTGATTACTTTGATTTAAAATACGATTATTGATGGTATTGTTTGTATAAAACGCAAATTTAATATTAGTATTTTTAAACAACTTTTCAAGTGATTTAATTTCATATCCCGTGTAAATAAATTTAGTCCATTTTGTTTCATTTTTACTTATAATTTGTCTGTTATAATTTAGTAATTTATTCTGAACGTTACTATTCAATTTATCTATAGTCTTCCTTTTATAACCGTTTACTGAAGCTAATTGATATATTATGTTTAATTCATTTTGTCTATTTTGTTTATTTAATGGTATTTTATACATTCTATACAATAGGTTGTAAAAGCATGCCATCTTTTGATTATATGGATGATTGGAATGGTTTGGTATAATATTATCAGTAATCATGGGTTTTCTATATATTGCGTAATCTAATTTGTCATTCTGGTTATATATTGTAATATCAAGGTAATTAAGTGTGTCCTTATATGTGTCCTTCAATGGTATGTTAGTGTACATATTTTTAATATCTAAAGAAATTAATTTAGTTTTATTATCAATTTTTATATCTTTAATTTTATCAATTAAATCATATGTATTTTTAATAGCATATCTGTTGTTTAATTTTATCTTGTCTTTTAATATGCATGATATAATTTTAGATATTTTATAAGATGGTGCTTGTTTGAAGTTAATTAAAGGTCGTATTGGTTTGTCATTTTTATGTAATTTTATGAGTCCATTTAATATTGGTATTTTAGGAAGATCATTTATCATTTCATTAATATTTTTTTTCCTAAACATTTTATATGAATTTTTTATCATATTTTTTATTTCGTTTTGATATTGAACCGTAGGATCTTTTTTTAGCATCATAAAATTATTATCTTTAATATAATTTTCATTTTTATTTATATATTCTTGATTGTTAATAATTACTATCGCATTACTTTTATCCGCTTTTACTATGGCAAACTCATTTTCAATTATTTTTTGTTTTATATTATTGATATGTAAAGATTGTATTTTATTAACATCATTTTTTAATTTATTATTATTATGTTTTTTTATTATTTTAGTTATCTCATAGGTTGCATCAATTCTTATATTTTCCTGTTCTTCTTCATTTAATTTATTAATCGCCATTTCAGTATCTACAATTATGTTATCTAAATCTCTAATAATATTTCTTTTTATATTTACTTTGTTCATGTTTTCTAATGTTTTTACTTCATTATTATTAAATTGTACATTTGTTAAATTAATTAGATTAGGTGCAAATTTATGAAATATTTTTATAGGAGTCCTATTTGTTTCTTTATTTTTCAATAAAATATTAATTTTTTTAATAATTTTTTCTATTTTTATCTTCCTAAGTTTTATAATTGTTTCATGTATTTTGTGATATATATATAATTAATATGGTGATATGTTTTCTTGTAATATAGTTAATAAATTAAAAATATTTCATAAACAAGAAACTTTAATGAATATATTTATTCAAAGCTTTTTGCCGACAAAGGTGAAGATGCTGATACTATTTTATCGGCGAAAAGCTTTGAATAAATATATTCATTAAAAGTATTCTTGTTTATAAAATATTTTTAATTTATGATATATATATATATATATATATATATATATATATATATATATATATATTCAACTATCATTATAATTATATCATCAAGAGGTGTAAAATAAAATAGAAATTGATATATATCTAAGAACTTATAAATAATTACACATTAAAAATTTATTACCTTATTATTTTTATAATACATTTATTAATAACTCATTGAAAATTTCAAAACATTTATGATACAATATTTCATTTTGTAAATGTTTCTTACTTACTAAAATTCGGGACCAATACTTATATCATTCACACACAAAAATAAACAAACATTTACATTATTTCATTTAAAGTAGTAAACTCCTAATAGATAATTGCATCTAACAATAAGATTATTCTCAGTTGTAAAAAGTGAATTCATGAATACTAACCAAGTATTTACTGTCTCTGGAAAAGCACTGGAACCACTTCCCAATATTTAAATGGGTTATTCATCAACATAGATAATCAATTATTATATTAATTAACATACAATTTAAAGAAGTTTTCAGATCAGGAGCTTATAACTTAATATTGTTAAATAAATAAAGTAAATTTATAATAATCCTGTTTAAATTAGAGTACTATCAAATATATGCCTATGATCAATAATTTGGATATAGCTAATAACAGAGACTGAGAGTTTTTAAAACTAATAGGTCTATGTTAATTTGAGGTATCTAAAGCAGATTATATATATATATATATATATATATATATATATATATATATATATATATGAAGTTAATATATTACTATGAAAATAATTTTAATCACCATTTACTTACATAGTAATATATTAACTTCATAAAGTCAGTGCAACGGAAAAACAATGGATAACGTTAAATATCAAGAATATATATATATATATATATATATATATATAAATATTTATATATATAAATAAATAAATATATATATATATATATATATATATATATATATATATATCTTTAGACATCCAACCATTCCAACCATCATTGGATTCAGTAAACGTATAAAATTATAAAAAGAATGTATTATTGGCCAAATAAAAAATAATCGTACTCGAAATTTGGTAAACCAGTGTGATACTTGAAAACTAAATATGAAAGAACAGCTCTAAGATTACAAATGAATTTAACACGAAACCCCTTCAAATAGTTCATGTAAATTGTATTACCCTTGAAAAGCAAATATTTATGAGTATAATAATAGCCTCTCCAGATATGCCGAAGTATATCGTATCCTAGAAGTGCACGCAACCGAAATATTTCAGAAACTCTTAACCTTCTTTTCCCACAATGGTGTACCAGGAGTTAGAATAGCAGATAACAGCGAGGGTGTTGAATTTAATAATACATTAGCATAAGACCTGCAATAATTTAAAACTCACCTCATTAGCACACAACACCTGTAATATAACGGATCGGGTGAAAGATTACATTCCACTTTTAAAGAGAGCAGATAATGTTGTTAAATAACCAACTTGAGTTAAAGAAAGACACTATTGGAAATAAGAAGATTCGAGAGGGACATAAAAATTCGACATTGACATTGAACAACGGTAATTAATGATTATACCAACACTCAAATGAAAGAACGTAAAAATTATAAGAATTTATAAGAGAAACAAATCAAACACCTAAAGTGAATATCGAAGCAAAAAGGATTGTATCATACCATATATTTGTACGTAGTTTTTGTTTGGAAGAAACATTTACTCTGCTAATAGCTTGGAATATTATTATAAAATCATGTTAAACTATTTATCTTATACTCTTTTAATTGTATTTCAAGAAGTTAATTTGAATGTATACAACTTTAGAATGTCCTCTTGTTTTTTTAACTGTTTAACTGGTGTTTTGCTTAATGTTTTACCACTTGACTAAGACGCTGATTTCAATAGGCCTTAATGTAATAAACGATTATTAATGGTCCTCAATTTACTCGCTTTAGATTCAACTTCTTAGTAATTAGTTACTTTCACCGTTTTTGCCAAGAGACAATAAATCTCTAGACGCTCCCGAAAAGAAAACATTTCGCTTTACTCTCTAATGACGAGCGAAAGTTAAAATCTGACAACGAAGAAAAATAATCCTTGAATTTTTTGTCGACATTTGTAGCATAAGGAGGTTTATAAATTTACATGTCAAGTCACAAGAAGGAGTTTAGTAATCTGTATGCATTCGGGCTTAACGAAGAAAAAAAAAATTATAATTGCATGATAATCGTATTAATTCAGTGAATTTTATTGCTAAAAATTTTAAATATCATAATCTAACTTAACGTATCCGAATCTAAACATACCTGACCTAACGTAATATGATCTAATTAACCAAAGATATTTGGAGTGTCTCTGTTACGTTTTTTTTCATTTTCATATTTATTTTGACACATCACATTTACGTGTTTCGGACAACCTTCATCAGTTCAGACCTGTCATTAAACTCATAAGAATGGCAGATAACTATGTCACTCAAAATATAATAATAGAAAACAATATACACCTAGAATGTTATTATAAATCTAATCTATTCTAACATAGGTTTAACATATTTGGTTAGTGTCTACAATTATCTTATTAAGATAAATTTTTCAAAACCAAATCATAAATTATAATTTAATTTGATATACTCACAGAATTAGTATGTCTACAAAATATATACAAATTTCTATTCTGTGTTTCCTAACAGTGCATGATTTTTTAGAAATAACAGGAAAAGTATATTAGTTACTTATAAGTCAAATAACAGTAGAAAAATATTAAAACATTTTTTGACCATTTCCCACCCCCAAAATATTTTAAAAAAACTCGGTTACACCATGCATTCCATGTTACAATGATAACAATCCATGTTTTTTTACTATTTTCTATCTAATAATTCGGCCACTAATTTTATCACAGAAAATATATTAGTCTGAAATACTTTAATTAAAACACAACTACTTTAGATTTGATATATTATTTTTAAAAAAATAAATCGAATTCGATTAAAATTATATATTTCAAACCCGTTTCACAAAAAACATGTCGTATTTTAATATTTAATATCTATTACAAACACTTACTGTCTGTTAGGAAAGGTGTAGAAGCAATCATTTTTTTTATCAAGATAAAGTGCTACTTTGCACTTACTACACACAAACATCAAAAACCCAGTGCACTCAGTCATTTTACATCATTATTTACACGCCTTGTCCGTATGAGAAACCCATTAGGTCAACTAGTCGTATCTTATTTCTTCCGGTGGTGCAGAAATTGGTGCAGATTTTTTATTTAGGTAATTGGTGATGTACTCTTAGTTTGGCTATCTCTTTTACTTTATCGTATCTTCCCATACGACACAGCATTTCACCCAACTCAAGTCTAAACTCTGATAGTTTCATATTTGTTTTTGACTCAATTCCATTCTCTTCTCTTGCTCTCAATTGTTACAACCAAGCATTAATAACACTCAAGTCAATGAGATGATAGAATAAAGGAAAATGCAATTTTTTAGTTCTCATTAAAATTTTATAACGCCCAATAAGACTGTCCATTAGACCAACTGCGCCTATGTGTTTATTGTATTTTAGGGTAGCATTGGGACATGAAATGGTAACTTTATGTCTAGAGATTCGGTTGCACCTCTTTACACTACCAATTGGATTTGTAACAGCATATGTAGACATAAAGTGCACGCACTTATAACTACCCACAATAAAGATGAAATATCACATTTATTAACATTTGCTACACAGATATTGTAACCTGTCTTCTTCTGAACGGTTCTTATTGACAACTGGCCTGTCTAAGTCAAATCGTAAAATACAATAGGTAAGGAAAACAATAAACCTTAACTTTGAGTCTTTATAAAGTATGAAGAATAATTAATTCGTAATTAAAAGTATTGTTTAAAAATTTGTGAATAAAGATGTTTATAAAATATAATAAAGCACTTACACATTCTCAAATAACCGGGGAGTTACAATGTAAGGACCTCTTTATTAAACAATCGCTCCATGATATTCACCGATAATAACGGAGTATCCTTTAGATAAACATTCTCCTCAGAAGTGTGATTTCCAGACATTTTAAAAAAACTAATGAATTCCGTTAGCAAATATTATATTCAAACTCTGCACGACGACTAGCTCTTATTGCAGGGCCCATGAAGTTTAATATTACTTCATCATTTCAAAAAGCGGTATATTCTTAAGAAGATTGCTTTCAATTTCAATTTTTAGTAAATTTATTTAAGATAATTTAGTTAGAAAAGCTTCTAAAGGTAATACAAATAATTATTTGTATAATAATAAAATAAAAAAAGTTGGCATAATATGTTTTAGAATGTTGAATATTAAAAAAAACTACGCTTGGACTTCAAAAACTGTTTTAAAACGTATGAAATTCTATAAAAGTATAGTTGTATAGACACTCGTATCATTTTGTTTCCATAAATTAAATATGTAAAATAATGATGAAGGTATATAAAATTTGGTTTTACAAACATGCGATAATCATGATGGCATTTAAAAAAAAATCTGAAATCAAATAATGCAAGAAAACCTCATATATTATGTTTTCTTAATCCTTTAAAAGTATTTTGACCGTGAATCATAACGAAGCAGTGAGTTTTATATTTAAAACAATGAAGCTCCAAACCATCCGGCGAAAGCCCTAAGCAAATCATGAACGCATCCTTATAAAACGTAGAGCGTGTGACACTGCCTTTCTGTTTTCAATATTTTTCAGACCCAGTAAATGATCCGTTAAACCGAGTCTGCTTTTATGGAAATTGGGTAACATCCAATATCTTAAGAATTACGGTCAATGTTTATATAAAAGAGTCCGGGAAAGATTTTCATGAAGGTAGATGATAATAAAGAGCGGTTCTTCCCTAAATATCTGAGGAAGATCCTGATGGCATTAGTGATAAGAGTAATACTTTGGTGTATGTCATGAAAAATCTATTTAGTAACACACTTTCTTGTTTAAAGGTTTAGTGTCAAAATATTTTTCTAAAATATACCCATTCAAAATATGTACTTAAATATCTGACTTTTCGTTCTTCATGTCACATATGTTTGTAAATGTCCATTAGCATTCATCTTTCTCTCTAGGTTAATTTCTATATACGTCCCCATCTTCTATATTAGGGCAAGACAACAAGAAATTCTGTAAATTTATTGGCTTTATTTTCCCTTTATTTTCTAAATATTTTCAAAAATGAAGCTGGTTTAGGCTGTTCAGTAAATTTTCCAAAATTTTAATACTACGTAGAACCTTACGAATATTCTGCATATGGTTAATCAAGCACTGCTTTAACCATAAACCAATAGCAATAACTTTCCAATAGCCTTATCAACTTAAATATTGGTGTTTATATGAAGAAATTTATGATGGTTAATTAATTTAAAACGAATTACAAAAACAATTATGATTGTTTGGTGTACTATATAGTTTGCTCGTCGGCCAATGATTTTGGAACAAAAATCAACCTCTATCAATTTATTTTAGAAGTATAAAAACTCAACATGTGCTTTGCAATTTTTATTTTATTCTCATACGATATTTCTCTAGCTGCCATTCCTATACATGCTTAACCCGTTGGAGCTTTTTTTTGTTACTATAAATAGAACACAATTTATCCGGTAAAGCCAAATGGTTATAAAAATGAACTAAGTATTGATTTCTTTCTGCAGGCGCCAAATATAGAACCATAGGTTCCTGGTTATGGAATAAGCAGAATGTAGTTTGGGGGTTATCGACCCTACGTTACGGAAAGTTTTCTATGGAGGAGAATACAAGAATAAAATTTAATAATATTTTACTTTACGCTTTTTGGTAAAAATATTTTGTAATTAAAACATAAACCTATGTTTAATTTATTTTAAGTAAAAAACATTAAAGTTCTATTGTAATTTAATATTTTGAAATAGTTAAATCAATTATTTAAAATTTGTTGTTGTATTACAGAGTTTTGAGTAGTCATTAAATTATTAGTAGTCTTATAAAATAATATTCCATTAGTATAAAACCAACATTTACACGATTAGGGTAGTACTGGATAGTTAACTAACAAATAATAATATTGTAATTGAACATCTGCCATACAGTTTCCAATAAAATTATGTGTCTTACTCACTATCAAATAAATAACTTGTATTTTCAATGGAAATGTCAGTCCTTCAAATTATTGTGTAATAATAATAATTAATTAAATTTACAATTTATTGCGTTAAGTAAAAATCTCAATACGCTTTATCGGAAACTCTATCATTCCCACTGAATTTATTGTAACAATAAAAGTAGATAATATTATAACAACGTTTAAATAGTCATGGAAAATAATAAAATGGTTAAATTTTTGCTGCTACGTTTGAACAAATTATCACCTTGAAATGTCTAGCATTATGTTTTAAATTATATATATTTTTAGTAAATGCATTTTAGTATGTCTAAAATATTACAAAATATAACGATTAAATTTACTACGTTTTTATTAATAACTATATTGTGAAGCTTTATGTACTATTACACCTAATCCCGACAAATTAATACTATTCTCTTTCGATATCTTTTTTTTCTGATACTGGTTACTTTCTTAACTGTTCCCGGTTCCGAGATGAATATTAAATTGTCTACGCAGGATAGTTTTTGTTTTGATGATAGCATTCTAGGTCTTGGAAAAAACACCTTTTGCCGTGTGCCTTTACGAACTTTTTCTGATTTATTTTCGAAATGCCATGCAGTGGTAAGGCTGCACATAAGTAGGTTTTAAATTTAAAAATATGCAGATTTTCAATAATACACGTTACACCTTTTTCTATATCTAATGATTTGTTTGATGAATAAATCAAAAGATGGTATGTCTATTTTATTTGTGTGGAATGTTAAATGTGCATGTTGGGCATTTCAATATTTATTAAGGTATAGATCTATAAATTATTTATTCTAAGTTCTAAATTTTAAGAGAAATAAGAACATGAACTTGTAGTTTTTCAAAAGAGTGAATAATAAGTTGAACGATAAGATCTATGTAAAAGTAGTATTCAAAATTTCATTTCAGAAATATATTATTTGTGTGGAACTGTGAAGGTCAGAAGGTGAAACCCAAAGTTCAAAGTACAACTCTATCTTAAACCTGATGTATTAAATGCATTCACATAAATAGAAGCGCAACTCATGCACAAGAGAAAACAAACTCACCTAGCACTTGTGGAATGTAATACGAACACATTAGTAAATTAAACGTAATTAAATTGTTGCGATTCTCGCCCAGTGACATGAAGCAGGCAATAGGTGAAGGACGTTTCCAGATTGGCTGAATCGATTTGAGAATGAATGAATCTCGAGGTTTTATAGTTATTATCAATCTTCCTTCTCCGATTTTCTTACTGCGGTCACCATTTTGTTTGGTTACGCTTGCAATTCCAGAAAATTAAGACGTTCGAACCTTATTTTTCATTTTGGTTGTTTAATATTTCAGTTCCGTTTTGCAAGAATGATTTTGGGATATATTGAACTCCAAAGATTTTTAGACCTTTGCTAAGTATATCGGAGTTAATTTAGTGGTATTTTAGGTGCATGTCATGGTGTGTATTCATCATTGGTGGAATCAAACGTTTGACGGTGAGATTGAAAAAAAATATCTTAATACTTAAAGAAAAAATATACTTTTTGATAGACATAGCTAGATTGCCTTAGAAGTCAACACAGACTATATGCACTCTTATAGCAATTTGAGTTTAAAATGTATTTTCAATTTTGAAAACATACACCTTATTAGTGTTTTAAAGATACTCTTCGTCAACCTAGTACATGGGTGCACAAAGTACGGCCCTTCATGGTAATCATCCTAGCCCACGACGAGGTTTTCAGTAACCCCTACATTTACAAATAGGGTTCTAAGTACGGTCTAAGTACGACGATAAGTAGCGGTTTTATCGTAACTATTAATTACGTTTGCACGCATCCTTGCGAAGACGTTGTGACGTAGTAGTTGTCTGTAGATAGGTGATGGAGAGTATAATGGGTGTGTTTACTGGGCTAAGTTCGGAAATGATTGGGACCTGTCTTCAATGTCAGTAGTTCAGATAGTCACAAGGTCATTGTCAAGACACTTCTGTAGCAGTGTGTCTGGATTGTATTTATATTATTGCTGCTTTGTTCATATTGTTTTTTGATATTTTTGATCGTTACAATGACAAGTAAAAAACGTGAATTGGATTGAGAGTGTCGTTTTTTTAAAGATGAGTGGACTTAAAACGATTTTTTCACTCCTATTAAGGACAGCTCCGTGTGGCTTGTTTGGATTTTGTTTATAAGAGGGATTTAGGAATTAGCTTGCGTGTGTTTATTAAAAAGAACGACAAAATGATCAGACATTTTCAAGAATTTCAACAGACTATCACACCTTTGAAAGTACCTTTGGCCAATATTTTTAACAATACTACCGATAGAGCACTAAATATGACAGGGACCCATTCTGGTGTTGTAGGCGTATTAAAGGAAGTATTTTCTGAGAATGAAGCTGTGTTTCTTCATTGTGTCATAAACCAAGGAGATGTGTGTAAATCTGCACCAGCAAGAAACGCGTGCTTAATGTTGTTGCGAAGCTTGTTAATAGCATCCATCCACGAGACAATCATTCATTAGCACTTAAACATAGAGAGTTTAGAGAATATCTTGACTCATTGCAGTCTAAATATTATGGTGTACTTTATCACACTAAGGTAAGATCTCTCACTGTAGGACGGGTTTTTGAATGGTCTAAATGACGAAATAATCTTTTTCATGGAAGAAAAAGGAATGTAGGAGTGGGAATACTTGAAAGATACTGTACATCTTCCGGACTTTTTTTTACAAATCTTCTCAGTCACATAAATAAATTGTACGTTAAACTCCAGGGAAGAAACCAATTTATCCATGATATTTGGGGTCATATGAGCGGTTTTAATATAAGATGCAATCTATTTTCCAAACAACAAGTAACAAAAGACTTTACTCATTCTTCAAGACTGAAAACTATTCCAGTTAGGGAGGACAAACGTCTCATGGCTATGAAAAAGCGGAAAATTGCATCTTGAAGAATTTGAACGAAGATTCCAACAGGACCTGAACATGTTCAGTATGTAATTTAATAGGAATTGTGAATCTGTCAAACCAGAATAACTGCTGGAATTAATTGAGTTACTATGTAACCCTGAATTGAAGCAAATATCTCTGAACGTTTCTAAAATTGAGTTGTACCCCCTGGCTAATTCAAGATCCCCAAACCTCAAATTCGGTCAGAAGATAATTGGAATTTTTAGATTGTCCTACATCTGTGAACCTGTGTTTTCTACTTTGAAGCTTCACAAAACAGCGTGAATACCTAATTACTGACCTCCATTTAGCTTCACAACTGGAAATCCATTCATCATATTTTTTCAAAGTTTTTTTTACCATTGTAGCATCAAAGTCATGTGTGATGTAAAATATAAAAATAAAGATTATCACATATAGATATTTGTTCTGCTGCATTTTTTTCGGCACGCTTGGATAAATTTTTATTTTATCTGGCCCAACCCTAAAACGTATACCTATCATAGACCTAGTAGATATTATAGGTATTGATCTATATTATTCCATTCTGATGAACATACTGACACTCGAGCATTATAGGACTGTAGAAGAGATTGTAAACGTATTGAGATCTAAAGATGCCCTTGAAGATGTCAGAATGTCAATAGGTCAAGTATTTGAGAACTGCAGACAAATTTATAATACATTTATGACATTCACAGGAAAGGAAAATTACTTTCAGAGTTGAAGTTATAGGTGTGCAAATTTTTCTTGATTCTAATAGCATTCTGGCAATAGACGAAAACAGGATGATATACATTGTGTGGTATGTTTGCAATTTCTTAAGTGATTTTATACTAGAAGTGACATTGTTGAACCTAAAATCTCAGCTAAATAAATAATGTTAAATATTCCTTATTAAATAATAATAAATGCAGATGGTAAGTTTTTGTGTTGACATCGTTTTTATAGTTTATTAAAATTAATATGTTCATAAATATAAAATAATGTTTGTATATATTCATAAAACATCTTTCATAAACTACAATAGCGTAAAACACTGTACTTATCATTGGCGTAATGAGTTATTTTGAGCATTTCATATAGTTAGACAATAAATAATAAAACCGATTTCCAGATAAAGGATATGATAGTGGTTTAGGTCTAAATGTAGACTTGATTTGGCTTCTATCAAGTTTTGCTAACGTGTAACATTTAAATTTAAACATATGAGCTATGTGTCTTGCACATATTAAAAACAGTGGCAGTCTAAACGATTTTTAAATATATGTTTTAGTCTTTAAATAATATCTTGATATAGAAAAATAAAACATTTTATGTTGCATATATCTGGCAAAGCATTCTGTTGATAGAAACGAATGACATTTAAAAACTAACGTTAGTATGTATTTAAACATGTGATTATTTTGAGGCTCTTCAACTTTTTTGTTATAAACCTAATTCCTAGGGATAATATTTTAACATTTTAATCTGACATAAATAATGTTTTTCACAGTAGAACAACTATATTATTTAGTTGAAAACAAGTGTTCTTTTCAATTGTTAAAAGTATAAAACAGCCTGTAATAAATTGCTCCTTCAGAAGTAACAATATCTCTGTATTCGCAGTTGAAGTAATAACTTTCTATAAAAAGTTACAAATTCTACATTTGGAATAAGAGATTTTCTATGACTTTGTAAGTTCATAAAAACTATAAACAAGGTAAATTGAAGCATGTTAAATTTAATATAATTTTAACAGAAAAATGGTGTAGTGAGAAAATAATCTAAAGATTTGACCTTCAGTAGCACCAAAGAATGTCTAGTTTCGTTTTCAGCTCCTATGTATAACACTTTTCAAGCTATACAATTTTTAAAAAATTCTGAAATAAATAAAAAGTGTAAACGATAAATCACTGAATACAAATTGTGTTCTAAATAAAATATAATTAAATATTAAATATTTTTCATAACTATAACTAAAGAATTGTTTAACAGTCACAAGTTGCAATCATAGGTTAGTATTTACTATATAAAAGTAAAATAAGAAGGAACTCAACACTCTGTTTAATTAGTAATCAGATTTTAAACAAAGAGAAAAATACAATTCTGTTTCGGAATTTAAATATAAGTGTGTCACTAATTGAGAAAATAATGTGTCAGCGCTGAGATGCCAGTGGTTTGGGAATACACAAAGCAGTACCAACGTGGGAGGAAGAAAACCGCAATGTGGGAGGAAGAACACCGCCTGCAAACGGATTTAATACCACAAAATTATCATTGTGATAGATTAGTTTAAGTGTTAAGATCATTCCGTGTTTACTGGCAATTTTTCAAATTGGTAAAGTTATATTGCAATTAAAACATTTTATTACAAATAAATATGTAATTTTTATAATTATATACTTTATGTTTTAGGTGGAATTTTTGCTTATATATTATGACTTCAAGTCTAATGAATGTGTCTGTCAAAAGTTATTAGATTTTAGAAACAAAGGTTTATGGGGAATATCATAAATCTGAGGGCAGTAAATAAATTAGAAGGAAAATGTCATAGAATTATAGTTTTGGTAAGAATAACGTTTTTAGGCGAACTTTATTGCAGAATTACAATCAAAGTCTTGCTTTATCAAAGATTTATCATATTTATATCTTGATTAAAGTTAGAGGTAATAGATTCAAGTTTCAACAAAACCTATTACATATACAATAATGTTTATGGGACCCACTAGTTCACATATTATTGATTTTAGTGGCAAAGCAAAACAGAAGTTAAAGCAATAAGGGGTCCGTCTAATGAGGAAAACACTGTCTCTCGGTTTTATTGGGAGATATTAATTGAAAAAGTTAATTGGTGACCTCTAGTTTTAGCCTCTATCCCTATTGGGTTAGTTACCGCTCTGTTTACTACATCGTTTGTTTTTTGCGCTTTTATACAGAATACAATAATATTGAGAATTACATCTTTTAAAAATATTGTAACGACATTGTAAAATATGTTACTGAAATAATGATTCTTTATTAACATTTTATGAAACCGTAACAAAGACCAAATCCCCTAAAAAGTAAGTGTAAATTTAATATGAACGAGTAGCAAATCTATCATTTGGATAAATTAAAATTAAATTAATTTTAAAATAATGAATTTAGATAATTTGAAAATGTGTGTGAAATTAATATTTTCTTGGAGATAACATTTTGTAGCTTACGCCTATAATATTTACAAGTAGCTTTTATTTCAAATGATTCTAAAAAACCAAGGCTTACAATAGTTTATACGAAAGATTATAAATACATGTTATATCGGTTATTGATTAGTTTATGTAAGCAATTTGCTTAACGCAGCTGACCCGATCTTACGATTAAAATATAATTTTTATTTTATATCCACATTGCATAGGATAAGTAATCAAAAGTTACATCAAAGTGATCAAAACAAACCACGATTAGAGAAGCAGTATTCGAGTTAAGATTTTCTCAATAAGCCTATTTAACGTTATGTAATGTATGTTAACTACTGCTAGTCTGCTGCTAATATTCTCCTCTTCAGACAATGTCTTCTCAGTTTAGTAGTAGGATGCTTTTCTATTACCGCATTCTTCTTGATATTAGACAAAACAATATCAGTAGCAATAAACTCCACAAGGGGAGGTCACGTTGCGATACTTCTCAGTTGTTACATTGGTAGGTGGAGGTTGAAATATTGCTAACAAATAAAATCCTATAGCACTGGGACCTTACCGTCAGACCACACAAGACAACCGCAGCATTAAACATAGTAATGCGAGTCATTGAGCCTCAAACATACACATAAGATAAGATCATATATGTCACACTCGGTCTGTGGGAAACATTTTATGTTGGACTTCAGTTGGTTGTGACTATGGCTGGCCCGATGTTAACATATATAATGTTAAATTGCCTAAACAGCATCGTTATTTGTGTGTAAGGATTTCTTAAAATCATTTTTTTTAAATGGTTACCCTTATACAAGGGCAAATGCTGGTTTTCTGATTGTGTATGTTTATACACAATATCAAGAGCACAGTGGTACAATATATTACAATAAAAATATTGAAAAGAACCCCAATACCACAAAAATAATCAAAAATAACAAATAAGACAAGTTACTTAAGATTAAACCCTTATGTACATTTCGATGACCATGCCATCATCATCAGAGGGTCTTGTTACAAAACACAATCTAGCACACAAGAAGTTACAAACTAGAATGATACCAATCGTTCTCCGCGGTCGCTATATATAAGCGTGAGGTAAGCTCCGCCCCCTCTCCGCCCTCGACCGACAAATAACGATCGGCCATCAGATTTGTAACCGAACTGAACAGTACAATCGAAAAATTGTAACCAGATTTAAAGAACATCTTACCCATATTAAATATGAAAGACCTGAAAAATCAAGTGTAGCAGAACATGTCCTTAGTAATCAGCATGATTTAGATAAAAATGTTATTTTAGCTAAATGTATAAACTCAAAAAAGTTACTTAATAGTTATGAAAGTGTTTTTATAGTCAAATCAAATTGTAAATTAATGAATGCAGATAAAGGACCTATTCCTTACTCACCATTATATACTTTACTTAAATAGCTTTCTTCAAATTACGATGTTTTAATCTAATTACTTTTAGTTTATTAATTGTTATTGCTGTAGTTTTTATTACATATGTATTATTATAATGTAATTTTTGACATAACCTATTTGGTTCCTGATGGCCGATCGTTATTTGTCGGTCGAGGGCGGAGAGGGGGCGGAGCTTACCTCACGCCTATATATAGCGACCGCGGAGAACGATTGGTATCATTCTAGTTTGTAACTTCTTGTGTGCTAGATTGTGTTTTGTAACAAAACCCTCTGATGATGATGACATGGTCATCGAAATGTACATAAGGGTTTAATCTTAAGTAACTTGTCTTATTTGTTATTTTTGATTATTTTTGTGGTATTGGGGTTCTTTTCAATATTTTTATTGTGTATGTTTACTTTAAGTGCGTTAAAAAGTAAACAAAATAAAGACGTATATAAATTTTGAAAAATCTGTGTTTTAAAACATGAAAAAAACAAATTTTATTGAAGCAATTTTAAATTATTTTGTATAAATATTACTATACAGTACGATATGTATATTGGATATAAAATAATTGGTTACATTTAATAGTTTATAAGAATTGCAAAGGTGGAGAAAAATGTCTTTTAGTTTGTTTTGTTATATTACCCAAAGATAGTCTTTACTTACACATATTGTTTGTACCTTAAAGAGCACAATACATATACAACTATGCTCTGACTGTTTAGACCATTTAATATTGTTGGACTGTAAAGTGCTTACGCGACATAAAAAGAATCAATTTAGAATTTTTTTCAACCATTTTAAAGAATAAAATATTGTATACCAAGTTAGAAAAAAGAATTCGAATAAATATTTATGTAATAGCAAATAATTATATTATTTTTAATATTGAAAAATATTATTAATGACCTTAAAATCTATCTAAATGAGCTTGAGCATTATGGTTGGTTTTATAAATGAAATCCAGGGATTTATCTATTGGCAGATCACGTTCGACTACGGTACGCACCTGGTACGCACAGGCAAAACGGGTGGGATCATATTTCGACCACAGGTGAACTGATGCGTTTTGGATCCGCAGCACCCATCATCAGTAAGTCAAAGTAGAGCGTAAATTATATGCGTCGTGTCAGGGGCTGGATGCTAAATTAGCGGCAAGCATTGGTTTTTGGCGGCGGCAACACACACACACAAACACACACACACACACACACACACGCATACACACATACACACTCACACACACACACACCCATATATATATATATATATATATATATACTGTTTCTTATTTAGGAGAGCAAAGGACTTCTGTCTTACTTCATTCAAAGAAGAAATAGTACTCAGCCCTTCGCTTCAACGGCTTATTGTCACCTAATATACATTAGGTTTGGCAAATCTATTTATCTTCGGTCTTCATAGTTGAGTCTAAGTGCGAGCTGTTAAGTCACAATTAAATTCTTAGGGTATAAAGGTTCTATACATGGTAGTAAAAGAACATTTACTACCAATATTTTTGATTTAGGTGTAGCCAAGATTTTGGTGTTACCAAAATAAAATACAAACGTTTTGGTGTACATGTTACATTTTAAACCAATAATATTCGCTTAACAATTGGAACCAACAAATAAATGTACAATTGATGTGTAATATCATTAAGGCTTAGGTTTTAAAACGTTCCGATAAAAGAAAATTAGTAGACAGAACGTGACATAATAAAACAACTATTAAGAAAAACAAACTTTGTGGAGATTAAAGTCACGATGTAACGGCTTAGAAGAACATAAAACTTAAGCTTCAAATGACAATAGTAAATCTACGTTCGAATATCTCCGGGCAAGTGAGTAAGGATATAGGAGGACAAAGATTTTTGTATTCAATTTTCAAACAAATATTAGACTAAATTAAAAGTTCTGAAAGAATTTTTATATTGCTTCACAGTTATTTTATAGACTTTGTTTTGTAAAACATGTCTGTGTACTTTGTATGTTCATTTTCTAGTTAAACCCGATTTGGATAAAATCGTCTTTAGAAGTACATTATGTACGGGCAAACATCTTAAATCAAAGTGAAAGAAACACTTTTTCAGCTACACAAGTTATTTGCTTTAAAAAATACATCAACACAAACGTATATCATACGTTATATCTAACTGATATAATAATATTATTATGGTATAATGAAATTCATTAGGTTAGAGAAAATGTTAGTAAAATGTTTGAACTTGTGAGATCGTCTATCTAAAAGAGGGTAGTCTGTTGTAAATCGCTCGGCCAAAAACCGTTACTGCACCTGACGCACCTGTAAGCCATCAATATTTATATATGTCGAATAGATTCATTGTAGGTAAACTAAAACGTACCTTGATCACTGGAGAGATTATTTATTGGAAATCGAGGGACCATGCAGATTTATAGTGAAACATCTTTAGTAATGCAGGAGAAGCACGTCCAGCGAACACCTGCTCGTGGCAAAGTTCTAGAGGAAACCAACCAACCAAAGGGAGGACTATGAAGAATGACGTTCTGATAGGGTGGACCGACATCTAGCGCCATAAGAAAGCTAACCAAATCTGAAGAGGGGATGAAACCCTTACGGAAACGATCCAAATGGAAACACGTGTGTTAGTTAACTTTCAAGACGAAGGGGAGTCAAATTTTAGGACTCGAGGAGTCAAAATACAGGTCTCGAGGGAAAAATAAGTTAAGTTTAGTAAGAAATGTTAAATTAAAATAAAGTAAAGTCGCAATGTGAAGTATCAAGTGAGATTAATAAGGAGAATAATAAAATAGAAAGTATAGTTGAAGGAAGGAGATAAAAGGGTAATAAGTGAGACTAAATAAGGGAAACTATTATTTTTTTATAAGTAATGAGTTGTATTAAATAAGGGAGATAAAAGTAGTGCGTGAGATTAGGTAAGGAAGATAATTGAATAGTAAGTGGAATTAATAGGGAAGATATTACAGAAATAAAGTCAGTTACACATAGAAGCATTTCGAGTGATTAGAGAAAGTGAAATTTACGAGATCTCTTGAAAATGAAAGGTAGTGAAGTGAAACAAGGATTCAGTAATAGTAATAGAAACGAGTAATAGGTAATACTTTATCTTAAATATAAATACAACTCTTTAAAGTTAAAAATATTAGGAACTTCATAAACTATTTACTAACTCTTTAAACAGTAATAATATAAAATTTATAAAACCAGGTTCAGTAACCTATACACGAATTTAAATAGTTAAGGTAATTTTAATAGAATTGTTATTATAATAATAAATATAACAATTTTGAAGCCTACCGGCAAATTAGAGCTAATTAAAACTAATTATATGTCACTATTTATTAATGCTACCGTTTTGAACCAGGATTAAAATAAATCATAGTAAAAACAAGCAGCGTCGTGATAATTTGATATCCCTAGAGTCAATGATCCTGTTATTATCCTGGACAAATTGAGAAACGATAAGTTATTATGTGTAACTAACATAAAAATATATAATCTTTAATATAATGTATTACTGCATAATACAACTCCTGTGACATAGCCAGAAACTTGTCCGGCCGATACGCAATTCCCTACTTGGTATTGGAGTTATTGGGAGCCGCGTGACTCACTTTCTGTTGAGTCTTCCGATGTGTGCTTTAGGTATAAGAGAAGCGGCCCTCAAATTCCTTTAGTCAGTGAACTGCACATTTCATCGCCTTTGCTATGTTTAGGACGTTATATACAATTATTTCAATTAAATGAGAGATTAACAGTCGTAATGTTGACTTATATAATTTATGATATTTTATTACTGTTTTGGTAAATTCACCTTAAGTTGAAATATAAAAAATAATTTGTTGTCCTAATAAACAAAATGTAAAGCTAACGAAACAATAAAATTATATTAATGTGGAAGTGAGTGATTCATAAGTTGAAATATGGTCACTTGTATATACAATTATTAGATTATAGAAAAATAAAATATGTTTTATTTTCTAATGTAGACAATCTATGTAATCAATGTCTTTTAGCCGAAAATATTACTAATCCTAATGCATATATTAAGGAATTGGTACTGCTTAATCAAGTCAACAAACGCATTGTAAAAACCTAGGACATTTCACATTTCGATAAAAACCGATCGTAAACACCAAGGCCTCCATGAAAGCTGCTTCAGTTAACAGTATTTGATGGAAACATAAAAGTAGCATTAAACATTACTGCCATTACGAGCCGGATGTTAACCAATGAACAAGTGTGTTCTAATGAACTAATAAAATGGCCCTTAACTAAGACAGACTGGAAAGAGCGAAGAAAAATAAAGAATCAACGAATAAGGTATCGAGAAACAAATTGTGACAATTGGGTGGATTTTAAACACTAACAATACTGTAAACATATACATTAAATTAGTTTATAGGAAAATGACGTAAAATTAACTGATACAATTGATGAAATACCGTAACATGATAATGAAATATCTGATTGTTGTGTAATAACAAATTCCTATATTTTACGTATTCAATAAATTTATAATTTAGCACATCCACTTTGAAGCAACGACTTTTACATCTACTATACGCCCTTGACCTGTCATCAAACATTGAATTAAATCAAACATTAATTCAGGTAACTTTAGTTATAACCTTCTGATCATCACTTTTTAAAACACTATTTTAAGAAGTAATAGAAAATTTATTTACTTTCTTTCAAGACGACTTATTTCATATTTTTTACGTTTCTGTACTCTATATGCATTTAGAATTATTTAGTTTTCCTAATTTTGAATCCAAGTTCCATTAGAAAATATCTAAAGATTAAATGCTGCTGTTAATGTCATCCCAGTGAGCTTTCTCACGCTTAGAGATTTATTAGTTATGTCAAGAGTATATTTAGTTTTAATTTCCATAATTCTTAAAATCTATAAAAATAGTGTTGGTCAACAACTGTTATAAGGCGTTCTCTCTTCTAGCTGTTGTTGCATAGAAGAAGTTACCGTGGATTGGCTTATAAAACGATATTTTTAGTTTTATTTTAGATTTTAAAATGGTTAGTATGTTTAAAATATATAATTTCCAAAATTATTGAAACAAAAAAAATTTCTAAAAAACCTCAAGAACACGGATAAACTAATAAAACATGACTATCTGTTTTACAAAATGAACTTTTTAAAAATTAGAAAAGTATCACCAGTTAACAAATATACGTGGATTTTAATAAAGTCAAGGTTTTGTAATAAAAAATACAAAAATATAATGACAATTAAACATAATTATAACGTACCCTTTTAGGATGAGTTTGTTACCTACTAAAGAGAATATAATGTATTTTACGTAAGCTAACCCGTGGCTGCCCTGTGAAGTGAAGCGGCGAACTCCATCTCGTGAGGTAAACTGAAATTGTACATGAAGTAAGCTATCCCGTGGCTGCCCTGTGGAGTGAAGCGGTGAACTCCATCTCGTGAGGTAAACTGCAATTTTACATGACGTAATCTAACCCGTGGCTGCCCTGTGGAGTGAAGCGGTGAACTCCATCTCGTGAGGTGAACTGCAATTGTACATGACGTAAGCTAACCCGTGGCTGCCCTTGGAGTGAAGCGGTAAACTCCATCTCGTGAGATAAACTGCAATTGTACATGTCGTAAGCTAACCCGTGGCTGTCCTGAGGAGTGAAGCGGTGAACTCCATCTCGTGAGATAAAGTACAATTGTACATGACGGAAACTAACCCGTGGCTGTCCTGAGGTGTGAAGCGGTGAACTCCATCTCGTGAGGTAAAGTGACATTGTACATGACGTAAGCTAACCCGTGGCTGCCCTGATGTGTGAAGCGGTGAACTCCATCTCGTGAAGTAAAGTGCAATTGTATATGAGGTAAGCTAACCCGTGGCTGCCCTGTAGAGTGAAGTTGTGAACTCTATCTCGTGAGGTAAACTGCAATTGTACATGACGTAAGATAACCCGTGGTTGCCCTGTGGAGGGAAGCGGTGAACTCCATTTCGTGAGGTAAACTGCAATTGTACATGGCGTAAGCTAACCCGTGGCTGTCATGATAAGTGAAGCGGTGAACTCTATCTCGCGAAGTAAAGTGCAATTGTACATGACGTAAGCTAACGCGTGGTTGCCCTGTGGAGTGATGCCGTGAACTCCATCTCGTGAGGTAAACTGCAATTGTACATGACGTAAGCTAACGCGTGGTTGCCTTGTGGAGTGAGGCGGTAAACTCCATCTTGTGAGATAAACTGCAATTGTACATGACTTAAGGTAACCCGTGGCTGTCCTGAAAAGTGAAGCGGTGAACTCCATCTCGTGAGGTAAAGTGCAATTGTACATGACGGAAACTAACCCGTGGCTGTCCTGAGGTGTGAAGCGGTGAACTCCATCTCGTGAAGTAAAGTGACATTGTACATGATGTAAGCTAACCCGTGGCTGCCCTGAGGAGTGAAGCGGTGAAATCCATCTCGTGAAGTAAAGTGCAATTGTATATGAGGTAAGCTAACCCGTGGCTGCCCTGTAGAGTGAGGTTGTGAACCCCATCTCGTGAGGTAAATTGCAATTGTACATGACGTAAGCTAACGCGGGGTTACCCTGTGGAGTGAAGCGGTGAACTCCATCTCGTGTGGTAAAGTGCAATTGTACATGACGTAAGCTAACCCGTGGCTGTTCTGAGGAGTAAAGCGGTGAACTCCATCTCCTGAGGTAAGCTGAAATTGTGTATGACGTAAGCTAACCCATGGCTGTCCTGAGGAGTGAAGCGGTGAATTCCATCTCATGAGGTAAAGTGCAATTGTACATGACGTAAGCTAAACCGTGGCTGTGCTGAGGAGTGACGCGTTGAACTCCATCTAGTGAGGTAAGCTGCAATTGTACATGACGTAAGAGCCTTAGTGAGGGATGTATGTACTTGCGTTGTCACCATGGAAAAGCTTTGTTTAAAAACATTTTGCGACCTAAATCGCAAACAAAATAACGAGAAAAGTTTATACAATTTCGTGTGAAATTATATTACGAGGTTTTGTGTATTCAGTTTGTTACAATTTCTGAATTATTTTACAAAGTTATTGTTTCTTTTTTTTATTAATAATCAGTATTAGTTTCCATGATCGTTTATTAATTTAAAAATAGTATTGAGCTCCGTAACAAGAAGAGAAAAGTATGATTTACATGGCGATTCCTTGCGTTCAAAGAGCAGAAATGGTTTATATTTACACTACCTATAATATTACTGACAATATATTATTGGGCACAGATATTTCTGAACATTGCAACTCAATTATACCTCGGCTCTTATAAAACAAATGTTAAAATGTTATTCAAATATTGTTTTCCACGATTTCGAAATGAACTTATAATTATTTACAATACTTCTTTTAAAAAATAAAATTTGTTTAGGTTAAACCTCATATTTTCTATTTCAACTCAGTATTATCTATCTTGTTTGATATTTTTCTTCAAATCTAAAAGACATTGAAAATCAAGAAAGAATTTTAAAAATAAATGTTTGTCATTTAAGAAAATAGTTATTAACTTTTTTTATTAAATTACTGAGTAATTGGATTTTTATTAAAAACGCAATGCAAAAAGAAAATACTAAAGCTCGTTTATAACCGGGATGTTGTCGGGTTTCATAATTTCCGAAAACCTAACCAGATTGCTCATAATTAAATAATAATTAAACATCAATTTCTGCGATTACATTCGTGTTACGGCTTCCTGCTGCCATTTTAACGAGTTCAATATTATTTACATTAAAACCAATTAATCTATATACACTGGTGCCTCAAAATTATTTGAACAGGTATTGGCTTTTCTATTAGTGTATGGTATAGTCGGCATCTCCTTCATGCTTCTCTTATGAAGTCTTCATTCAGTCTTATGACTATGTGGGTTATAAATTGCTAATATCTATGATTTACGCAGTACATTTTACATTAGAATTCTCTTAACTTTATGCATTAAATTATTTTTCCTATTATATTTAAACAGGCATTCTTTCTAACCTAAACAACAATAATTCTTCCTTAATTCTACCTACCTCCTTACCTATAACTGAACTTAGGCTTGACACCGTTATATTACTCTAATTTTTTTACTTCTGTACTTTTTACTGCAATGTTTTACAAAATAACATCTTTTTTATTAAATTCCCTATTATAGATACTTGATTTAACAAATCAAATTGATCTGGATTCTTGAAAAGTATCAGAAGCACCTGAATACTATTTCAGTTCATACGATAGAATAAAATTACGTCATTAATTATCAACATATATATTAAATCTACCAAAGCAGGATTTATAGAATATTAATTTAATAATTTATTTGGTTAATTAATTAATTAGTTATTTCAAGTAGCAACATTTAGATTCCTAAAACTAGTAGCTCAATGGAAGGAGGAATCACATCAAAGTTTATAAATTAATTACCTAATAACATAAGAGTAGGGGAATAGCTGTTATATGAATTCATATGTAAAACTTAATTTCATCAAACTTAAATAACATATATTTCTGAATATATAGGAAATTTGATATGAAAACTATTCAAATTTATCTCCAAATAATCTGTATATGTAGACGAAATTAGCGGATAGTAGTAACTGACGCCCATTATAAGCGTCAAGACCAGTTTCCGGTAATATTCCAGAAACCGGTCACCTTCGGATATCTCATGAAAATGTTGTTTTGAAACTCAATGAATATTTTCTTTCCGAAAAATGTCTGACTTATTTAGATAAACTTCCGTTTCAAAAACGACTCCTAATCGGCTGCGATATTAAAACTACAAAAAGGATCATAAAGTGTTCTTAGTTCCATGTATGGTATGTAATATATTCTGTAAAATGCCTTATTTAGTTTATGGAAACAACCCAAAGAGGAGTCTCATAAGAAGTAAACATGTATACAAGCTATGATATGCAAAAGTAGAGATATCCCAAGATCTCATTCTATGGTCCGAAAGCTTAGAGAAGAATATATTAATGTAAACCTAGAGACAAAAAAGAGGACGAACATGAGAAGTAAAAAGTTAAAGAAAACAAGAAGTTTAAATATCTAGGTTTTATTTTAGTAGATAAAACTATTAGCATTGACGAAATAAAATAAAGATTGGTCAATCCAATGACGCAATCAAGCCAAGTACTACAATAACTTGACTAAACAATCCAGTTATTAATAAAATATATGACACGAGAGTAATAGTACGGAAATGAAGCGCTGTAGAAGTTTATTTAGCTCCACAATATTGGAAAAACTAGGTAATTAGTAAAAGCATGAAAGCCAAAAAGTATAAACTATAAGAGGAGCGAGAATTAAATAATAGAAACAATTTGATAGAAGAAAGCAGGGGATAACGAAAGTAATACGTGCGAGTGGAGATCAAGGTTTTGACGTTAATAACAGGAAGAAATGGAGCCATAAAGATTATTAGTAAAGGGGACAGAGTCTGGAACGACAGACGAAGACAGTAGTAATAATTGAGGCAAGACAGATGGCGTCAGCTGTAAATACACTTTTATAAATAAAACGAATATCTCAACTTTCGGCTGCAGACAGCGCTAGCGAACTATCTGTGGACAATTACTTAAATCAACCGCATTTACCTTTGGTTTTACGACAAAAGGTTTTTATTAACCTTGTGAACAACAAAACGCGTTTTCCCTGAAAGTGCAAGTATAGAAAAAACAAACAAGGATCTAATTTAGAAGGAAGGAGAATGCTCCGCGTGCTCAAGGGAAAACAAAGTGGAGTGAAAATGTGAGGAATAAAGTACCCCCGAAACAAGTATGCTTGCCTTTCTTTTTGTATCAGTGTAAGAAGAGGAAATGAAAATAAATTTGTATATTTCTGTTGGAAAAATATGTGTAGGAATTTTCTTAAGACTATCTGCTGCACATTTACTACAAAAGTAATGAAGCTAAATACAATAATAGCCTTAAAAAATCAAAAGCAATATAAAACAACTTATAGATCCTAACATAGAGAACTAATTTTATATTTAATTTACAGAATATTTTGATATATTTAAAATTATATCATGATAACACACTCGAAAGTAAATTAAATAAAAATTTCAATTTTAATTCATCCAAAGGACTAGCTTGAAAGTTTCTTTTTAAGAATAGTAAATGGTTGATAAGGGATTCAAGAGTTTATGTATTTTAGCAGCAACGCCTTGACGACTTATTTTTGTTCTTATCAAGAGTGAAACAGTTAAAATTTAACAAAAAATTATCTTTCTAAATTAAGGTGATAACGTTAAGCGATAAGAAATTTTAAATTATACGTTTCCTTTCGTCCTGTTCCCCGTAATTATATTTTATAAAAATTAATGATTAAATAAACTATTGCTACTTATTCTGTTTATCTTACTAGACATATTATACATATAGTATGAATAGATTTATTCATATATAATAGAATTAGTTCTATAATTTCTATATAATAGTTGGATTAAGACTTCGTGGACATGAACAAGTGATTCCACGCCAACCAAAACTTGGCGACGGTTCAAATGTATTAGTTCCTTGGATGTGACCTTCTTTTTATTTCCGTCAAACAAGTATTAATTTAAAACAATGGAATAATTCTTTAACGTTTAAAGACCTCTAAAAATAGTTTCTTTAAATGTGAATGTCTGGTAAATACATTATAAGGTTAGTTTGTGCAATAGAACATCCTAATGCTATTATTCAGGATGTGTATTGCCTTACAAATACCTTGTTAGTGAGGCTATTGTAGAAGTTCTTCCCACCCGATACAGGGTTTTTTTTTGCTGGCCATGGAAACAAAATTAATACCTTAGTTAGGGTTAAATGATACTCTTGGAACGTGACCATGCCTCGTTTATAACAGAAATGTGTGGCAGGTTGCTATTGGCTTAGGAAGTGAGCTGGTCCGTACCAAGCTAAAATTGGTCAGTTAGTCAGACGAATAGTGTCAATACCAACCATAACGTGACCATCTGGTAGTGAGCGGGATCTAAGGAGGGGTTTCTGGTAATACATGAGTTTTTATAATTAAGAGGAGAGACAAAGGGGTTTACCAATAACTAAATTTTATATTTTTCAAACTTTAAATTTTAATTGTAACGTCTAAATTCTCAATTTATGCCCATTACAGTGTGCGTGTGTGTGTGTGTGAGTGTGAGTGTGTGGTGTGTGTGTGTGTATGTGTGTGTTTGTGTGTGTGTGTGTGTGTGTGTGTGTGTGAGTGTGTGTGTGTGTGTGTGTGTGTGTGTGTCTGTGTGTGTGTGTTTATGCTCTTCCTTCTCAATTTTTATTGGGTTCTTTGTAGCAAGATTTCTCTCCAGTATGTGTATTAGATTCCTCGTATCAATTTAATTTCGATCTTCCCTTCATTGTTTTCTGTACGTTTTCTTAGTAGCACAAAACCTAAGATCTTTCCATGTCTCATAACTTGAACAAAACCGTACAAAGTTAATTGTTTGTGTTCTATAGTATCTTTTGCGCTTTTTTCGACTTTCATTTTCTCGTATTGGTTCTTGTCTGCAGTAGAACGTAGTTTCCATTCCAAATTGTCAACTTTGTTGTTCGTTTTGTTTCTATGTTTCCTAAATGTGTTAATATAATTCTAACATGTAGTGGAAAATAATTTCAGCATTTATTAATAATAATATTATTAATGTTTATCAAATTATTGAGTATATAGCTCCTTTATTTCCTAGTTAATTTTGCTGTTCTACTTTTTTCTTACTCCCTACGTTCCTAAATAGTAAGAAGTAATTAGTCTCATATATATGTTATATATTTTGAGTTTTTTAATCTGATAGTAGAGTCTTCAACATGCAGGTTATATTTTATGTAATCCAGGTAATCTAGACACAAATATAGTATACCCAAATAAACACTTTGCTGACTTTAAAATTTTTATACTTTATTGCTATACTCCCATAACTCTTAATGAAAGATGATTTATATCTTATGATACGTGAGTATTTTTAATGAAAGTTCTGACATAAAAGTGGATATTATTTTCATAAGAAAATTCCCACCCACTAGGACACCTCATCGGCGGGTATTTTAATACTTCAATTCATTTCGTGACATTTCCAATTCCACGCAAACCGGTAATGCTGATGGATTTTAAAACCCCACATCAGCTTTGAATACACAGTGTGCAATTTATTCAGGGTGCGTCTCCAAACAAACTGCTGACAGTGTGCACAACAAAGCTACATAGAGAGGACGTATTTGCCGGTGAAGTCGGGTAGGAAGGGCCGATGGAGTTGTCATTCAATTTGCACAATGCACCCTAGTTAAAGAACGCAAGGAATGACGAAAATTTTCCAGCAATTATATAAAATAAAATAAAATTTACATACTTTAATTACTGTTTAAAAAACTGTATTTTGTATTAAAAAATAACTCGAAACCTATCAAAAAAAATTTAATAATCTATGTTTACAAAACTTATAGTTATTTTTACTTTGGAGTTTCCTCTAGCCTGGAGACAAAAACATTATAAGTATTTTTATTCGCAAAACCCAAATAAACTAGTAAACGCTAAAAAAAAACTATTAATGGAAAACATTTAATGCAAACTCTTTAAACATACTTCTGTGAAGCTGTTTGATTGCAATTCATTCGACAATTTAGGAGAAGTGTAAAATTAAAAAGTTTATGTATTTTTTTGTTTTTGAAGGTTCATAAAAGGGAGGAATAATTTTATACTTTTACCTATTTTATTTCAACTATAAGGAGTCTCGTAAGCCTAATAGCTTTTTCATTAATTCTATACATTTGTAATTTTTTAAACTGAACCCTTAATACAAAATAGGAGTTAAAATTCAATTAAAGATGTTTTTTATTGATCACACAGAAAATTAATTCCTGAAAAGCGTGATTTCAAGAGAGTTATTCAGAAAAAATAAAGATTTATACAAAATACTATTAATCCGTAATGATTATTTTTTTTCAGAACCAAGAAAGATTTAGCATATTTTTAAATCCTCAGAGTAAAATCAAGTGTGTACCCTTTACTTCAGGGCACATCTCTTGAATAATTGTAGTTGGTCACATGTTAAGTTTACGTCTCTCAATCTATTAAAAACTTGAATATACACGTTTTATGACTCGACAAAACTTGAAATTAATTTTAAATGATTTTAATAAACGAATGGAGTGTTATTTTCTTTTACACCGAACCAATTCCGGTGTTTAACAGACAGAGGGAGTTGATTTGTTCAAGAACGTTTTTCAGGAAAGTTCATTTAAGGGCGTTTTCGGCAATACAGTTAAATATTATTTGAGCTTAGTTGTTCTTTTTTTATTTATATTTCTGTTACAAAATTGCAGTCGAATATTGCTAGAAATTTTAAAAGCTATGGATTAATTAGAGAGGGAGAGAAAGAAAGAGAGATAGATAGATATAGAGAGAGTGAGAGACATAAAGTTCATTAAAGGGCGTTTCCAGTAATACAGTTTATTATTATTTGGGCTTAGTTGTTCTCTTTTGTATTTAACCTTCTGTTAAATAAATTGGAGTAAAGTTATAATTTTGCTAGAAATGTCAAAAGCTATGGATTAATTATTCAAATAATGTAATATATAGTTGCAATATAGTTATTTTGCATTATATTATACTGCAATGTTCAAATTTATAATTAGGTAATCGTATTGGAATTAAGTAATAGTATATAACAGAGATTTAGGCTAAAGGAAAATATATTAAAAAACCGTATATTCAAGTAATAAAATATTAGACTAAACCAGAGTAAAAACAGAACAAGTAGCTAAAATAAGAATAATTCAAATTTAAATTTAATGAAATACAATTTTGTCAAGTATTGAAATTTGAGAAAGTAACATACTTAAATAAGAAAAGAGAGGTCGAATAGTTTGCCCCGCTTACTCGGGACAAAATATAGAACAAATAACAGCCTCACAATAGATTTCAAAATTTAAAAACTATATCGAATGTATTCAAACGCGAAACAAAAGTATTTATATAATCTTGTGACATGGGACTAACAGCGCTGCTATCAGTAAGCTACAAAAGATTAGAAGATGGAAATAAGTAAATCTTATAAATGTAGTAAAAATCAAATAAATGCCACTCGTAAAATTATTTGGTGTCATAAAGGTTCAGGAAACAACACTGAAAAAACTTTCATTTCCTGAATTTCCAAATTTCATTGCATCCTTGACTTCCAGATCTCGACTAATTCCTCCACTATCCCTTTACCATCTTCGTCTTCAGATTCCAGAGCTACACTGTCTCTGCACTGTCATCTGCACCCTGCAGAAGTAAACTGTCATCTGCGCCCTGCAGAACTAAACTGTCATCTGCGCCCTGCAGAACTAAACTGTCATATGCGTCCTGCAGAACTAAACTGTCATCTCGGCCTTCCAGAACTAAACTGTCATCTCCGCCCTGCAGACAGTTTAAATATTTTTCACGCAACTAAAGATTTTATTTACGACCGTTTTCGAAAACATTTACTTTTCGAACTGTGCGTGGAAATTGTGACTTCGTAGCCCATCTGTGTCCTTCCTCCTAGTAAAATTACCACTGAACTATATTATACTTTTGGAATTTAAACCCTAATTTTTCAACTATTTTGAATGCTAGTTTTTAAATGAAGCTTCATTATTTTGATAAAGTAATCCTTTGCCTATACATTTACAACGCTTTACCCTTCTTCCTCTGTCATCTTACAAGAGAAACCTTCTCTTAGTTCCCTTACATAATTATTAATAACATTATCAATGCTTCACAATATATTTACCTGTAATAACTGATGCCATTACAAATTTAAAAGGCAGTTTTTTTATTTTACACAAAATTATTAAACTCATAGAGACATCGTCTGAAAATGTTATGTTACTCCTAATTAAAATTTTACTTACATGGATAGTTTTCATAAAATTTCACAAACAAAAAAAAACACCCAAGGGATTTCATTAGGCTCCGAAGCGCGGTTTCAAGCGTATCCGGTTGGTCAGTATGAAATAATTTATTTCTACAGATTGGTATTTATATTACAATTACATTTAAATTATTTACTGATTTTTAACAGACTTTCTGAGAAATAAAGTCACATTAGTGCAATTTTTTTATAAAGGATTTTACTGCTCAAAGTAACATTACAAGGCGCTTCCGTAGTATGTAGCAATTAGAATTATTTTTTACTCCTTTATATTTTGTTTATTTCTCCATTTAGAAACACTAAATCTTTGTTTTAACGTTTTTTCTAAAAAAAATTAAATTCCAGGCCTCATATTACAATACAGAATTTATTAGACAAAACATCAATCAGAAAGTGGAAGAAAAATATTTTATGCAAATATGATCAAGATTTTTTTACACATTAAAAAATGAACATACTGATTTCCTATAAGGGCTTTACTTGATAGGCAAAATATTTTCTAGACATTTTTCCCCACAGTTTGGCTAACATGTTTTTTGTTTTACATCTCCCACCTTCCTGTTAGCTGCCACTTTATTGCAATGAAAAACATTATGTTTTAACCTGTATCCATTACTCTTCAGCTACAATATCTAGTGCGCTCATGAAAATAATTACCTATGTTGTAACCCACCGGTGTTTTGGAAATGGTAATAGTGTGATTAAATTTATTTAAGAAACTTTGGTTACCCTTATCCTCTAGCTTTATTATTTATACTTACAGAGACTCCAGCGATTTTATTGTTTTCCTTAACAATTGTATCTTACAACTAACTCAGGCAGACCTACTGTCTGATATTTCGCACCAATAAAGACAGTTTACATTAAAATTTTTGTTTGTGTTCATGAAAAAGATTTAATTTGGAAAAAATATAAAATGGTCATATTATTACATTTTAAAAACGATTTGCTTTTTACATGTTTACATAGCTTCATAATTTGAAATGCAAAAGCTTAAATAATTCAAAAATACTTTGAGACCAAGCTAGGTAATTGCACGCTGGTATCATATATTTACTAATTTGATTGAATGTAAAAATATATCAAAATAATAAATTTAAAAACATACCTTAGCAATCACTTAAATTTACACGGGGTCACTTATAAAACGTATTCAAGTTTTGAAAACAATAAACTAAATTTAACAAAGCCACTAATAAAATTTTTTCCGTCGTGGATAAATTTTTAAAGTTTTATTATTATAACTTTAACAGAAATTTTAACGACTGCAAGCCCGTATCTATCCTCGGTCCATCGCTTGTCCTGCGAGAGAATGACGAAACTCTTTTCGCATAGTAGACCTTATGCACAAGATTAGAAATATAACCACCCTTTTATGTACGGACAAACTCTTCATTGATTCACGTATTTTTTAACATGGCGTCATTTTGACTAGCGTAGTCATAAAACGTTTTTATGAACAACATTTCTTTTTAAACAAGGCCAATTTCGTATTAATTAAGGAACAAATATTTATGCATCATACTGGATTGTAGCCAAACATTATACAGCAGGTTATAATGTAATAATAGCTAATATTAACGTTATTATTATCTTTCTTGAATCGCGATTGTCCAAAATAAGGAAGCTTTACTTGTTTATTTTAAGCTACGATAGTGAGTATTAAATTATAAATAGATTATCTATAACGGAGTAACATAAAACAGCATAAAACACAATAATCAAAACACATAAATATAGTTTAAATTTAACCCAATCATGTTTTTACAACAAAAACTGTCTTTTTCAGAGTAAAAGTATCACTCAAGATAACTCTTACAAGATGCACTTACAAATACCACTCTACAATATTGTCCGCTATCGAATAATAAATATTCGGTACAAAAGAAATCAGTATTATATTACAATAATACATTTCCTCTCTTTTATATAGAGGCTTTTATATTAAATTCATAACAATGTCATTGTATAAAAGAATTTGGAGACACATTGTGAGAAACATTTTCTGGCTACGAATTCAGTTTTGGGCCCAAAATGTGGAAACAGTTCATGATTTTTAGAACAAGGGCAATCAACCTTTTAGAGGCATTGCATTGTATTCCCTTTGAACAATTCCTACTTTTATAAAGTGGCTCAGAGGGTTGTTACCGAACTCAATTCCCCCTTTTGAAGGACATGTATGACTACGCTTAAAAATCATTCTTATAATTAAAAACAATAATTTAATATTACAAATAAAATATTGGAACAAAAACATTAATTTATTGTAAACATGTTTTACATAGTGTCAAGATAGGGAAGATTTTGTGATACATTTATTACGGTGTTGTTACTCTACAAGTATACTCTAAAACATTGTTGTTAAAAGTGTAACAAGGGAAGGGAACAATTTTTGGTTTGAAGGTAACTATATATAAAATTTAAAAACACAAACCTAACACATATTTTTATATTCAAAAATATTTTAATAACCTACCCGCTCAGCTAGTAAAATTCATATTGTATATATAGAATTGAAGAATAATTATAATCTCATAATTTATTTCAATCATTAAACTAATATTTATTTATAAATTGATATTATGTGAGTTATTTAATAAAATAATCACATTGCGAAAATTCAGCTAGCTTATACAACTTTAAAGAGATTAATAAATGGAAGTGGCATTAAAGTGCAAGTATTTTGACTCAGCAAGTGATGTTTCAAATTAATACAATATAGACATTAGCTAGGGACACTTAGGCCTAAGTAAGTAAATTGCCATTAAAAGTAACTTGTGACGTAAAAGTAAATTAAAACATTTTAATAAAAATATAACCTATTTTAAATTAAAATTTCTTTTATTCCCAACGTATAAAATGGAGGAATTGTAGAGAAAGTTTCTACCTTTAATTTATTGCGTACAGGCAATAAAGAAATTATTTAAAAATTACAAGAATTTATTACATCATTCAAGTTTAAAAGAAACAGCAGAAAAAAATTATAATTTTTAAGACAATAATTTTGCACTATTCACTATTTGAAGCAAAACTATAGTAAATTTCTTAGAAATAAATAAGAACTCCTTTCCCCCATAGCTATTTATTATTAATTTGTGTTACCTGAGATTTTTTTCTTTTAAGGATGGTTTCTTTTGCAAACGAAAGATAAATATTATTTAGATAAATGTTGTTAGAAGTTTATTACAAATTAAGAGTTTCAAAAACCTTCAACAAAAATAGCATTGAGAATAGAACGTTTAATAAATTTTGCGAAAAAAAAACATTACCACTGCTATTTAAATGGCGTGATTATAACGCAAAACAGTAGCGCCAAAGATATATTTGGTAGTGAAGAAAATATTACCAGATAAATGGGAAAAGGTTTGTGCTAACGGCCTCATTGTCGAAAATACATCATCACGAATAAGAGGGATAAAATATCTTGTGACAGATAGGAGGGAAACGGGTTTTACACTCTACGACAAAAATAAGCACTTAAATGTCCGAGAGATCTTTTTTATAAAGGCTCAATCTAAAAAACTGTTATATAAAATTTATTTTTATTGAATTATAATAATAAAATGTATTAGTGTTTCTGTAATACATTTAGACTAGTAGCATTTAATCTTGACAGTGCCTCATTCTGTCTAATAAATATGTTTTTAAATACAAATTAACCTAATTAGGTATACGAATAGATTAGTGGAGCCAGAAATACAATATGAAGAAATGATTCGTTGATTTTACTTCGAGCTTCACATTTCAAAAAACAAACATTAAATTTATTTATTGAGTAAAATAATGATATATAAAATATAATGACTTTAACTACTTAACTTAAATATAGTATTGTACAGTAGATTTACAATAGAAGAAGTGTTAGAGTAGTTATTTATTGTTCTTCACTAAAACAAATTAACAAACTGTTATCTTATATTACTTTGTTTGTATTCAAAAGGATTTTTTTTTTTTTTTTTAACTTGGGAGCGGGTTTGAATTGCCCGAAGCACTGCTACCTTAAGGTATATTGTACTTACCTCCCTGATCTAGTCAAATAACCCCTTCCCTCTTACCAGGTTTAGGAGTTTCCTGACTAGAGTTTTACCTTCAGCATCCACCAAAGCCGTTCCATCACCAAAGAGATTGAAGCGCCTCTCAGCAAGTACTCCACATCTGTAAATAATGTGTGTGGCAGTCTCCTGTTCCTGCCCGCACAATCTGCACACTGGTTCATCCTTGTAGATACCCATTTTATGCAAATGTTTCCTTAGTCCACAGTGTCCCGTGAGTAGTCCTGTGGCTATCCTTAATTCCTGCCTAGACAGATAGATGAGACTCTTCTGCAGCCCCAAGGAAGGTCTCCTAAGGGTTAGCTTACTGTGTCTCATCCCTTCGGCCCTGATCCAGTGCTCACAGTGTCTTTCAGCCATCCACCTTCGCACTGTCATCCTGACCATGGATTTGGAAATACCCACCGCAGGTTCCGGTCCAATCAGGGGATTCGAGGACCCCTCCCTGGCCAGCGCATCTGCGGCTTCATTTCCAAGTATTCCCCTATGCCCTGGCACCCAACCAATCTTGACTCGATTGTGCCTTGCCAGAGCTTGTTGGTTAATTAGGCACTCCCTGACTATGGCCGAGGTGACCACGTGTCCGTTTAGTGCCTTAATTGCTGCCTGACTGTCGGAGAAAATAGCAATCCGGGCCCCATGTGTTTCCCTTCTCGCTATCTCTCCCAGACAGGCATTTATAGCATATACTTCGGCCTGAAAGACAGAGGTATGCCTCCCCAAGGAAAAAACTAGTTCTACCCTTGGGTTTTTACAATACACCCCCGCTCCAGTGCCGAAGTCCATCTTGGAGCCATCTGTGTACCAGATCTGAGCTCCCGATGTTAATGTCCCTGACCATTCCATCACAGTTTGGTGGATCTGGTCAGGTGCAAACATTCGAGTAATGTGGTCGCTCCCCATTTCCAAGACGGGTTCTTTGACCACGCACTCGATACTCATATGTCCCGAGACATCTGGGAGGTTAGCCCAGTTGCTCGAGTTGCGCAATCTCCATGCCGCTAGCCTCGCCTCTCCCCTAAGGACAAGCTCAAGGGGAGGGAGGTTAAGCATTACTTCCATTGCTGCACCTGGTGTAGTTGACATCGCTCCCAGTGTGCATAGACAGGCCAATCTCTGGATAGAGCTCAGTTTAGCTCTTGTCTGTGCCTGGTTGGCCTTTGTCCACCACACCAGAGCTCCATAGGTAATCATAGGTCTTATCACCCTCAGATACATCCAGTGCATCATTGATGGCTTCAGTCCCCATTTCTTACCCACCATTCTTCTCACAGTCATCAGTGCCCTTTTGGCCCTGTTAACTGTCCTCTCAAGATGTGGATTCCAGGTGAGTTTCCTGTCCAGAGTAACTCCCAGGTACTTCACCTCCCCCACAAACTCAAGGTATTCACCAAACAAGCGGGGCATCCTGGTCGTCAGATCTTTTCGCTGTCTGGTGAAGTTAATGAGAGCAGTCTTTTTTGGATTTACCCTAAGGTTCTCCTTTTTACACCACTCTTCAATCAGTCGTAGAGGATTTCTGATTACCTAAAGGACTGTATCAGGGAATCTGCCCAGGATCAGGATAACTATGTCGTCCGCATATCCTAGACAGAAGTACCCCTGTTCATTCAGGAGTTCAATAAGGTTGTCAACCACTAGGCACCACAACAGAGGAGAGAGAACCCCCCCCCCCCTGTGCACAGCCCAGACTTGTCTCCGCCCTTCTGACCTCCCCTGCCACCTCTAAAGAAATGCTTCTGTTTGTTAACATGGAACTTATCCAACCACAAGTGGTCGCATCCACTCCATGACGTCTTGCACCACTTACCATCGTCTCCACTGAGGGGTTATTGAAAGCCCCTTCAATGTCGAGGAAGGCACCTATGGCACAACCTTTCTTAGCGATCATTTGCTCAATCCTACCAACCACTTGATGGAGAGCTCCCTCGCAAGATTTCCCCGGTTGGTAAGCATACTGGTTCCAATGCAGTGGTTTGGTAGCCAAATCACCCCCCCCCCCTAATATGCCTATCAACCAGCTTTTCAAGTCCCTTGAGAACAAAGGACATGAGTGTGATAGGTCTGTATCCTTTCCCTTCCGATTGGTTACCGGTGGGCTTAGGTATAAAGACCACCTTACTAGATTTCCAGGCTGCCGGCACATGCCCTAGAGCAATGCTTAGCCTGTATAATTTAGTACGTACCAGCACCATCATATCCATTCCCTGCTGCAGCAGCACAGGATAGATCCCATCTGGACCTGGAGATTTGTAGGGTTTAAAAGTGCCAATAGCCCATCTTACCCTTTGTGGAGTTACTATCCTCCTTGCCACTTCCCAGTCCTCCCTCTTACCACGTCTTGTGGAGAGTTTGGTAACCGGTTCAGTGTCTGCTCCCCCAAGTTTCCTCAGGGTACTGGAAGGGAAATGTGTCCTGATTAATTCTTCCACAGTTTCCCCTGCCGTTTTTGTTATATTTCCCAGTGGGGTTCTTAGCATCCCCACCGGGTTAACTGGGTCCTTAGAGAGCACTTTATACAGTCGTGCCCCTTCCCGAGTTTTGTCAATCTCATGACAAAACTCCTTCCAGGACTTCCTGCGCGCTTCTCTAATTGCCCTGTTGTATTCGGTTAGTGTTTTCCTATACAGGTCCCACTCCCCGTTCTTTTTTGCTCTATTAAAGAGTCTCCTGGTGGTCTTCCGAAGTTTGGCTAGCTTCTTGTTCCACCATGACGGATCCCCTACTTTCCTCCCCTCACTGAGAGGGCAGTTATCGGTAAAGGATTCTATTATAGCCTCGCCAACCAATGTGGCAGAGTCTTCTAGCTCTCTCCTCCCACCATACTCCAATCCAGCCTCCTCAATCCGAACACCCAGGTCCCTCCTGTAGGAGTCCCAGTCTGTTCTTCTTGGATCCCTGGTTGGGCGAAGCATGGCTGGATTTAGAGAGATATCATACCTAATATGTCTGTGATCAGAAGAAGATGGTTCATCCGACACATGCCAATTTAGTACATACCTAGCCATCTGGTTCGATGCCACCGTAATGTCCAGGACCTCCTGTCTGGCCCTAATGACAAACGTCGGCTCTTCCCCCTGATTTAGGACTAGTAGATTCTTAGAGCTAAGATAAGCTAAAAGTTCCTCACCTCTAGTGTTTGTACCTGTACTACCCCACGAAGTGTGATGGGAGTTAGCATCCATCCCCACCAGCAGCTCCTCATCCACAGCCTCGCAGTGCTCGACCAGGCTCCTCAGCTCTTGTGTTGGCAGAGCCCCCGCGCAGTCAAAGGGGAGATATGCCGTGGCCAGGTTCAGCCTCTTCATCCCCCCCTCCGCCCGCAGCTCCACCATCACTGCTAACAAATCCCTGCAACAGAAGTTCGTTAGTACAAAAGCACACAACCCCCTCCTAACCAGGATACACGTCCTGGGAACACCGGAGTCCTTATCATACAACAACTTACCTCCAGATGTCGCCAGCCCGCATATTTTTCCTCCAGAAATCCATGGTTCCTGGATGAGCACCAAGTCCACCTCTCCCCTGTCCAGCATCCTACACACGACAGCACTCGCTGCCCTGCTATGCTGTAGGTTCACTTGGAGGATCTTAAACATTGTTCTGCTTAATTTGCAGTCGCCTGGGTCCGCAGAGCAGCCCCAGGACTAGACATCGTGCTCAACTCTACAGCCACTTCACCGGTTTCTGCAGTCGGCAGCTTGACAGCCGCCCCCGCACCCCCAGTGATGGTTGCCGTTGACACATCTGCTACAGACTCACGGTTTGCCGTCTCATTGGCTCCCACTGTCTGTGCAGTCTCGAAATTAATTCTTTTACTTACTTGGTCCATTAAAGTCCCACGAGTATGGGGGAAATAACGGTCGACCAGAGCAGAGCCCCCACTGCCCTGGCAAGACAACATACAATGAGGTTTTGTCTGGTTCCTCAAGGGGATCGTTTGGGACTGCATTTTATACCCTGCAGCCATTCATCCTTCGGCACGATGCCTTCCACCTTGGATTGGGTATTCAGTCACTGACCTTGAAGCACACCCCAAGTTCAGGACATTATTAACTGCTCAGATGAACAGCCTGCTTTACTCTCTTTTTTACAACTGTGTCAGTAGTAAGGGAGTTGCTGGGCTTAACGGGACCAATCTCCAAAATTTAGCTCGAAGAGCATTTCAGGGATACCTATCCGTCTTATCGGCGTTTCTATTGGTCGTTCACGATCGCCCCCCTTATTTCTCCCACCGATTCATTCACTTATACGTTTTCCCATTGGCCACCCCGCCCGTTTTCTCATATGTTTTCCTTCCTTGGCGGGTTGTGCGGGGAGCCCCTCGGCCCCCCCGTCCGAAGAGCATTTCAGGGGTACCCAGTTCTCTTTTCCCATTGGTCCCCCTTCTCGTTTTCCTTCCTTGGCGGGATGTGCGGGGAGCTCCAGCTCTCCCCCCTCTCAGTTCTCTGGTTCAGAAAAGTCTATCGCGTTGTGTAATACGTAAATTGCGTCATCACCTTGGGTAAACAACCGCCATCGATACGCGGAACTCATTCAAAATAATTGTGCTGGGTGTGATTGTAAATAAAATATTTATTGCTTTGTGTAATAGATAAATTGCATCAGGACCTTGGACTTTAGTTTTGTTTGCGCAACGCCGCTAATATGTTATCTGCAGCAGAACGTGTGTTTGCATTATCGTCACATCCAAACCTTTGTGCATGCGGAAAAACCATGGCTCATTATTACATAAGCAAGGCCAACGCCTATGTAGAGAATTATGGTTTGGAAGACTATGATATAGCTAGTAAGCACTATAAAAGCTGTGCATGGTCCTGTCAGTCGTTTACAGGAGACGGCCCAGACATTTGTGTTTGTGCGTTATTTGAGGAAGCTTTGAGAAAAGCTCTAGACGTTTTGGAAGGCAGCTTTGAAAGCGTGTTACAAGAATCATTCTGAAAATCTTGAACATATATATGACAGATTGCCAGACAAAGATATTTTAGAATATTTGCCTTGTGATAAACATAAAATACGAGTTATAAAAAAAAATATTGCACATTTTGTAATCCTATAATGAGTGAAAAATTCTAACACATTGTATGTATTTTATTAAGTTTAAAAAAGAAATTTTTAATAAATATAACAAAATTGTGTAAATATTTATAATAGATTGTATTGCGTGAAAAATTCTAACAGATTGTCTGGTAAACACATTGTGTGTATTTTATTAAGTTTAAGTTAAGAAATTTTTAATAAATATATCAAATTTGTGTAAATATTTATAATATTGTGTACAGAATTTATTACACTTAAAAATGACGTCTTCTTTTATTGATACTGATGAAAATGCGTGTATTGATGGTTTTGTAAAAAAACATTACTGCGGTTTGGAGGGTTTTATTGAAAATAGTAATAAAAACGAAAAAATATGTTGTAAAGATGTAAATGACTGTATGAGAAAACAAATGTACAAAATTTTAAATCTAAGTTGTATTGGCCAACATTATGTAGAGTGTAAGTTGTCCATTTTTGATATAGAGAAGAAAATGCGAGATACGTTCGCAAATTGGCCAAAACCATATCCAAATATCGACGACATGGTACAATCTGGTTTTTATTATAATTCAATTGGAGATCATGCTGTTTGTATTTGTTGTAATATACAAATTCATAGTTGGCAGGAAAAAGACGCTCCAGCTATTGAACATCGTATTTATTCACCAAAATGTAAATTAGTTAATAAGTAAACAGGAAAAGATGTAAATTAGTTTGTATAAAATAAATGTTTCAATTTATGTGTTAGATAATTTATTTATTCACCTTTACATTGTCTATAATAATTTCTGTTGCTGATTTTGGACGTAAACACACATGTCACAGCAACTCCTATTGTCCTAACATTGAAAACAGGTAATTGTCCATCTGATTTTGGACGATGACCCCACCTTAATAATTTTCTGTATTGTTCGGCGCTGAGTATTGTGGATAGTTCATTAGCATGAAATCATCACTCAATAAACTCTCTTTGGAATACACTCTTAAAAATTCGTATACTTCATTATCGGGTATATTTATAGTCATAATATCTTTTAATAATGAATAATTGTATCCATCAGTATTGCGTTTGATTAACACCTCCTTATAAGATTCGTGCAGACACTTATTAATCGTAGTGGGTAATTCAAGGTTATCCAAATAATACACAATTGAAATAACGATTTATTCATTTTAGGCTAGTCAGAACAACAATGACAACGCCAGCTGTAACAGTGAGGAGGGGCATTGCGAGAGAGATTCATAAACAGGCTCGTAGGAATTTTCCCACTCGTCATGTTGAGGTGAAAGGATTGTATGATCTTTATGAAGCCGACCTTGTGGAAATGCTGTCATTCGCTAGAGCGAATAAAGGTTATAAATATATTTTGGTTTTAATAAATTGTTTTAGTAAATATGCGTTGGCGGTGCCGATGAAATCTAAAAATGCTGTTGAAATGGAAAAGTCATTACAACCGATTTTAGATACATATTCTATGCGTCACTTACAAACCGATAAGGGAACCGAATTTTTTAATTCGAAAATTAAATCCTTACTAAGTAAATACAATATAAATCATTATTCTACGCATTCCGATAAGAAAGCGTCTATAGTTGAAAGATTAAATAGAACATTGAAAGCGAAAATGTGGAGAGCGTTTAGCGAGCAAGGAAATTATAAATGGCTAAACATTTTGGGCGATATAGTTGAAAATTATAATAATACCGTGCACAGGACAATTGGAATGCGACCCGCCGATGTCAATGAAAATAACGAGCATTTAGTACTCAGGCGTATAGTTGAAAATAGACAAAAGAAACAGCAATCTATACGCAACCGATTTAATGTGGGCGACGCAGTTAGAATCAGCAGGTTGAAAAAGACTTTCAATAAAGGTTATTGGCCGTCTTGGAGCCACGAAATATATAAAATTTGGAAAGTTGAACCAACTATTCCAGTGACCTATAAACTAAAGGACGAATCTGGAAATGAGATAAAGGGCGGTTTCTATCAAGAGGAATTGAGTAAAACAAAATTTAGTGACGTATTTCTCATTGAAAAAGTGGTGCGTCGTAAAGGTAATAAATTATTCGTTCGCTGGCTAGGTTATGACAAGACAAAAGACACTTGGATAAACGAAAAGGATCTATTAATGTGATGAAGGTGGTGAAACAAAGTCAAACGTTACGTGTCATGAATTTCGACACATATTTCGAAAATGATTGCGCTAATAAGTGTGATGGGCGTAATGGCCCGCGTTTACCGAATTCCATCAGATGTCTTATTGTGGGACCGTCAAATTGTGGTAAAACTAATCTCATGTTCAATTTAATATTCCATCCAAAAGCATTATTTTTTGAAAAATATCTATATTTTTTCCAAATCGATTAATCAAATAAAATATCAGTTTCTAAGTCGCATATTTTCGAAAATACCAAATGTCGGTTATTTTATTTTCACCGAAAACGACGATGTGCCCCATCCCAATGAAATCAGCCCAAACTCAATTATGATATTTGATGACGTAATGTGCGAACGCCAAAATAATATTCGAAATTTCTTCGCAATGGGTCGCCATAACGATGTAGATACATTCTACTTGTGCCAAACATATAGCAGAATACCAAAGCAACTGATACGAGATAACGCTAATTTAGTGATATTATTTCGACAAGACGAAAGAAATATACGTCATGCATACAATGATCACGCCAACGCAGACATGAAATTTGAGGCTTTCAAAGAAATGTGTTCATTGGCCTGGTCTAAAAACGAAAATTCATTTCTACTGTTAGACAAAGGGCGAAAATTAAATAACGGACGATATCGAATAATGTTTGACGAATTCATTCAGTTGTAAAGATGTCTCTGACCGAACCACTTGACGTGCGCGAAAAAATTATTTTAGAAATAAAAGAATTGAGAAAAAGAATTAAAGAAAAACATAGCGCCCTAAAACGAGGCATTACGGACATGGAAGGGCATATTGAGAAAAATATTATGGAGCCGCTGATTAAACCGATAAAAGAGTATGCCGAAAAATTTAGCTATAAGCCGACGCATGAGTTGAATGAGAAAACACTTTTGGCCACTATACAGCGAAAACAAAAAGATCTGAAAGCGAAAAGAAAAAAATACGATACCGAAGAAGAACATTACTACGGAAATGCGTCGAAAAGACGGCCGTCCAGACCGGAATCGCCGATGAGTGATGAGGCCGCCAATACCGAAATTGTGGCGGACAGTGAGATTCCTGTGAAGCGAAAACCTTTAGAACCCGAACAGCCAATGGAGGACGTAAAAAGCGAAATCTCTGCAGACAGCGACATAGAAACAGAAATGGAGGATTATGAAGAAGAAATGCCAACGAGTATTGCTTTAAAACCTGAAACTGTATACCAATCGAGCCCGTCTATTAGTGGTTTATTGAATACGCCTAAAGGTGTGCGTGATGCTGTAGAATTTATACGAAAAACATTTACAGGTAAATTATCAATCGAATATTTTTTAAATTTCATAAAAAAGCCCAGACAAGCGGATAATGTTTTCGGTGTGTGTATAGAAAACGATAAATGGATGATTGGCGATAAGGAATTGGAAATTAACGGAGACGACCTAACAATCGACGATATAAGATATGCAGGCACACGAGGTATATACGAATTGTTATTTAAGCGAATTCCCGACGATCATATTTACACAGAGGAAGATCTTGCAAAATATCGACATATTTTACTTATCACAAATGCACACAGGGTCAACAATTCTGCTATAGGAAAATTAAAATCAAATAGAAGTCATAAGTATACGAAAATAATTTCAAAACTGTTTCCGGCGCGTAAACCTGAATCTAATATAGATTGGGAAGCCGGTGGAAGCGATTTGATATTGAAAGAATATGAACAGCAAAAACCGGCATATATTTACTGGAACGATCCCAACGAATTATGCGAGCGATTAAGATTATTAATGGCATCACAGTTGGCAGGCAATCAAGGCCATAATAACGAGATAATATCTATAATTGAGGAGTTAAAAGAATCCGGAATTATTGCATAATTTTGCACAATCATTTCGCTATTAGCTGTTCACCAGTAAACATCATCTTATGAGTGTTGATAAATTTGGGCGTCATTTGCATAACGCGTCTTTTCGACGAAACAGAATTCCTGGGCCTCCTGGCGTCGGTTTTAAGATAACCAAAAGCGGTGATTTTGATATGCAAAATAAAAGACTTTCGAATTTACACGAACCGAAAGAAGACAAAGACGCTATCAATTTAAAAATATTTAATGAAAAATGTGCAGATTTGGAAAACAATATTAATACACGTACAAATCAGATTCGCAGTGAATTGAATAAATTACGAAAGCAATTAAAAGAAAAAATTTTGAATAAAGAATCGGAACCGAGGGCGGCGAGTGAAACTGATAGTGTCGGATTTTCAGATGCCCATTTGATACCAGAACCGAAAGAAACAATATTCATATCGCCTCCGTCGCCATTAAGAGGCGGAAGACGAAGAAGAGGACATAATGTCTAAAAACCGCTTAGTGCGTACAGCGGCAGCGGATTAATAAGTTCATTGACAAGTTTACCGGGAAAGGTTATAAATCGGGCTATAGATTTACTGCCAGTTGAATTACATATTCCGGGCTATCAGTATTGCGGACCAGGAACAAGATTACAAGAAAGATTAAGGAGGGGTGACGCCGGTATAAATAAATTAGATCGAGCGTGCAGAGACCACGACGTTGTCTATTCACAATATTCAGATTCGAGTCATCGAGCCGTCGCCGATCAGCAATTAGCCAATAGAGCTTGGGAACGCGTAACGTCAGGTGACGCAAGTTTGGGCGAAAGGGCAGCCGCTTATGCAGTTACCAACATAATGAATGCGAAAAGTAAATTCGGAGGTGGCAGGACCAGAAGGAATGCTGCTAAAAAAAATCAACGTCATCGAAAAATAAAATTAAAACTAAAGTGCTAAAACGAATGAAAAAAAGATGCTGCGCAAACAGAAAAAAAGCCGGCAAAGGCTATTACCTGAAACCGTATAGAGGTGGTGGAAAATCTAAAAAAAAAATAAATAATAATAAAATAAAATTACCAAAAAGAGCGTTAACAAATATCGATTTATTTAAATATGTAAACAAATTAAAAATTCCGAATTTCAGAGGCATCTTTATGAGCGATAATATGCCCAAAAAAATGTTGACGACTGAAAATGGTATTATAAATTTGGACAACACACAAGGACCGGGAACGCATTGGGTGACCTATCGAAAATTAAAAAATAAAATCTACTATTTCGATAGTTTTGGCAATCTGCCTCCATCTCCGGAAATAGTTCGATATTTCAAAACAGCGTCGGACAATGCAAACATTTTCTACAATTATACCAATAAACAAAAACTGACTAGTTACAACTGCGGTCATTTGTGTTTACAGTTTTTAACGAACAACATATAACCGGCGAAAATGCTCTGTTTAAATGGTAAAGGGTCAAACATCTTTTGCGATATATATCCGCCCATAGATTTGCGCAGCGAAAAATGGGAAATTGGATTAATTGATTTTATGACTTACAACACCATACCGAACATTGAGAAAGACGTAAATGATAAATTTCATTTTGATAATAATAAAGTTATAGAATTGCCCGAAGGATCATACGAAATTGATAATATAGTTTCGTTTTTAAAGGAAGTTATTCATGAAAATTTTGGAGAGAAAAACATTGTGTTTGATCTTAAAGGAAATAACAATACGTTAAAAACGAAAATCTTCTGTTCGAAAGCAATTAGATTCGACAAAGAGCACAGCATTGGATCGCTATTGGGGTTCGAGGCGAAGGAGTTAAAACCAAATATAAACGGTAAATATTAACAGAGTAGACGTTATTCGAATTGTTTGCAACATTGCTAGAGGTTCATATAGAAACGGTGTTGAAGGTCATATTATTCACGAATTTTATCCGGCCGTCGAACCCGGTTATAAAATTATTGAAAAACCTACTACAGTAATCTATCTGCCGTTAAACATAACAGGACTACTTCATAATATTGCAGTGCGTCTCGAAGATCAGGACGGACAACTGATAAACTTGCGGGAAGAATATATAACGCTCAGACTTCATTTGCGGCGAAGTGTTAGTTAATAATGGTTCTAATTTTGAATAGTAGTAATACAACAGATTTTACAGCGGCAGTCAGTAGACGTCAGCCAATAGATCACCATAAGCTGCTAACAAAAAGGAACAAAGAATTTTTGGAATCTTTAGGTTTTACTGTTAATAAAGAACCTGTTACGAGTAGATGAAAAGGTCATTTTTGACGAAACTATTGTAGATTTGGAATATCATACGCATCTTCCGTACGCACAAACTACATTTGGTGAAAATGATGAAATTCGGATTCCAGCGCACCAACAAAATGTTTACACGTTGCCATCTAAGAGTTACATATATATAGAAGGAGAATATAAAGAAGTGAACCCGGCCGACAATCACGAGGAACAAAGCGTTAAAATAATTAGCAATGGGATGGCATTTCTTTTTGACGAAATCAGATATGAAATTTGTGGCACAGAAATAGACAGGGTGAAAAACGTTGGTATTACGACAACAATTAAAAATCTATTAACCAGCACTGAAGATGAAAAAATATTTTATTGAACGGAGGATGGAATATAAATATGATTCCTTTCGAACACGATAATAAATTTTCGTTTTGTATTCCTCTGAAAATGTTACTCGGATTCGCAGACGACTACGCCCACATTTTATTAAACGTGAGACAGGAATTATTATTACTCAGAAGTTCGACCAATATAAATGCAATTATAACGGAAAATAATAACAATAATGTCGAATTGAAAATTACAAAAATATTTTGGAAAATTCCGTACGTGCGAGTGGCCGATGATTATAATTTATCGCTATTAAGAATAATCGATAAGGACCAACCAATTTCATTAGGATTTCGACGTTGGACACTCATCTTTGCCGACTTCAAAAAATTCAACCTGGACAGTAAAAACAGCGTCCAATAGCGAAAAACCTCGTTACGTCATCATCGCTTTTCAAACAGACAGAAGGAATGTGAAAAACAAGAATGCCGGTCATTTTGATTTTTGCAACATTGTCAAGATTAAACTATATTTAAATTCGCAATATTATCCGTACGATAATTTTAACGGTAATAAGGCAATCATCTACGATTTTTTCACAAGATTTCAGTCGTCATACTACCATGGCAGCAATAATAGACCGGCCATAGATTTTAAAACATCATTGCAAAAACACCAATATTTGTTATAGACTGTTCAAGACAAAATGAATCATTAAAAACTGGCACCATAGATGTGCGAATTGAAATCGAAGCAAATACAAACCTGCCTGAAAAGACTGCTGCATATTGTCTCGTCATCCAAGACGCTCTCGTCGAATATACACCACTCTCTGGTCTTGTGCGTAAAATATTTTAATTGTATTTCTTTTTTTTAACTGAGAAAAATAAAAAGTTGTAAACAAAAATAGTGTATTTTATTTATAAGACCCACTTTCTGTTACCAAAATTTATAGGATATAGACAATGGATAATTCATAAAATGCTATTTTGTTTTATCTTTATTAATCTACAAACATTAGCATAACATAATTTTGTGTTTAGTTTTCAGTCACAAAATTACGAAGTAGAGTTTGTTCGAAAGTAAAAGTGTCCATAGAAAGACCAAAGATACATTTAATGATTCAAAATTTTACCTACTTTTTTAACGAAATATTATTTAAAAAATATGTGTTAATTATAAACAAATTGATTAATTTTTTTAAATGATCAAGTTTAAGATGCATTTATTTTTATATATTATAAATTTCATGAATAAAGGAAATCAAAAGATCTAAATTTTGTCGCCTCAGACTAATATGTGCATGCAAATAATTGAGTTACGCAAAACAGCTGCTCTCAAAACTTCCTGTCGAGGGCAAAGTTCAAGCCCAAAAATTCATTTCATTTTAACAGCAGTGCTATATATTCATTGTACAGAGTAAGTCACGTCATGTGTTGAACATTTCAAACACTTTAGCACTTTATAAAAGTTATCAATTCAATTAAATTAAATTAGAAAATCTCTGACTCTATATTCAGTTTAACTGTGTTTAAAAATAATTGTATTAGTAATTATAAAACATCATTTTAATTGCTTATACCTGCTAAAAAATTAAAACCTTTTTATCTTTCTCTTTTGCTAAGAGACTGTGAGAATAAAATTATCTGTAGTGGTGGAGTTGAGCTTATAGTCAATTTATTTACAAACAAACAAAATTATAATTATAGAGCGATTAGAGAGTATATTATTCAAATACAGGACATTTTCCCTTAATTTTCATAGTAGACGTAACATATCAAATTTGTTCAAAAACTAGTGGTTTCCCTCACAGTATTGGGGAGAAATATTTTGTAATGTTCAAGTATTAAACTTTGAACTTTAAAAATCTAATTTATAAATTAAAGCTGATACATAAACCTTGAATATCAGCCATTTTTTAACTCTCGTTAGAATTTTTCTAAGTAAAATTATTGTTTAGGATCGTAGAAGTTACCAAATACCTTACGTTATTTTCATGTCTAGAAACATGTAGAAATATTTCCTTGCGCAGTTATTTTTATTGACGGTTAATGCTCACGAAGTATTTATTACTGCTTGGTCTTTTCCTATTACAGAAGAAGGCGGTTATTTGAAATAATGTACGCAAGAAAAATTACAAAAATATTTATTCTCACAGAGTACAATTACAAAACTTCTTTACTCCTTCAGCTTACAACAATTGCAAAACCAATTTTTTTAATTTATTTAAAACAGAGACATTATTTGCGACGGTGTTTAAACATGTTATTCCAAAGACGTCTAAATTATTTTCAATCGTTTGTTGTATATTTTTCGTAAATTCGTTATATTGCACAATAATATTGTTTTTAAAAAAATATAACAATCCGTTTGTATATCTAAATACAGACTCCATATGGGTCGGTAAAAATGGAAAGTTGTTTGAAATGTAGCCGTATTTCTTGACATGAAATACTTTTTCATCTAGTTCCAAAAAGTAAATGTCATTGAAAAAGATATAAGTTATGCCCCTATACGAATTCACAACCCCGTGTATTTTCATCTGGCTTCCACCACCCAAAAAGGAAATATGTTTCGGGTAATCTTTAACTAATTTTAGAGATGGATATTCTATCATAAATATCTGTTCTTCTGTGAAGAATACAATTTCACCAGATGGTCTCTGATAAATAAAATCTATTTTTGTAAAATTCGGTGATAAAAACGGCAACCATTCTACAATTTTTTGAACTTTGTCAACATATTTATTACCCAACATTACTGACCATATCCATTTTTCGTGAAATATATACAATTCTTTATTAACAACTAAAAACGTTTTTAGATTTTTCAAATTGCACAAATTCGGCGTAACAACGTCTTCCACTTTCTTTGTAGGCAAGGTTTTCGGTTTCAATGTAGTTGATGTTATCTTTTTCTTTCCGTATAACGTCTGTATGGCGAAAATGTCGTCTTCTCCAAGATCAGCCAAATCGCTTTTATAATATGGATACATAATTGAATCTAAACGATTGGAATGTGATATTCCCAATGCATGTCCTATTTCGTGTATTAAAACATTTAATAGGAAATGTTTACCTGAACCGCATTTTTTAATATTGTTTTCTAAACACCAATCTGCATCGCTATTTAAATGGATTTCTCGAGTTGATTGGTCTATATGGGGTAAAAACACGTGTCCCAGTAAATTGGCGTCAAGTGGATATGAACAATAATTTGGAGATTTTTCAAACGTGTGCCTGGTCCGTTTAAAGGAAAGTAATATATCCGGTTGGACCCTATCTTTCACAAAAACCAAATCGGTATGTTTTTCCCAAGCGTTAAATGCCTGTCTTGTTAACTCATTTATTTGGGTCGTTGCTAAAACAAAATGATAGCCCAATACTTTTTTACGCCATTTCACATGATGGAGTTTAAAAGGCAGTATAGAGTCTTTAAGACCACATCGCGGTTTTTTCATAAATTCTAAAGTAGCATTGTCAATTTTACCATTAGTATTTATATTATATGTCTCTTGAAAGAGATGTAAAGCATCAGTCACAAATGTTGAATTGATGTTCGCCAAACCAATTGATGACGCGTTCAAATATCCAAATTTATGTAAATAACTTACAACAAAATTATAATTCTTATCCGTACAGCTTTTTCCTTTCCCTACACACACACATTAGCATCAAACAATTCCTCTCTAACAGAATACGTATTTACAAACGCAATAATCACAAAATATATCATTAGAAAAACATTCTTGTGTTGAACTCGCGGCGTCGTTCAACGAACTGACAAAATATAACGAAATAATTCGTGATAACCAAATTTCAGTCGTTCAACGAACTGACAAAAAATAACAAAATTTCTCTCTTGACTCTGAAAGCATTCATATCTATTACACACCCAGCGCAATTACTTTGAATGAGTTCCGCGTATCGAATGACGGTTGTTTACAATCGCGACCTTCCTGGACAATTATTTTAATGATGACGTTTTACAACCGCAACATTTCCTGGTGCAATTGTTTACATTACTAAAGGCCAAGGTGATGACGCAATTTATCTGTTGCACAACGCGATAGACTTTTCTGAATCGGAGAACTGAGAGGGGGGAGAGCTGGAGCTCGCTCTACAGAGAATTGGGGGGCCGAGGGGCTCCCCACACAACCCGCCAAGGAAGGAAAACATATGAGAAAACGGGCGGGGTGGCCAATGGGAAAACGTATAAGTGAATGAATCGGTGGGAGAAATAAGGGGGGCGATCGTGAACGACCAATAGAAACGCCGATAAGACGGATAGGTACCCCTGAAATGCTCTTCGAGCTAAATTTTGGAGATTGGTCCCGTTAAGCCCAGCAACTCCCTTACTACTTGTGTCGTTTGGGCAGTTTCCCGCCCCTACTTCACTGTCGCATTGCCCTTGGTTCACCCGGGAGGTGAGAGTAGCATTGTGAGGACTTAATTCTCAACTACCCCAGTCTCCCCGGTCAGAGCACTCGGTTATTTCTACCAAGCCCAACCGGTTGACTGACGAGGAGGGATAATTCCTCACCTTTGAACCATAGCCTTGGTCCAGGCCTGCATATTCAGAAACCTTCCGGAATCCTTATTCACAGGTAACCTACATTTCTGTAGGCCGTCCCACTATCCGCCACCTGTGGACCCGCCCGGTTGCTCAGGCCAGCTTGCCGGGTTCAAAAGGATTACAAAAATGAAAATAGGTATTGATGAAATGATTTTTGAGTTCTTTGATTAGGAGGCTCTGTAATGTGCGATGCTCTATTTGTGAGAATAATCTCAATCTGAAACCGTTACATTTAGGGGTTAGAAATTCCAATTAAATGTATTTGATCTGATGGTATCTTCCAATTTCTTGTGACACTCGGGCACGTGATATTTGATAACTAAAAATTCTTATTAATAATATATGAATGTCTTAGATAACGACAGACCCAAAATGGTAACAAAATAAAACCGGGAAAAACATTTAATTTAATAGTTACGTCATAAACAAAAACTCCCTTTTTGTTGAAAATAGGAAATAAAAACTGTCATATTTTGCAACTATCAATCGTTAAATTATATTTTTACTTGAGAAAACTACATATATTTGGGGTTATGCTCAATAAAATATAGCTTTTTTCTAAATAATTTTATTAGTTATTTTAATTATTTAATGGTTTTTACATTCAACCAGAGTTGAAAAAAATATAGATTACTTAAAAAAAAACCTTCTTTATTTTCCAATTCTTAGATTCTAAAATTTAAGAATCATAGAGATGATTGTACATTTTAAAATTCTCCTTTTATTTAAACTAGAAAACTTAATGGAACTTAATGCATAGAGACTTGGGCGTCCTGTTATTAATGCATTGTTAGAGATAAGAGCAACATTAACATATTTACACCTAAGTCACGAGTTCCTTTGTAGACTAATTAAAAGCTGCCTTTGTACTTCCAGAATATAAATTAAGTATAACCAATATTTCATAGGGCCGCATTTACAATCAAAGCAAATCGTTGTTGATTTTTATATACGGCATCCAGTATAGCATTCAAAATGAGGAAGGTTGAAGGAATGTCTATAAATAAAATGTTTTAGCATTTAAATTGTGGCAGTCGTCTATCTTTCAGAATAATTATTTGAATAACTTACTTTAAAAATTTTATTTATTAGAATAGAATGTATTATTTATTTGCAAACTTTGTGTACTTTTCCCCATTTTCTCAATCATTTAGTTTTTTACACTCTCTCACCTCATTTATTGTAATTAAATTTAATCAAAAACAATATTATTCCGGAAAAGTATTTTAAGCAATTGGTTCAAATAATTTTGGATGTAAATTATATTAGGTGACAGCAAGTGAAAAATACAATAATAAAATATATGGTTTGAAGAGATATTAATTTTATTTTAGAGGATAAGTTTTAATGTAATTAATATTTACTTTAAACCTAGGTTTTGCGAAAGTTAAAATTGAATGTAGTAAAATTTTTTTAATTTTCTATTCGCTCAAGAGAGGTATAGTATATACATTTTCTTAAGATTATAGATAATTAATTAGGTTTTATTTAGTGTTTATTATTTATCTATTGTATTATTTTCTCAATATAGTTCTTCCTGAAAGTAATCTGAATACTACTTTTACTACTTTCTCCTATATGTCAAAATTATTTTATTAGAAAATATTATTTGTAGGCTCTAAGTAACTTTAAAATAAATCCTATTTTAAACAGAATCATTACAAATATATAACTTCTTTCTTTAAATTTATACTGAAGGGAAATTCACGTAGTGAAAAGAATTATATTTAGTATAAAACACTTTTATACACTGATAAAATTTTATTTTTTTATAAATTACAATACATTCTTTACAGTTGCTCTTACAGCATGAAGTTGCTTTTCAATAAGTGATGTTATTTGATTTATACATTCAGAAAACAATGTAATTCCATTTAATATGTACAACTCAATTGTTTAAAATTAAAACACAAAGAATCAAAAAAAAAAAAATGTGTTGAAGGAAGGGAAAAAATACAGAAAGTTGAAGTTTAATAATTAAACTGTCGATCTTGTCAAGACGCACGTTGTTAAACAATGTTACCAACTGAAATTATTATTACCTATATACCCGTAGTAGTAAGGAGACAAAGGATTACCAAAAAATGTGCTGAAAGGAGAGTAAAAGTATTTTGTACGATAAACGAATTGTTCGTAGTATTAGGAAATCATAATTAATGAAATGTTCTGGTGAATGTCACTGTTATTAGTGAAGTTAGAAGTTGATATTATAAGACGGACGATGTTAGACAGTGTTAACAATATGAATAGGTACTCAGGTAAAAAATTACGATCGACAGTAAACTAAATAAAGCAATTAGACAAAGAAACAAAAAAGTTAGAATAGCAATAGCAATGCTAAGTGTAATAAGTTGAGGCAAAATCATATAAAAAATGATAGAACATATAAAACAGTGTAACAACTGTTATAAAGTATGACGACGGCAGGAGGGGGGGGGGAGATTTATAAAGAGAAGCAAACGGAAAAAGATGGGAGGCCTTTTTAGTTAAAGACCCACTACCTAACAATCTGTTAAGAGCGGGAGCTGTGGCAGAGCTTCGCTTGTGCACTGAACATGACTATCTTCAGGCTCACCTGCAACGCATAGGCTTTGCAGACACTGACACCTGCCCATTTTGTCTCGATGGTCGGATTGATGGAGACCACCTGCGATTCTGTCAAGTTTTGCATGAGGATCGACCAACCACGTCTAGCCAGTACTGAGGTTCGTCGCCGAATGGCTTCATTGCCAAGCGCAGGCATTGGCACAATGAAATCATGAAGAGATAAGCAGATATAGAAAATTGGTTCAGGAGCTTTAGAAGTGTATAGAACGAACACTAATATACAAACACACACATAGACACACATTTTACTTTTCAAAATAATTTTGTGTACTCAATAGCTACCATAAATGAGTGCAAAATTTATTGTGTAACGACACAAATAAGGTTTCCCTCTATCTCGAATAACCCCACAATGCTTGACATTATTTATATAAAACATTTCCTCTTTTAGTGTCACGAAAACATGAGTGATATATAATGTCTCTGCCATTAGTCAGCTGTTACCCTATTCGTTGAGACATATCAATGCGCTTCGAGATTTCAGTCAGAGCTTCCATAACATGAGTGATTGTAGAAATCGTCTGCTACGTTTGCATTTTGCAATGGCGTCATTACACCCAGAAGTTCCACTAGTTTTACTCAAGCTATTAAAAGTACCATCTTTGCTCTAGGAATTAATAGTCAATTTCAACTGCAACGAGAGAAGAAGGGAGAACAGTAAAGGGGCCACATTTATCACCTTCCCGATCTTATTTTTCTAATATTGTAATATTTACTATTTTAAGTACTTAATGATTCAAAATATTGACGTTCTGATGCTTCAGCCATTTCTAGTAGTAGAGTCCAAAGTATGATCCGAGAATCCTTTGAGATACAAAACAGAAAGTGATCAGAAAATAACATATTCGATACATAAAAATGGGAAAACTGAACATATTAACAAGAATATATGTAGGCTAGGATATATATGTTTTAAAAATATGCAGCAAAGAACTTTCCCACTTAAATAAAACCACATTAAATTTTAACATATGGTCAAATTATCTGTCGTGGATTTTATTGTCCATGGCGACTGATAAATCTTTAACGTTATTAATACATTAAATACAAACTTATCGAGCGCATAACTTTTAAAACAATCTATTGAGACAAAACGTTTTTTACCGAACTACGATAGTCATTACCTTTTGGTCTCAGTAGGTGTTTTATATAATTTATGCGTTCGAAAGTAGTTAAATATTTTTTAACCTTAAAACTATTTCGTCAAGATATCGTCTGAAATAAACTATACATATGTTACATATCGTTTTTTCATATGTCGTGTTTGTAAGCAGCAGATATATTTGTTACGCTACTGGACAAAAAGTACAAATATTTACAAAGCATTAAGAGAGTGTTCTGAGAAATAAAAGTTTATAGTTTTAGCTAGATTTACGGTTGTCAGAGTCCTTCCAAGTAAACAACTCAAACTGTTGTTTGCAGGCCTTGTTTAAGCTGTTTACCTTTGAGTCATGTCCTCACAGAACTTAAAGCCGTCAGCGTAACTTATAGTTACATTTTCCTAAGGAGTGAGATAGGTTACTGCAGAAGGCAACGTGTGGTTATGTCTCTTAGCAAAAAGAGGTTTATATTATTAATTCCCATAACAAATCAAAATGCCAGTTGGTAACTTCATGGGATCCTAATGGAGTACACACATTACGAAACACAACAAGAATTGAGTCTGTGCACTATCCAAGGAGAGTAATAGGATTAAAAATAGAAAGAGAATGAAAGAATTCTAGCCCAAACTGAGCAACATAACAACATATTCTATTCCAAGGTAATCGATGCTGCTCGTCATATTCCTTCTCCTACCAGATTCAATTAAAACAAACTCCATTATTTAGCAAATACTGAAGTTGTGTAATTAAGCAACCACCCCCCCAGTATCTGCTAATCACGTTCCAGCCCTATCTTCCCCAGCCAGGATATATATATATATATATAATTAATAAATATTATATAATTATTTAATTAACATCAAGGACATGACTAGGTGAATAATAAAATAAAACTACCGTACTAACATTTTAGTTCAATTTTCCTTAGACATTTTTTAAAATATTTTAACGACCATAAAATGTCATCCTATTCACACACTACAGTACATACCATAGAACTATTCATTATTGGAGTAAAATTTTCAATTCGTACCCTTTCAATTTTTAGATACAAATTTTAAAATTTACCTGTACCATATTTATAAATTACACATTTTTATTAATTAGTCTTTAAAACCTAATATACTACTTAAATTGGCACTCTAGAATATAAAATATTAATTTTTTTGACATTCTCAGAATTTTTATTGATTCTTATTCCTTGGAATATTAATTTGAAAATGATGGACATGGAGGTTACAGTTAAATTTCATTTTAAAATTTCGATTATATAAAGCGATGTAAGTTATCTTGGATGAAAGAAAAATCAAGTTCCCTCACGACATTGTAAGTTCTCATCATTATACACAACGCTTCTACTCATTTGCAAGGTATATTTCACTTCAGGTTGGCTAACCTGTCTATTACAAGCTTTTGTGTTTATTACCAAAACTGAAATCAACGAATAAAGGAAAACCATTATCCGGAAAAACCCGCCTCACTGACCTTGTAAATCAAAAGATTCAATTGTTTTATGGATTAGCAATAAGAAGAAATATAACAAGTGAGAAAGACATCCAGAAAGCTGCATGGCTACCTCCTTCTGGAAGGTATGACACCGGACGCAATCTAAACTACAGGCGATGCAACCAACTGCCCATCTGGAGACTTGGTGTGAGTACAAGAAAGCGATGGTTTCGGGTCTCACATATGATATTTCAAAACATTTCTACCTACCAGAAATGCTTGAAATAAACCCAATACTCCATTTTTTGTTTGATCCTGTTCTTCTACAGAAATGTTTGAAAGGAAAGTGTCAGAGCTCAAATGAATTGGTCAATAATATGACATGCTCATGACTTTCGAAAAAATCACATGTAGAACTGTCCACTTCAAATTCGGAGTGTCAGAAGCTGTATTATCTTTCAATCATGGATATATCTCCATAGCAAAGGTATTGGAACATCTGGGGCTTCAATCTGTAAACATCTTGTGAAGCGAATGGAAATCTTAGATCGTAAGCGAGTCTACGAAACAGACATGGAGATGATTGAACTCGAGAAGAAAATAAGTATGAAGAGAACAATGGCTAAAGGAAACATGGAAGACCAATGTGCTGAGACAGTAAACTCAGACAACCTCTCATACAGTACTGGGAGTCATTAAAACAGTCATGATTGTGCATTAAAACTTTTATTTATCTTATTTTGATAATTCCCGAAAGTTAACATTTTGTAACTTCCACTACACATATTTCAGACACAGCTCAATACATCTTGTTGATATTTTTACTGAGGTTTTGTAATTGCTAATAAAGATCCTACCACAAGGAATAAATATGATATAAAGGTAAAAGAAATATGTAAAAAAATGTAATAAAAATTACAAATAGTATTAGGAATAATTAATTAAAATATTCTTATGAACAAGTATAATAACAATCTTGTGTTAGAACCTAGGTAAAATACTAATCTTAAAAAAAAAAATTAAACAATATATGCAATAGAAAAAAAAAGTTATATGCATTATGTTTAAAATTGAGTTTAAATGGAGCTCGGACTGCCCTATTAACAGTCAGTATGTTAAACAAAAATATCATATTTATTATAGCAATAGTCTAACAGTTTACCAATAGTCAGTAGTCTAACCAATAGACTATACAATTTTTTGGACATACCTTTTAACCTATTCCTAGTGCACAGTACAGAATATAACCAAACTAAGAGTATGAAAATCCCCTTTCTGTGGAAATTATAGGCTATAATATTGTTTAATAAAAAATAAGCTATTTCTGTATATATTGGAAATTGCATTTGAAAAGTTCTTGAATATAACCTGAAAACAACCTCATAATAGAGGCAAATGAAACAGTTACAGTTAAACTACCGCCATTTATCATCGGGTATTTTACTGATTTCAGGATTGTTAAGCATTTTTATACAAATCTCAAAGTAATGACGTCACAATTTACTGATTAACTCCCAAGTTTGTTTATTATACTTTAAGCCATAAGAAGATTCAGTTGAAAAAATTATTTATATTAAGAGATAAAAGAAACATACAACTTAAAGCGAAAGGACACTTTTCCCATTTTAAATATAATAGGTTGAAAAGTCAGCTATAACGAAACATTGTTTGGACAAGAAACACATATTTAAAAGTGAAAATGATATCATTTAAAGAATGTGATAAGTTTTAATGAATTAGATGCATGAGAAACAATATATTTAAATAGAAATAAAAGTAATATTGTTCATAATGAATTAGGACCACTTCAAAAGTTCAATAATGTAAATTAATTTAATGTTAAATATCTTTTTTTTAAATTATAAAAATAATTTTGTTAATATTACATTTTATTATTATAGGTTCATCAAAATTAGATATTTTTTTTTATCCTATGTTGTTAAATGTAAATATGTTAATAGCTGTGGTTGTAAATTTGGCAATGCCCAGATCCTGCTCTTACTTTTGTTAAAATATTATAGGTTATGTTCAATTTTTGTAATTAAGTTTCGATTGTGTAGCATCACTGAGGATGAAGACATAATTTCATTGAAACGCGGTGATATTAAGGTTTTTATAATTGTGAGTTGTAGAATATTTATTTCTTGTGTTTATAAGAGGTAAAATGGGTATTATATTTTCCGTTTGTGTTGAAAAGTTGGTAAACGTGCTTTAGAATATAAAAAGGGTGAAAATGTAAACGCATATTCAAACTTCTTTCACAACAAAATGTCCACATCAAGTGTTATGAGCATGGGAGGAAGACTTTGGTAAGAATGGAGGTCAGAGAGAGAGAGAGCGTCAATTTTTCTACAAAATATTTCATCTATTAACATTATGGAGGAGCTTATGGCCATTGGTTTAAACCTTTTCACTTTGCTTGAGTAAATAATTTCTAGTCTGTAGCGAGAGAACAAATTGTACGTGCTTTGTAAGTTTTTTAAAATAGATTTGACATAGTTGTAGCGCTGGATTTTATTATGATTTAGGTAAATACAAAAGTACAAATTACCAACCATAAAATTTAATATTGCCCTGGTTTCCGTTAAAACTTCTAGTGAAGCCATTGGGTTTAGAATGGTTTTAAAATTTAATTCGTAGGATCTACACTTAATTTATCAAAATTTAAGAAGACTACATAATGTATTTAAACATGGCAATTGAGTCTTGGGTCATTTTTGCATATGCAAAACTATGTATAAACTACTTGTTATAGTACATACTACCTCTAGTAAAGTCTGAGATATGCGCGCTAGGTAAGTTCCTTGGCCTTATTAGGAATGGTAATCATCTGAAGGAATGTCAAGCTCTACATGTCAACAGGAGTACAATGTATGATGCAAAAAGGCAAGTGGAGTTGATCCAAGTTAATAAGTGTTAAACCTCTACTATCGTTAAATTTAACCAAGAAGGTTTTATATTATTAAATATTTAATTTGTTTTGGAAAATAGGTCTTAATGTAAGGAAAAATATGGATATTGTTTGTATTTTTCAGACACATTTTATAACTCGTGCGAATCGACACCTTGAGAGTCTTAGAGGATACCTGCCACTTTTACTTAAAGGTTTCTCATGTCCCTTGTGCAAACCATAAACTCGGTAATCGTGTTGTTCGTCCTAAGCGTTCTGGTGTGTGAGATACAGTCATTATTTATTATTTTTTTTCTGTAAATTGGAAGCAATCTTTTATCGAAACTAATTACTAGCATTTTTACTGCTTTTTCACACAATGGTTACCGTATTTTGTCATAGTGAATAATTTGTTATTGAACTAGGTGTAGCAAGTGTGACAATATCTTATATTTGAATTAGCTGGTTTTCATTCTTTATAAGGTATGCAAATCATAAATAATTAATTAATAAAAGGTTAAATAGATAGTTTACAGTTTAGTTGGACAAAAAACCACAAATTTACTAATACTCTGTTAATTACGATATTATATTTGCAAACTATAAACTGTAAAGTTTCCAACTTTCTGAATTCATTTGAAGTAGTTAATAATTAATAAAATTAATAAGAAAAAAGATAGAACATGACTGTACTATGATTGTAAAGAATTTGGTACAAAAGAAAACATTACAAAAAATATTTACTCTCGAATTATAATGACAATAGTATTATACTGGAGTAATTAAAATCTAATATTATTATCTGCCATCTTAAATCACCTGTAGCCTACTGTATTTAATATTTTTCCAAATTTTTCAGTTTTCTCTCTGCTTTACCCAATGTCTTCTAAATACTTTGTTGTAATTGTCTCGCCTATTTCACCTCTCCAGCATCGACCCTGTTGTTCTCTAAAAAAGCACGCATTTTAAAATGTTTCTATCTCTTCACAATGCGAAACCAAGCTAACTATGTTTTCCCACCACTTCGTCTACTCGTCTCTCCCAATACATTTCAGCTCCAATTACTTCGATTTTAATTATTTCCAATTTCGCCTAATTTCTTCATTTCTGCTGGGAAGAAACTACTTAGATAGGCACTAAAATTACCCTAAGCCTTCGATCAATATGAAGGGGCACAGTGATGTGTCTGCTTGTATCACTTAGTTTCTTCTTACGGTTTTATCCAAAATAGATTGCTTAAATCTTATTGACAGTCCTACTTGTATTAATTTAATCTCTCTCGAATCTCGCCTGGTACCTATAACTTTAGTATTACTATGTAATTTAGTTATAACAGGAATAGAACGAAGTGTTGTAACTTAAGGAAATTTCTAAACTTAATTGCATTATGTGAGAAGTTGGACCTAACTTTGTCGATGAACTGCATTCTTTCGTTTAGCTGTAACTGCAGGAAAGTTTCAGGTAACTTTGTCTCTGTAACAGTTGCATTTTGTGTCCTACTTTCCTATATTTAAACGTTAAGCAAATGATGAATGTTCATTTCATTCTCTGTCGAATGTTTTAGAAAAGAAATTTAATTATATGCTTTAAAAGTTTAAATTCAAGAATCTTGGGTTCTAATAAGCTTATTCTGTGACATATAAGCTGAATCTACGTCTACTACTTTGCGATAGGATTCTGTGTCTACTAATTTCCAGACTCGTATTAACATTCGGAATAATTTAGCTGGTTGTTCGAACTTCCTAAGCATTTCTTGACATCATCTACCAATATAAATAACAGCGAAAACAATAGACGTATAAAGAATGTAAAATTTGTAAAACGTTTCGCTAGATGAAAACGTTGTACGCACATTTCATTACACAGAAATATCAAAATACTATACCTGTGCTATAGCACTTTTTCTTTGCAAAATGCACATAAACACACATTATTCATATTTTTCAATAGCTAGCGGTGGGATAAAGCTAATGAAGCACTGCTTCGGTTGTAGAATACGATGTTTTACATGCAATTTGTAGTTATAACTCAGAACAATTTGCTAACAATAGGTTCCAATACATTTCTAAACACTGACTCGAGCACTCTAAACTCTTTAGGTGTTGATTACGCCATTCATGAATGTATGATGATGAAAGCTAAAGCTTGGCTAGGCAAGCTTCACAAGTAGTTAGTACATAGTTAAGGGACTAATGGGAGCGATAGGGAAGACCGAATAAACAAGTGGTTAACGAAGCAAGCTCATGTTGATGTATTGACTAAGATGTATGAGTGAACATAACGGACTGCTGAATTCAAAGAAGGAAATAAGAAAGTTCCATGTGTCGTTATATAGCATCTGTTATATAGTATAGTACACACACGGAAACATATTAAACGTAAAAGAAACTTAAATCAATAAATTAGTTCGGATATAAATTATCACTATAGGCCGCTCTGTATTTTTACTTCGAACTCACTCAGTGTATTATTAAAAGTCTTTTAAACACTTCACTTTCTTTTCGACCTTTTATAGGAAAAAAGTAAATAAAAACATTTAGTACACCTACTCCAACTTAGTCAAACGTAGTAGAGAGAACGAAAGTTTACCTGGTATTTTCAATCTGTCATACATAAAATGTGAACTGGTTACTCTGATGTCCAGATGTAGTCATAGAACCATAAGGTACTTTGAAAATTTTGATAATTCTGATACTGTCAATCAGCAAAAAGCTTCGATGTATAAAGAAAAATAAAATGAAAACTCTTTTTTATGAAAGTGTCATTTAATTGTGTGTGTGTATATATATATATATATATATATATATATATATATATATATATATATATATATATATATATATATATAAAGAATGTGATAAACTTTAATAAATTAGATGCATGAGAAACTTTATTTTATCAATATAAATAAAAATTGCATTGTTAATAATGAATTTGGACCAATTCAAAATTCAATAATAATGAACATTAATTTAATGTTAAATATTATCATTTTTAAAATTATTTAAATAATTTGGTAATATTACATTTTATTATTATTATGGGTTCATAAAAATTAAACATTTATTGTTGTCATATGTTGTTCAATGTAAATAAATTAGTAGCCGTGGTTGTAAATTTGACCATGCCCTAATCCTGTTCTTACTTTTATTAAAATAATAGCTTATATTAAATGTTTGTATTTGAGTTTCGATTGTGTAGCATCACTGAGGATGATGACATAATGTCAGTGAAACGCGTCTGTGATTCAAATTGTTATAAGTCTGAGTTTAACCTATTTATTTCTTGTGTTTATAAGAGGTAATAAAGTTATTCTATTTTCCCGATTTAGTTGAAAAGTTAGTAAAAGGGCATTAGGATATAAAAAGACCCAAAATGTAAACGTTTATTCAAATCAATTTCACAGTAAAATGTTCAAATCATGTACTACGAGTAAGGGAGGAAGAAATTAGTAAGGGGTGGTCAGTGAGGGAGCATCAATTTTTCTACAAGATATTTCATCTATTAATCGTACGCAGGAGCTAATGGACATGTGTTTAAACCTTTTTACTTTTATTGAGTAATAATTTCTAGTCTGTAGCGAGAGAAAAGCTGTACATGCTTTGAAAATTTTTTAAAATTGATATGACATCGTTGTAAATAACTGATAGCGTATGTTGTTTATTCAAGCTAAATACAAAAGTAAAAATTTCCAACCATAACGTTTATTGCTGCCCAGGTTTCTGTTAAAATTTCTAGTGAAACCATTGGGTTTAGAATGGTTTTAACATTATCCAAAAGTATATATATATATATATATATATATATATATATATATATATATATATATATATATATACACTACTAGTTGTAGCATACAACTACTTCTAGTAAAGTCTGAGATATGCGCGCTAGGCAAGTTCCTTGGCTGTATTAGAAATGGTAACCATCTGAAAGAATGCGAACATCTTCAGGCCGTCAGGAGTACAGTGTATGATGCACAAAGACAAATGGAGTTGATCCAAGTTAGTAAGTTAGTTGTTAAACCTCTACTACCGTTAAATTTAACCAAGAAGCTTTTATATTAATAAATATTTAATTTCTTTTAGAAAATTGTTCTTAATGTAAGGAAAAATATGAATAATGTTTGTATTTTCCAGACACATTTTTAACTCGTGCGAATCGACACTTTGAGAGTTTTAGAGGTTAACTGCCTTTTTAATATAAAGATTTTTCATGTCCATTGTGTAAACCATAAACTGGGTAATCGTGTTGTTCGTCCTAAACGATCTCGTGCGCGATGTGCAGTCATTGTTCATTTCTTTTTGTGTAAATTGGAAGCAGTATTTTATAGGAACTAATACGAATACTAACATTTTACTGCCCCTTTTCACAATAATTGCCATATTTTGTCATAGTGAATCATTTTTTATTGAGCTACGTGTAGCAGACAACATCTTAAATTTGAATCAGCTGGTTTACATTCTTTATAAGGTTTTCAAATCATATATAATTCATTGATAAAAGGTTGTTTAGATAGTTTACAATTTAGTTGGACAAAAAAATCCAAAAATGTACTAATACTCCTTTAATTATGATATCATATTTGCAAAATATTAACCGTAAATTTTGAACTTTTCTGAATATATTTGAAGTAATTTATAATGAGAAAAAATATGTTTAATTAGGAAAAACAGGACTGCACTATAATGGTAAATAATATTGTATAGAAGAAAACAAATTTAAAAAAATAATTACTCTCGAATTTTAATGACAATAGTATTAAGCTGAAGTTATTAGAATTTAATATTATAATCAGCCATCTTCAATTACTACTGTATTTATTATTTTGCATACTATTACAGTTTCTTCTCTGGCTTACCCAATGTCTCCTAGATATCTTGTTGTAATTGTGTCGTCTGTTTCACCTCTCCATCACCCCGTTGTTCTCTAAAGCACGCATTTCAAAATGTTTCATTCTCTTCACAATGCGAGACCAAGCTAACTACGTTTTTCTACCACTTCGTCTACTAGTCTTTCCCAAATCATTTCAGCGCTAATTATGTAACGGTATATTTTAGGAACAAACAAAACTAGCAGAGTTACGCAATTTATGTAACGTGTTAAGTTTGTTGTTACATTAATTCTGGGGAATTAAGTAATGTTAAAGATTGCAGTCATTCGTTACATTATTAAAGATTGACCTGCAATATCAAATGTTCAGTTGAAACCAAGGTGATGTATATCACAAATAATTTCGACACAAATGTTAGTTCAAGCTAATCAATTTTTTCTTTTGCAAATTAAAACAAAATTACAAATAAATACACATTGGAAATGCTGGCTCACCCTTGTTACATACATATTTAATTCAAGAGATTTATAACATATAAATCTATGGCAGAGCCAAGACATTCATTTGAAATTGCTTTGCATGTATTTAAGACGTACTAAAGATTGTACATTACATTTAAATAAATTTTTACATTGCACTATTAATTTTAATACTTTTATTTCACTGAAAACTGGCTTGTAAAGCCGTGAAAGATGAAAGTTAGGTTTTTAAATGTTATTCCTTTCTAAACACATAATTTTTATAGTACAAGTTAGCTACTTTTTTTGAAAATGGTGATGCGACAAGACTTATTTTGGAATGAAATCCCCCATTCAGAGTTTCGTCAATGATCTTTCCTCTCAAGTTATTTTTCAAGGCAGCAACATTAATTCTAGTGAAAAACAAAAAAATTAATTAAAATACTGTATAAAAAATAAAGGCGTTCTTTGCTCCTGCATCTCGAAAGAGGTCCTTCCCGTTTACATTTCGAAATTAAGAGATAGCTAGCATGACTTGCGTATGTCTATCAAGGTTTCCGCGCATCTTCAACTGCGCAGCTCGGATTTATCAGTTCATTATCAGCTCTCACTTAGTTTTCAGTCCAAATACAATTTTTTTTCAATGATTTATACCTACGATTCACATTTTAAAATTTTTGACGTCACGTTTGTATTCTGAATCTTTTTTAATATGCAACATCACCTAAATGATGTTACAGTTACTTCGTTTCTAATTTTTTCAATTTTGTTCATATTCTTAATTGTTCTGCTTCGGTTGTAGGCTGCGTTTTTTTACATGTATTTACTGGAAACACTGGCCCGAGCACTCAAAACACTTTATTTTTTGATTGCTTGGCTAGCCAGGCTGCACAAGTAGATAGCACATAGCTGAGGGACAAATGGGAGCGATAGGGAAGGCCGAATAAATAAGTGGTCGATGAAGCTAGCTTATGTTAACTGAGAGATACGAGTGAACCTAACGACTGCTGAATGCAAAAAAAGGAAATAAATAGTTCTCATGTGTCGTTATATAGTATATTACACACACGTAAAAATATTAAACGTTAAACATACTCAATACCTTAGTGAGGATAAAGTAATATAGTGTGCCTCTGTATTGTTTCTTCGAACTAACTCAATGTATTATTGAAAATGTTATAAAAACTCTTTTTCTTGGCTAGACTTTGAAGAGAAATAGGAAAAAAAATTAGCAGACCTACTCCATCTTCGTCAAACCTATTGCAGAGATAGAAAGTTTACCTGGCCATTTTCAATCTAGCTCCCATAAAACATTGTGAATAGTAAGAGGGTAGCACAGAGTTAGAGGCCGTTTATTTGTTGAAACTGTTTTCTTTTATAAAAAGATACTAGGTAAAGGAAATTTATTTACTTACTTTTCAATGTTAACATAACATATAAGGTAATAATAAATTTGTAATCAATACTACCAATAAAATAAATACATAAAGGTCAAGTTTCTACTTCCCGATTTCCCTTTTAACCCCTCCTTCGTAGTTAGCATTGCTTTACATAGTAAATATACAACGTCACTAATATTCTTTGTAGTTCAATTGTTTTCTTATTGCTATATCATTCCATCTATGACATACTAGTTCTTTGTCACTAAAAAAGCTATTAATAGTTTGTTTAAAAATAAAAAAATATTAAGATAACTTTTAAATATATTTATTGTGTTAATAGCTATTTACCTGTTTATTAATTTAAATAAATGTATTTGTTGGGCCTCAAATCCGTATTTTGAAAAATTATTAGTGAAAGATTTTCCTAATTTCTAAACTTACAAAAATACTCATCGACTTCTTATCTAGTTGAATTTTAATGACACGAAAAATTTACTAATAACTTACATATTCTTAAAAATATTTGTGGCATCGCACTGTTTGCCTAATTTTATCTGTTCACCTGTTTGCTAGATTATTTTCGGAAAACCAATTCAATTAATATATGAATTATAATGCTCATTTTTAATAATAACCTTACTCAGTATTCTGTAGCCTACATAATTAAAATCGTGCTACTACTTACGCTAAATTGCCTCAGAAGAGTACACAATGCTTATTACCTACTAGCTATGAGTGAATATACGTTTTCATACATGCATATATTAAATTATCTGCCTTCAAGATATAACAAAATGATTTATTAATGATTAAATTCATGATCATCGTAATATTCAATAACATTAAATTTTTAATGTGTGTTAATCCTTAATATAATTAAATGGATGATTATAAATTTATGTATTAGAAATGTAACCAAAGTACTTTCTAATTAACATTAGACGTTCTATTATGTATATACCTTTGGGACATAGTTAATTCTTTCTGATATTGAAAGGTGACCAGGGTTCTTGTCTAAAACATCAATAAAGTTAACAGCTCAATTCCAGGGTGTTATTTAATTGTTAAATTTGTACTGCCAACTTTATAGCAATGGAAAATCCGGGTGAACCGTTAAGAAAACGTTTATTAGGGAGCTAAGTGTTATGTGCGAATGGGGAGGAAGCGGTGAGGTCATTAAAACCAAAATTAAATTTAATTGTCTCTAGAGAGATAAATTTAGAGTTATATTAAATTTGTTTAATAGCGTTGTTTTAGCTTTGTATTAATCTTTGGTAATATATTTCAAAATATTACACAAAACGTTTCGTAAACAGACTTAAATTATATTAAAAAGTCCTACTTTTATAAAATAACAAAAATAATAGACTTTTCCAAATGATATATTAAGAAGAAATATAAAGAAGTGTAGATGAAGTGAGTAAGTCCAAAGAAAGAATATATTGATCTCTGTTAATGGTAGTAGGGCGACATTATATGATCACTTGGGCACAACCGCTCAGCATACACTAATATGAATAGAGCCTACGTACTGCCTGTCATCTTCACCTATCTAGGCTTCTGAAACTGTCAGTAAATAAAGTACAAACCAAATTATTCTGTAAAATTAGTGGATACACTAGCTCACCTTCACGCAATGCTGCAACATTAGAAAAAAGGAAATTAGAGTGGTCTTTTATGGAAAATTCAATTTAAATAGTTTCATATTTATTGAAAATAGATAATTGTAGATAAGAAAACTATTTCAACGTGTGTTTTGCATGAATTTAATTCTTTTATTATTTTTTGATTAAATATGTAATTCAATTTAATTTCTTTGCATACACGCCACTCCTATTGTAGGATAGATGTACTATGGAAGACATTTTTGAGGTAGTGAACTCAATAACTTCCTAATGCTACTTACCGATCTGAGTAATTAGATGACAGGCAGACATACATAAGTCTACCGAACACACACACACACACACACACACATACTGCAACGTCCCACCCTACTTTTATTTGATATCCTTTCTCGCAAAATACCAAAATTTTGTTGTTTAAAAACATTTATAAACAACCCAACATCTGCCAATCACCCCGCTTGTTAAACCGTGCTAAACCCCCTGAGTTACGTGTATATTTCCCGCTCGTAGGGCCAGGCCCAAAACAAGCCTATTCCCGCTGACTACTATTTAAAGTAAGTATAAACTCTCCAAAATTGGTTTATCAATTATGTATGGTCTAGATATAGTCACACATGTCATTTCAATAGTCAGCTGGAAAGAAACACATTTAAAATAATACACAAAATAATCACAGAGTCTTACCACCTGATGATGATCTGCAGAGACAGCAAGGGAACGTGCAAAAAATGATCGTGTTTAAATTACCTATTTTAAAAGGCTCCTGTGTCCTTTTAAACACAATCTGCCACTAGATAAATCTCTGGACTTTTATACAAAAAACCAACTAATCTTTAGGCTAGCTCATGAAGTTAGTTGAGAGAAACTCTTTAAAAACATTAGGCTTTAACTATTATTATTTAATGAAATTTAATTAAATTTGTTTACTGATTTAATAATCATTTTCATATTAGTTGGAAAAAGCTAAACAGTTTTTATTGATTATTCGACACAGGATGAAATGCAAATGCTGTTGATTTTTATAACATATTTAATTTTATTTATTTAAATAAAAAAGAAAATTTATCCTTTCAAATACAACACAATTATATTAACAAAACAATTCACTAAATAACTTGTTGTTTCTCATGCTTTAAAAACTTATAATATCCATATATGTCAATTACATTTACATAAACATAAAATTATTTCCCAAATTACACATAATAAAAATTTATCTTCTATATTGAATTGGTAAATTCGTATTTATGACACTTAATTTTTAAATTTATAATATTCTAAAAATTCTTATTTCCTTGGAAATAAATGGCTTATGGCCAAAAACCCTTTGTAAGTTTAATATGTATCATTTGAAATATTCTGATCACATAAATTCATTTTATTTAGCATACAATTTATTAAAATTTTATAAAGAGTGAAGTCATTGTTTAAGCTTGAATATTTGTTTGAATTTAATAAAATTAACTAACTAGATTTGACGTAATTGGTATCGAATAGAGAAAATGACTTGCCAAAGATGTTCCTGCCGGTCCTGGAATCCCTCGTCTGGATTCCCTGGTCCTTGGACATCGGAAGTCGCCATCCCTGGTTCGTCGGTGGTGGTTTTTCTCCATTCCCGCGTCCTGAAGGCTGAGTCTGGAGCCTTCATCCCTTGGTAGTCCTGGACGTCGAAAGCGTTGAGGTTTGGTCCATCTGGCCTGATGACGGTCCTACTCGTGGTCCAGCATAGCGTTCCGCGGCACCTCGTATTAAAATTTATTTCAGACTGTCTCTAAAGTCTTAGAGACCTAGTATATATAACGGTGAATTTAACCTACCTCAGCCCGCCTGCAGTACTTGCTATCTTTGGATTTATTCCTTGTACAGGCAAGTCGGGCAACGAATCTGTTTTAGCTTGCAGAGTTTGATTATCATTTTTGGAACACTGAAAAATGTCTATTTTATTAAAACTGCTGTAACTTTTTTGTTTTTTAAGTTTTTCAAATTTTGTTTTCTCTAATGTTTATTCTGGCTTATTCTGGTTCTTTTAAAATGTTGATGAAAGTTCTACGTGGTTTAGTTCTTAAGATAGCTTTTTTGACGCACTTAGAAAATTTTCGCCTCACTCCCGATGGTCAAATTTAGCTAGTTATTAAAAATTTATTCTTTAATATTTTTTAATTTAGCTTAATTATTCTATTTAAGGTTTTATGTAATTTTTCACTCTTTATTATTTGTATAACTCCAAACTTGATTAATTTAAAAATCAACTTTATTACTTAAAAACAGGAAATTATTTATTTCCTATTTGCCACGGTATATCAGACCGTTGCAATACACACACACACACACACACATATATATATATATATATATATATATATATATAGATCAATTGAACTATATATATTCATAAAAAACTATATATTTACCTTCTATAGATAAATAATAAGCTGTACTATAATAACTATTATATTACAATAATATGAAAGGAGCAGTTTTACAACAGACATAGGGTTGATAATAACAATGATAATGATAAGAACACACGGTAAATCGCTGTTAAAGTCTAAATAAATAATCATTTTAAGTATTTTAAATTACTTTCTGCGTTCAAAGGATTCAAGTACTTTCCTTGAAACATATAACGTCTTTTATCGGGACCAATTTGCTGCTTCAAAGAAAGCGTAACGGTTTGGAATATTTTAAGATGAAAACCCTTTTCCGCTAAATTATTTTACAAGTATTTCTAACTTTATCATACGGAATTCTATTACAAAGCTGTAAGTTGATATTAAATAGATTTTAAGTAAGAAAAATCAATTACATTACAACTGTACTAATCTTAACCTTTTGCCATCTAACGATTATTGGAAATTTCTAAGAGTTTAACTTTAAATATGTTAATATCCAATCGTTTCTCTATAAAGAAATTTTATTTCACTATATGGACAACAAATACCCCTAAAAAAAATGTCACTTCACTACTTAGGGTCTGCTAGTAATCCGGCAATTTTCAGGATATAACTCCTCCTCGGCAGTCGACCCTGCAATAATTTATAACATTAGAAAAATTGTGATAAGCTCAAATATTTCTTAAAAGCAATATAAGTGGGGGTGAACCTTTAAAGAATGTTTTGTATACATATATACCATAAAATAAAAGTAAAAGAATAAATTATTAAAAAAACTTCATAGTTCAAGTCAGTTGACAACTATTTTACCAACCCGATGTTATTCCAAACCCAAATTTTTTTTACCAAAAATGCATTCATATCCACAGTTTTATTAACCAACATACCACTTTTGCATGTTTTTATCTCTTTTTCAACGTTGATATACAGCTCTTGTCCTTTAACGTAATGAATTGAGTGAATATTAAGTCAAGATACATATATACCTACATCGTCGTAAGATATCATAACTAGTATTTTCATAATAAATCACTTTTCCCATTCGAACTAAAATATCCTTTTTCTAATTTCGTCATTGTTTGTAACATCTTTAATTACAGATCGTAAGGGTCACCCATTTACGTTAGTATAACAACAACATAAACAATGGCAGCGCCCGAGTCGATGAGAGTATGTATTTGTACCGAGGACTAACAAAAATACTTCTGAGTGAATCCAAATGTATACGAGTTATTTACATTGACCAAGGAATCGATTTGTGTAAACTACAGTAAAATACGTTTAACAGATACCTAACTATGCAACGGTTAATAGATTACAATTTTATCAGAGAAGATATACATAAAAAGATGGTATTTTGCTGCTCATATTAGTTCTGTAGTTAATCTTCTAGTAATCCGGATTTTTAAGTTATTCGGAATATCTTGGTCAAGGATAATTGACGGGCTGCTTTACTTGCAGTGGTTTTGTTTTGATTATCATTGTCCACAAAAAATGGAATAAATAACTAATAAATGTAGTATAGAATGTGTATAATTATAACTTACATTCGATGTATTTTAATTTGACTATCTCTTAGTATGATAAATAACACAATGAGTGATTGTTTTGTTATTACCTTGCGTTTCCTGAGTGAAAAAAAGATGTTGGTTTTTTAAAGGCTCCCATTTAGGGGAGTAACAAGTTTTCATTATCTTCCCTAGTTACTGAGAGCTTTCTATAAGGAAGGGTAGTAATTTATAGGTTGAGGCCAATATACTGGTAAAGTATTTAGAACTATGTAACACGTTTAACTGCCGTATTAAATTAGGAGATAATTGATCATTATTGCTTTATATCTTAGTATAATTAAATCATAAAAACGATAAAATTCATATTTTCTTTTCTTTAGTAGGGTAATAGACGTGATTGAAAAGTGACTTAACGATTTGATAATGGCAAACTCGGGTCCAGAAATAAATGATTTAGTGGTTAATAAAACAATATAGCAAGGTTTTTTAAAAATCTTAGATATTTATTATAGACGAGCCTGTCACTTTTATGGAAATAATTCACTAAAAATTAATATTTTTTTTATTTCAGTCAGGGAAAAGAAATACTATCTTTAGAAATACCAAGACTTTTTTTTGAAATGTAGTTTCATTAAAGTTTATACATAGAACATACATGTCATTGGTTGTTGTGAAAATATATTTTTTTTATTAAAACATGTTTATAGAGCTACAAATAAGTTCTTTTGTAGGTATAAGTGTTATGTTTTTCCTGCAATTAAAAATAATAGTAATACAATAAATTTAAAAAGAAAACAGCGAAAATGTGGTGAAAACAAGAAGTATCACTACTTAATGACATTCTGTTTAGTTGAGTAACTTAACTTTTCTGAGCGATTTTACTAGTAGAGTAAAGTATTAGTTTACTTTAAAAGGTTTCAACATTGAGTGTGTAAGGAACAGGGTTTTATTACCTCCTTTTGTTCCGGAGGACTTTCTATTTGCGAAGAAGAATTATTGCTTTATAGTTTAGGGTTGAGGTCAATACTCAGTTACTTCAGTGTAAGTATTTAGATATATTTAAAAATTTTAGTTACCGTAATAAATTTGGGAGATAACAGACAATTGAATTGTAAAACGTCTGCGAATAAATAAGTCATAAAGATATTAAGACTGTAAAACTGACTTTACGATTTGATGAGGGTAAACTCGGCTACAGACCTATTAGGGGTAAATAAAATAATAAAGCAAGCCTATTTTGAATAACCAATTTAATAATTTAGAGATTCAGATATGAAAGATCTTGTTACTTTAATAAAGGTTATTCATTTAAAAATAAAGGTGTTTAAATTTTTTTCAAGGATTTGAAATTAAAAAAGTAGACGCTCCAAGAGTTATTGGAATGTAATTTGATAACGTTTATACACTAAACAGACAACAAATCGGCTGTTTTAGGCAAATTTTTAAAACTAATTCTGCAAAATTATTAGTGTACATTTATATTCCAATAAATATAAACGTTATTAAAATTAGTAAGAGTTCCAAAGCTAGAAAAACGTCTATTTATATTTTTCGAGATTTATGTCTCTACATTTAATAAAACCATACTATCATTAGTTTTACCTTGTTAGACTTAATATGCCAGAATAAACTGGCCGGACAGCAATATAACCCCTATTGATCTCTAGAAGGAAGGAAATATCGGTTAACGAGTAAAAGAGTAACAATGTGTAACGGGCAAAACAACAAAATGTAAAATAGAAAACCAGTGAAAATGTGTGAATGAAAATCAAATATTTATGTGAAGAGCAAATCAGCAAAAATACGTAGAAAACCAAAAGCAAAAATGTATATAGGGTAAATCAGCCGAGGTAAACATAAATAAAAAAATTTATATTCTGACTTTTTAAATGTGTAGACAAATCATTTAATACTATAATTATACAACCTTAGTACTGAAGAAATGCGACCGAAACGCACTACTTTACAATATAGTAACATGATCTTTCTCTTTGTGTACATAATCTTCTTTCTTGAAGATTTACTTACTGGGATTATTACTAATGATTGGTCGAAAAAAATATTCCTATCTCGGAATGCTTTGGTGCGGAAAAGTTGCATATTCTAATAAGAAGAAAAACCGTATACAAGATATAAATATCTTTTAATATCTTCTGGTTGCGCAACGTAACGAAATTCACATTTCTATATTAAATTTTGATATTAGTTAAAATGTTTCTAATACAGACGCTTTAGTTGTTGATGCTTGATATGGTTTAAATAACACAAAAATATTACATTCTGATCAATGATATATTTTTTTCGGTCGCTCAACGCCCTAGAACAAATAAAATTTACAAATATTTCTCAAATCTTGCTGTGCGTTGAACCTTTCAATTGTTTTCTTCTGAACGAACCACAACTTAATTGAAATAGATTGAAAACAAAAACAATAAAAAAATATTTCGTAGGAATGATGAAGAGGAACAATATTCAATAATCCAGGAACCTGGGTCAGCTTATATTGGACATGTATGTTCTTCATTTAGTTCATCAGCAGAGTTCAACAGAAGAGTATTATGATAGGAACACACAAAAAGTACAGTTAGAGAGTATTTACAGTTTGTCTGAACAGTCTATATCACTAGAAAAACTAGAAGTAATAGAGTGTGGTGATAATGTAACATTGGTAACGTACTGGATGGAAGAACGACACTATCCAAAAACTAGAAAGTCATGTAGGGCGCCCTCTACAAAAGAGCATAATTCTCCTGCATTTTAATTATATTCCTTTTCACCGCATTTTTCATTGATGGCCTAAGTTACAGCTCCTCAGTCGAACTGGCCTATAAGTGAAAACAACAGGAAATGACCCACACACAACCAATCATTGACATAAGAACATAAATATTAACGGTCAGTAAGGAAGTAAAAGAAGAAGCCTAATGTTACAATCGAGGCAGTTAACGTCGTTTGAGACACTTTCTTCAAGTACGCCGACTAATGCGTTCTTATAAGCGAAAACATATTTACTTTTCCCGACTCACCCTAAACATAAGTAACCTAAATGATAAGACTCTGGTGATCTATTATTAAGATTTCCGCCATACTTTCTACACTTTTTATTACAGACTAATACAAATTAATTCCTCCAGTAAGTTAAAAGTAACAAAAATAGAGAGAATCTGTTTAGGCAAACTTTTATTCCTCTGCAGGAAATATCCTGTAAGTAAAACCGTGTTGTAATGTAAGATGAAAAACTCTGAAAATAGAGCACAGCACTGAGGCTTAAATAGAAGACTCATTTCATTTTTTTTTTTTTTTTTTATTGCGATGGCCTTACTTTGGTATGAATCTCTTGCAAATTTAATCACTGAACCACAGATACATTTGCATTTAACTATAAAAACAGAAATTTACTACTAATGGAAGAGTGATACACTGCTCTATACAACAGTCGAAATTACCCCTTATCAGAAAATACCAAAAGAATTTCTTAAGTCCAAAAATAGCATAACCCATAGTTTAAACAATAGTAAAACAATACGATTCTAGAAATAAAATATCTTTTGCAATATGTAGCCTATATGTGTGGTTCAGTGTAGAACTTTTATGAGGAAATTGAAAAGTGTTTGAGCTCTAATATATGAAAAATAAAAAAAATATTAGCTTTAAATAAAAACGAAAACTTTTAAATAGATTTACACTTCGTATTTTCCCGTTATCGATACACTTTGACGGAATGGACGACTAAGGATTTTATTGTAGGCCTACAAACGAACACAAATGTTCTAATGTATATCATTTTATGCATTAAATATAAAGAACACAATGTTTCAACTGATTTAAGAACTGGGTTTGAAAAATATATTTTTAGAGTATCGATAAAGCATATTTAGAAGCGAAAAACATAATTTGATTTGAATATTCTATATTAATAGTAAATACAATGATTGTATTACTGCATTAAGCTGTTGTTCAATTGGTAACTGAAATGTACATAAGGGTAAAATAAAGAAAGTTTGTGGTTAAGATGCTTTTGTGTATTTATTGCTTTACAGAAATTGGCACGGCACATTTATGCATATTGGAAAATGGAAGTGACACGGAAGATATAAATTCAAAAATATAACGTTTAGAAATGTTGACTTTGTGATTTTCCAAAGAAATAAATTTTCCAACAATATTTTGGTAGAGTAAGCAAAACTCATTAAAATTTAATGGCAGTATGAATAATTTGTTTGTAATAAACATAATGAGAGCATGAAAAACGTTTAGTGAGAAGGAAATTGTTTTGAAAAAATAAGAATAGTTTGTAAACGCAGCAAAATGTTCTTTTATTTATATACCATTTTCTCCCATAACACATAATGCAGTCAAAAACTGGTTTAAATAATGAATGAGAATATCACATTAAAACAAATAACAAATAAAGTAATTTCGTTTCAAGGGAGCTTCTTGCCAGGACATGAAATCCTATTGTATGTGTAAGTCGTTTACACCTTTACCTAAGAGAAGATCCGGGTAAATAACGGATCCATTAACTACGAATGGGGACACATTAATCTCCTACATTCAAACACAAAACCCCGGAATAAAATCAGATTACTCTTTACGAGAGGGCAGCACTTTTATTTCAAACTGTCCTAGATGCAATTTCATCTGAGCAAAATCCTAATTCTGTTATATAATCTTAGAGGTACAGTACAACTATATTATGCGAAGTAACACATTCAAATCACTGACTATTCGAATCGCTGAGAATTTCAGAACAAAAATTAAGATGTAAAGGTACAGCGATTTCCAAAATACAATTTATTTGCGAGTGTAGGCTCAGCGCAAACATTATTTGGATGCTGTTTCACCGTTAGTTGACTGTCGTCCGTCGCCAGGATGCAGGCCCCAACCGACTGTAGGTATTCGTTTTGACTAGCCAGTCAGTGTGCCTTTGATTAGAATCCGTCCACTGTTTTATTCGTCATTCACAACTGCTTCTAAAAAAAGAGCTGTCTTATCGTTAATAAATAGGCTAATTATAGACCAATCAGATAAAGGAGTTACAGGTAAACAATAGGCTAAGATGGACGGCGTTGGACAATCAATGATTTCAGACATTAAGAGAATATACCTAGACTTTAAAACTTCCTGTCAGTGCTTGAAAATGAACATGAAAGTTCTCTAGAAAATCAATAAAAGCAGCAAAAACAATGAGTTAGAGGATGGTCTTTTCCAGTTGTTTTTTCAACAACGTTCTTAGCTCAGAAGATTATACGAAAGTTTAAAACTATTAAAAAGTATAGCTTATTAATAAAAGTATTAATTAAGTAAAGTAAATAATTAAAATTTACAAATTTTACCATTTTATTGAAACATCTAAATATCCTAACGGAGTCCGAACCCAATTGATTCGGAAGGTCGGAGTGATACTGTAGTAGGATGTCCTATTTTACTCTTTAGTTACCGCTAAAGACTTCTATTGAATTTTAAAATACTTAGCGTTTAGCTATACCATTTACATATCTACGAGTATAAACTTTTATCGCAAATTCACAAACTATTCAATGTTGAATGTATGCGAATCTTATATTTAAGGATTTAAGTTATGTCAGAGGTTACCCTGGCAAAGCCTAAATTATAACCAAAGAAAATATTCCTAGTGCTTTGTAAATGTAGGCCATCACTATACAAACAATATCCATTTTTATTATTTACTTAAAAATAACTGATTAAGTATTAAAGTAATGTATTAATATTAATAATTTTATTATTGACTCTTTATTATTATTTATTTGCCCGCAGGAGGGTGCGGACTAGCCGCACCTACGAGGGATTTGGCGTCCCTCGCGGTACCGTAGCCTAACACTACACCACTCACAAAGTATACACACACACATACACACACCAACACAATCTATACACATTTCAACACTTACATCTTCTCTTAGGGAATTTTGACTGGTCAGAACCGTTGCGCGTCGGGAGTGCTGAAAATGACAGAGCTTGCCAAACTCTGGTCTGGGACGCTGATGTGAGATTGCTCTGCCGAAGACGTAAGCGCGGTTTCTGGTCTACCAGCCGCTTCGGTGCACAGTATTACGAGTTCTCGACTGATGCCCATCCAGTCGAGCTAAGGAGAATACTATAGGCTCCAGAGTTCTGGAGATTGGAAATGATCGAAAGTGATCCAAGGGTGTACCCGTTCCTATAGTCTCGCCCGTAACGCCAGACACGATGGTTGGCTAAAAGCATTCTATGAATCCTAAGACTACGTCAAAATTTTTGAGTTTAAAGAGGATTCGTCAGGATTCACCAGATGAGCCTAAATGTGACGATTTGAGGAAAACGTTGATGGTGGCAACGTCATAAGCATTGCCATCTACCACATATTTGGTAATTTCTAGTGCCGAAGATGGAAAGGATTTGTCCAGGGTTTCTCCGTTTCTTATAAATAAGGCAATTACTGCCTGTGCTGGAAGTCCTGTCTCATCTATAAAAAGAATTAAGAAATGGGACACTGGTTGTTGCTACTAGTAGTGAAAAACAGACCCGATCTCTTTTAAAAACGACTTCCTTTTTTGACCAAGTCAAGGTGTCTGTGGCTCCCCATAGATCGTTGAATTTCTCTAAGGGGGTCATTACATGTAGGGTCCTGATGCACGTCCCAATAAATGAAATCAAGGCCGAACTCTCGTCACAGTCTGTCACGGATGTTGCAGTTATTATGAAATCTGAAAAAGGCAAGATAATTAAAACAGCCTCTTTCATACTAATTTTTGGGAAACCAGAGATTCCAGAATATATTAATGCAGGTTATCAAAGGCTGTCAGTGAGGCCTTACGTAGCTAACCCTCGGCGATGCTTCAAGTGTCAGCGTTTTGGGCACATTAGTTCTGCGTGTTCTAAACAGGGTGTATGCGGCAAGTGTAGCATTGAAGGTCATGATGAAAAAAATTGCGGCAACCCCCCGAAGTGCGCTAACTGTGGGGGCGATCATCCGGCGCGATCTTACAACTGTCCTCACTTTAAGGAGGAGAAAGCAATCCTTGGCATTATGGCTAACCAGAGGATATCATTTGCTGAAGCTAAGAAGATCTTTAAAGCTTCCCAATCAAATGTTGTCAATAAAACTTATGCTGCTTCCGCGAGCGCTACGAAGTCGTCCTGTGCCAACTGCGCAGACCTTACCGGAAAAATTGAAGCCCTTACTGAGCAGGTTGAACGCCTTCTGTCTTTAGTGACAAATGGACCTTCAGTAAGTGTAATACAACCAGCGACTACGCCGAGTAATCTGCTAGTACGTAGCAAATCAGACGATACAGGCATTCCTGCACAGGTATCTCTCCACAAAGGAAAGACTCTTAAAACAATTAATAAGTCTGAAAGCGTTAAGTCCGTAACATCAGAGAGTAGGACAAATATATCAAATTTTGATATTTTAAAAAAGAATGCCCCAATTAAAGTTGGGGAAAAAAAAGAAAAAAAACAAAGGCCAAAGGAGGGGCCCATTCCATCTCACCTCCTGAGCATACAAATTCCTCGAGTTCCACCACTGCAATAGCGGTGATGGAATCCGATGATACATTGCCTGAAGCGTCTCTTGACGTTCCAGGTAAATTAACATTTAATGCCAACAATGAGAGCCAGGTCAATCCTTTTCACTAAGTAGCAATGTCCACACCTAAACAATCCGTGATTCAGTGGAACATTAACGGAGTTAGAAGTCACATTGAGGATCTCAAATTAATTGTAAGGGATGTGTCCCCTATGTACATTTGTATTCAGGAGACACATCTCCATGAATCGCACAATTTCCAACTAAGAGAGTATTCAGTTTACAGATCGGACTTCGTTATAGAAAATCGAGCTAGAGGTGGCGTAGCCATTCTAGCCCGTGACTGTGTCGACGCCGTTTCTCTGAATTTAATAACTCCCTTACAAGCAGTAGCAATTCAAACAGCTGTTCCATACAAACTCACTCTCTGTTGTGTCACCATGTGACCACCTGCAACAGAGAGACTTGATAGACCTGATAAACCAGTTACCTTCTCCATTTTTATTAGTGGGCGATTTTAATGCCCACCATGTTTCATGGGGTTCACCAGGATGCAACTCACGAGAGCATCTAGTTGAGAGTGTCAGATCAGAACTGGATTTATACCTGCTAAATGACGGCTCTCCGACACATTTAGCAGCGTCTACAGGCGGATGGACAGCTGTTGACTTGTCATTGTGCAGTCCTGCTCTGGCTACAAGGTTAACATGGTCAGCATTGCCTGATCTTTACAGTAGCGATCATACTCCCATTGAGATCTCTTTGTATGACTCCTCACCCTGTTGTGATCGACATCCTCGTTGGATCTTGAAAAAAGCCAACTGGGAACAATTCTCACAAGATCTAGAATCACGGGATCTGGAAGACCTGGCTCCAATTAATGACATCATAAATTCAATTACCAAAACTATTTTGAATGCCGCCGAAAAGGCAATTCCGAAAACCTCATCAAAACCACGGCGACCACCTGTTCCGTGGTGGAATGATGAGTGCACTGTGATCCTTCGTCAACGGAGAAAAGCTCTGAACCAGTTCAAGAGACATCCAACGAGTGAAACCTAGAAAAATATAAAATCTTCCGTGCGAAAGCACGGAGAATATTTAGGCAAAGTAAACTAGATTCATGGTACCAGTACATTGGCACTATTACAAGAGCTACAGCTCCATAAACAGTATGGAAGAAATTACGATCCGTCTGTGGCATTTCCGTTCCGATACCATTAATTTCATTAAGGCATCCGGATGGAGTTATGACCACGAACAGTGAGGAAATTGCCAATGTGCTGGCGTTATCGTTCTCAAAATATTCTTCATTTTCTGCATACAAGGACGCTTTCCAGGTGTACAAACGTAAACAGGAAGCCTTACCGTTCACCGTTGGATTGTCAGGAGACATGTGTTTGAATATACATTTCTCTATCGATGAACTAGAGTCGGCTCTCTCGTCAACGAAGGATTCAGCTCCAGGCCCGGACGATATTGTATACTCCATGATTAAAAATCTACCACAGTCGGCAAAACTAGTTCTCTTTCGGATATACAATCGTATATTAGGGGAGCACGGTTTTCCCGATGCATGGTTAGAAGCGACTATAATTCCTCTTCTAAAACAAGGAAAGGACAAAACTAATCCCAGTAGTTACAGACCCATCTCTCTGACCAGCTGCTTATGCAAACTACTGGAAAAGATGGTCAACCGTCGGCTTGTCTGGTATCTAGAAACAAACAAACCTCTTACTAACGTCCAGTGTGGTTCCAGACAAGGACGTTCATCAGTTGACCAATTGGTTTTGTTGGAGTCAGCTATACAGAATGCCTTCATCTTACGACAAACACTGGTAGCTGTTTTCTTCGACCTCGAGAAGGCATATGACATGGCATGGAGAAGAGGAATTTTGAACGTATTGAAATTATAGGGTATACAATGTAACATTCTTGCATTTATACAAAATTATTTGAATAACAGGACTTTCCGTGTACGTCTAGGAGGCATATATTCTGATCGTTGCGAACTAGAGAATGGTGTACCACAGGGTGGCGTTTTGAGTGTGACGCTGTTTGCTGTTGCCATTAACAGCGTCACTTCAAACGTACAGTCACCGGTCCACTGTTCCCTGTTTGTAGACGATTTTTGCATATATGTGGCTGCTAGAAGTATGGCAACAGCGGAAAGATCCTTAAAATTAGTCATTAACAAATTGCAAGAATAGACCAAATCTACGGGCTTCAAGTTTTCGGCTTCGAAGACCCAGTGTGTAGCATTTAGTCGTCGCAGGCAACACCAGGAACCTATCCTTTATCTTGATGGTACGCGGCTTAAGACCGCGGATAATGTGAGATTTTTGGGTCTTTTATTAGATAAAAGACTTTCATGGAGTCCGCATGTGCGTGATTTGAGGACCCGGTGCAGCAAGATATTGGATATGTTGAGAGTTCTAAGTGGTACAAATTGGGGAGCAGACAGAACCTGAATGCTCCGCTTCTATCGCGCCGTTGTAAGATCGCGCATAGATTACGGCTGTATAGCCTATTCATCTGCTCGACCTACGGTTTTGAAACTCCTTGATTCAATTCATCATGCTGGTCTTAGACTTTCTACTGGTGCTTTTAGATCAAGCCCAATCTCCAGCCTTCTAGTTGAAACTGGAGAACCATCTCTCTCAGTGCGACGTCAAGAGCTACATATTTCATATTTCACTGGTCTTCGAAGCAAACCTAAACATCCGGCATTCAAAGCAGTTTTTGATAACCACCTCGAGGATCGTTACAATGAGCGGCAATGTTCAACTGCTCCCTTCGGAATAAGAACGTTGCGTATTTTTAGCAATCTAAATTTAGAACTTCCACCTATATTCGAACGATCATCATGCTACATCCCTCCATGGGTAATACGAATGCCAAAATTTGACTTCTCATTGTCCAGGTACCTAAAACACAATACTCCTGACGTTATTTATCGTCAGGAGTTTTTGCAGATCCAACTAACTCACCCACATACTGTGAGTATATTCACAGACGGTTCAAAACTGGACAATGGGATAGGTTATGCATTTTATGTGGAAGGACAAACCTTCACTTATGGATTACCCTCAGCCTGTAGCGTTTTTACAGCAGAACTTTATGCAATTTTCCAAGCTTTAAGATCAATTCCGTCTGCAACATCTAAATATCTTGTATGTTCCGATTCCAAAAGTGCTCTCCAGGCTGTTCAGGATATTTACACTAAGAACCCATTAGTTGGAGACATCTTGTGCTCAATACACAAGCTCCAATTACGGGTATCGAGGTGTCATTTCTCTGGGTGCCTGATCACTGCGGAATATTTGGAAACACTAAAGCAGATGAAGGAGCAAAATTCGCTACAAGTATGGTACCATCGACACAACGTGTAATGGCATCAGATTTTGTATGCAATGTTAAAACTATACTATTCTCTGTGTGGAATGAAGAATGGCAAAATGTGCATAGAAACAAGCTGAGGGACATCAAAAATACCGTCCGACCATGGAGGACATCTGTTCGTTCGAATCGTAGGGAGGAAGTGGTGGTTACTCGACTTCGCATCGGCCACTCTTTGTTAACACATGGATGGTTGATGCGACATGAGGATCCTCCACTATGTCCGTTTTGTAGAAGCAATATTACAATCAAGCATATCCAGCTTGATTGTGATGAGTTAAACGATTTGTATGTACGTTACGATCTTCGAGGTGGTTTAAAGGTGGTTTTAAGGGACGATGTCACGGCTATCGACCGTGTCATCGCTTTCTTACGCCACCTGAATCTATTTAATAATATTTAAATTATGTATAATTTTAGTTTCTTTCCTTTAGTTACAATTAGTATTAAACATTTATTTTATTTTATTTTGTTTATTTGGTTAGTTTTATTTTGAAATAGTTATTTAAAATAAAACTTTAGTTAGGCGATGATAACCTTGATAGGTTTTTCGCCTGGAAATATATATATATATATATATATATATATATATATATATATATATATTATTTATTTATTACTGTTAACAATTAGGAGTTAACGTATTATTTAATAAAGAAACTATTGTGTTATTATGTTTGGATAACACTGTTCTTAGAAGATTTTGGAAGCACTTATATTAGCAGGAAAAGTTATTTCCTTATAAAAAATATTAGATTTACCAAAACTCAATAATCATTGTAGAATAAAGAAGGCATAGAACTGATACGGAAAAAAATTCTCTCAGACAATGAAACTGAACATAAAGTAAGTCTATGGGAAACCACTCAGGTCCCTCGTATCACATTCTGATGTTCTGGATTTGATACGTTTATGGCTGCGTCAGGATTTGAACCAAACGACGACTACTAAACATGGATTAGGCAGGAAATCATTGGTTTGACTGTTGTCAGGGTTGAGCTGTTGAGATATAGGAAAGCTTTGTCAGCATAAACAGAATTAAGTAGGACAGGCAGTGACGTACGCTTTCGTGAATTATTTATTCTCTCAACCAGTTCGCATACATTTGTATAGATCTGTTACTATTCCAGAACAAATTATGGTGAATTTATATTAAATACAACAAACCTTGCTTTTGGCAGAATAATGATTCAATAAACTTATTTACACTTCAGTTGAAAAGGAACGATCTCCAGCGGGGACCAAATCAAAATATGTTCAACATGACGCAACTGTTTTAGTTCTATGTTGCCTATGAGGACTGCTTTACAACTGAAATATACATAAGGCCAATAGTCTAACTATAATCATTTGAACAATCATCAATAGGTTGGTATGAAAGACAAAAAGCACTTTGAACAATGCTGCATATATTGGGCCATGCACGTTAAATGTTTAAAAATAAATCATTAAAGAATATTTTATACTGATTTATTAAAAAAATATTCTAAACGTCTAAGAATAATTAAGGTGATTTTGTTTTTAATGTGCGTCTTACATTTCAGTAAATCATTTCTGACATGTGATTGAGCAAACCTGCGCAGGATGGATGCAAACGTACGTGCAAATCAGAGATCTGACACCTAAAATGAGACTAAAAGCTGCTGTAAATTGATGGCGTTTTAAACATATTGTTTTTGCATTACATCATCGCCATATTTTTAGATATGGTAAAAAATGCAAATAAATGAACAAAAATAATTAGGATAATACATAATTCTTAGGCTTAAAAAAACGAATAGTCTACTAAAATGTAAGGAATAAAATAAATTCCTATTAGAAAATGGAAAAATAAAAACAAAATATTGGAATTAAAGTTTAAATTTTATTAGACTAGAACAAAATCATAAAAGTAAGTTACAACATGTACAACGATTTTACACCTATAAAACGTTTATAGAAATCCAGGAATAAAGTCTTTCCCAATAATATTCCGTACACTTGCGAGAAGGTCAAATTGAGGGATCGTAAATCTTTATAACTTTTTAATATCTGGGTAAAGACTGAGTCGAGCCCGAAAGAATACTTTAGGAAGATATTTTATGTTTCAAGAAGCATCTGATTCAAGATGGAATAACATAATATTACAAACTTTACGATAAATCCATCTAAGGATTACGAACCAAGTAGATCATTATACTTTATAACATTATTTTCACTAACTCACAAACCTTGTTTAACTTGAACTCATCTCAATTTGTAGACTAAATTGACTATATATATATATATATATATATATATATATATATATATATATATATATATATATATATATATATATATATATATATATAAATAAATCACATTGAATAATTGATTAAAATTGAGTACACACATAGTCCACAAATTCATATTTTTGTTTATTACAAACAATAAATTGTATTATACATATAAATATTTCAAAACCGTTAGGTAAATCGTTGATTGGTGTCGCAAGTGAATATCTACTTCAAAGGGAGTTTGTTATGACTCTTCTATTAAACTGCACACACACACACGCACGCACACAAGTAGTTTCTCCAATAACAAACACGTTATACTTTGTACTGCTTATAGTATGCATATTTCTTGACCAATGGTAAAGAGAAAGAGGTATTTTTAAAAATGTTTGTTAAGTAATATAACAAAAATATTAGACTTGCTTGTTAAGCATATACTTTTTAAAGATAGGCAATTTTAAAAAAACAAATATTTTCACTTGTACATTTTAAATTTCAAATATTACAACGTCGTTTAGAAAGGACACTTAATTAATTTACTATTTTTTAAAAATGACGATTTTGTTTATGTGATTTTTCCATTTCCTCTAAAATACGTCTGAATACCATATGAAAGATGTTATTGTGAATGTATATTTAAGACAGATTGTGAAGTCACTGTTTTAAACAATATATTCTTTAAAACAAAATAGAACTATGCAGGTTTAGGGTCTAAAATAATACATCAATAAATGATGAGGTAGTTGTTTTTATTAACATAACTGATTTTCTTATTTATTAACTTTTTCGCTAATAAAACGTTCGATGAAAACTGGGTTTTCCATGAGGACACAGTGTAAAAGGATGGTTATTTAAAAATAATACTATTAGTGGTTGAAAAATCCTTTTAGAGATATTTTGGATTTTTAGTTAACATGGGGACTGCACATTTTCTACTCTTACGAAATATTTGAAACAATTTATTTCATTGTTTTCAACATTATTCTACGCTTGTTTCACCGGTCAGTTCAGTAATGGTGAACTCAGACATTCCAGACGTAGCTGACGTTCCCAAAATCTTCCCCCATTTGTATGTTTTCGTAACGAAGTAGTGACGTTTCGGATGTCTTGACGTGTATTTATGAAAACAGTAGCTCTGCATTCAGAGCAAGCAGTTGTAATGCAAATATAACAAATATCCCAACCATAGTTGTGTGAGAGTTGTTTTTTGTACTACTCGACGTACTTATTTCAAGATTGTAAAAGTGTGATGACGTATTAGCATACACTTTGTAGCCATGTGAGTTTAACATATAGCGTTTAATATACGCATTCAAATAATTTAAGGAGGTTAAATGGTAAATCTTTCGTAGTTTATAAATGAATGGAAGTAATTGTAGTATCAAATATTATTCCCTAATATAAAGTAATGGTTTGTAATAATTATAATCAGTAACAAAATGAAATTTACTCTGAAAGATTTATATAAACGTTTTATAAAACCATTGCTGTTACATGCCCAGGAGAACTAGTCTCTGCCACTAATATTGCAATATGATCCAGATATTACACCATTGTTTAATATGCAGCCCTAGACGTCATATCACTCACTTCGCATATCTATCATTTGTGTTGACTATATGTAATATGCTTTTGTCCTAAGTATTAACGTCTATTGTCGGGCTTCAAAGTACTTTCATTGTAATTTCCAAAGATACTCGCTTGAAACACAGTTGATATTCCATGGATAAAGATGTGTCCTTAAGCTGTGTTCGGGGTGGGTAGCCTCTGTCTCAACAGGTTGGATGTATCTTAGAGAGTTGCGTACTTATTTGTGCCTTCCCGTAATACGATCATAACTTTTTTGGATTGTCTGAAAACAAATTTATAGATATAAAAAGTAATTACAAGTCTTTAAAAATCAAGCTACATATGAGATACGTAATGTATACGTAATATTATATAACATTTGTATATTAAGATACAAAAACGTTTTTAACAATAAATAAATTTTGCTTTTCACGCTAATAATTGAACATAGCTAAGTGGTTATAACATAAAGAAAATATTTATCCCAAATTCCCAAAAATTAGAGTAAATAGCTTTATAAATACGATATGTAAAGACCAATGATGATAGAATATGATAATAATTAGAATTGGAGTAGAGGTAACTATTTCAAAATATTGATATAGCAGAATGAAACATTACAGCAAATTGGGATAATCATGAGCTCATAACTGTACTAATTTTTTCAATAGAAACAACTTCAAGGGAGATAAATTTGGAATAGTAGGTCTGAGTATGTAGTAATTCATAGTTGTAAACGTAATTATGATTGTAAGAGTTCTTGAGCAGGAGCTGGTATTGTAAGCCCAGTTGTGGGATATTTGTTATTTTAGGGTTTAAAAAATTTCTATGTATAAAGTTAGAAAAAATATAAAGTTAATGGTTGAAGAAGATGAAAATACTGTAACTATATTTTACATAAGTTAATGAATAAATGTTTCAAAAAATGTACTTATTAATTTTCTTCGAGGCGAATGGTCAATTTTTATTTACATAAATGGATCGCGAATTAATTAAACTCATTAGGTCTTATGAATGTTTTTTCTAAAAGAAATATTCTATTCCATTGAGAATATTGAGTATTCATAACTCAATATTTATCAAAATCTTGTTGCTGTTCATGACGAGCTGGTTGTTAATTACTTATTACACTTTTGCTATTACTTGCGACCAGACGTTTTGTTAACTTGTTGTTAACACGGTTGTTAAATTGTTAACTTACACTTGGAGGAAACGTTTTCGTCTTATGACTTCTTCAGCCTCGTATTTTTGCCGCTAGGAATGCTGCAGTTGTGCTTCTTCGGTACCATTTTTTGAAAGTTAGAAGTGATGTGATTGAAGAGTATTTGTAATCTGTGCCGTGTTTGTTCATTTAGGATGTCATTTTTATGTGTGTTGCTATGTCTATATATTTCATACTGTTCTAATGTGTTTAATTTATGCCCTTTGTTGCATGTGTGGAGAATGCTCATGTTATTTTCCATACTTTTGCATGAGTGTTTAGTGTCCATGAGGTGATTTGCGAAGGTGGATTCGATAGTAGTGTGCAGTGCGCTTTTGAGTTCTTTATATCTTTTGGCGAATGATCTGAGTGTCTCCTATATCGTGCCTCCTATTTACATGTAAAATTACAATAAATGAATACAGTTAACAGTATATCCAAGTCCAGAATAATAAGATAATATTTAAATTATAACTAACATACATATTTGTATGGATTCAACTATTACGTGCACTTAGATAGTCATGTCATCAAGAACGTAAAACCACAATAAAGTTACAAAACAAACTGAAATAAGTACAATCTAGGACTGTGTTAGAGTAGAGCAGACCGAAGCCCTGCCCACTGAAACCTGTAACGCATCAATCAGGGGCGTTTCTATACCATCTTGACAACTACTAAACTACAGATCACATCAAAAACCTATTTTAAATGAAACTAAATCTAGTCTTGAAAATAAAGGTAAATATTATAAAAGATAAGATGACTCAATTGTAATAAATAACACAGATACGTTACAATAAATAGTATAAAGGTTATTGTTATTATTTAATTTAAAAGTAGGTTTGTAACCAAATATTGTTTTTAAAATTAGGTAATATCTGTTTTACTAATTAATTGCTTTTAATATCTTAAATATTTTGGATGTAGAGAATATTTTTGATTACGTGTACTTTTCAAACAAGTCTTTTTAATATTTGCAAAATGTTCCCGAGAATAGATTTTCATTTTCGTTTGGCCCGAAATTACTATCCATTTATTACAAAATCTTTTAAATCTAAATACACTTTGCCAATATTTTGTCTTTACAATAAGATGAAATTGCTAACTTGAATTGTTGCTAAATTTATTGTAGCATTACCTTTGTATTACCTCGATAGAGGGCAGGACAAGGTTTGGTAAGGTCCTCTATAGACATTTCGTAACGATATTTCCTCATCTGCTTTACCAGGGGGTTCTATCTTTACATTTTCTATATATTTCACAATTGCATCCTTGAATTCGTTAACAATGATATTCATTGGGATTGATTACATTAAAACTACAAATCTATGTCTAACGTATGATAAAAGAGATGACGTAATAAATATGTTTCGGAATATAAAAATAAAAATAAGTAGAACAAATGTAATTTTCAAAGTAACTGTGCTGTGGTAAAATAACTGTTACTCTTCTAAAATAAAAGACAGAACTATTATTTACACTTTCGTATGGAGGCCACCTACAATAGCACTAGACGTTTACTTTACTAACACATTGCCCGAGAAAGCAGTTTTTAACCTGAATAAGGTTAATAAGCATTGTGTCAAGGGTAGAGGAAAACGCAGCCTTTCTTATAATCGGATCAATAAACTATTTCAAGTAGTATTTGCAGAAGGTAGAAATAAAATTCTTGACTTGATAATTCCAGAAAGATTTGTAGTTTCGTAACTATATATTTTTTGTAAAAAGTATTTAATTATTGCATAAATCTCAATAGTTATGCGCAGTCATGAATATATATCAAAATTTTTAAATTAAAAATATACCGGTGCACTTCTTGGTCTTTGACCTTTTCTGTGCCTGTAGTTGTGATGTAGATCTTATGTTGAAATGTATTTATTATTGATCAATAACTTAATTTTAGTTATTGTTCTAAATGTTGTAAAACATAATAGAGTCTGTATTACTTAACGTTTTAAGAATAGCCATAGCCACTAAATGTTCGTACCACTGCCAATTTCCAAAGGATGAAGGATAAAGTCTCCTTATAAGAGAGATTTATAAGCTTATAAGAGAGCTTATTAGAAAGAATATTGTGACCAGCACTATGATCAACTTTTCCTTTTTCGTTTCTTCTTCTTCGTCTTCCTCAATGACTTGTAATTTTTCGTGTTGCTCTTTATCTTCTTCATCTGCTTACTTGTTTACTTATTACTGTCCATATGTAAGTTCGTCTCAATCTTTCCTGTTTTCATATTAGTTTTTCTCGTTCCTCATTATTTTAATGTTTTTATATAATTTTTTTTTTGCTTTGTTATTTTGTCTATTTTTTTTGTCCTTAACAATAATCTTTTCTACTAAACATTGCCATAGCTTAAGAGAGGTAGGATAAAGTTTCCATACGAGAGCTGTAATAAGAAAAGTAATTAAGGTAATGTCGCTTTATTTGGTTCAATGTTATGTTTTCCAACCTTGCTTTCATTTTTTACATACTTTTCACAGGCTGAGTCTACCTAGGCCTGCACACCTACTCTCGGTATGACAAGCTTTTCCCACTTCAAGAACCCAGAGTTTCTTTAAGGGATCACGAAATTCTTTCCCTAATCACAATAATTTCAAATCCTTTCCTTAGGTTTTATCCTTATCCTCCCTCTTGTAGGATAATGTTACGTTGAGACTAATGTCTCTCAATGACTAACTCTCTTAATGTCCGCAAAAGAGAGTTTGTGTGCTTGAAGCTTGTGAGCCTGCATAATGGATGCCACACCCATTACCAGATGGGTTCTATAACTCTATGCAATCCTTACGCATACATCAATTAGGTATCTCCAGAAACCCTAATGTTCTAGTAGCATCTACCTAAAATGGAGGAAAGTATTTTTAATTACGAATACATTTTGCAAAATTTGTTTAATATTATGATAATTTTTAAAAAAATACAAGCAGAAAATTAAAGGTTGTGAACAGGAACTGTGGTTATTGGCGCTTGTAATTGTTTGGGTAAAAGATTAGATAACGTCCACGATGAATAAAACTAATCAATCATTCAGTCTGGTTGGTTTGGAATATCGTCTCACATGTGAACGCTTTAAAAGTTATTTAACGAATAAAAAGGCAGATCAAAGGAGGCTATTTATTTCCTAACAACGTTTTTAATAATACTATTTAAATCTTTACAAATAACATGTAAAAGTACTCTCATTTTATAAAATGTAATTTTTAAAGGTTATTTTTAGGTTACATACATCCATATACGTATTTATGTTGCAAATTGTGTACTATGGAATAAGTAATGGGGGCTATCTGTGCAGGGAATCTTAATGAAAACCTATAGCTTGAAGATAAATACACTTTTGCTCGCCCCAAAAAATTGAATCCTTCCTTCAAATTAAAAAAAAAACCAAAAATAGTTAGTAGAAATAATACACATATTTTGTAACTTAGAGCAATAACATTTTGTAACTCTAAGCGTTTGTTCCTTTTGAGTATATTTAAACTTTAAAGTAATTCTTCCTTTAAACTTAAACGGGGGGTGGGGTGTAGAGCACAATTCTGTATTTTGAAGATAAGTCGGTGGTGGGTAGATGTATGAAATATTTATCTTGTGTGATTGCCTTACAAAGGTATCATCTAGGAAACCTTCAGTCGTTCCAAGATTATTCACGTTAATAACCAATTTCTGAAAGTTAAATTTTTCGAAACTTTTTCCAAATGTATAGCTCTGTATTAAAGCCCATATTAGAATTATTCTTCTAGGACATACAATATGAAAAAAAAGTAACTTTGTTTCATACAAATGTAAGACAGGCTTTTGGTTAATATTTATTAGGAATATACTGTGGTTTAATTTAATAATAAATACACAAAAATCTCTTAACCACAATCTTTCTTTATTTTACCCTTATGTACATTTCAGTTATCAAGTAACCATCCTCAGAAGGATTATATGTATATATATATATATATATATATATATATTTAATAAATTAAAAATATTTCAAAAACAAGAATGCTTTTAATGAATATATATATTTATATATAGTAATCCTTAGACGAATTATTTTTTCTTGTTGAATATGTATGGTAAATAAAATAACTTTCATAAACAAGAATATACGAGTATTACTTCATTTTATTGTTGATTGAAGCTTTTCGCTAATTTACATTATTAGCATTTTCAAAATTTATAAATCAGTGTCCAGACATGTGACTAGAGTAAGACTCCATATATTTAAGTTAGTTAAACTTAAGGGGACCACAAATAATATTTCCTAACGTTTATGTTTTTCTCTTTGTTTTTGGTTTTTAAGTAACTTGTAGGTTAGGTTAGATTAAGGGGAAACATACAAAGTATTTCTATTGCTAAACTTTTTGCTCTTTGGTTTTAACGTAGCTTTTAAGTTAGGTTAGCTTAAGGAGAACACACAAAGTACTACCTTAGCTTTATTTTTTGCTCTTACGATTTATTACTTGCGCTTTGGTGTGTGTATATATATATATATATATATATGTATATATATATATATATATATATATATATATATATATATATATATATATGCTGATACGTATTCCTTCACGGATTGAAAAACATGATGAATAGTTATTATCTGGAGTACATCCGTTCATTCTGCAGTCCATAAATTCGCAGTTCCGACGTTTCGCTAGAATCTCATCCAGCATTGACGAGGTGAACCCAACAACAGTAGACTCGCTCTTCTACTGTTGTTGGGTTTACCTCATCAATGCTGGATGAGATTCTAGCGAAACGTCGGAACTGCGAATTTATGAACTGCAGAATGAACGGATGTACTTCAGACAATAACTATTCATCATCATCATCATCATCATCATCATATATATATATATATATATATATATATATATATATATATATATATATATATATATATATATAATATAGTGATATGTTTTCTTGTAATATAGTTCATAAATTAAAAACTATTAAAAAATAAGAATATTTTTATTGCATATATTATTCAAAGCTTATCGCCAATAAAACAGTACCAGCATCTTCAGGAAAATAATTATCTAACCTAATAGATAGATTGTTTTATCGGCGAAAAGCTTTGAATAATATATGCATTAAAAGTATTCTTGTTTTTGAAAAGTTTTTAATTTATTATTTATATAATAAAATATGTATTCTTGTGTATCAATGAAAAAACAGACATACAATTACAAGGATAATTTATAGAATTATATAATTCAAAGCTTTTCAGTACCAATATCATCAGGAATAATAATCCGATGATTACCATCAGTTATTATTATTCCTGATGATATTGGTACTGTTTGGCAACGAAAAGCTTTAAATTGTATAGTTCAATAAATTATTCTTGTATTTCTCTGTTTTTTTTTAATATATACTTTTTTTCTTAGAACTGAAATCAATGAAAATAGGTTTAATGGAAATATATATTAACTAATTAATCATTAATGTATATCTTACTGTTGTGTTTAGTTTTTCATTAGAAATTTGAAATATCTTTCGTTCAACATTTTATAGTTCAGTATTTATCAGGCATTCTAAAACAGTTCACCAAAAACGCAGGTATATTACATGTTACATTTAAACCAGAGAAAAAAAACTTTTTGAAAACAAAGGCAAGGATACTACAAATATGACAACCTTTATTTTTTCATGTCCGATGGATTTTATCAGACCTGTGATAAATTGAATGTGCGGAAAGTTTTATGGATATTGCGTACGCGGAGAACCGTAATTTTAATTCTAATATTCTGAAAACATTGGCCCTTGTAAAGGATAATTCAAAGTAAGGTCTAATGAAAAAATTTGGATTTTTTAAAATCTGCCAATTGAAACTTTTGAAAATGTCCATAAAGTTTGGAAAAATACTAAAATTTTTTTTTCTCTATCATGTTTCAGGTTACCAAACCCAGTATCTATGGAGAAAGTAACTATTTTCAAATAGTTATTTAAAAAATAACTATGTAATATTTTATTTTTATAGAAAAAGTTATTCGACTTTACTCAGAAATAAATTTGCTTTATCGTCATTAAGAATTATAAAATAAATTTTCATTGTTAGAATTACTTCATTGCTAAGAAATGTTTGAAAGTTTGACTTTGACGGCTCAACACATGTTCCGCAAACAATGTTGAACATTTGAACACTTTGACATGCGTTTGACAGCTGAACATAAAGTTACAATGCTTAGTCATGCGGAGACCAGCTGTTGCTAATGTGATACTGTAATGACATCACTCCATAGCCTATTTCAATGAAATCTATTTAGAAATATTCCTCGTATGCAAATATTTTACAAATTTAACAGCAACACTAGAAGAAAAGCCACGCGTCATCACTCAAGGAGTGTGGGTAATATCCGTTTGTCATTTAAATTAGAATTTATGTATTATTCAAGTAAAAGACAAATACGAATTTGCCTTTTACTTGAATAATAATTTACTTGAAATCATGAGACGCTAGTAAGAGGTTTATGTTTTTGTATTCAAATCATAACAAGAGAGTGAGATATATTTAGGTAATCTTTTATTTGTCTATGGCAAGCCTTCGGACAGTCAGGCAGCTCTGAAGGCTTTAGGTAAGGCTAGTACCAGCTCTAGGTTGGTGGCTGAGACTATAGCTTCTCTAGCAGAGCTGAGTAAATATAATTCACTCAACCTAACCTGGATTCCAGGATATTCTGGCTGGATAGGGAATGAGAGAGCTGACGCCTTAGCAAAACAAGGGTGTATAACTCAAGGACCGTTTCTGAGGGCAGTGGGCATGCCGCCTCAGGAGGGGCGCAAGAGGATCACGGAACGTATAGACAGTTTGTGCAGGGAAGAATGGAATGCAACCTCGGGGTGTAACAAATCCAAGGTACTGTGTGAGGGTTACTTATGAGATTTGTGGGGCAAAGAACTACTCTCCTTAAGTAGACATCAACTCAGAGCTACTGTAGAGCTGGTTACAGGCCATGGGAATCTGAGGGGGTTCCAATACAAAATTGGAAAATATAGGTCCCCTGTGTGCAAGAGATGCGACAAGGAGCAAGAGGAAAGCCCAATCCACGTATTCTGTGAGTGTCCTGCTTTGGGAGTTGCAAGGAGAAAGTGGTTTGGCTGGCAGGTATGAACACTAGAGGATATCAGAAGATTTAGCATCAGGTGGGTACTTGATTTCTGCAAAGAGGTAGGTATCCACTAAATTAGTCCTGTGGTAGGGATGGGAAGAGAGTACAAAGGCTTAGTGCTCTACACCGATAAGGTCCCTCCGAGTTTTAATAATAATAATAATAATAATGGCAAGACTTTGAGTAACAGGTAGGTTCTACTTAGTATTATATTACAATGAAAGAAATATGATATTCCAGCAGAACCAGAAACGGTAGTGCAATATCATCAGATCGAATACTTAAAGAAGGTAGTGCTTATGATAAACGGTTTCTTAGGACAACGTGAATATTTATTATACCTCTCCTAGATTGAAAACGTTTTTAACTTGAGACCAGGATTCTCCAACATTTAAGAGACCCTGAAGGCTACAATGTTTTAAAATGGTGATCATCACCTTGAACGCCTTTTGTGAAGATTTCCAGTGAATTCTGGCGTTTAAAACTCATATATATTAACGTATCTACCCGGGATTCTATTCCATTAATATTTTAAACACGGATAAATAATATCGTAACTTTTTTATTTAATGTTATAGTTTTAAACTTCTAAGTACTTTTTATTAGTTGGTAATAGCCAGGAATTAGAATTAAATTGCTCTGATCTAAGCAACATGTTAAAGAATGCAATCTGTTTAGTTACGAAGCCATTATAGTAAACCGGTAGAACGGTAGAATCTGTAGACTAATGGGGGTAGTAATTGCAATCATCGTTTGCGATGCATTCAAATAACTGTGATTTTATTTCAATAAAAAATATTAATTTTATTGAATAGCAAAATATCTTTGTAATGTACAATTCCATCTTATTCAGATTATTTGTGATGAAAAATTTTAAATATTTATATCATTGAAAATATAGTAGCACAAGGTAACTCAAAATAATAAAAAAAATATATATTTTCCCTTATTATTATTTATGTATTTTATCATATAAAGTTGGAACAATTAAAGTAATTTATTAATTACTTTTGAGTAAGCTTTTAATTACTAAGAAACTAACATGACATTCAAAACCTTATTATAAAGATTGCAATTGGTTTGATTTGGTTACATCGGGAGTCAAAGCCTTTAATGATTATTTAAATAGTTTGATATTTCATCAGGTATCGGTATTTTTAATTTTGGAAGTGGCATTAAAGCTACTCAAGCAATATATCTTTCAAGGTTAGGCGTTATATAAAATGTCTAACGTAAAGAAAACACCAAAATTCATCGTAGCAACGTATATCTAGTGTTATTTTATAACTTGCTTAAATGACCGAAAATCTTTACGAGTGATTGAACATCATTAACTGAATCAGTTTATAAACGAATGATTTTGCGAAAGAAAGTTTTCTGTTCGTTTTATGTCCACTAAACACAAAAAGTATTTCTCTGCGATTTTGTAACATCGTTTTCATCAAAAAAATAATTGTTCTCTATAATTATTAAGGGTTAATTTAGTATTATGGTCAATAAACATTTTATGCATCTGGCAATTATTTTTTTATATTTTTTTCATGTTTTTAAATCGTTTTAAGAGCGTCGACATTCACACACACACACACACACACACACACACACACACACACACACACTGCGGCGGGCTGTATTCTGTTGGAATACCTACGCAAAAAGAAAAAAATTTAAAACACAGAGAATTTAAATTTTTTACAATATAAAACAAACCAAGCTATCTTAAAGGGGCTAGTAAAGTTAGATAGGGTCATTTGCCAGGGAAAATTGTCAATATCGACCTAGAACTACAATCGACATTTCAAAAGATACAGCGAGACGAAAGAAATCAAAAAATCAAGAATAAGAAAACTTCGTAAAAAGCACCAATAAGGAGTTATACGGCTAGAACGAAAAATAGTTAATATTCGATCCATATATTGATTTTTGATATCAACTTTGAAAAATACAAAGGAATTATGGCGCAGATTATGACGTAATCGATAGAGATCCATATTGGTTGAGAAGCATCGTGAGAACAGAAACTGGAGACGGAAGGCCTACTAGTGGGGGAGGAAGTGGCGTCCTGACGCGGACAGCTTAACGAAGACATCCAAAGTGAAAGGACCGTGTCAAGGTTTGCTCCGGTGAAAGACAATGGACATTTGTGTTTTTACCGTAAATCGATACAAAACGATGCACGGCTAAGTAAGTTGTGATTCGCCGGTATGTCGTGACGTGGTGTTTCGAAAAATGGGGCCCTTTCGGCGAAGATCTAGCCGAAAGAGGCATCCCAAACAATGAGACCGATGTGTGCAAGCGTCTTAGGAAGTTGTTGTGTTTTAAACTTTAACTAAAAATCAACCTTACTCCGAAATGGTAAGGGAAAGTGAACAGTGTTGATTTAGAAAACAATTTAAATGATATTAAAATTAGAAATTAACTAAATAAAATTCAAATTAACTTTGTAAGAAATTTAAGAAATTTGAGTGTTAGAAAATGCCCAGCTAGGAACAGTGTCACAAAAAGGCTTAAAGTTAAAATTTTATTAGTATGAATTCTAAATTTAAATATGTGCCAAATACATAGAAAAAAGAAAATATGACCAGTCGCAGAGAGAAGGGGAAGCCAAGCAGACCTGAAGCAGAGTGATGCGTCTCACAAAGGGAAGGTGAAATTCAAAGATGGCGTCAACTCAAATAAAAGCTGGACAGGCAGCAAGCGTCGTTTCAAGAATAAAGCCATGCATGACTTCCCCACCAAGCTGGATAACAAAGATCGCGGCCGAGAGAGAGGGAACGAAGTGAAACCAGACCCTGTGGAAAAGGTAAGTTCAGATCTGTACGGTTTTCTCTTTGCAAATTAGAAATTTTAATTTGAAAAAATTGTTTAAAGGGAAAGTGTAAAACAGTTTAAATAAATCCTAAAACCATAAATACCAAACTTTGAAATTCAGTAATAAGTACTGGTGGCTTTGTTTAAGAGAGGGGGAAGAATTGCAAGATGGCGTAGCCTTAAAAGTAGAAAATATGTTGTATTTTATGAAAATAAGGGAATAAAAAATTTAAGGTTATAAATGTTATAAAGGGTTAAGGTTTCATTGTAAACAACGCAAATAAAGGTGTTTAAATTATTTAAAGGGTCAAAATTTATAAGGGGTAAGGAAATTAAGTAAGAGATAATATGTTGTAATAAATTAAATATGATATCACAATGGTAAGCATGCAAGATAGCTGACAAAGATAGTTTGTTTACTACAGCTAATTCGAAGGCCATGCATTGTTTTCAAAAAGTCCTAACAGTGGGGCGGTATTTTATATAAGTAAATTAAACTGAATTGTTGTTTTATTTAGAAGGAGTTATTTTGTAATTTTTAAAATTGAAACCAATTAACATAAATTGTTCTTTTAAATAAAAAAGAGTTATATCATTAATTAAAGTTAATTAAATTAAACTGTTGGTTTTATTTAGAAAGGGGTACAAATATATATAGGTATCAAATAAATTAAATTAAAATAAAGTTTTGAGTAAAAATAAAGGGTTATGACTTTGATCCGTATTAAATTAAAATATTTTAAATGTGCAACAAAAGGGTTAAATAAAACAAGAGATGTTTTAAATGAGGTTTTATATATGGATGAATTTTGTAAATTGTGAAAATATGAATAATACCCAAATAATTAAAACAAGGGATTTTAAAATGTGAGTGGGGCTAGCTAATAAATTAAAATAAGTTTTTTGAGATTAATTATAAGTTTATTTTGATTATTTCAGGATTTATGTGTATATATATATATATATATATATATATATATATATATATATAAGAAAAATTCATGTTATTGTTGGTGATAGGAAAGACTTAAATAGAAAATTTATATCTTTGCAAGTTTTTGAAATTTAAGTTACATGATTTATGTAAATGGGTTGATGACCATTCAATAAATGTTAATTAAATCTTAATAAGTATAAATTTTTTTCAGAAATTTCGTTGGTAAATTTTTAGTAAATGTTAGTAAATTTCCAGTATGTATAACTTTCTTGCAGAAAGGGTTAATTAAATTGTAGCCAAAGGGCTAAGTATTTTTTATTAAATGGGTTAAATAAATTTTAGTTAATGTGTAGATTTCTTTTTGTAAATGATTAAGGATCTGTCAGAAAGGCTTTTAACTATGTTTCAGTAATCGTTTTAATTAAAATATGTATTAAATATTGTAATTTTCATTCAGTAAATGTTTGTTTTCACTCAGCAGATGTTTTAACAGTTTTTTTTAAAATATGATTTGTTGTTCAGTAAATATTTTGGATATCTTGTGGTAGATATATCTATATGTTTATAAATATAATTTCTTTTCAGTATGTGCTTTGATATTTGTTATGTATAAAAATAATGGAATTAATGAAATTGTTTTAAGGTTGTTTGGTAAAATTGAATTAATTTCTACATATGAAAGGATGTAGAAAATTACTTTGAAAGGTCAATTAAACTTAATAGAGATATAGGAGAAATTTTAACACATACATGGCTATATGGAATGTTGCTATAAATAAGTTGTTTTTTAAGAGATTTTAACTAGTTGAATAAAATGTAAAGGTTAAGGAGCTTTCGGAGTGTACTGAAGAGTAAAGCTTTGCCAGAAGCAAAAGGGTTAAAACGAACATTTGTAGAATGTAGCAAAACACTTTTAATTAAAAATCCAATTAAACATAAACAAACATTGACAATTAAAATTTCAAGGTTACATAACCAGAGATATGGAAATAAAATTAGGTCAAGCAGTCAAATGTTTTAAATATTCACTTAATGGAAAAGAGATATTTAAATTGAAGTTAATAACGAAATTTCAGGTAGAAAGGGTTTAATTTTGACAAACAATATTGAGAGTTTAAATGAGTAAAGTTTTATGCTTTTTTATATTCCGATAGTTTGTAAACAATAATTATATAATCTTAATTAAATGTTAAATTTCAAATAGAATAAACAAATATTATGTTTTCTTAAAATTAGCAAGAAACATCACAAATGTAATTCAAGGTTAAAGAAATGCATACTGTGCTATGTATATTTAAATTAATAGTTTTTAAAATTAAAAATTAAATATTTTTTCACTAACTTGCAAACAAACTGAGTATTCTTTTAAACAAGTTTCTTACACTCTCCTAAAATCGATATGGTCATTTCGCCGTTTATATATGTCTTTCAAAAGAACTCCTTCCCCGGGATGACTCACCCGTAAAGGGTAAAATCCTCAGCAAGTTAGGTTTTTTGTTCTTTAAGTCCAGTGACTTGTTCTCTGGCAGATTTTGGCGAGCACTGCACAGCGTTCGTGGCTTTGGCTACGAGCGACTCGTTTCAAAATTCGTGCTCTGCAGCGGGCGCGTGGTGCCGGTCATGCGCTATAGAGCTGGTCAACGAAAGGGTTGACGGCTGGGTAAGTAAGCGTATGTTTGTGGTTGAGCTGGTGGTGAGCAGGTGTGCCGGCCCGTTGCAACACACACACACACACACACACACACACACGGAAATATGATATATTTCTAGTATAATTTTATCCAAGTTTCCATCACCTAAATTTCTGAGGGCGTTAATAAGTTCTTACCTCTCGAATTTGTATACGTGAAATAATTATTTAATGAGCCCTTCTTTTTTTATTTGCTTTAAATTCAACTTTCCCTTACATTTATATGATTTATTTATTGAATTTATTAATAGAACTATTGAAATATGTTCTTATTAACTAGAAGATTTAGTATTTTTTTATAAATTTGTCCTAAAGGGAAGTGACGTTATTCCTTCTAGTGTGGGTTTAGTTTTATGCTTGCTGTTTAGTTCGACTTGTTTATACTTCTTTGACACTATACACTATAGCTAATATATGGCTCTAGATACATTTATATTTTAGTTTTCTTTTTAACACTAGTAAAAAGGTACCCTTTTTCTTTATAAAATTGACCACCTAAATTTAAACATCCCTTAGCGTAAGCACCCTCTCCTCGAGATATTTTTTTTCATTTCGCTTTGTATACACTCCCCACAACACAATTTCTTTATTGATATAAATTTGGTTCCCACTACAATTTTAACTTGTCAGTTGAGGAAAGACCGCTCTTTTTTCGTTCGAAGGAAGACTACATTCTTCTTCTTAGCTTAAGTTTATCTGGTACGTTCTTCCCCCGCCCGCTAAATTTTCTAGCAAATTAAGAGTTTTTGGCTTCTAGAAATCAAATTTGAAAATTGTACGTCTGTAGTATCAAACTAGCCCTTATTTTATGAAGGTTTGAAGTAATTGCCTATTGCGTTATTATCTTTTAGGATGGTGGACTTACCACAATCCTTCTGGTACTACTTACCATCTTAGTTTCTAAATTATAACAAAATACTCTATTCTAGTCCATTACGTGTTTTTTACAAAATTTTCTTACTTCCGTAACTAATTGCAGATTTCAACCTCTTTTATATTTTATAACTTTGTCGGCTTTTAAAAATAACTAAACTTTTGCTTTGCTTCATATTGATTGTTTTGGGTTTTATACATTTAGCATTATAATTTATCCCCAACAAAAAAACATTTTCATTATACATTTCAAGGATAAAAGTTTGTTCTTAATTTTTAATTAAATAAAATATGTTTGTTTAAAACCTGATTTCATTATAATTGTAAAACTGTTTTTTAAATCTTATACATGGTTATAAACTAAACAATTTGATTTTCTAATCACTTATCTTAATAACCTTATCATAAATATGTGATACATGAAATTCTATTACTAAAATTCTCCTTCTCTCATATCTTTACACATAAAGTTCTTTTTTCATTGTCTCTTTTACGAAAGTTATTTCTTAGATACCCACAACAGTAATCCTTTCTTTAATTTTCTTCTACAAAAGGCCTTTGTACAGCGACCCTCAACCTGTCTCTCCATTTTTACAAATAACAACGTTATTCACTAACACTCTTATTTGAAAGACAATTTATTTTACAGTTCATTACTTCTAACAGATGTGACTTGAAAGTTCATTTATATCTAGTCCACTATCACGGAATTAATATACCCTTCTAAATTTCTAACATGAAATTTACCTTCAACAAGTTTATTTTCTAGAGTGGCAATTATCAATTTTCCGTCCTTTGATTTATTAACTATAGGTTTAGTTTTAAACTAAATTTTTTTTTAAATGAAATTTTAGTTATATATAAATAAATTTTATATCGACTATGGTTTATTTTATAGGCACTATCTTTATCAGCTGGCCAGAGCTAATGACATATAAATATATATATATATATATATATATATTATACCATAACGTTTGAAGCTAAAGAATAAATTCAGCTAATATTCAAAAAGAAAAATAGTTGAAAGAAATATAAAGCTAAATCGACCAGAAAAATTCCTAAAATTACGGACAATGTACATGACCATTGTTCTACTTTGAGTAGTTATAAAGGGGCTGGGGAATCATTAACAAAAGAAGGGTTTAACTATTTTAAGATAGGACTTTCCAAATTATCTGGGTTATAACAATGTACCGTTAAGGAAAGCTCTTTGTATATAGTTATGGGAATAACCAAATTAACTGAAAATACCTGAAGGGGGAGAGTTGATGGGAGGTTGTAAAAGAAAGTGATCAAGGATTCTTGGAAGACCTTCAGACGAGGGCAGACGTATTGGGAGGACCAAGTGTCAGTAATGTCAATAAGGGGTGAAATTTGTTAATAGAATTAAGGAAAAGTAATTTTTGTACTTGTGTAATTTAGAAAAGTGCGTCGTAAATAATTTAAGAAAGAATTAGGAAAAATAAGTGAGTTAAATGAAAGTGCAACGAAGCAGTATCAACGGTCAAGATCTAAAGAAACCAACAAACAATAAGTACTTTAATTTTTTTTTCAATAAATCTAGACAACATAACTTTATAAACAGTAAATTCATAAACATTCTAAATTCTTACTATAAAATAATAATTTAATTTTTTTCACCACGATATAATTAATAAGACGATTCATATAACGACCCCAGTGAAAAAAAATAACACTGTCATTTTTAAAAACTTTATTATAATAACCTAAGCCTCAAGAGTCCACCTTTGTTTTTGTAGTTGTAATATTAGTTAAGGAGTAAATCTTGTCACAAATAGTATTATAAATATGGGTGTAATGTGTATTAATTTAATGTCAAGAATAAATCCAAATTAAGTTTCAATTGATATTGGTGTTAATTAATCAGAAACTTAAATGTGAGACAAAGGTGTGTGTGTGTGTGTGTGTGTGTGTGTGTGTGTGTGTGTGTGTGTGTGTGTGTGTGTGTGAGTGTGTGTGTGTGTGTGTGTGTGTGTAAGTGTGTGTAAGTGTGTAGAATACTTCTTATTAATTTGACAAAATAATCTTAGCCCCAAAATAGAAGTTTTTAGTAGCCTACTAAATACACTTAAAGTAATAATCTAAAGTTTCGTCATACGTCATTTATATAGTTATGAGGTACATAAATCTTGCAAGTAAAAAATGTTTAATTAAAATGGATTATGAATTACAAATAATATTCAGGGCGTAAATAACGGTTATATATATGCAGAACAATTCGACTTCACTGAGTTGTTGCTATGACAGCAATATAAGATATTGCTTTATATTAAAATCTGTAGCTAACGCTTTGTAAAATCTAAATAAAAATGAAGGCTTTTTTCCAGATTAAAAATTTTTAGAATGTGTGTTTTTTATGAAATATAGTTAGATATTCTGTCAATTACATTTTAAAAAAGCAATAATTTTATAGTCTATTAGAAAATATATGTTTATCTCTTGCGTTCTAACAGAAGTTAAGAACAATTTAACTTCAATAAAGTTCCCAATAAATATGTATCATCTCTCTCCCTCTCTCTCTCTCATTCTCTTCCTCTTTCTCTCTCTATAATATATATATATATATATATATATATATATATATATATATTGCAAAATAAAAATTCTTAATTATTAATTTTCCTGTTGAAATATTTTAATTATTCTTTTGCTTTCATATATTTTATTATCGATATTTGTTAATTTAAAAACATACATACATAAGGAATTCTCAATTTTATATCCGTAGAAAATAGCTCATCAAATTGAGGCTAGTTTTTAAATGATGTTGAATAAAACTTTGGCAGCAGTGCATATAGTCACTAATACACATATTATAACAGAATGTTTGTACATTCATACATAAAAGTTTAATATTCGCATTTTGTTTTATAGACTTTGGCAACCCATATTAAACAAATTTATTACAAAAATATTACATAATATAAATTATAATATATGTTTTCCCTAATAATAGTCGAAATACACGAGAATAGGAGAAAATTAATTGTTATGTACATTCAAAGCTTTTGGTCGGATACAGTTCCAACATCATCATAAATTAAATATATAGACAGATTATATGAAATAATATAAAAATGATATAATATATATAACCTCCACACACCCCACACTGACACTCACACACACACACATTCATTTTCTAGCTTATTTAAAGACTGACAGTTTCGTGAAGTCGGGAGGGCAGTGAGAGTTTTGATTTAGGCGGTTTAACGGTATTTTTTTAATTTTAAATTTCACTGGACTGTGGGCAAAACTGTTTGCCCTGCCTTGGGGTTAATTTTGTCTATTAAGTTAAATAATACATAATTTTTAAATTTTGAATGTTTATTTATTATAATAACTTTATGTTCCTGAATTTCCAGTAGTTCCCATATTGTAATTTTTGTTCTATTTTTATTGGATGTAATTTTTTTAATTTGTGGTGTTTTTTTATAGCGTTAGTAGCTTTGTTTAAATTGTAATTGTATGGTTATTGTAAGGAAAAGCGGATGTCCGACAATTTTTTTTTTCGATTTTTTAAACATTTTCTGAAATATTTTGGTTTTTTATAAACGCCGTATATAATATAATACAACGCAGTTGTGTATATATTAATTGTAGGGATTAAGTATATTAAATGATATTTTGTTCTCATTGTACACATGTAAATAAATTTAGCAGTCCTCAGGTCCTTAGCCTTCATATGATCCAGGCATATACTAACAGTAAATGTACTCTACTAAGTGAAGTACATAACTATTTTTTATCTTAGATTTTATTTCCGCAAAAACGAAAAGAACCTAAAAAAGTAAAAAAATATAGTATATTGAAAGGTTTGGTTAGGCTATAATAGACAAAATAAGGAATGTCAAGTAGGTTTAGGGTCATGGCGCACTTTTATTTGTTATCGAACTAAAAAAAACGGTAAAAATGCGTAATGCACTTTTTGTAGGCCTATAAATAAAATATATATGAAACTAAAAACTAGCCTACTATATCCCGTTTGCCTCACCATGAGGTTTAGGACGCCTAGATTAATAAATCATACTTTTCAATAAATAGTAAGATAGAGAAAAATATATTTTCAAAGTTTTTAGGTTTTTCCGAAAGTTTGGTACTTTACCAATTTTTCAAACATATGTTCCTTTTCCTCAGGAACTACTGAACTGATTCTTTTGAAATTTTTTGACATTTTTTATAAGTGTATTTTACACAAACTGATTATTTTTAGACATATACTAGAGCAATAAAATACTTTGAAAAATGGATTTCCAGCAGTCACTGAGTAAATAAATTGTAAAAAGAATGTTTTTTCAACCCCTCTTTCCTTGTCGACTTCAACCAACAAAAGCTTTGTGAGGTCGTGTCAGGCGGTTTTATGTCATTTCTTCAGAACTGTTTCGATGACTGCCACTACAGATATTGTCCAAAACCCTTTATTACGTTATAACTTTTATTTACTCATTTTCGAGGTTCTCCTTATCTTGATTATCCTCTTCATATTTCTAGCTGTTCATCTTCGAATGTCGATATATATAGATATAAATATGTTTACATTTATCTGTAATGCAGTGACATAGATACAAAGTGATATTTGAAATTTATATATATATATATATATATATATATATATATATATATATATATATATATATAGGCCTATACTGAATATGAATAAATTGAATATTTACATATGCTGAATGTTATTATTGTTATTTTAAATATTTATTTTATAATTTATAGTTATCCATATAAAAAAATGTAAATAAATAAATATAAGTATTTATTTTTAATATATATATATATATATATATATATATATATATATATATATATACATATATATATATACATGTATATATAGGCCTATACTGAATATGAATAAATTGAATATTTACATATGCTGAATGTTATTATTGTTATTTTAAATATTTATTTTATAATTTATAGTTATCCATATAAAAAAATGTAAATAAATAAATATAAGTATTTATTTTTAATATTTATATATATATATATATATATATATATATATTACAAATAAAAATTCATAATTATTTATTTTCTATTGAAATATTTAAATTATTGCTTTGCTTTCATATAATTTATTATCGATATTTGTTAATTTAAAAGCTTACAAGAATGGAAAGTACATATATATAAAAAACATAAGTCAAAATACAAATACAAGAATTATAATAAGCTGTTATATATATATATATATATATATATATATATATATATATATATATATATATATAGCTGATGGTTAATATTGTAATTTGTAAACATTCTATTATTCTATTTACGAAATGTTTCAATGTGTATTTTTTGTCTTAAATGTTGTGAAGCTTCGTAACTTAACGTAAACTTGAAACTAATAATCATTAAATAGATTAATTTTTCAAACATCAGAAATTTCGCAGTATATATATATATATATATATATATATATATATATATATATATATATATATATAGCTGATGGTTAATATTGTAATTTGTAAACATTCTATTATTCTATTTACGAAATGTTTCAATGTGTATTTTTTGTCTTAAATGTTGTGAAGCTTCGTAACTTAACGTAAACTTGAAACTAATAATCATTAAATAGATTAATTTTTCAAACATCAGAAATTTCGCAGTATATATATATATATATATATATATATATATATATATATATATAGAGAGAGAGAGAGAGAGAGAGAGAGAGAGAGTTTAAAATTAGTAATCTTTAAACAAATAAATAAATTATGACAGTATCTATTCCTTGTAAATAATTTCTTACCTGTATAATCGGAGATGATAAAGTGGTTTCAAACAAGTACATTTTATGTAAAAAGTGAAATCACCCCCCCCCATATTAATATTTTCCTATTTCCATTTCATGTTCATAAAGTATAAGAATCCAATAAAATGCGGATAGTTAGGAAGCACAAATTGAAACTTTGAAATTAGTTTTTTGTAAATGAAGTCAGTGTACCATAAATATATCTAGAGCTTTGAACTATTCGTGAAAATACAATCTGACGTCATCAAGTTCCTCGCTATTTTTTTACAAGCTCAGGCTATCCTCTGTAAATATCGAATATCACTATGTTTAAAAGTCCGAATTGATAAAGAACAATTCTATTCAAGACATACATAAGCTGTTGATTTGTAAGACAATCTGAGAACATGCAGTCTCTGTTCAAGAATTGATGTGTTTCTTTGAATTTGTATGTCGTACTTTTGATTCAACCTATGATAAGTAACCACCAGAACATTCATCGTTATCAATGCCAAACCACGATTGCATTCCTTTAAATGCTGCAAATATTTTCTGCTTTATAACATCTGTACAGATATTCAAAGAATACTGAGCTGACACAGTACGCAATTAGAACGAAAACCAAGGACCTGACAAATATATTCATGTTCGAGTTGTGTTGTATGTTAATAGACTAAAAAGCATCAAAAGCATCAGAGATAAAACATCTAAAATAAACACGAAGGGCTGAGGCCTAATCATTTCTAAACTGATTCTCTCAACAAATAAAATATGTAATGTCCTACAATATTGTTTTCCCTTTCAGCCTCCTCACTGACACAGGGCATCAAATTAAAAAAATTACTGGCTAATGGGTGCCCACAACGTTTGCTGCATTATAGATGATTAAACACAACCACTGTCTCTTTTGGATTAAAATCATTTTAATGTGACCTAAGTTATTTATGTCTATAATGAACTCTTAACAAAGTATTTTACCTAAATTTAATTAAGAAAATTATATATATATATATATATATATTTCAATTACTGCAAGATTAAAACTATTTTCAGACTTTATTTTACTAGAAAAACTCTCTTACTTTCAGTTATATATATATATTATATACACATATACATACACACACTCACACACACACACACACACACACATATATATATATATATATATATATATATATATATATATATATATATATACACATATATATATATACATATATATATATATATATATATATATATATATATATATATATATGTATATAAATATATATATATATATATATATATATATATATATATATATATATGTATATGTGTATATAATATATGTATATATTTATCATACAATTTCAGGAAATTCTTTTATTAAACACAAATGTTCTATGTATGTCACCGGCCTCACAAGATCCGACGTATATATAAATATATATTTGTACAATATATAGATACATAACCTTCTATATATATTTATATAGAAATTATAATCTCGCAAACAGTTATATTTCAGCCCCTAATAATCATTACATAGTATTTTTAAAGTACATTTGGTAGATCAACTATCATAAACAATTTTTTCTTTGTTTTTTAAATGTATATAAAATAAAGGAGTATTGGTGAACTACTTAAGTCAAACAGCTATATTAAATTGTTTGAGTCGTCAATAATTGCGATGCCCATTAATACATTTAGTAACATTTTGTTTTCCATGTCACGTTTACAAAAACAAATTTCCATATTCAACGTAATATCAGACTATGCTTCAAAACAAAACATAAATACATTGGAATTGTTATTTGGTTTCTTAAAACATTTATTTTGATAGAATGAAACGATACACGAAGATCTACTACATATTTGATAGGAATGTTGCGCAAACACAATTAGTGCAAAAACACAAGCACGGAATCATAGAAATAGTAGAAAGTTTAGCATTAAGGCATTACTGCTAATCTTCGCGATTCCATCTGAAACGAACTTGTTTCTAACGATGATGATTATTCGATTTTTTCAAACTGTTTGCTGTTTTTGGTTTCTTTCCGAATTATAGTAAGTCACGATTGTCATTGCCTCGACCAAGGAAATTCTGCGCTCACCAATGTAAATTAAATATATATTTATTCTATGCATAATCTTAAGGCATTGACATAAAACTACGCTAGTGGTCTAACAACCTCTCTGTATAGGTAAGTGTAGGTAAGCATTGAATGAAAATGTACAGCTATAGAGAAGGTCATGCGTTCCTGCAGCTATAGTCGCAGACAACTTTAATAGACCTTCCATTCTAACGATGGTTGCGTGAAGCGGCTGCAAAAATTGTTACTGTAAAAGGAAACACGTACTCTTGATTCATCACAGATATTCGAGGCTCTACTGTAGGGCTATATTTTAAAATATATTTAGGTGATAATAAATCAACCTTACATGCAAAACGGAACTACAGCAATGCTATTAGCTGAATAATAACAAAATTTAATCTATCCGATGTATGTGTCAAACTCGTATTAGGACATTTTTGGGAATAAGAATTAAAATATAAACCGGCTGTCGTTATTTGAAAGTAAATTTATTGAATCAAAAATGAATCAATTATGAAGTGATAAAAATATGTTATAATATTATTTTACCTAAATAACCTACAATAAACAAATTACCATAGCTTACATATTAAAACAACTGTTCTACAACTTAACTTACACCATGAAATCAACTCTTGTGCAAATTATATATTACCACTTAATTTAGGCGAAAATATTGGTAGAGATCACAATGTGAAACAGCGTCACGATTAAAGCGTAACTACGACTCGAAGATTTTTACCCTACAATATTTCTGTTCAGGTGCGCCAAAAGAAGTATTCCCTTCAACAACGGATGAATAAAACGTTTTGGAATGAGGAGCAAAAAAAATTCATTCTAGTAAATTCTTGTCAACTGCGATATATTCGTCACAAGAGTTCAGTAATTATTTAGGAAGATAGCTTTTGGGTGGTTGTTGTTAAATAGGCGTAATTATAAGTGACTACTAGTAACACGTGGCGGCTTTGCACCCATTCGTTTAAAACTGTCACTCTAAATGTTAATTTTATAAATTTTAAAACAATTAATAATTGGTAATGATAATGGAACGGGGATAACAAGTTTTAATAGCGTATTAATTATTAAATACCGCTGTAACGTTTTATTTTCTTGATACAGTAATGTCAGTTGTTTATAATGATATATAATAATACATTCTGTTGTTTTCATCATTCACATTTATCATAATTGTCAGCACCCTTAAAACCAGTACAAGTAATCCTTTTGTAGCTTTTGCTAGGCTGCTGAAATGTTTACCAAAACCTGAAATTCTATCCGGAGTTTGACGTAGAACCCTCAAAAACCTCCGAGTGCTCTTCTATTAGCGATTTTGGTTTCTGCAATGTTTACCATAATCACCCTTTTGTTACACTATTAGATTTTCAGCCATGCATACACGTGGGCTTTTTTGACTATATTGAACTAAGCACACTCACAAACACGACTAATGATCATTTTCTAATTTTTATTGGCTTTTGAAATCCCGGCATTCACCTCATTGCTACTCGTGTAGAGCCTCCCACGTGCATCCCCGTTGACTATACATGATGACATTGGACTAAGGATTCTAAAAGTCCATCGAGTCATTCTTTACTAGCGATTGTTTTTCATATGTTTTTTATATCCTAATTTATCCCTCAGAGGTACACGAGTGCATTATCGTTGGCTTTCATTAACGGCATTAGACTCAGCAACCATAAAAACCCCAGACTGAACATCTTTTCCCTCTCAATTCATTCCCGTTTGTTACTCCCGTAGAGCCACACAATTGCATCCCCTTGGACTATCGTTGATGGTTTTTAGTGAGCACTTTCGAACCCCCCGCCCCAGTTAATAATTTTTAGTGACTTTTATGCATCTGAACGTTTTACTCAAATTCAATCCTTTGCTACTCCCGTATAGCCACACCTTGCACCCCGTTAGATTTCGATACCTGTCGCAAAAGTATTAAAACACCCACCTTTTAATGAAAATGATAGGTATCATGTTCTACTTGGACGTTCTCCTCAGATAAATTTATCAATAAGTATATAGATAAAAAACTTATTGATATCTTATGCCTTGATAACTTATGCCTAAAAAAACTTATGCCTTGATATCATTAATAATTCATCTAAAACTTGAGTAAAACGCTTTCTTTTAAAAAAAGTAATAACTTCGCTAAACTGGGTTTAGGCTAAAGATTAAAATGTAATATAGATTTGCGATTAGTAATAAAAATTTAGTCATCTCTCTCGAAATATCAGTCCTTTTAAACGTTAAATAATAGGTGCACAGAATATTATAGGGATAGATATACTCCGTCTATTAATTTAAACGTGTTACAGTTTTAAAGTATGTATATATGATGTAACATATTTTCATAATTTTGTTCTGGTATATTACAATTTAAACTTTAATGGCAATATAAAACGATTAATTTTTATTTTTTACTTTTAGTTGGTACTTTTTATTTTTTATTAAAAATTTATAATCACATTTCATAATTAATTTTAATATAGACCAATTTTGTGAATCATATAATCTTGTATTTTTTGTAAACGTATGATGCAAAAGTATGATGAATAAATCACCAAAATCTTAATGCATCTTTAAGTCTGTTTTTGCAACTACGTTAGTATTCACCCTGTGCGTGTTTGCCCAATCACATGTGATCGTCTTTTTTACTATAATTTCAGCCCTATTCAAAGACGAAAATCAACTAAATATTTTAAGGTTTTTTGGGTAATTTTATTATAAATGATTGGACAATCTTCTTCAATGATTTATATTTAAAGTTTTATAATGCATAGGCTAATATTAATAATATTGTTCAGAGCATGTTTGTCAGTTCTACCGACCTTTTAATCAATCTTCAAATTATTGTAGCAGACTATTAACCTTATGTATATTCAGGTTTATTTGAGAGCTCGAGAAAATTATTGAATAAATAATGAGACGGTTCATCATCTAATCAAAACAACCGGCTAGTTATTTATTCAACGTTATGTATATTTTGGTTGCAACGATGGTTACCATCGTTAAAGGCAACAAGAATTAAACCAATTATTTCATGTGTAAAATATTTTGTTTTGTTACCCCCGAAGCTCATTGCTTTTTAATTGAAGCGTGCTTATAAGGTTATCAAATCATTATTGTGGTAAAAGTCTGGTTTGTGTTATTCATTATAAATTCACCAGAATTAACATAGTGATATACATGTGTAAGCAAACTGGTTGAGATACTTAACTGACGAAAGCGTACGTCGCTGGCTGTCCTACTAAGTTCTGTTTATGCTGACAAAGATTTCTTATATCTCAACAGCTTAACCCTGACAACAGTCAAACCAATGATTCCTTGCTTAATCCGTGTTTAGTAGATTTCGTTTGGTTCAAATCCTGCCTCAACCATAAACGTAACAAATTCATGACATAGGAATGTATTAACAGCGATATGAGTTGTTTAAAATATGCCTATTTCTCGTATGCAAAGATTACAGGAAAGAAAATTTAGCTTTTTTCGTTCGATTTCAAGCTCTAAAGAAAGTATTTTTCGTGTGAGTTCAATGTCTCATATTTTTTTACAAAAATAATTTATTTTTCATAAAAATATCTTTTTATAATAGTAAATAACTGTTACCTCAAAAGTCCCCCATAAACCATTGTTATCGAAAAACATTACAATCATGATTTTTTTAACAATTAGTATGTCAACTGGTTTCTTTCAACACTTATTACCATCAACAAATAATAACGTATACATGTCTATTATTTGTTTTAAACAGAATTTTAAAAGAGTTACTGCTTTAAAAAGTTACTCCATGTAATTTATTTACAAATATCTAAACTTTTTTGTTCGTCATTAAATTTAATACACATTTAATATTTATGTTTATAAATTACTTTAATTTAATACGCACTAAAGGCTTTATTTTTAGGTAGATATAGATGTTTCTACGTAGAAACATGAATGTTTATATAATATG
>JBAIZL010000005.1:157531885-157619385 GCA_036971475.1 Prosapia bicincta | reverse complement strand
CCCTGGAATAGCTCCGGTGGTGGGAGTAACTTTTGGAAAGATTCAATGGTTATCTGATGACGTATCAGCGCTCGAGTGACTCTAGGCAAGTAGTAGGCTCACCCTAAAATGAATGGTCTACCCCTAAATGATTTGAGTGATGAGGGGCCCTGGGGTAAGGGGTATGATTGCCAAACTCAAAATTTGTCTATACTACTAAATTAATAAACAATGCAGTCAGCCTTTAAGTAAAGCTACACAAGAACCGGGCCAGAATGGTTGCTATATCAATTACAGCCTCTCGACTAAGACAAATACCTTCAACAAGTCTTGGGTAAAGCCACCTTGGAGTAGGGTCTTAGGTAAAAGTCACCCAGGAGCCATTAGGTAAAGCTATCTGTGGAGCAGGGCCTCAGGTAAAGCCATCCCGAAGCCGACCCTTCGGTAAAGCCACCCAGGACTTATGAAGAGCCAATATGGAGCAGGGCCTCAGGTAAAGCCACCCGGGACTTAGGTAAAGCCAATCCGAAGCCATGCCCTAGGTAAAGTAACCCAGGAACCTGGCCTTAGGTAAAGCTACCATGGAGTCGGGGCCTAGGTAAAGCCTCTTTGGAGCTAGACTTTAGGTGAAGCAGTCAGCCCTTAAGTAAAGCTACCCAAGAGTCGGGCCTTAGGATGGATGCTATATCAATTACAGCCTCTCGACCAAGACAATTACCTCCACCAAGTCTTGGGTAAAGCCAACCTGGAGTCGGGTCCTAGGTAAAAGTCACACCAGGAGTCGTCCAAAGGGTAAAGCCCCCCAGGAGCTAGGCCTTAGGTACAGCCCCCACAGAGTATGGGCTTAGGTTAAAACCACCCCGAAGCCAGGCCCTAGCTAGAGCCACCCTGGAGAAAGGCCTTAGGTAAATTCACACTAGAGTCAGGCTCTAATTTAATATATCTGATGACGTATCTCTGATCGAGGCCCGAGCGACTCTAGGCAAGTAGTAGGCTCACCCTAACTAGAGTGTTCTACCCCTAAATAAATTGGCTGATGCGGGGCAAGGGGTATATGATTGTCAAACTCAAAATTTGTCTATGCTACTAAATTAATAAACAATACAACAAAGCCCTGTTGTTTCAGGGAATACGTTTGGCCTATATAGTTGTAGATAACCAGTGACCGTGTGCTGGACATGTGCAAACCTGCAGAGATAAAACATTATCTTAAAACCCCAACCTTGCTATAGCAAGCCTATAACCCGCACAGCTGTGTCGTTGTGAATCAAGGCGATTGTATTTGTTTTGACTACCGTTTCGATTTATTATGTAGGTTGTTATAGCTTAAGTAAACAAACAGCTTTATGGATATATTCTATAGCTGTAAATGCGTTTAGATATACAGGTCTATAGAGAAAAACCAATAATAAGACCTATCACATAACATGAATAAATATATGTTATTCAACAGAGTGTTTTAGCAATATAAGAGCGGTATAAACATATAATATTGGATAAAGCGCATGATATAAGGATCCGTTATGGAAAAGGGTAGGTATATGAAATAATATATACAATAAGGGTATTCAGCAACGTTGGCCATTTGATCTAGCTCTGTTGTCAGGCTAGGTATCTGTTGTCTAGCTATGTATAAGTTGTCTAGCTATGTAGCCTATGGTTAGGCCAGGTATCTGTTGTCAGGGTATGGGTTACACTTAGGCTTACTCTTGCATTACCATAGATCCGTGTCTAGTACCTGACGGGTAACCGGCTTAGCATAGTATGTGGGTTTACATACATAACACAGAATGTAGGCTAACTATATGTATTACCCAAGCCATGCATAGGATATTATGTGTTAACCTGTATTCAGGCCTCTCATCGGATACTTTGTGTTAAACCATAGTCAAACTATGCTTCGGATATTTTGTGTTAACCATTAGCTAAGCTACACATCGGATATTATGTGTTAACTTGTAGTCATTCTACTCATCGGCTACTATGTGTTTACCTCTACAAACTGCATCGCCCGCCGTGATGTGATCAACAGTCGTAGTTGTATGACGTAATTATGGATCAGTCCAACTCGCATGGACTCGTCCACTCCCCTATCAAATGGACTCTTCCACAGCCATTAATAATACATTATATACAGGCGGGAATATAGTATTTTTGCATAGTCTGTGTACAGAGTGTTTCAAGTGATCAGTGTGTGTTTGTCAGTAAGTAGTAAAAATGTCATCATCAGTGTCGGCAAAGTTTTCAACTTTAAATTCTGTAGATTCTATGCCTATACGCGATCTAAAGATAGGCAAGGCATATAGAATTGTAAATGCACGTTTTATCGAAGCAAAGTATGGTAACGCCGTACTTGTAGACTTACAGGTAGATGATGAAGACAGACGCGCTGTCTTTCTTCCCAAGCGATACGCCATTGCGTTGACTGTCGAAGATTTGAGCTCTATTATAGGCAAATTTCTAACTGTCATCAAACATGTAGACCAATCTGTGAACTTGGCCATAACAGATTATTATTATTCTTTAAAACGTTTCAGCATGTTTCTTTTTTAAAATTTTACAGTGCCTCTATCTTTGTTTAATCTATGCGCTATTGAGGTCTGCGCATGCGTACAGAACAGAAATGATATAGACAGTTTGGACTTACCTGTATCTGTAAAGCAAACGTTGATGAAATCTTTTAAAGACTATGTACTGATGAAGCCTTGTGATACATCTGAATCTTTATCTATAGATTTAAATAATTTAGATTTTTCAGTAATGTTATGGTTGAAGAACCACCGCGGCGCTGTAACTGTGTATGCCTACGAGAAGACATTTGTCAAATTTATTAGATTTCACTACACAGGTCTGTCTAATAATATTTGCCGAGAGTGTTTGAGTAACTTGGTGCTCCGTCAGGCAGAGAGTTTCGACATCACAAGAGCCGGTTACACGTACTCTATAGCCGAAGTGGACTGCTTCGAATTTATTGGAGACTCTGGTAACTGGTGCGATATCTGTTTAAACCCGTTATTTAAATTATTTAGTTTTGAAGACTTTCTACAATCAACCCAGGAGGAGAGCTATACTTTGATCAACTATTGTGATCCGTTAATCTGCAGGTCATACATTCACGAGAGATGGCGTCACAACAACCTATAACCACTCGCATTGTAAGTAACTATTCTTTTTTCAAATTATGTTAAGCCTAGATGACACAATAGGTGTTTATTTATAGATGAGCTTATTTTCAGACTTCTATTTTCGAATTATGTAAAGCCTAGATCACAGACTATATTGAATGAGGTGTGGTAGTTTATTTTCAATAGCGTTTAATATATATATTTTGGATACGAGATATTATATGTTAATGTCGATTTTTTCAAATTATGAAAAGCCTAGATCGCACAGTATATTCAATTATTGGTAGTCTATTTTCAATAGCGTTTAATACATATTTTTTAATTTGTAGCATATTTTGGACACGAGGTAGCGTCATTTCTTTGTTCAAATATCTGAAGCCTAGATCACGGAGTATATCGAGTGTTGGTTTATTTAGATTCTTTTATTCATTTTTATAGGCGTACACTGCGCTTTCAGATTCTTCACTAACCTATTCGTCATCCTATTCGCCTCTACTACTACCTAGGGGCTAGTCTCCAGGAGATCTACCTACCCGTCCGCCAGGGGTTGATACGGACAGCGATGAGGAAGAGGATCATAGACCCTGCTATAGTTGGGATGATTCGTTTTCGTTTCGCCTACACGATTTCCTAATGGATTCTCATCCACCGAGGGACCCGCCTTCACCCTACGCGTGCATACAGACGCTGGATTACACTTTAATGGAGCTCCAGCTGGTGATTAGGGAGTTGCGGACGGCTGCCTCAAAAGCATACTACAGGACGAGTCGGACATTTGCGTATAACGTTTGGGGCATGACGAGGAGATTCCTACAAGATATTGTGGTGGCGGGAGACTACGCTGTCCAGCGTACCAATAATGTAGGTAAATTTTCATATTATTTCATTTGACTTTTCTTTCAGGCTATCTGGACCTATTTACTAATCATATTGTTTCTTACAGGATTTGTATATGCATATACAGCTGTTACTAATTGACTTTTTTGCCTACAGAATAAGCCGCGACCGGCGGAGATTAGTTTATGCAATATATGTTGTGAGAACCCTCGCAACGCAGTTGCCACGCCTTGCGGACATGTCTTTTGTCTAGCCTGTCTCTCAAGATGTAATCGCTGCCCAAATTGCAGATCACGAATCATCGACACATTTAAATTATATATGTAATATTGAGAACAATTTATATCTATGCACTGTAAAATTATTTTTATATGTTAGTTTAATAAATCATCATGCTGAATACCCTTATTGTATATATTATTTCATATACCTACCCTTTTCCATAACGGATCCTTATATCATGCGCTTTATCCAATATTATATGTTTATACCGCTCTTATATTGCTAAAACACTCTGTTGAATAACATATATTTATTCATGTTATGTGATAGGTCTTATTATTGGTTTTTCTCTATAGACCTGTATATCTAAACGCATTTACAGCTATAGAATATATCCATAAAGCTGTTTGTTTACTTAAGCTATAACAACCTACATAATAAATCGAAACGGTAGTCAAAACAAATACAATCGCCTTGATTCACAACGACACAGCTGTGCGGGTTATAGGCTTGCTATAGCAAGGTTGGGGTTTTAAGATAATGTTTTATCTCTGCAGGTTTGCACATGTCCAGCACACGGTCACTGGTTATCTACAACTATATAGGCCAAACGTATTCCCTGAAACAACAGGGCTTTGTTGTATTGTTTATTAATTTAGTAGCATAGACAAATTTTGAGTTTGACAATCATATACCCCTTGCCCCGCATCAGCCAATTTATTTAGGGGTAGAACACTCTAGTTAGGGTGAGCCTACTACTTGCCTAGAGTCGCTCGGGCCTCGATCAGAGATACGTCATCAGATATATTAAATTAGAGCCTGACTCTAGTGTGAATTTACCTAAGGCCTTTCTCCAGGGTGGCTCTAGCTAGGGCCTGGCTTCGGGGTGGTTTTAACCTAAGCCCATACTCTGTGGGGGCTGTACCTAAGGCCTAGCTCCTGGGGGGCTTTACCCTTTGGACGACTCCTGGTGTGACTTTTACCTAGGACCCGACTCCAGGTTGGCTTTACCCAAGACTTGGTGGAGGTAATTGTCTTGGTCGAGAGGCTGTAATTGATATAGCATCCATCCTAAGGCCCGACTCTTGGGTAGCTTTACTTAAGGGCTGACTGCTTCACCTAAAGTCTAGCTCCAAAGAGGCTTTACCTAGGCCCCGACTCCATGGTAGCTTTACCTAAGGCCAGGTTCCTGGGTTACTTTACCTAGGGCATGGCTTCGGATTGGCTTTACCTAAGTCCCGGGTGGCTTTACCTGAGGCCCTGCTCCATATTGGCTCTTCATAAGTCCTGGGTGGCTTTACCGAAGGGTCGGCTTCGGGATGGCTTTACCTGAGGCCCTGCTCCACAGATAGCTTTACCTAATGGCTCCTGGGTGACTTTTACCTAAGACCCTACTCCAAGGTGGCTTTACCCAAGACTTGTTGAAGGTATTTGTCTTAGTCGAGAGGCTGTAATTGATATAGCAACCATCCTGGTCCGGCTCTTGTGTAGCTTTACTTAAAGGCTGACTGCATTGTTTATTAATTTAGTAGCATAGACAAATTTTGAGTTTGGCAATCATACCCCTTACCCCAGGGCCCCTCTTCACTCAAATCATTTACGGGTAGACCATTCATTTTAGGGTGAGCCTACTACTTGCCTAGAGTCGCTCGAGCGCTGATACGTCATCAGATAACCATTAAATCTTTCCAAAAGTTACCCCCACCACCGGAGCTATTCCAGGGTACTTTACTTAAGGGCCGGCCTTAAGATGGCTTTACCTGAGGGCTAGCTCCTAGGTGACTTTTTACCTAAGACAGCTACTCCAGGGACCGATCATTTTTGGCATTCTGAAAACTACCCCTGGGTGAATCCACCCCCGCAACAGTCCATACTGGATTCTAGACATATCCCGTATGGTAATTTGATCCAACCGATCATTTTTGGGCAATTTCATATTTTATTTAAAAACTACCCCTAGGTCAAACCACCCCACAGCATTCCATACTGGACTCTAGACATATCCCGTACGGTCATTTGATCCATCCGATCGATTTTTGGCAATTTCATATTTTATTTAAAAACTACCCCTAGGTGAAACTACCCCCAACTATAGCGATAATACACTCTAGACTCACCCTATCAGTCGAGACACGTTTTTCCAAAATTTTTTCGAAAACTACCCCCCACCCCGAATCTACCCCCGGAGCTACCCCCGGGGAAGGTCCTGAACGTAGCTGAGGACACCCCTCACCTAGGGGTAGGTTGGGTTAGATGCAATTAGGCTAGCTTAGGTTAGTGGGTTAGACAATATTTTTTTCGAAAAACTACACCCCACCCCTCTAAACGTGGTCGAACCCACCCCCAAGGCTACGGTCATGGCCGCGACGAACTCCAGCATCATCCAAAACCACCCCTATAGTCCTCGGTGACGTACAGGGCCAGTTAGGGGTAGTTTTGCCAAAGTATCGACAGTTCTACTTGAGAGGCAGGATTAGTCGCCTGAGAAGTCATACTAATAGGTGACTGAACAACTTCAGTTACACCTTGGTCCTGGAAAAGAGAGGACTTTAATGGTGTATGCTGAGGCAGGTGATCGTTGTCGAAATGGAGAAGAGTGTGATATTTCCTTTTACATTGAAAGCAAGTCGATTTGGATTTACAATACTTCACACTGTGAGCGCCGAAACATGAAATACATCTACTATACGACTTCACGATCTTCAAACGCTCTGTTGGAGATTTGGCCTTAAACTCAAGGCATGAATAGATTTTATGGTCTGTTCCTTTACACAGAAAACATAAAGGATGCTTTGCCTCTGACGCTGTGTCATTGACAGAGTTACAAGTCACCAGCGAAGACCCCTTTAAGTTAACCTGAGTCTTATACATTAACTGTTTTCCCTTTGAGGTGAGTTTGAAGGTAATGAGTTAGGGTTGAGAGTTGAAGAGGAATGTAGTGTCGCTTGTTGAAGTTCACTACATTTTTGTGAGAGGAAGTTGATAATTTCCGCAGGTGTTGCTAGGGTCGACGTATTATCCCGTGATTGTTCAAGCTTCTTCAGTATAATAGAATCCAGCTTGCGTAAAATCATCGCTAACAATAAGGGATTGTTACTTGTGATATCAATTTCTAGCCCCTTCAAGGCTTGGGTGTTCTCTGTGTAACTTGTAACAAAGTTACGCATTTGGTTAGAAGTGTAATTGATATTCGGCAGGTCGAGAATTCTATTGAGATGAATTGACATTAATCGTCTTGGAGAATGATATCTCTCCATAAGATGGTCATACGCGACTTGATAATTAACTTCTGAAGTAGGTAAAGAGTTAATTAATTTTAATGGTTCACCTGAGAGTACACTGAGCAAATACTGTAGTTTGGTGACAGCATTGAGAGATGTATTTTTATGTATGGTAGAGTCAAAGAAATTTTTGAACGAAATCCATTAAAAATAGATCACCCGTGAAATGTTTGAGTTCCAATTTTGGAAGTCGCAGTGGGATTTGAGACGAGAGTGAAGAGCTAGCTTCGGTTTTTTGCCTAGCAGCTCGTTTCGCTTCTATTGAAGCAACAGTGTAATTTATGCGAGAAACAAGATCACAGCCGAAGCTGCGAAATTGGGAATAAAGTCGTTATCTTTTTCCAACGAGAGTTCATTGAATAAGTCCAATGTGTCTAAACAATCTTGTTTAATGCTAGCGACAGAGGGAGCTCGGATCAATTATTCCTGCATGATCGCTTTATCAAAAATCTTTTGCGAGAGATCATAAATAGATTGGATCTGGGAAAATAGAGCTTCCTTCTTAGCAGTGATTACCCTTAGTGATTTGGCCATTTTATAGAATTGAATTATATCTACAATAACAATAACGCTCTTTAAATACACTAACAAAATATGCTATACTAATAGCAAGAGCGATAGAGAAAGCATAAACGAGTTTCTCACAAGGAAATGTAAATATTGAATGTTAGAACTTATGAACGGACGTAGACAGTTGAAGTAAACTAATGTCTCTTATTCAATGTTACAATAACAAGAAATCTACAAATAATTGCAATAAGAAAAATGTTCAACATAAATTATGAAAAATGTGAATATTTTAAAAAGAAATAATTACCATCACATTGGACAGCAAGTAACTGAATGAACTGCTTCAAAACAATAAGCATTAATAAATATAAATTTGCAATTTACAAGCAGTGAAATCATAGGTGACTTCTTTTACCATACTAATTAGCAGAAAATATTTATAAATATATTAGCCTATTAACATTAGTATGAGGGAGAAACATAAACTTTGAATAATACGAATGCCTTACAAATAGACAAGCGTAGTTAATTGTAAATATATGCTTTCAGAGAGGGTTTGTTATAGTCTACTCTATTTGCACAGCTGATAGATAAGAAATTGAGTGAGGTAAGCCTTGTAACAAGGACAAGATATTGCGTGCGGTTGGAAATATGTACGTCACTCATGTGGACATGTTTTAACATAGGACCTTTTCAAAATATCCGGCCCGTAGGATCAAAAATGTTAAATATTTTGCCATGTAACGGCAACATTGATTTCCGGAGGACCTTAACTCAATAAATGAAAAAAGTTAACATTTTTGCACATACCTCACTGGGCGAAGTACCACCACTTGTCGGACAGCTATTCCGGTGCACCCTTTCCCGCACTTATCATTTACCTAAGGAACCTAAGAGAAATCACATATAATTCAAAATGTCACTATTAATGCTAATAGTATCTTTGCCACACGACGGGAGAAACAAAGAGAGAAAAATCTACGTCACGTATAGCGTAACGGGAAATATGTTTGATCTAAACCGAGACTTGCTTAAAACTCACGAGAAACTACGTCACGTCGAGAGTGACGGGAGGGATGTCGTTTTACCGACGTCTTGAAAGGAACTGTCTTGTACCGAACCTTGCAAGTTACAAAGGTTGGCCGATAAGGAGTCCCTCTCTGAAGCATTTACACTGTTTTTTAAATTATATTTAATTTAAAGAAAAGTGCGTAACAGCACTAATACCTCTTTCCTCCTCCTCAATAATAACTGTGTTGAATAATTGGAAAAGTTTCAAAAATTGAAAGTGTAACACACAAAACTCCACAGTATTTTACGAAAACCTCATAATTCCGGTTACTAATAATCCCAAAAAGTAAATCTTCGAAGAAGTTGATTAGGTATGAATGGAAACAACGAAAAATATTTTCCCGTACGTTTGGGCTTTTGGATGGAAATTCTTTTTACAAAGACCAAAATATTAGAAGTGATATTAGTGTACCAAATGATTCGTTTAAACCTTTTTAAGAATGATTCTGATGATTGTTTAATTTTGGTGATTTAGTAAATTTACATTTTTTCTTCTTCCTATCCTCATATTTTCACTGTTGTTCTTAAGAATTTGTGATTTTCATTTTCACACATTTTTGCTGATTTGATCTACTCTCATGTTTCTTTTTTCCTTTGTTTTGCTGTTTTGTTTGTCAAACATTATTCACTTTTTTTCTTCTCACATTGTTGCTATTTTACTTTTAAATTAATCTTTTACCTTAACTTCTGCATTTATTAGAGATGAAACTGGGGTATATTTCTTTAAAGTTTCAAGTCCAATCAGTTTATTCTGATATATGAAGTCTAACACGTTAAGGCTAAAGATCATAAAGATCATAGTATTTTCTAAAATGAAGAGTTATACATTTTGCAAAATATAAATAGACATTTCCCAAGCTGAAGGAGTGGTACTTATTTTATTAATATTCAAAAAACAGGGAAAACATGTACGCAGACAACTTCCAAAGAGTTTATTTTTAGTTGCATACATTTTTTTTATTAATTAAAAATATTTTCAAAACTGCCAATGAATGTCTGTTCCGTGTATACACTTTACCTTTACAAAATTACCTTTAAAAAGCTTTGATATTTCTAACAATAGCATTTAATTTCCTTGACTGACATATAAAAATATATATTAAAACATATATATATAAAACATATATTAATTTTTAGTAAACTGCCTGCTATTGTTTATTGTTTTATTAACCACTAAATCGTTTATTTCTGGATCCGAGTTTGCCCTTATCAGATCGTTAAGACAGTTTTACAATCACGAATATCATTCCACTACTGAAATAAAGAAAGTATGAATATAGTAGTCTTTAAGATTTGATTTATTCCCAGATTGTATTCAATAATCATCAATTTCTCTATACAGTCTCTATTAAATATTAGACAATCCATTGTACGCTTATTTATGGTAACTTTTTGGTATATAAAGCTATTTATAAAAGTACTGTCTTACAACAAAATAGTGTGTGCGGGTGTGCGTGTGTGTGCGTATGCGTGTGTGTGTGTATGTGTGTCTCCTTTTATCTTTTCATTATTCTAGCCCTCCTACTCGACCTCACATTTTATAACACTTGTGGTTTTAGTGTTTTATACTTTTTTGTATCATTTTCTATATTTCTTTTCCAAATTATTACATTCTGGATTGCTATTGGTGTTCTTCGTTGTTTTTGATTGACTAATTGCCTTTTTCAATTTACTCGTTGTTTTCCACCTAAGTACTAATACATATCGTTACTACTGACTAACACAGTCCTGTCTTATAACGTCTGATCCCATCTTCCCTATATTGTTAATATTGTCTAACTATGCATAACCTAAGAATATTGATTGTTCCGCGTTCTAGCTTCAAAATATAAAACTACCTTTCAAGAATTATAGTTTTTAAATATGCTAATCGTTTTAACCCGAAAGAAGAAGTTTTAATACTTTCTCTCTTCTTTCAGAACATATTTTCTTTGTTTATATTTTTATTTTAAAATTTGTATTCTGTATTTACAGTTAGGTTACTATACGAATTTATAACAAAATAAAATTACACATTGAAATTTATACTCACATGGTTTCACAACTGAACAATTGGTTGAACCTGTGTAAAATAGAATGTGAAGGCTGCGTGTTTATTGGCACGGAGCCTATAGAAAACAACAATGCAATAGCACACCAATTACAAGTCCCTTCAACAGCTGATGTCTATGTTCAGCACGAATGTTTTGTTGAATGAGTTGCACAGGTCCCGGATTAAAATCAGGTGTTGTTTCCGATAAATGAGCTTAAGTTAAACAAACTTGTATTACCTGGTCAAAAAACACATTGGATTAAAATCAACCTAAACACATTTCTGGCATAATAACCTCAAAATCTAACATTGTAACACATACAGGAAGTAATTTATACTAAAAAATAAAACACCATCATTCTATAGTGGGGATTCCTACTAAAAACAATTTTTTTTGTAGGAAAGAATTACAATCAAGTAGACATTTAAAGTGAGACTACAAAATACAGTCGGCGCCGCTTATTGGGATCATATTTGTCAGAAGCAATAACAGAACAATAACCGAACGATAACAATAACCGAACGCTTAATCACGATGTAGTCTACAGCCGTACTGCATTGAACTCACTGTATTATTGCCACAACTGTTTGTTCTGAACGATATGTAAGAACAACCGTTCTTAAGAACTATATATATATATATATTATAATTTATATATTATATAAAGCTTAAGCTTCTATTATATATATGGTTATTTTATGTATATCTAATAATAATGGTAGAAAAGTAGGTAACTATTTTAGATAAAATAAACAAAAATATTAATTTTACTTATTAAATGGAAATAAATAATAAAATCAATTTTCTAGATATAACAATAACAATACAAAATGATACAAAATATATCATCAACCGAAATTTAAAAACTAAATAATACCTAATTGTTCTTATCATCCATATAACCAAAGAATGGCCGCATTATACAAATTGTTATACAGATTGCATAAAATACCTTTGAATAATTAAAATAAAATTAGAGAGAAAAACATTGTTTATCAAATTTCACAAAATGGACATCTTTTACATTTACTGGTAATGTAATAAAAAATATCACAAAATAGTTTAGGGGTACAAACGTTAAATTTACATATAAAACTAATGATAAATTATTAAGTATAATGAATAATAATAATAAATTTAATAATGATGCCTATCATTACATCAAGTAATTCTATTTCTGTAACACTATAATTAAACTGTACTTACCAAATTTTGATGCTATTCCAGACAGTTTTATGTACAGTAGTAGAATTTCTGTAATTTAGTTTTCTACTTGTTAAAATTAGTGGGCATATTTATTATCAGTTTATTTTATTCCACTGTAGATTTTTTTTAAACACTGAATCTAGCATAATTGAAAAAAATACAGTATATAGGACTACGTAAAACACTTGATCAAAACATTTTAACACATAAAACTTCATTATAAAACAATTCAATCTTATTTACATTTACTTTTTCTGGAAGAAGTTCTCTATATGTAACTGTCTGTAGTCTTCTCGTAAAATATTGTTTATAAATTGTTCATATTCATAATATTTGTTGAAGTTTTCTGCTTTTTGTTGAATAAACTGCCTTAGAATCTCAAGAGCTTGGTGAACTTCCTGCTTAGATCTTTGCGGTACACATTTATCATTTTCGTCATCATCGGTGCTTTCTTCTTCTTCAGTAACTTTTGATGTTGAAGCAACTACTTCACAAATATCATGTCATTTCCGCTGCTGTTTCAATACTATCGTCAACTTCCATCCACTCAGTATATTCTTTTACGGACCAATCGAAAGGCTTCAAGTTCTCTTCAGAGTCTTCCTCAGAAGTAGCTTGCTCTTGATTTTCTTCAACAAAAAAACCACCTTTTCTAAAGCAATTTTTCACAGTTTTTTCAGAAACTCCATTCCAAGATTTTGCTATCAGATGAATAGCATCGAGTAAAGAAGTTTTTTTTAGCCAATTCATTTGAGGTAAGGGTTTGAAATTCATCCATATTTTCTATAATTCTAGCACGCTTCTCTCGTCGATAAAAACTTTTGAGATTTTTAATTATTCCTTGGTCACATGGCTGAATAATTGATGTAGTATTGGCCGGAAGTTAAATCACTTTGATGTGTTTTAGCGTAGTGCTTATGTCATTATGTGCAGTTAAGTTGTCTAGTAGAAGGACAATGTTGCGTTTGAGGCTGGTATCCCAATTAGTCAGCCATTCATTAAAAATTTTTGATGTCATCCAAGCATTACAGTTTGAATGATATTCAACCGGTAGCTTTTTGATATCTTGAAAACAACGTGGATTTTTAGATTTACCGATAATTAAGAGTTTTTCTTTATGACCAACTGTGTTAACACAACACAAAACCGTTATTTTTGGTTTACATATTTTACAACCGTTAGCAATTTCTTTTTTAAATACGTAAGTATGTTCGGGTAAAGCACGATAATAAAGTTCTGTTTCATCTGCATTGTATATGCAGCTAGGAGAATACTCGGCCAAAATCTTTGGCCATTCGTATTGTAACCAGTCCTCAGCTCCAACAAAATCAGCATATCTTTTTTCACCACACGTTTTCTTGTAAACAATGTTTTCCCTTTTCTTCCATCGATTGAACCATCCATCTGTGGCTTTAAAATCATGTTTTCCTATTTTTTTGGCAAGATCCTCAGCTTTTAAGACGCATTAGTGGACCGTCAACTCGAGCATCTTTTTCGCGAACATTTTTAAACCCCAATTTCAAAGCTGATTCCACTTGCGGATCCTTCCCAGAACGATGTCTTTTGTTGTCAACATTTGCATTACACTTTGATAATGACAAGATCTTTTCTTTGTTGTTCAATATTTTACATAAGAGAGGTTGAGAAAAGCCAAGTTGAGAAGCAGCGTTTCTTTGACTCATTTTTGGTAATTTACTATACCTATATAGAATATCAGGTTTTTGTTTAAGACTTAAATCGCGTCGTTTCTTTTGAGATTCGGACATCTTGCTATACTGTTCCTTGAAACTTCAAGTGACACTATACTCTACGAAACAAACGAAAAAGATCTTTAAAAATTATGTTATGTAAAACCACACTGAAATACTGTAATAAACGTTTATAAAAATTCACTGTTAAAAAATACAGTAGGACTGTACTGTAAATGGTACAGTAGTAACATCACCTAATGTTAAAAAACAACTAAGGTCGACTCAAGCGAGGCTAGGGTGTTTGCGTAAACAAAGAGTAAGGGAGACATTCTGATAACTGTGCTAAGTGCTGAAACCGTTATAAAGTATTTCTGTCATTCTAAAAATAAACATTCTATGAATTGGGCGTCATTGTGTGTTGCACGTGCTGTTTACACTACTTTGTAGACATTTTTACTTGGTCCTTGCTAGTATACGTTGACGCATATGAATTTGAATGGCAAATTAAATGATAATAATAAGCGAACAGATGATTACAATAAGCGGCCTAATTTCAATGTATTAATATACGTCCGTGTTTGTTTTTCAACGAAACGATAACAATAACCGATTGATAACATTAACCGTGATCACAATAAGCGGCGCCGACTTGTTAGTAATAAATCTTTTTCAAATATCACTTATATAAAAATTACAAAAAAAATATATTCTAATAAAAAATGTAAAAGTAGTTAGTAGAGGTATCATCAAGTATCTCTTAAGGAGAACAAGATTGAGTAAAATGAATACAATAGATAAATAAGAAACACTCCATAATAAATATCAATAATATAAAATAAACTATAGACTCTTTATACCTTTCATGAACGTATAGAAAATTAAACATGTTTTACAAATTACAATATTATTTTCGCAAAACAATTTTTGAAGTAGGTAATACATAAAATAGAACAAATTCACTAAAATTAAACATTTAGATACCTCTTCAAACCATATAATTTAATTTTTTATTTTTTCCTACCTCAGTGTCCCCTAATGTAGTGAAATTGAGGCGATTTTAAAAATATACAATTTTGACTATCTTGGATTCCTAAGTTATAGAATCTGAGAATCTACAACATTTGAGCCAAGAAAATATTTTATGAAAAATTAGCCAATATTATTTTGAGCTCTGGTTTGATGTAAAAATATTATTTATTAATTAAAACGTAGGCCTACTGAAAACCGTTTTCAAAAAAAACCTATTTTGTTGTTTATTTTATTAAAAAAAACTCGAAGTTGGAATATATCCCTTGACATTCCAGAGATACAAAATAAAAATTTTTTAATCCTAATTTCACCGAACTGGATTTTCTGTTGATGTTACCTATTAGGTTGAACGTTTTTCTAATTCCAGTTCACATTTTTGCAGGTGTCGTAACCTAAAACATTTGTATATTAATAATAATGAATGTCCTGTTGCTACCAAATATTACATGAAACAATGTCGCAGGAATTTGGAAGATATTAACTGATCAAATACATTGGCAATTTTAAACCTGGAATGTTACGTTTCCAGATTGTGATTAATCATTAGTTTCACTCAAACAGAGAAAGACACTTTACAGAGCACATTACAGACTCATAGAAATCATAAAGAATTTCATTAGTACCGATTTCTATTCATGTAAACTAGTTTGCATAAATAGTCATGATACACAATATTATTTTTTGTGTTATTATTTTCCAGCAAAGACCGATTATAACTATTATATCATTTATTATATTTAAAGGCCTATTTTAAAGCCACTTTACGATACCATAAAGTTAAATTATCATTATATTTTGTGTCATTATTTAGTTTATCTAATAAATTTATTGTTCTATTATTTCCTATTGTTTCTAATATTGTATATCTGGCTCCACTAATCGATCCGCATACCTATTTAGGACAATTTGTACTTATCAAACACCATACGACACTGTCAGGCTCAAAATGCTATCAATCTCACATCATATCACTGCATATTATTTAAAATACCAAATGCATTTTATTATATTATAATGAATTATTACCAAATGTAATTACAATGCTTTTTATTTAGAATATTTTTATGTATTTTAAATTTGCTAATACTTTCTGAAGCCAAATTATAACTAATAGTTTAGGTTTATGTTATTTGGATTTTTAAACGCGAAAAAATTTAAAAAATTCAAAAATCCTTTCATCAATACTAATTTCAATCCATGTAAACGCTTTTGAATAGATACGAAACAATATACAATATTAATTTGTTAATAGTATTCAGTAAGAAACCATTATAAATACTATAACACTATTGATATTTATATTGTAAACCAAATTTAGGAGACTATAAAGTTAAGACGTAATTGTATTTTATATATCATTATTTTATTTATGAGATATATGTAGTATTATAGCTTTTCCTAAATGTAAAGAAAGTATGATAACGTGTAATTGGTTATTTATATTGTATTGCATTTCTGCGTTCACTATGTAATCTATATACCAATTTAGGCCAATTCGTATTGGCTAAACAAATATGTCGCAGTCATCATATAACAGATGGGCTTAATTTCCATCAATATCACATCATAAGATTTTACATCATATGAAAATATTAGATAAATTTAATTATTTTAATAAATTATTACTACACTTTATTCTAATATCTATTTTAGTTTGATTAATTTTATAAATTTTAGGCTTTAGTTTTACTTCATTTTGTAAAACAAATACTCCCATAGATTTGAGCGCTTATTCTTGTAGAGTGTACAAAAATGATCCTTCCCAACGCTCGAGATACTTTATCCCCCTTACTTGTGTTATTTGTTCAAGTGAATAGAGTGAGGTCATAAGCACAAACATTTTCCCATTTATCTGTTAGTATTTTCTTCGCCACCACATATAACTGACGCGCAACTGTGATTTTTTCAATGCTCTTTTCATTCAAGGTTTTTTAACCTTTCTTTTAAACTTTTAATTTATTATAAACTTCTAACAAAAAATACCTATTATGAGTTTCCGTTTTAAAGCAACCTTCTTCTTCGCTACAGCACCTTACGTATAATAAGTCAACAAATAATTGTGGTAAAGGGAGTTCTTATTTATTTGTTAGGAATTCGCTAAGTTTTCTTCAAATAGTGAATAGTTCAAAGTAATGTTAAGTAATGTTAATGTCAAAGTAATGTTAAGAAATAAATGTTAATATTTTGTAACGCACATATTTCATTTTTTTAGCTGCTGTTTTTTTCAATCTTCGTTGTTTAATTAATTTAAATTATCTTTTTAAATGTAGATTTTAGCATTATTAATGAAGTAAATAGAGACACTGTCTATGAAATTAACCCGTGTGGTAAGTTGCGAATAAAGGGAATTTTAATTTGAAATAAGTTTTAATTTGAAACAATTGTTCTAATATTATTTTGTAACAAGTTACTTTTAATGTCTATTTACTTCATAGTCCTAAGCGCTCATTATCCCAATGCTATCATATGTTCAGATATCACTTGCTTGAACCATGGTGTTTTAATGGCGCTTCCATTTATTCCTTTCTTAAAAATTATATAAAATAGCGATATTATAAATATGTGAGAATTCAATAGCAAAAACCGTTATTATTGTAGTAATTGTACAAACATGTAAGGAGATGATTAGCTGCCATTTAAAGAATAGTACGGTTAGGTGTTCAAAACGCGTAGCATTAAAACATATTTTATAGTATTTTACATTTGTTTTATTTTATTTATATGTATAGTCAACATCAAAATTAAAATAATTTGGTTTCGTTTTGTTGTATTTTAAATATTGTTTTAGAGTGTATTTGTTAGAAGTTAGAGCTCATGTAAAGGAGAAAATCTGACTCAACTTCAAGGTTTAAGTGTCTGCCAAAATAGGCTTTACTTATTATCTTAGCCATTATCTCATTTTTTCCATTCATTATCATACCCTTAAGGACATTAGGTATATTTTTTGTTACCGATTCATATAGAATTTGTAATATATGTATTTTAAATACATGATTTCTCGAAGATATTTACATAACATAACTAGCTTTCATTGTCTGTTTAATATTTTGTCTAATAATTTAATACAAATAATTATTACAAAAATAAATTAAATAATTCTATATTCTTACAAGATCAGTTTTAAAACAATATTTGGTGGAAAAATCATCAAAGTTATTTTTAAATTTTCTAAATAAAAAGTAAAAATATTTTAAAAACGAAAAAATAGCTTTGATTACAAAATATTGTGAAAGAGCTAAAGATCAATGTTTAATATTAATTTGATCAGTAAAATGCGTTAGAAAACAATTACAATGATATTTTTCTAATACTGAAGATCGTACACCTTCCTCTTTGAATAATATAGTAACTAAACCTTTAAACATCGCAATATTTAAAGGTAATAAAAATACAAAACTGTAAAAATAAAATATATCATAAGGTACTGTTCAACCAATACGTTTGAAACTCCGCCTCGGAACGTAATGACATCCCTTGAGTGTAATACAGTTATACGATTTCTGTTACTATATTTTATTAAAACTATGCATGTAAGTGAAATTTAATTACGCATAACTTAACATTTTCAAGAGGTAACGATGTGGGCATATTTATGTTTTATATCTAATAAAAAAAATCTCTTTTCAATCTTTTAAATCCTTTAATTATTAGTGAAATGATAATATTACAGGTTAATATAATATGAAGTAATATGTTATCATTATTAACAGAACTGAATGGAAATTTTCAAAAAATTCTGTATTCCACCCTATCGTTTTCTTAGTGTTGTTACACGGTAACTTTGGAAGTATTGAACCGGTTAAGAGTTATTTCCCTTGCAAATGAAAGGAACCTCTCTTCTGGTGGTCCAACTATTCCCAATCCACCTGATTAGGAGACAATGATGCGCTATTTTAACCTTGAGTGATTTTTGTTTATTAATGATTATAATCTATTAAATAACTAGTAAGCAAAATAGCGAACCACTACATTTATTTTATGTATTATTCTACTATAAACACAAATAATAAGATAAAAGTAAGAATAAAAAGATTAGATTTTTTATTTATTGTTAGAGAAAGCAGCTTAGAACTAGCTTCATTGTATTTTAATATAGTTAATTTAGCATTAACGAGACAATTAATAATCTTCAGACAAAACTTCATTACTCTAATAAATATCAACTTTAATATTTATATTTAAATTAATAAAATATATCTCTACTACCAATTTTCACTTTATTGTTTTAATAATACTATTTGTGTAAAAAAAGGTTTTCCTAATTAGTAATAAAGATAGCATTACTATAGCCTACATTTACATAAGATTTCCCCATACATGATTGAAAACACGTTTTTAAACTGAAATGAAAGAGATTAATTCCAAGGTAAGAAATAATATATAGGATTTTAAGAACATTCGTAAAGGGACTTTCCCCCTTAAACAACTCAATGTACTCGTCTGATGAAGTGATATGTTTAGCGTATTGTTCAACTGCGTGCCAATTACTTGATTGAGTAGCCTGTGTTTATATTATAACTTGTTAATCTATAACCAAGGTGCTCCAACATTATGCAAAATCCTTTCCTAAAGTGCGATATACCTGAGTGATTAATTTACTAAGGGCAAGGCCACAGATGGGGTCTGAAATCCCGCTCCTCACGTGCTGTTCTCAAAGCCATTTTTAATCTGTATCCCATAGGTTGTAAAGATACGTCATAGGACTATATATTACCAAAACTAATTTTCACTATGTATAAATTATTGGTTATAATTAAAAGTCACAGGAGTATATACGAAAGCATGCATATAACAGTATGCAACTTGACCTAACGTAGATCTGGATCAACATAATGTAGATCTGGATCTATAATTTGTAAAGTTGTGAACTGATATTGTTAGTAACAACATTAAGTGTCCTTCCTAGAAATGTTTTTCAATTTAAACGTTTTTCAAAGTTCGAATAAGAACTTTAATGGCACCTATCATGCCTCAGAACCATTTGGATAGCCAGTGAGCCAGCCTGAGTGAAATCGTTAGATACAATAATTGTTTATGTAAACAATTTATCCACTAATATTTTGTAAAGTTTAAATAATAATTTATGTGTCAACAAAAGTTTCAAATTAGCCAAAGCGTTACGAACAACCCCGGGGATGGGCTACAATTTACTCACTCGTTTATTAAGAATTCGCTACTTAAAGATTTAATAAGATTATGTATGCAATTATTTGATGTTACACTTCTATTGCTAATCGCTGATTGTCATTAGATGTTTTATATTGTAACTGTCGATGATGAAAATTCTAAACTTTCTCTCTGTGTATTTCTAAATTAAAGCATATTAGGTCTTGTTTTTTATAATAATTATTTAAATCTTGAAGTGCAATATTTAAAAACAGTTTTAAATGTAAAGAACTAAAACAAGGTAATTTCGGGAATCATTTATTTTACTGAAAAATGTTTGTTTGCAAATAAACTGCTATTCTTTAAAGCGCATGTAAATTCAAAACTTTATATAAAGATATATTTCACAATAATTGTTAAACAAATATTTGAAATCTATAAATAAATAAAAACTAAAGCTATTATGCAAAGTTTATAACATATTATGTACAGTATATTAAGCGAGATATAGCCAGATATTTGAACTGCGCACAAGCGGAGCTCACGGACCGTTTAAGACCAACACTCTATCTACCATTCTTTCATTATTCTTTGACTTTATTAGACCTAAACTTCAACTGCGCACAAAGGGATTTCACGGACCGTGAAGGCCATCCATCTATCTACCCATATTTTATTATTCTTTTAATATATTAAACCTATACTTCAACTACGCACATGAAGTCATTACTTGTCGCAATGATGAACACAGATTGTCATTTTATAAGTAGTTTTATTAAACCTAATGTTTTCTTAGACTGACATCTTAAGCAAAATTCTTATTAAGTTATTCTGTGCCCACTTTTAACATATGTGATAAGACTATTATAACTTTGTGCTTGATGTCATACTGACAAAAGATTACCATTTTATAAGTAAAGGTCTTACGTTCTATTGAAGTATCAAGGATAAATATAATAAGAAAATGTATGATTAGAGAAATAATTAAAGTCAAAAGTAATGTAAAAGATACTACTATAACATAAATAGTAAACTTAGTACTGTCACGTTCAGATAATGAGTTGTGAAAGATCCGAAAGCTTGTGCTGTAAAGGAATCCTATAACAAAAGTGAAAGAGACAATGAAAATAAAGTGACATGAAGAATCCTTATGACAAACATTGTCCATAAGACCAGGTTTTCTGAGACAAACCTATTTCGAATGGATTGAAATTGAAGAATGCAATAGCAAGGAGCGTAAAAACGGTATGTATAACCAACACACATACGCACGCACACACACTCATTCGACCCTAAACAGTCAAAATCATATATACATATACATATATATATATATATATATATATATATATATATATGTGTGTGTGTGTGTGTGTGTGTGTGTGTTTGTGTGTGTATGTGTGTGTGTGTGTGTGTGTGTGTGTGTGTGTGTGTGTGTGTGTGTATGTGTGTATGTGTGTGTGTGAGTGTGTGTGTGTGTGTGTGTGTGTGTGTGTGTGTGTGTGTGTGTGTGTGTGTGTGTGTGTGTGTGTGTGTGTGTGTGTGTGTGTGTGTGAGTGAGTGTGAGTGTGTGTGTGTGTGTGTGTTGTGTGTGTGTGTTTGTTGTGGGTGTGGGTGTGTGTTTGTGTGTGTGTGTGTGTATGTGTGTGTGTGTGTGTGTGTGTGTGTGTGTGTGTGTGTGTGTGTGTGTGTGTGTAGTATTAAATAATACAAAACTAAATAATTTTCCTACAACGAAAACATAATTTTTCATAACTTACCAACAAATTTTGAATTTATGATATGGGATTTTACATGGTATTGGAGCTCCTTGACATGTAGCATAACAAATTAGGATATTCACACAGGCTGTTCAATTATTTCTTCCATACACTTATTTTATAGATACAGTATAGTAATTTTTTAAAATTTATGATATTAAAGGATTTAGGAGATATGAACATTTACATTTAAAAACACCTACAACAATCACATGCCGTGTAAATCATTCAAAGAACGTAGATTTGTCCTCAATCTGTATATCTGTATATCTGAATAAAAAATGTGTATTCACTTATTTTTTTATCGGACAAAATCAATCAACGGTAAATTGTCAGATGAAATTTTTATTTCGTAAGAAGACTCTATGGTTTGCTATAATCCATTTGAAATCAAGCAATTAATATGTTGATTGTTTTGGAAATGTTTGGAATAGATTTTATTGAGTAGTCAACAGAAGGCATGATTGCGACTTCAAAGTTATGTAGGTAATAAGCTTATGAATAATTTATGTTTTGTTAGTGGACAATTTTTTTTACTTTTTATTACGTAAAAATTATATGTTGGGGTATTTATTTTGAAAATCAGACGGATTTGGATGTAAGTATGATGAGACCACAGGATGATTTCATCTTTCATTTCCAAGCAAAATCACTCCGATCGGTTAAATACTTCCAAAGTTTTCGTGGAGAAAACAGAAAAAATCGTATGGGTTGAATACAGATTTTTTTTTTTAAATTCAGTTAAAAGTAGTCATCCAAAACCATATACTGTATAAAGAAGAAAATGAAACATTACAAAGAAATGCCATTTAATATTGTGATTCTGTTATATGTATATAAATTTATTTTTATTGTAATTTAAAAAAAAAAAATAAATAATAATTTTTTTTTATCTACCTCAGTAGGGATTGACTCTAGAAATTTATTTTGTTATATTACTTACTTTACTCATTTTGTGTGGGTAATTTTTACTACTTATGTTTCTAAGGGTAGTTTTGGCTTGTTCTATTTCTAGTTTAATAGACAAGAGTATAACTGGTTTGCAATAGATATGATTCAATTACTCTGCAATACTTTATCGCCTAGGAAGGGTAGAAAAGCATTGTAAACATATTTAGCATTAAATCAGGTACGTAACCACGCAGGTATAGGATGTAGCGCCCTTAATGTGGTATCATATGTACAGGCCTGCTCCTAAACGTAATCCGTACCAAGAAATGCTGATCAGAATTTTTTCAATACCCCATTAAGGCCTATACGATAAGGACACCTTGTGATGTAATTTCAAATACAGTACATACTTGGCGTGACTAAGATAATGTCATATTGATAACTGTTAATAAGAAAAATGGGAAACATGCCATCATATGGGGAGGCATACCTCAAGTAGATTAGTAATATGATTTTATATCCTGGTGTAATCGTTAGTTATCAATATTATAAGTTTTAATTGGTTTATTCATCCCCATTTCTTTAATAAATCCTTAAATCCTAAACATTTCCTAAATTTCTTCTTTTACAAACATGGGGCTAGCCCATTGTTACCATTGTAACATTTTAAAGTAAAAGTAATTTACAAGTGTAATATCACATTTTGTTTAAAGTTTTTATATCACTCCACCACTTCTACGACTGTTTTAAATCACATTACATTCAGTATTGTATTCCCGAGTGTAACCCAACCTTGATTTAAACCTTTGGGATACGTGGCACTTTATTCCCGTATTATTTATTACCTTGATGTAAGATATTGATATCCTTTCTTCTCGCTGGCTTCTCATTCTTACTCTCGCTTACACACTTCTCCGATTCTACAAATAATTTTCATACATTTACTAGTGTTCCCTAGCCCACGTTGTTACATCCGAAATCATAATTTTATATTGGAAATTGGACACCTAAAGATTATTTTTCCAATAGGAAAAGAAAGTAAAACATCTAGATAAATATATTTCATTTACTGCAATGCAAGAAGATAGACAATGTTTTCGTCATTTCACTAGGCATATAAACATAAAAATTTTAGGTGTCGCAACACATAGGCACACATCATACAATGAGAAAAGCACGAATGTTAAAAATAAATTCCAGCAATTGTCAATGGATGTTCTTGTGGTTTGTTTATGGTTTTAGTGAATACAAGACACAAAGGACATTTTAGTCGAAGCGTAAATCGGATGAAGTCCTCGTTATTCGTGAAATTAAGATCATCTCTCTTTTGAAATCGCTTCTGCCTAGATCTAGTTGTGTTTCAGTTCTTTTGTGGTCAGTCTGGTTCTATTCCACAGCTTTCTTGGATTCAAGAGTATAACCCAACTTTTATTCTCAATCCTACTTGTAATATCAATAAGTGTGGTGGCAATAACTGTACACAGAATTTAGGAATTTTATACAAATTAAAAAAATAATAATATAGTATTTTTGTTTTTACATTATGTTTATAATTTTTGAACTAGGTATGTATGACTAATATGGACATACATTTTAACATTAGACGTATGGAAGGGTGTAGACTGAACCATCCTAAGCCTCTGCGACGGAGCCCTATGGATGGATCTACCTCTAATCTTCACAAGAACCATCCTGAGAATATGTTAAATAACGACCTCAAAATTCATTAACTTTACTTCAGCGGTTATACGTCCATAAGCTACATGCATACATTCATATATCAGTTTTTTAACCACCCTAAGCCTCAGGTTCGGAGCCCTACGGATGCATCTACACCAAGTCTTACACGAACCGTTCTGGGAATATGTTATACAATCTCTCCAAATATCATTAACTACTGTTCCGCGGTTTAGGCGTTCGTGACACAAACATACATCGGTTTTCATACATCGAAGATAAGTATATTTCTTTAAATTAGGGTAAGTATAATATTATAACAAAAGTATTAAAACCAGGGTCATATAATTATCTATAATAAGGATTAATAGGATATTATAGATATTTATAAGTATGCATAAAAGTATAATATAAGTATAAATAATTGAATATTACTGTATTATTAGTATAAGTAAAAAAAAAACCCTATTTATGAATATATATATATATATATATATATATATATATATATATATATATATATAGATTATATATATATATATAGATTATATATTTATTATACTTATATAAGTATAAAACAAGTGAACTATTAAAGTATCAATAGCTTATAATAATAAGTGTAACAGTATATATATTTTTATATACATAAGTAGAAGTTTTTTGCTGCTAAGTTTCCGGTAGAACCCATTATACAGGTAACACAAACAATTAAAATAAACAATTTAGGGATAGAGAGTATCCTTAAAATAATTTATTAGTTTGGTCCATTTATTATAAAAATATCAAAAATTTAAACAATAACAATTTGATTATACAGGTAAGTACCTCATTATTTTCTATTATTACTTTTCAATGAAACAAGAATTATTACTATAATATATTACATATTCCATATTCCTTATGATTAAATCGACAAAGAGTTGTAATGGTATCAGAAAAACCAATGGCTTAGTTAATGATATAATTCTGCCTTGGAAAAATTACCTCAAGTACTGTTCCATTTTCTTCAAGTATTTTCCATTACATTGAACACAATATTTACTAACCTCATTTAGAGTAGAATCTGCTTTCTTGTGTAATGTGTTGGAAAATGAACTACCGGTGTGGTTTAGATACTGAAGTAAAATAAACTTTTTATCGCTTCTAAATGTTTACTTCGGCTCCTGATTATCTGATTTCATTATTCGTCTCTTTTATATCTCCCTTTCCTAGCATCTATATATATATATATATATATATATATATATATATATATATATATATCCCTATAACTTTCTAAACCTTTTTCTACATTTTATTTTCTCTCTCTCTCTCTCTAAACAACACTAAGTAGTAAACTTTTCGGGAAGTTGAATCCTCTGAAATTTAGAAAGGTACTTTCTTGGTAAATGCATTTTGCATATAATAATATTGTATTATGTTAAAACAAAATAAATATTACTCAAATTACTCTCAATAGTATGATTTAAAATATTTCTGTTATTATCATTTAACGTGTAGGCCTACTTTGTTTATGCCAATTTCTCTCTTAATTTCCAAATACTCTCCTTTCCTTCACCACGGTCGCTCTTTCTCTACTACGTTATAACAGTTTTGTAATTAACAACTTTAATGTCTCTTATATTTGATCACTCTTGTTTCTAAATGTTTTTTTCAGATTAAATAATCTTAAAATTTGTTTAAAAGAAAGTAAATACTAAATCGTTACACATTTCTTGCAATATGATTTTTCCTAAATCCAACTTCTATATTGCCACCTTTAGCCGTACCGTAAATACAACTCAAATATATAAAGCGTCAGTTCAATAAACCTATTCTTAGCGAATAATAAATAACTTTTTGTGCAATTATAATTTTATGATTAGTAATGTCTTACAGTACGAGAAAGTTTTAATCCCTAGCTCTTTGTAGGCCTAACATAAAGTAATTAAAATAGCAGGTAACTGACAAAATGTAATCCTTACGACAAACGCTAATCAGTTCGTGTTCAATTCTGTTTACATGACGTTTTTAAATTTAGATGTTAATCCATTCATCCTACTGTTTAATCAGTATTCGTGGATAACTATGTAGCATAAACTAAACAAGAAATAAACAGATTATTCAAAACTTCCGAATTCGAAGGATTATACGAGTTGAATATAAGCAACAAGTTACAGCACTGTTTATTTTTACTGACTGTATAAGTATTTCGACAGTCAGTGTGGGCGTATAACTGATAGATTTACTTATAACTGTAATATTTAATTCTTTTCTAAGCAGCTGTTTGTCTCAACAAGTACACCGTTACTAACATTATTCCAAAACTAGAGAAATTATTATTTAGAATGTTGCGAGGCGCAATACTAACAAATACCTATCCCTCATAAGTTCCAAAGTTTTAATTTAAAAGTCGTAAAGAGACGAAATATTAAACACACTTTTAACTATTATTTGTTATGTAGAATATATTACAGTTATTTGAATTATAAAAAGTACTACGCCCTTATAATGTTTCTACGTCAGATATAGATAATGGCACATGTACATTGTCTAACATTTAGATTATTAGCGAGATGTTGGAAGCGATTCTATTATACCCTTGGTTATCAGAAAGTTAACACCGACAATGATCAAACATTTTGATGTTGTACACTACAGAAACACTGTAGATATCACTCATGTGACGATAATGTTATACTCTTGGCTACACGAACGTAAAAAAGAAGAATTTGTGATCACAAAATTCAACAGTAGGTAGAAATTGTAGGATTCAGTACAACTACATTCTTCGAATAACTCATTCATAGCTTATGACGTTTATAGTAAAATATGATATTTACTGCAATTTTGTGACAAGAGATAAATACAAAAAGAAAACTATGACCAAACGATATAAACTGTATTAATAAAAACGTCGTTAAATGAGTTTTCTAGCTTCTATTTTAAAGTTTTATGTATGGAGATATTTTTGGGTGTTGTTTTATGTGTGTTTATTGTTGTTTTCTCACTTTAATTGCTGCTTTTAATTATAGTTTAGATGAATTATGACTTATACCATGTAGGTGGGTTTATTGTATCTGGAACAAAATAAATCTGTAAATTTTCTGTATGACATTATATATTTATATCGCAATTAGTGTTCTTGTGTATTTATAAAGAAATAAGACAAAATACAAATACATTGAATTTACAATTCAATAAACTCAAAAGTAGGTGTTTTATTATAAAAGTCAATAATTATTCTTGTATTTGTATTTTGTCTTATTTCTTTTATATATATATATATATATATATATATATATATATATATATATATATATATATACGAATAAACACAAAAGAAACATGAATTCCCAAAATATACATTGGACAAGATAAGAAATATAAATAGATATATTTGTCATATCATATAAATAAACATGTATACATGTGTGTATATATACATATATATATATATATATATATATATATATATATATATATATATATTCTGCAAAATAAACTTAAACACGAATTTATATACTCCCATGTGTATGTAGATGACATTTAAAAAAAAGGAAAAATAATTAACCATTTCGTAACGGGTTTACCTGAAGAATTTACTAATGAAGAATATCTGTCTAAATATACTGAAATTTTTAGTCCGCAAAAATACGTTTTCCAACTTTTGAAATAGTCTAATCAGTGTCTTGGAACAAGAAAGTGTGCTATACTGAACTTAATGCGTGTAAAAATCAACGCTATTGAGCAAATGTCTATATAATTCGTTGCCGTGTCTAATGTTACAGTGTCTTGTTTACGGTTGGAAAGCTTCGACAAAATGGAGTCGTGGAACGTAATCTACGAAATGCATTCAAGGGAATGCTTAGCCTGTCCGTAAACCTATAAAGGGAATTGTTATCAGTTTAGATGTTCTGCAAAACTGTTGTACGCCTTGCAAAGGTACACGCCAGACGTAGAAACCGTTTTGCCATTTTGATTTCCTTTAACTACAATAACAAATTTCCCTAAGGCAAGTAATTTAGTGCGGAATGGATTGCTTTCGTATTCGGCAGCAGATAATGGAGAGTATTGCTTTAAATCCAATTCCGAGCATTCTAAATGAAAGCTTGACTCTAGCTATCCTTTATTGAGGGAGTAAATTCTTTGAATAACTTTCGCAGACACATTACGCAATGTTTTCGGTTATGCCAAGTAAACATTCTAATGGTAAGTAATAGGGATTACAATGAAATTCCTTCAGCAGAAAGATAGAAATGGATTATGTAACTAAAAACTCATAAGAGTGATACTATGGCTCTTGCGCTCATTTCAAGCGTTAAAATGTTCGGTTTTATAATATTGAAAAATCAGTAACATAAATTCACATTCTATTAATTTTACTTTCTATGATTCAATTAAAAAAAACTAATTATAATTATTTATGAATATTCCATAGTTTTATTTTATTTCAAAAAGATTATTTCATTTTTGTACTTACGAGTTATAAGGTTTCGAAAACAAACGTTTTACAGGAAGATACAAAAGAAAGTAAACTTTAAGTTCATTATTATATACGTTTAGTGTTCTATAAGATGCCACTATTACTATTTCATTTTGAATAATATTAATATGAGAAATATTAATAATATACTTCCTATTTATTTCTTATAATAATAGTAATACTAACTTATTAGTGATTCAACGATGGTAAGAAAAGAACCAACATTACATAGTTAATAATACTCCATGGTGGTGATGTAAGGATCAAGGAATGTCCTATCTTTAGACCTTCTTCACATAATTACCAATAAAATACCTGGACTGAAGCATTACGGAAGTTAGGAACTTTGCGATAGTTAATTGTCGTCCTGTGACCTCAACGTCCCAAATAAAGGGACTGAAGTTATTCTAACACTGCTTTATAAGGGCGGTTACATGTTCAATAAGGACCGCCACCGAGCTGGTTCGACGATTTTCAAATCTAGGCAGGAAATAGTGGGACTTACTTCGAATGGATAATTTATTACGCTACAGTAAACTCTGACAAGAGTATGAAATAGTGTGAACTTCATTTAATCAATGTTTTAAATGTATTATTATTTTATAACACACTTATTACCTCATTTAAAAATATCTAGTCAGAAGAACAACAGCTGAAGAAAAGGTCGACGTTATTCTTGCAAAAATGGAAGTATATTCTGTTCTTCTTTTATAATATTTATAACACCAATAGTTATGTAACATACTCTAGAGTTTTAGCGAACACTTACTGTCAGCATTATCAAGAGCAGCATAAAGGAGTGATAGCACATCGTGGTGAAGTATAGGATTAAGAAAAATATTTATCTAACAAAAAGACAATAATTTCTATAGGGTCTTTTATAATATTAGCGTTTATAATAAAAGTAATATCAGCCCCAATTTATTTGGTCAGCTAGATCGAATATATTAAAAGGTCAGCTGTTTCGGCACGGAAGAAAAGCGTTCATAGATACAACATTAGAGAAACATGCTGTATCCAAAGCCCATTTGCTAAAACTACTCGGTGCTAGTAGGTGATGACAATTAAAACATGGGAACTTTGTCCTCATTATAAAAGATATACTTCTGTAGACTACAATTGTTGAATTAATTTTTTTTTTCTATAATGCTGTTCAAACTAAAAAACTATTATTTTACAGAATAGAAATATTACGCGAGAGTAATAGTTTTATTACTAGAGCAAACAGAATATTTCCTTAGTAAAATGAAACATACTTTTATTACTTTTTATCTCCTTCAATACGTAGAGAAGAATTCTTTAAAATAAAAATGATGTGAATATCTGAAAAAGTTTTAAAATATGATAGATTGAAATCAGCGTCCTTGAAATAATGTGAAATTCGAGCTGAAGCGAAAACATTTTATTCCTAAAAGGAAAACGTATTTTATCAGTATTTTGCAACAACATTTTGTTATTATTATTATACGTTTTAATTCTAAGTCAAAACAACAAACCTTTGATTTATTATTTATAACAAAACTTTAAATTAAAAGGAAGTACGTTCTGTACTTGGACGTAAAAAAATAGTAACTTACAAATGTTTGAAAGCTGATAGAACTTTATTTATAATTATGTTTGTCTGTATATTTATCAGTGGTTTGGTGTAGCGTAGGTTTTCTGTTTACCCTATTTTATGACGTTTCTATCATTTCTTTTCGTCATATGAATCTTCCTCCCTTAAATTTTACCATCGCTATATCTGTTTGGTTATTCCATTGCAATATAGGCCACCCCCTCTTTCTTCTTCCTTTTGTTTCCATTTCCAAGCTCTTAGTGGCATTCGCGAATCATTTATCCATATGCATGCACCAAAATAGTTCTCTTCTTTTTATTCCTTCCTTTAGTCACTCTTTTATATTCTTTTTTTTAATATTTTAATTTCATATTTTTTCTTTATACCTAAGTCTATTAAATAGTATTATTTTATTGTATATTTAGGTCATGTTATAGTTTTACGATTACAATTTACTACTTTGTCTGAAAATGAAACTTTTTATTAAATGTTAACTTGAGTCGTTTATAAAAGGGTTACAAAATTAATAATCCTTTTCAAGAATATAAAATATAGCACTAACATAAATATTTTATAATAAATATCAATGTAAACATAACATGTGAGACTAAGCTTAAAATAAAATTGAGGTTTAATATTTAGTTTTGCTGGCTTAGGTTCGTCCATTCTGAAATAGGTCATAGAGCTTTTAACATTTTATAAGTATAACCTTACAAGGTTTATATATTTTGAGATTAGTTTCACACTTGAAATTTATATTGTTAATTATTATATAATATTCATATTGTTGTTATATTTTAAATCTCTGGAATAAAAAGGATCGTTGGGTTTTGAACCCTTGAGGCATTGAAACGTTGAAATAGTTAGTTACACACATTCTAAGAAATATAACGTTTTGAGTTTTGTTAAACCCTAAAGAATTTTTACCCTCATTTATAAATATTTGAAGTTTATTTTGTAGGAATAGCGAGATATATATAACATTAGGTTAAGTATGCTTCAGAGAAGAGACCGTTTCACAACAACAACCCTCATTTTCAGAGATATACATTTTTAGTACAAAAGTCCAAAAGTACATTGCATAGGTTACTGGTACCCAAATTTATATGGTTTCGATACATTAATCCAGAGAAGCTACCCTACTTTAAGTACCACTTTCCGTCAGGGGAGGGATGTATGTCAGTTGTAAAATTTACCAAAACTACCTAATGCGTCATGTATTTTTCTTTTAAGAAATGCCTAATTTCATCATATTTTCTAATTGTTAATATGACCATACAAATTATTATTATGAAGATAAGGATAATAAATAGGGCATCATACAGTAGTTGAATCATCTCAAATCACGCGTTGCTACAGTCTAGTTCAATGTAAGTGTGTAATGGTGTTATTTCCATAAAAGGTGAACGATAAAAGTTGAAAAATTCTCTAAAATAAAATTAAAGTATACACCAAAGACTTAACATAAAGTGAGAGGGTTAAGATTCAGTCCTAAAGCTATAAGATTCTATAAACCTAACTAATTTTAAATTTATTCATTTATTCAAGGTACGTGCCTGAGGTGAAGGGTAAACACCTGGTTCCACTCTGAGGATTTGAAATTACGGTAAATCGTTTTTGGATGTGAAAAGGTATAATCATTACGGATTATTAGTCTTCTGTATGAGCTAGAAAGTATATCCTTTTTAGTTTAACTCTGCTTTGTGTATTTACAATTTACATTTTATAAAACTAGTTATTGAGATTCTGTGAAGTACTTCAATTAAAAACATAAAGATTTGTAGAAGCTTTCTTGAAACAGCCTGTTCAAGAGGGATTTGTGTGTAAAATGTATTTTCATTGGCCAAACATCTTAAGATATTAGTTCTGAGTAGGACCTAAAAAATATATCTTCTACTCAATTGTAACTCGTATTTTTATAAAGCCCTCAGTTTAAAAACTGCAAATAAATAAAATAATGAAAAATTTATAATGAGGTATCTGAATATTTAAAACAAAGGTAAAAGTTTTAAAATGTTCTCCTCGCCAAAAACAAAATATAGACGATATTTACGTTTTAACTTTCCTTAAATTGTGGAATGAATTTTAACTAAAGAGTTGCACAGAATTTTAATCACAGAGTTTGGTTTAAATGTTTTATATTTAAGGTGTTTGTTTAATCTATACTATTTAGTTTAAATTTTACAAATAATATTACCTAAATTGTTGCTCTCTCTAGGTTAGAGCAAACTCGAAACTTTAAAAATAAGTATTAGTTTTATAATTATCGATTAATAAATTTAATTTTAATAAGTTTTTAGTTTTTGTTCAGTACAACATACAGTGATCTAATCAGTAATTAAACTCTATCAATTTTATTTTTTCTTATAATATTGCATGGAAATCGTTCACCATTCCCTGTGTCCTTCAACTAGGGTGCATTGTGTAACTTACATATTAACCCCATTGGCCCTTTCTAACCGACTGAGCCGGCAAATATATCCTCTTTATGCCGCTTTGCTGTACATTCTATCAGATCTTTATTTAGAGACGTACCCTGAATAAATTGCACAGGGTGTATACAATGCTACTGTGGCGTCTTAATTCACATCAGGATTACCGGTTTGCTTAGAGTTGGAAATGTCAGAAATATATTAAAGCAATAAAATCCCCGCTCGATTAGGTGATCGAATTTTTACCAGTGGGAGGGAATTTTCTTATGAAAATAATATCCAAGATCATAAGAGATCTTTCTTTTTAAATATTCAAGGATCGTAAGCTATAAACCATATTTCACAAAGAGATATTTAAAGTGAACAGGAAATGAATATCACAATGTTAAAATCTATATTTCTTCAAAATATTTGTTATAGAGACAAAAGATTATACTAATTTTAAAATCAGCAAATCTTATATTTGGTTATAATAGAGTTTTAGCTCTTTTTATATCGTGATTACTTGATTTACATTCATTATCACTTGCAATTTAATGATTTTAATACAATAATTAGAATACGCAAGAAATAAAATATTAAACATAAAATAGCGTCATACCAATGAGGAAAGAAATATACCAGAGTAAAATAGAACAGTATATTAAACGGAAGAAAGGAGCTACAAATTCACACACACACACACACAAACACACACACACACACACACACACACATATATATATTTATTTATTTATATTTATATATATTTCGCGTTTTCCAAAAATAACGAATATATACAACAAATAACACTACAATCCAACATATAAACCAAACAACAACATTTTACATAAGAAAACAACAACATTATTTAAAATAAGATATGAAGAAAATTAAAGAGCATTCAAAAAAAATACAAAAGCATCAAATGTTTGAGCACACCTAATATCACATAAACATGGAATAACAAATTACGAAAATAACATAACCATACTCGAAATAAATAATAACGCAATAGAACTAAACTCACTATACAAATACCACATTTATAAAAACATTCACAACAATTTAATAAACCTACAGACAACATATTTAGACGATGTACTATTTAAAAACATTATACACGAGGTTCAAGAAGAAATATGTATGACGTCAACAAATAACAACATCACAGACCGAACATTCACATCACAAAAATAGAGAAAAATAATCAGTGATTCGACAATGGTCAAGTGACCGAAAGGTACCCCTCATCACACAAGGTAACATTGTTACACTTATTCATGGAAAGAATTATTTACAAGTAATAATATTAAGTTCATAAAGTCAGTGAAACGGAAAAATAATGGACAACGTGAAATATATATATATATATATATATATATATATATATATATATATATATATGTTAGATGACAAATAAGTACTTTTGACCTACAGATTATGTGATTTCCAAAGCGCAAGTAATAAAGCTTGAAAAATATGTTGCATGTTTTTACTAACCAAACCTAATAGTCAAGTAAAAACCAAAGCGCAAACAATAAGTCTAAGGAAATACTTTGTATGTTCCTCTTAAGCTAGCTTAATCTACAAGTTGAGTAAAAGCCAAAGTGTGAGAACTTATGTTCAAGACATAAAGGGCTGCCAAGCACTAGATACAATATGACGCATAGAAACATACCGTACTTGTAATTTTACAACATTAATCCCATACGTTTTCAACTAAATGTGGTTTAAAAGTTAAAATTTTTTTTTCATTTTTCAGGTCTGTAAATCGTCTTTAACCTAAAACTTACTTTATATTTATTTTATTAAGTTATAACTGTAAACATTTTATAAGACTGTAAGAACTCAGGAGTATAAGACATTTTTGTACAATTTTTTTTCATAAGTTCGAGTTTTTTATGTTAAATCTATCTGTCTTTGCTCATATACAAACCAACTCCTCACCAGGAATACATTATAATTGCGTAGTCATATGATCATCTCTTTTCTTGGATAAATATAGAATATTACCAGTACCCTATAATTACAGGATATAGAGTCATGTCATAGAGTCAAAGTCAAGTAAACATCTAGACAGACGTAAACGGTACAAAGCTGTAAAAACCTGTTTATTTAAAAATACTCAAATAGTAAAATTCTTTAAGCAGATGAAATCAATATGAATCACTTTCAATACACTGTAAAATTTAAAATGTATTCAATAAAACGTATACTAACTACAGAGAAAAGGTGATTTAAATATTTTTCAAAGGTGGACCTAAGACAAAATTTAAAAAATCAAGATATTAGTACGAACTTTGCAAGAGTGGAAAACATACTTCTTAGTTGCGTTTAAGATCCGTGAATGACAGGTATTTTATAAAATTTTCTAAATCTGAGTTTAATTAAAAGGGCTAAGGAATAACCTTCCCTGATCCTTCTTAACAAGGCATAACCTCGCAGAGAGGGTTTCAATCTATTCCTGCACGTTTTCTAATCAAGTTGGTTCACAGCAAAGAAGGTATTAGATATTTTCACAGAGAACGTTTTCCCATTATATTGAGAAAAACTTTACTTAGTTGAACCTAGTTATGTATGTACTGGACGCGTTTCGACCTTCTTAAACTTCTCGGTAATGTTATTGATTATATAGTAAATTATGTATTCATTTTTGAATTTTATGGCTTGATTTTTTTTAAAAATACAATACTTAGTGCACACGATTTCTTTTAGTTCAGTCGGATCATTATTTCAACACGGATTTTCTATGTTATTAATGAAAAAAACTATAGATAAAAATGTTTTATGTTTAAATTACAGATTTATACATCACCTAAAACGTTCATTTTAACACTTTTAATATTTTTATTTGGATAATATTGGCATTTGTTCCAATAAAATTCTTTAATTATAGGTTTAATTTACAATATAAAAAAAATTAAAATAAAAAGCTGGAATTTTTACAGATTTGCTTATGGAAGGAATATGTAATGGTTATTGCTATTAAAAAATGAAATATTACAAATCTTATTATTTTCACATCATTTAAAAAAATAACTAATATTAAACTATTGATTATTAATTAGTACAATTTTTCATAACATCTATCTAACAAATACCGGCACTGAAAAATGAAAAATAAAAATTAAGCCTCGATAGATTTTTCGTTTAAAATCGATAATATTCACAATATGAATAGCTCTCAAGATATATTCAACAACCTAATTTATTTTTCAAATGCAAGTAATGACAAATAGTTTTAGAGTTAAGAAATCTAGAATTTCAATTCTACTATCTGAAAATAATACTGCAAATAGTTTATTGATCCGATTGTGTAATAACTGCTTCATTTTCCTCTACACTGAACACAATGTTTATTAACCTTAATGAAGTTAAAAGCGGCTTTCTCGAGCAATATGTTAGTGAAGTAAACTAAGTGGCCTCAATACGGAGGGGTATATGATAGTTCTTTCTTTTATTTTAGAAGTATAGCAGACATTTTACCTTTGCACACTTATTCGGAAAATTATGTTGTCTACTTAATTTTATTTTAGCTAGCAACATATTTATTATTTTATTTTCTGCCGTATGATAGTTATAGTTTTGTAGTTTCAAGGTGATTGATCCCTATGAATATTATTTCTAACATATTAATGCATGGAGTTGTAAAGTATAGAGAAAATGTAATGATAGACATAAAACCCCGCTAAAACATATACAGAAATATCATTACGTAGTGTCTGTAGAGGCACTTACTAGTACTTGACCTACCCTCAATGGGGTTGATAAAAACGATTACGTATTACATCCCGTGTTAAAATGGGAAATCCAGGATAGATGGAACTAGGTAGGGTAAGAAAAACAACATAGTCGCCTAGTAATGGAAATGGCATTGCATTGGTAGGGTAAAATCTGAATTACATGTTCTCGGCTCGGGTGAAAAAGCTTGTCAATCTCGACCAGGGCTTAATAATAAATATAATTCCTTAATATTAACTAAAAGTACCTAAGGGATATCTCAGTCTTTCTTTTCAAACAAATATATTATAAATTCACGTAAAACTTTATTAATGTTATTTACGTGTCTACTAAAAATTTATTTTTTCTAGAATTTTACTGACAATAAAAGATGTAAGCAAATCTCGCTCCTTTAGACTAAAAAGTAGTGTATTTTTAAAAAGTATTACGGGTAAATCTAGTTAACATCATAACAATACCAACCAAATAGTCCTACAACTAATCTAGCAATTAAAGTTAGTAATTTTATCTGAATGTAAATACACAATGTTAGCAAAGGGCACTTAGATTTAAAAGAGCTTGGAATAAACGTGAAGTAATTTCAGGCAAAAGTAAAATGTAAATCTATATTAGGGAACATTTTGCAAACATTAAATACGCCTGGTCTAAAGCGTAAAGTATATTTGCAAATTTTCTCTACTATAAAAATATTTAAGATATAAAAGCATAAGGTTGAGAAAATATATAACCAAATATATTTGTATATATATTATAACGAAAGTCATTAAGTTAAGAAAACTGTTGGTTAAATATTTGAACTTGTGAGATCGTAGTACACGCTCGCTATCTATCAAAGGGTAGTCTATTGTTATATCTTTCGGCCAAAAACGGTTACTGCACGCATCTGGTGAGCCATAAATATTAATAAACGTCGAAAAGTTTTATTGCAAGTAAACCAAGACGTCCCTCGTTCATGGGAGAGAAGCTTTACCTAGACATCCACGGACCAGGGAGATTTATGACTAGGAATCCCTGAGAATACATGAAAAACACCTGCACCTGTGGAAAAATTAAACAAATTCCCATGAAGCCCAAAAGAAAGTGAGGGAAGCGTCAAAATATCATAGGCTAGTCACAGTTTGAGCGCCATTAGGGAGCCAATCAAATTTGAAGAGGGGATGAAACCCATACGGATTATATCCAAGAGACAGTCAATTTTCAGGACTCAAGGAGAGAATTTTCAGTACTCGAAAGGGTCAAGTTGTAGGACTCGAGGAGTCATAAATGCAGGACTCGAGGGAGAAGTAATGTTCAGTTTTAATAAGAAATATCAAAGGCAAACAAAGTAACGTGGCAATTTAAAGTAAGGGAGATCAATAAGGTAGATTATTAAATAAAAAGAGAAGTAATAGAGGGAGATTAAAGGGCAATAAGTGAGATTAAAAGCAAGGGAGATTACTAAGTAATGAGTTATATTAAGTGAGGGAGATAAGAAAGTAGTACGAGAAATTGAATAAGGGAGATAACTAAATAGTAAGTGGAATTAATAAGGGAGTGATAAATAAAGTCAATTACGGCATAGAAGCATTTCGATAGATTAAGAAAAGAGAAATTTATAGGAAATATTATTAAGTGAATTTGTGTCAAGTGAAGTGAAACAAGGAACCACGCAAGTGCTAATTAATCATTTATTTTCATTGTAAAGCCAACTCTTTAAAACCAAAACATTTAGGAACATTTAAACTTTTATAAATTCCTTAAAAAGCCATAATTAATTGAAATATAAAATTTATCAAACCAAGTGTAGTAACTTATACATGCCCTTAGATCGCTAAAGGAAAGTAAAATTAGAATTGTTTAAAAATTAATAGTAAAAAAAAGAGTCTTGATGCCTATCGGCAAATATTAGAGTTAGTAAAACGAATTATATGAACTACCTATAAATGATCTCAGGATAAAATAAATCTGTTATTATAAAAGCAAGTAGCTGGGTTATTAATTTAATTTACTAAGAGTCAAAATTATCCTGTAGACAATCATAAGTGAAGGTACGTTATATAAAATTGGCGCCCATCGTGAATGGCTATGATTTGATAAATTTCAATTAGTGTTATAATTAAATTGTTTTTTCTAGAATTTTAGAAGTAATTGTAATAAACTGATAAATTCAACAAGGTTGGCTTAGCAATATGAAACTATTTAGTGGATAAGTAGATCATAAATTTTAAACTCTGTCCATATAAAATTAAATAATATTATTTTTGTGTTAATAACCAATTTTAATTTAGTAAACGTGTGCTAATGTAAACCAATTGATAAGTAGCATATGCTTAGGCGTAGCCAAGGAATTAAGAATAAACGAAAGAAAATGAACACGGAAGAGAGTGGGTTTAGCCAGCTAGGGCAAATTATTAATACAGAAGATATTACGAGGGATTTAGAATTAGAAACGTTTGAGAATAGGATGGAAATGGAACAGAGAACTCAAATACGGGAGTCGCGGACCGTCATTAAGAGTCCAGTACAACAGAAAGAAACGGAGAATATAGTTATAAATTTGGAACTTAATATAATGCAAATGTTAATTAAAATGAATGGACAAATGGCAGAAATAAAGGTAGCTGATGCAGAAATAATGGAACGAAATACACTAATAAAGGCAGCTAATACAGAAATAAAAGCCAACCTTTAGGATCTAACATCACAAATAACTAAAGTAACGTGTAAAGTAAACGATCAAATGAACAAAAACCATCAAGACCTAATTAAAGAAACACGTAAATTTGCTGATCAAATTGATGAAGGCGATCAAAATGTAAAGGAAGTAGTAGAAGGGAGAGAGATAGAAGAAGTGTATCAATTATCCAATAACTACAGTGATGGTGAAAGGAATGTTTATGATGAATTATTACCACCATTACCAGAGTCGGCGCCTATTACAGGGACAAATGATTTGGAACAGGGGAGCAGAGCAAGTGCTAAGATGCAGGTTAACTCTTCGGAAATTACGCAAGTTTTACATGTACCAACGGATGAAAGGGTTGATCATAATGACTGCTTGGGAGAAAAAGAATCAGTAAGAACATGTCAGAGTATTATGAATGACAGTGTTCTAAAAGCTAAAGGGAAGATAAGGCAAAACGTTCAAACTCAGTAAAACAATACCGATCAGATACCAAATGATCATCATAAAGGGATTTTGAGAAAGTCTGAATATAGTTTAAAAGAAATGAAAAAATAAGGATTTACAAAAAATTCAGTTCCAAGTATAAATGAAGCTAAGAAAAAGATAATTGGGACTGAAACAAAAGAAAGTATTGGTGCTATGTACCAGGCAGTAATTAAAATGTGTACTACGGTATGGGTAGAAGTTGTCAAAACACAACACAAGTATGAAATTATTCAACATGGCAGTGAAATTGCAGAAATATTAAAAAAGATGGGTGTAAGAGTTGAAGTGCCACCATGTTTGTTCACTGCGAAATTACAAAGACCTCCGGATAAATTAGGATTAGCTATGAACATGGTTTATGCAAAAGTAAACAGGTTCCAAACATAAAGTGACCAAAATATCGTAATAAATCCCGATTTGGTAAATCTAGTTATCAATTGGTCGCGATACAAACCAAAATTAAGAGGAGTATATAATTGTCGATTACTTAAAAAGATATGTTAGTTATAATTAAAAAAAAAAAATAAGAAGTAGAGTATAAAATAACATGTAAACATTTTAAACTGAGCTACAGAAACAGAAAGTTATTTTGTTACAAAGATAGAATGAAGTGAAAGTAGCCTGAGGGTAAAAGACCCAAAACGTAAACATTACACTGAAAGGCTCAGGTAGAAAAAGAAAACCCTTTTCCTTTCAATGTGGACAAATGATAGGCAGTGAACTTATTGTGATCATAGAAACGTAAATGTTAAAAAGGGGCCGTCATAAGCCAAAAGAAAAGTGAAAGAGTAAGCCTTTTAGTAAAACAGTTGGGTCAAAAGGGGTTATTAACTACCCTTAGACAAGTGGGCTTAGTAATTGTATTTTAGGATAAGATAAATATGTAATTATTGCTTTTGTAAATGTAGTTAAATTTTGAACTATTGGCTAGGTTTGGTTACAGTATTTAGAGTCTGGACAACAAACACTTCATTTAATTTCATTATTGTAATATGAGTTAATTACATAATGCTGTTTAAGGTTAAGCGATTTTAAAAACAATTGTTCTGTAGCCAATTAAATTAATATTAGGAAAGAAATTTAGTAATTAGAAGATTGTATTTCAGAGACATTAGATCATTGTAACAAGAAAACAGAATAACGATATTATGATGTAGGATTAAATTAAATAATTGTATTTAATGCACAAAGTAATTGTACAAGAAACAGTAAGGGCAGTTGAATTCTATATTGCACCATATTTGGTAATATGTTATAGAAGTATATGTGTCTCTAGGTTTAGATTAGTTTGTAATAACAATGTTGATTTCAATCATAGATTTATGATCAGTAACTAATGAAATTATATAAGTAACTAATTGATTAAATAAATTATTTCAATAAGGAAGTAAATAAATAAAACATATTAAAAATTTGGGAGGAAGATACAAAAACGTTTTGATAAATTGAAAATTAATCAAAAATTTTTATCGGGGACTTTATACGATATTCATTATGTTAAGAAAACTGTTGGTTAAATATTTGAACTTGTGAGATTGTAGTACACGGTTGCTATCTAGCAAGGGGTAGTCTATTGTTATATCTTTCGGCCAAAAACGGTTACTGCACGCATCTGGTGAGCCATAACTATTAATAAACGCGGAAAAGTTTTATTGTAAGTAAACCAAGACGTGCCTCGTTCATGGGAGAGAAGCTTTACCTAGACATCCACGGACAAGGGAGATGGATGTGACTAGGAATCCCTGAGAATACATATAAAACAACTGCACCTGTGGGAAAGTTACACAAATTCCCACGAAGCCCAAAAGAAAGTGAGGGATGCGTCAAAATTTCATAGCCTAGCCCCAGTTTGAACGCCATAAGGGAGCCAATCACGTTTGAAGAGGGGATAAAACCCATACGGATACGATCCAAGAGACAGTGAATTTTCAGGACTCAAGGAGAGAATTTTCAGTACTCGAAAGGGTCAAGTTGTAGGACTCGAGGAGTCATAAATGCATGTTCAGGAGGAGAATTAATGTTCAGTTTTAGTAAGAAATATCAAATTCAAACAAAGTAACGTGGCAATTTAAAGTAAGGGAGATCAATAAGGGAGATTATTAAATAGACAGTGAAGTAATAGACGGGGATTAAAAGGTAATAAGTGAGAAAAAACAAGGGATATTACTAAGTGATGAGTTATTTTAAGTGAGGGAGATAAGAAAGTAGTACGAGAAATTGGATAAGGGAGATAACTAAATAGTAAGTGGAATTAATAAGGGAGTGATAAATAAAGTCAATTACGGCATAGAAGCATTTCGAGAAATTTATAGGAAATATTATTAAGTGAATTTGTGTCAAGTGAAGTGAAACAAGGAACCACGCAAGTGCAAATTAATCATTTATTTTCATTGTAAAGCCAACTCTTTAAAACCAAAACATTTAGGAACATTTAAACTTTTATAAATCCCTTAAAAAGCCATAATTAATTGAAATATAAAATTTATCAAACCAAGTGTAGTAACTTATACATGCCCTTAGATCGCTAAAGGAAAGTAAAATTAGAATTGTTTAAAAATTAATAGTAAAAAAAAAGAGTCTTGATGCCTATCGGCAAATATTAGAGTTAGTAAAACGAATTATATGAACTACCTATAAATGACCTCAGGATAAAATAAATCTGTTATTATAAAAGCAAGTAGCTGGGTTATTAGTTTAATTTCCTAAGAGTCAAAATTATCCTGTAGACAATCATATATATATATATATATATATATATATATATATATATATATATATACACATATAAATATATATTTTCACTAGAGCCTATCTTTTCAAAACTTCATTCGATTCATTCTTCAAAGTTGTTTGGTTTTCCTTGTCTCCGTTTTTCCATTGATCCTGTGCTTCTAGATATCTATTTAGTTCTTTTTATTCTTCTCATAATCCTATTATCTTTTTCTTTATAAATACTATTTCACACTATCGATAGTTTATTTGCTGCTTTTGTTTCTTATTTCCTGCAGAAGGTAACCTATCATTGTGTTGTATTTTTGTTTCGTAAATAATTTCGAAGTTAATAGAGGCCAACTGTACAAATTTTATTTCCTTTGCTGTTTTTGTTTTGAGGAAACTTTAATTCAGTTGCAATTTCGTGATTAGTTCAATTTCATGTGTTATTTCGTTCTACTATTTTAATTTTTACAAATATATACATTTTTCCAAATTTAACTAATTTCATATTCTGTCGTTATTGGTCTTCACATACTCTATTTCTAGAGCTAAATATTCTAATTTTTTTTAAACTTAGGATGAACATGACCTTGATCAACGTGAAAAGACAAATATAAATATTACTAAAACATGTTTGTATTTAGATACAAAAATTATTGTAATATGGTACAGGTATACAATAATACGTATAGCATAAGTAGCGTTGTTTTTAAAGATATTTAATCATTTCTTATGTCTGAAAATTTACTTTCTGACAACTCAAAGATGATAAAAACCAATTAGGGAAAAGCACAAGTAAGTACGCCACTCTCCAAGATACATCCCACCTGTTTGGACAGTGATTATCTGCTTCGAACATAGCTTAAAGTCACATCTCTTCCAATATAATATCAAGTGTTTTTCAAGAGGGTATCTTTGGAAATTACTATGAAACTACTTTGACGCCCGAAAATAGACGTCAATGTTTAAGACGGCAATAGCATATTACAATATCTTTGTTATACATGGCAGATAGTTGAAGTGAGTGATAGGATGATATTAAACAATGCTGAAAATTCTACACGCTGTTGTCATATGTGTGGCAGCGAGTAATGCTCTCTGTTAAATAACATCATAGCCTATATAAAAGGTTTATATAAATCACTCGGGAAAAAAATTATTTGCTAAAATTGTTCAAAATTGTATTACTCGTTATCATTGTCACAAATTATAATTGTTTTATTAAGGAATAATAAATGCTATTATAAACGCTTTTAACTATAAACAATGTAACATTTACCGTGTTACCTTCATAAATTAAATTATGCTTATATACTCTATATACAATTAATAAGTACATTATATAGTAACGTAGCTACAAAAAGTGGGCTAATATCTCATAGCTATTTTACTACCATGCGATATATCGAATGATAGTAAAAGTAACTCTCACACAACTTTGCTTGCAAATTCCAAGCTCTTCTGTCGGTTTATTGGTCGCTATATTTGCATGACTACTGCAGGGTAGACCTACTCATTGTGAATGCAGAGCCTCTGTGTGTGTGAACACACGTTACGCTTTCCTAAACGTCAATGCTTCGTTCCGAAAACATGCAAATACGAGAAGGTTTTGGGAGAGGCGACATGTATATCACCTTTGTCTGAACTGTACGCGTTCAGCAAATTTAGATTGACCGGTGAAAGGAACGTAGAATAATGTTGCTAAATTTAAAACAATGAAATATATTGCTCGTAACAGTAGAAAATACAGTTTCCATTTTGACTAAATTTTAAAAAAATCTTGTAAAATGTATGTGTAGACCTATTTAAAGAGAAGAGAATATCAAACTCTCTTTGAAGTTTACATTTATTTGGGTCATTAATAAACAAATTTACCTAACTGTTTAGAAATATTTGTGTCTATAATACAGTTGTTTGTTTTTAATAAATACAAATTTAAATTTGTAGACTATGTGTGTACAAAGTTTTAATCAATATTTCGCCGTGGTTTGAAATACAAACTATATATTATCTCTAAATTGAAGTATGTTTAAAGTAAACCAAAGTTTATCTTTGTTCTTTATGTAGCAAATGTTATATGACATCCACTTTTTCATGAAAATGATACCTGTCGAGTTCTAATTGTACTTAATTCTCAGATGGATTTATCATAAAGTTTATATTATATCATTTCACCTAAAACTTGAGCCAACCGTCCTTTAAAACATAATATCACTACAAAGTATCAACTAAGGTCGAATCGGTCTACCTCCGAGATTAAAATGTAATAAAGATTTACGATCAGACATAAATTCGGAAGCATTCCTCGAAATGACCGCCGTTATCGTGAAATCATAAGTACACGAGATATTATTGGGAAAGTTTTTATTGGTTTATTTCTCTAAATGTTGTACAGTGTTGAAATCGTTGTAATTATGCAACGTACTTATAAGATTTTGGTCTAGTGAATTTGAATTTATAATTCAACAACAATATATAAGTTTAAATCACATTTTTTCATTAATTACTACTTATAACAGATTTTTGTTATCATATTTCTTACACTTTATAATTCATTGTAATAACCCCTTCATCTAAAATCCTAAATTTTTAATTGTCTTTTTACCAAGCTTGAACATATTGCCTTGATATCCAAGTTAAATCTCCAACAATTTAATGTATCTTTTAGTCTGTTTTCAGATGTAGGCTATTTGCGACTACCTGTGCATTTTCCCTTCGCTGATGCTCAATAACACGTCAGAAACGATTTACCAAAAGTCTGCCGCATTCTCAGATCAAAATCAGCTCAATTATTCTTTGAATTTTCGAATATTTTATACTAAATCAGTGAAAAGTGATCTTCAATTATTTGTTTCTTGTAACATTTATACAGCTTTGCTAAATATTGGCAGTGTGCTTCACAGCATGTTTGTCTGTTCTACACAACCTATTAATGAATCTTCGAGTTATTACACTGGTATGCTATTTTTAAAAAAATTGCTTCGGGAGTGAAAACAACTGATTTTAGTCCATTGAGATACCCTGAATTCAGATCTGTTTTTAGTTTTTCTCTATCACGTCAATTTTGTTTTTAATCATACGAATACATTTTCTCAAATTCATACTTTTATGAAAAAATCTGATGGACTTCCTATTATTGATCTACACTATAAACATATATTTATTTTGGTTCTATTTACACAAACTATGTGTTGATAGGCTTCATAAACATGCAGTTCTTGGGGTAATAAATATTTCCCCATTTTATCGAAAGTAAATGGAAATGAATACCCTTCGGTATTCCTATGGTTTGGCGCAAACCTCACGATCATGTAAGTGACTGTTACTTTTGTTTGACAAATATTCATAGTGTTCAAGTGCCGATTCCATCTCCTCCTCAAAATATGGGTAGTACAGACTCCTCCGAATCTGAATCTGAGCCATTGTCTAATACTGATCCCACTTTTGAAACAGGTGAGTCTTCTCATTTGCCCGAAACGTTCACACAGAGTGAGCTCAACGATTTAGTCAGAGACTTAAACCTCCCCAAAATTACTGCAGAACTTTTAGGATCATGATTAAAAGAAAAGAATTTACTATCCCCCGGCACAAAATTTTCATCGTTCAGGCATAGAGAGAGGGAATTCATACCTTTCTTTGCTAAAACAGATAAACTTGTAGATACAAGATACTGCAAAAATATAGAAAGTTTATTTATGACACTTGGTGTTCAATATAATCCTGATGACCTTAAACTGATGCTAGATAAAATTGAGTATCGTATGCATGCCTGGACAGTGTGTGGGATAAAGTACTGGCGATAATTCTTGGCCAACAACCCGGTTTCACTAAGTATCCCTGTTTTCTCTGTGAGTGGGATAGGAGAGCACGATCTGATCACTGGGAAAGAAAAAAAACTGGCCACTAAGAAGGAAAGTTGCACCAGGAGAAAACAATGTACTGTCTGAAACCCTAATTTCTAGAGAGAAAGTTCTGTTGCCCCCTCTTCATATAAAACTTGGACTTATGAAGCGTTTCGTGACAATCTTAAGTAATGAAAGCAATATCCATTTGTACCTTCAAACAAAATTTCCAAGTAAAAATGACGCGAAACTGAAAGCTGGTGCTTTTGATGGACCGCAAATTCGAGAATTCATGAGAGACCATGCTTTCACTTTCTCGATGAATGAATATCTAAGCCGATCTAAACATGAAGATGGTGGAAAGAACAGACAAAAATTATTACCTCCAAATAAATTTTTCCGATGAGTTATACAATAATTTGTTACAATCTTCTTCAAAATGAATGCATATAAATACACTTTTACCTAATTAACAGTTTTGCCGATCGAATAGTGAAATTTCTAATTTTGTGTGTTACTTTCAAAGTGATTCAAATGAGTGATTAAGACGCGTGATGTTAGAATTTTAGTTTTCAAGTACAATTTTTAGATTTACATCATATTTGATACTTTAAATGCTGGAAACAATCTTGCGAGTGGATATCTCATATCTTCATCGCCATTTATTTGTTTGCATGCTTGTTATAATTTGTTAACTTCCAAGTCAAAAAGATAAAATGTTTTATCACGGGTGTAATTATGAAATCATTTCCTTTATTCCGAACTCATAACTAAGTAAATTCTTGTTTGCGTTATTTTAAAAATAATATTTTAAACATACATATTAAAATTCTTTGAACATATACATCATAATAATTCTATGAGAATGCAGGCAACCTTTCCAGGTTAACTATAAATTAACTCCAATATTCAACATCTGGTAAAAAATAGTGTTACAAATTGTCCTGCGAAATACGGAAATTTATCAACCTTTAATTACATATAGTGATGTTACATTTAAAATCGTATAAGTTATGTCAGAATTTACCTTGCCAAGCCTAAATTCTAACCATCGAAAGTATTCTTAGTGCTTTGAGAATGGAGGCCATCATTGAATATCAATGTCAACTTTCATAACTACTGGCGTTTAGATATGTAATAATTCAATTAATTCAGAAATAAAAGGATTACGTACGGAACTCATTTTACAAATTTATATACAAAAAACTTAACCAGTATTACTTCTGTTTGTTTTAAAAATAAACCTCTAAGGAACAATTGTGCATTATCCCCTCTCTCTTGAATCTATTTAATTTTAAAAAAGAACATCTCAAAGATTGAAAGCCAAAGATTGTAATGACAATTTCGTTATACAGCAATTACCAATCTTCCGCACATCCTTCTGCCCTTTCACGTAGAACGCTATCTTACAGTTCTTTAAGCTTGTAGAAATCTGAATCTTTACTATTTTGTTTATATATATAATGATTAAACAAATTCATAAGTTATTATTATTATTATTATTGAATGCCTCTTCCTTTTATTAATGCTGTTTCACTAACATTAATACAATTTTATTGAAAAAAAGAATGGTATAAATTATAATTATAGATAATAAATAGTTTTGCTAAATAACATAAATAAAACTATTTGTTTATTTTCTTCTTTGATATAAATCTGTCTTAAGATGGCACCATGTTTTAAGCCTTGCTAAATCACATTTTGAGTACTTGGCACAATATTTAGTCCGTGGTGAGTGAGAATGTTACATCTTCCTTCCACCATTCTAATAATATAGGGATAGCGATATGTATCTATAAATGATTGACACAATTCTAAGAGATAAAAAAAGAACAATAGTCGGTTAATAAGTTGTACTTTCAAAGTATGGCAAGTCTAATGATGTTATATTTCTCTGAGTTCTATGTCGTGATTTTGTTATTTGGATTGACCAAGAAAAACACACACACATCCACTCAAGCAAGGATATAATGTTATTAAAGAATAAATAATTATGTCAATAAATAAAAATAATGTAGTGTAGTATAATAAACAAATAATACCCTCCCACGGAATTTACCTATCTAAGCCATTTTGTACCACTAAACCTAAATTCCTTTATGTGCTTACTGGCCAGCTTCTTTTTTTCAGTTCCTAATGTGACCTCCCACCTACACCATTAGAAAGTGATCATAGAAATGATCTATGTCAAGAAGTTGTATTTACTTGCTATTTTAATCCTTATGGACCACAAAATCAAGTACGAAGGGAACAGCTGATAATCGGAGGCCGTACTGTTGTTCCTGCCTAATCATTTACGACACGCACTCTTTGGCTTCTCCTATTCGACTTCCCACTTTACTTGCTATTTTAATCCTTATGGACAGCAAAATCAAGTACGTAGGGAACAGCTAATAATAATCGGAGATCGTACTGTGCCTCCCTCAATAGAACCATTAGTAACCACTTGCGCTAATTATTGGCTAATTGGGAGTAATACAAAATACGGTCACTGGTCGGCAAACATATATATTTAAATATTTTATATCTTTGATTAATATAATATGATAGTTAAAATGTCTATAGTAGGTTTATTACATTACTTCAAATAGTCTAATAAGTGTCCTAGGAACAAGAAAGCATAATGTGCTGTACTGGAAGTAAAATGGCACCCTATTGAGTCAATGTCTTACAAGGCGTTGCCCGTGTCTAATGAAACAGTGTCTTCAGTATTGTATTACGGTTGGAAAGCTTCGAAAAAATGAAACCGTGAAACATAATCAACGAAATACTTTAAGCAGTTAATGCTTAGTCTGTCCGTAAGCCTATAAAGGGAATTATCAGTTTAGATGTCCACCAAAGGTGTTGTACGCCTTGCAAAGGTACACTCCATAGTAAAAACAAGTTCGCCATTTTGATTTCCTTTAACTACAATAACAAAATTAACCAAATGCATGTAATTTAGTGCGGGAGGGATTGCTTTGGTATTCGACAGCAGATAATGGAAAGTATTACTTTGAATTCGATTCCACACATTCCAAATCAAAGCTTGACACGAGCTATCCTTTATTACTGAAGTGAGTAAATTCTTTGAATCACTTCCGCAGACACATTACGCAATGTTTTCGGGTAAGTAAAGTAAAACAATCCAACTGGTGCCGTAATAGGTATTGCGACGAAATTACGTCAACAGAACGATGGTACGACGTGAAGTGATTCTGTAGCTAAAAACTCATACAAAAGTGTTATTGTCTCGTTCATTTCAAATGGTAAAACGTTTGGTTTTATAATATAAGAAATTATATTAATCTTTCTTACTAAGATACAATTACAATAAATTGACTTATAGATCTTGATGAATAATTAGAGTCCAACGAAATTCTATAATTTCATTTTATGTAAAAATTATTTTTTAAGTTTTGTACTTAGTTATAATGAGTTATAAAGTTTTGAAAACTAACGTTTTGAAATATATCAAAGAAACTAAACTTTGAGTCCATTATTCTATGAACTCGGACTTAATTCTGAAAGATGATGCTATTACTATTCAATTCTGAATAATAATAATAACATGCGAAATATTAATAACAATTTCCCAACAATTACTTATAATACTAATAAAAACAGAACCGAAATACCATTGTTATTATTACTCCATGTTGAAAGTGGTGCGAGGATCAAAGAACGGGGTTGGTTTAGGCCTTCAACAATAAAACAGCTGGACTGAAGCGTTACTGGATTCAGGAACCTTGCGTTACTTACATGTGGAGCCTCCGCACACGGGTCGATTGTTGGCTCGTCGAGAGATTCGCGCGTCACTCTCGTCTTTTGCGATTTCTGCGGCTCGTGAGTCTGCCATCCGCACATTGGTCTACTTCAGTTTGTTTACATCTCGCGATTAGAACTGACTTCCTCCGCATTTTAAACCCAGAACGAATGTAATAAAAATGAGCGGTTCAAGTAGTGGTGAGGAAGACTTTGAGGTACCGACGCTTGAAATAAATAACCGTAGATGATGGGTGCATCCTTATATTGAAAGTAATTTTAATATTCGGTTATTTGTTCGTGCAGAAGAACTGGAACGGAGTGACACTAAATTTTTAGCATTTTATAGAAGGTCGAAAAATTCATACATCATTCTAGTGAGAATTGTGAATATAAAGTTTAGCTAATTTTAAAAAATACTTAACTAAGTGAATGCTTATCTTAAGTAGAAGGAACGAATGTTTTGAAACGAGTCAGCAAGTAAGCAATTCACTTAGTTAGGTATTTTTAAAATTAGTTTCATCAGTGAATTCAAAATGATTACATCAAGCAACTTCATAAAGTTCAGGGTGTTTTTCGATTTCCCCAAACGAATTTTACATTAAAAACCTAGAGCTATAAGTACAATGTTTTCAGAGTTTTATATTATAAATAATTATTACAACTAATTAAACATTAACCTACTATAATTTAAACTACGAGTACTACAATCAACGAACATAACATTCACCAATCATTTAAAAAATCTGTCAATGTTAATAAAGCACAAAAAAGAAGAAAGTAAATGAAATTGTAATCACTTCCATGACGTATAATCGCGCGATCCGCTCGATAAATCCCGTGCACTACCTATCGTACGAGACGAGGAACTGCTCGGTATTTAACGTGTACAAAACGGGTTGCGTTCAAATGACCAAATTTCATCTAACCAAACTGTACACACACAATTTACGCTGCCGTTAATTAACCAAATACGCGACTTTCAAATAATCGTAATACACGGACTTTAAATAACCAAATACGCTCATTTCAAATAACCAAATACACCGACTTCAACTAAAAGTAATGTTGCGGGTTATCGCTATGCCGCTCCGTTGGCGTTCAACGTACAACTTGAAGTTAATAAATAAATGGGAAGTAATATTTCTATAAATATCTAAACTTAGTAGTTATTATTACTACCTTTAAATTATTTCTCAACATTCTACGGTTTAACTTTATCGTTATTAAAATAAATGTAGTGCAGGAATATTATTAGGTTTGATTAGACCATAGATCGTAAAGTATCTTATTATAATTGTAAATAGTATACTTGAAAATCTTTTTGAATAATAAGTGAAATTACAAAAACTATGGGAAATATGATACAGTAATTATTATTGTAAACAAATGCAGATTTAACAACATATTGAAACTTAAATAACTAACGTAATAAATATTTAAACATCGTGTTGAATAAAAGTGTAGTTAACAACGATAATTAATATAATAAATTGATTGTTTTTCAAACGTTTTTAAAAATTATTCTAGATGTAAACAGCATAGTGATACCTTAATATTAAAGTAAACTAGTCAAAGTAAAAGGTAAACTAGTCCTTCATCAAGGAACTACAATTTTCAATACATTGTTATAAAGAAGAAAACTTGTTTCTTTTCATAAAACCATAAAGTAATTAGAAACAACTAAAAATATTATCTATACCAATACCGTACATATTTTTTTCTTCTAATCTGTGTATATATAAATGAATATTTGTATGTATGTATGTATGTATCTTATTATAATTGTAATAGTCTACTTAAACATCGTTTTAAACATTGAGTGTAATTTACAAAACGACAGTAATATGATGTAGTGTTTATATTTAAAACAATTATAGATTTAATGAAATACTGACACCTAAATATTAACGTAATTAACAAATCGCCCATTATAGCTACCTATCAAAACTAAAAAATGCATTATCCACAATGTACACACAAACTTTACGCGGCCGTTAATTAACCAAATACGCGACATTCAAATAATCGTAATACACGTACTTTAAATAACCAAATACGCGGATTTCAAATAACCAAATACACCGACTTCAACTAAGAGTAATGTTGCGGGTTATCGCTATGACGCTCCGCAGGCGTTCAACGTACAAATTAAAGTTGAAATTGATAATTGTTGAGTAAGATTTCTATAAATAATTTAAATTCTTGAAAAATGGTAGCGCAATTACAAAACTGTAAACAATATGATAAAGGTGATATCAGATTTATTTTAAAAGTAATTAACACCTAATTAGTAAATTTTAAGTAGTCTTGTCTTTGCAAAGTAATTTGTATTAATGCTTTTAAATATTTTTTTTTAATTCTAATTTCTAAATTTATAGTTACTTGAGTAAATGTAATGTAGCAATATTTTTCGGTTTTATTATACCATAGATCATAAACACCTTTTTTATTTTGATATTAAAACATCAATTTAAAAATTAAGTGTAATAACAAAACGAAAGTAATATGATGTAGCGATTATATTTAAAACAATTCTAGATTTTAAAAAATACCGAGACCTAAATATTACCGTAAACAAATCACTGTTGTGTCCCTGCAAGGGGTGCGACCAATGAAAAACGCACTTGAGTATAACAAGAATTTATTTGATAAACAAATACAAGATTTTGCAATAAGTAAACTGAATAATTCGCGGTAAATTATAAAATAGTAGTTTCGTACGAGAAATAATAATTTATTTATAAAATAGTAGTTATGTACGAGAAATAGTAATTGAATTATAAAATAATAGTTTCGTACGAGAAATAGTAGGCGAATTAGGAAATAGAAGTTCGTACGAGAAATAATAGTATGTATGATATAATATTTGAATTTAAAAATGTAAAGTAGTTTCACAGTGATTGAAAATGAAAAAGACTTAAGAAGAACTGGCGAGATTTTAACAAGAAATAGACGAAAACTAGACAAGAACTGGAGGAAAACTTGACAAGAACTGACTTTCCGCTCGCGCTAGGTGTATATACAACTTATTTAGTTGACTTATACATTGGTCAATGATTACATCAAATGTTCTAGAATAAGGCTACTTGTTACATGGAAAATAACTAACGATTACATATTTAAGTTAATAGACAATTCCATCGGAAATAACACACATTGAACAATTATTGGAGTATTGACTTTGAGTTACTTTTGTAGCCAGAATCATTTGAAAAACAAAACGTTATACAGACAATTATTCTAATGTCATTTAAAATATAAGAAATTAATAAATTACAAAGTATCATATTTCATACATAATACATATTATGTGAATACATAACATCGCCCATTAGAGCTAATTCCTAAACCTAAAGCATGCATTAATCAGTGACACTATGTTTTAAAATGGATTTTTGTAAATATTAAAACTATTAAGTCTAAATTTAAAAAAATGTAAATAATGTATACAATTTCGTATATATGTGAATTGAATTACAATTTCAAAATTAGTTATTTAAGGTGTTATATCGTAATAATTAAATACATTTGACTTGGCAATATGTTATAGCCTAATTAAAGACATGTTTTTAAATTGCATAAAGATATAGATTTTTAAAGCAGTTTAAAAAAGTATACGCCTTACAATGTCATTTGAGAGTTAAAAATCCGGTTCCACTTATTTCAGTATCATATAGTCCATCTTTGTTACAATCTCTGGTAAAGTGACTGATAACATTTAACCAGTGATTAATACTACTACATTTATATCACATTTCAACTTCTAGAAAATTAGTAATTCTAACATCTCATTTTTGGTACTGTTTGAGGATTTTAAAATAATTCACTTTCACAATGTCGTTGAGCATATGTGTTGAATGAGGGTGTTATTCGTGAACATATATAGGTGTTATTTAAAATTCTTTTACATTTTTCAATTGAATTTATAGGAGAATAAGTTAATTTATTGCTGCTGATAGCCAAATATTCTGTGCTGGGTTTATTGAACATGTAGGTATTAATACAACTTACAATTGGTAAAGGTACTACATGATATAAACATAATACTCCATTATCTGTTACTGGAACATAAATCACAAATATTATTTTCGAATCCATATAATATACAGTTAATGATAATAAATCTATAAATGCATAAGCATATTGCTTATAGAGTGATAATGGACATGATGTACCTCTAGGTAAATAAGGTTTTGTGTGAAGTAATTCATACATTAATTTTTTAGGTGTCAATATAAAAGGGTGAAGTATTTGTTGTTTAGCAAATTATATAGATTGTATAGGATTTGTGAATTCTCTATTTATTTCAGTAAATATTAGTAAGAGTAAAGTGATGTGATCTTCAACTTTTTGTTGTAAACATTGTGTTTGTAATATGACATTTTTTGTTTTCATTTATGTTTGTATTATTTGTATGTTGTCATTCAATGTTTTTTCTGTTTGATGTAAACTTGTAAAGGTAATATTGAGATAGTTTATTGTACTATGTGAGATTGTGCTTTTAATAGTTCGCTGATATCATGTTCATCTCTTTGTAGCTTGTTTAATGAGTCGTTATAATATTCTGCGTCATCTGAATATAATGTCCCTATCATGACCTTAAATATTGTTCCAATTGCGTTGAATAATCCTCGTTTTTGTCTATAACCAGTCGTATGTCCTACGAAATTTTTGAAAGTAGCATCTTCTTCTATTATGGTTGATTGTAATTGTATTAAAATATTAAATGATGTAGTACAAGGTGTTTGTTGATGTAATAATGGTTCTTGACAAAGTTGTCCTCTTTGTTGAAGAAAATATTCAAAACTGTGAAGTTTATTTTTTAATGATGTTACATTGAGATAAGTTATTAAAGTTCAAGTGTGTGAGTAAAATTTTATTTTACCTATGTTTTCGTAGTATATACCTGATAATTTGTCCAAAGGAGTAATGGTATAACATTGCAATCAGTATCAATGCCTGCTTTTACGAAGCAGTGTATCCTGGAACATATGCAAGTTTAATTCTATTTTTGTGTACTTTTAAATATCGTCTTTTATATTTTAATGTTATATAGACAGGTAGATCAATTCCTTTTATTTCATAAGGTCCTGTATATTGAGAAGTTAACCTCCTGGAAGTAGGTGGTAGTGAGATTTCATTTTTAAATAGACGTAATCGCCGATTTTGTAATCTATAATTTGTGTAATTTTATCTTAATATTGTTTACTACTATGTTTTGCTTTCTTAATATTTTCTATTGCTATCTGATATGAACTATTTAATTTTATTTTTAAATCAGATATGTAGCGCCATATGTGTAACGAAATTCTGGAGGTTGTGTTATCGATGTTGGTAGTATTGGTGAAAATCCAAAAAACAAGTACATTTAGTATATATTTCGTTGTAAAATGTGGTGTTGTATTATATGCGAAAATTGCCAGAGGAATCCATTGGTCCTAGTCTGTCTGTTCGTTATTTGGTATAATGACGTATATATTCTACAAATGTACGATGAGTACGTTCTAGAGCGCCGTTTGATAAGCTGTTGTTTGTATATGTTTTAATTTAATTAATTTTGCAATTGATTTAAATAGATTAGATGTGAAGTTCGTTCCTTGATCGGTTAAGATATGTTGTGGTAAACCAAATTTGCATGTAAAATTATTCACTAGTGTTTTGGCTACAGTTTCTGCTTCTCGGTTTGGCATTGGGAAAGCTTGTGAAAATTTTGTAAGATTATCTTGAATTGTAAGTAAATATTTATTACCTGATTCTGTTAATGTAAGAGGTCCGACGATGTCTAATGTAATTTTTTGAAGACTTTGTTCTGCCGTATCAGTTATTATAATTGGTTGTTTTTTCTTTTGTATCAATTTGTTTTGTTGACATGATAAACATGTTTGTACGAAATTGCTTACGTCTTGTTTCATATTAGGTCAATAATTTTATTGCTTAAGTTTTTTTGCAATCCGAAATGACCATTATGAGGAGATGAATGAAACTCTTCTAACAATTTTAAGATATCTTCTGATTTTGGAATTATTTGGTTACTATGACATATGTAAACTTTGATGTCGCATTTTTGAAAAATGTATCTTAACATCGCACGTATTTTAGGCCAAAATAATTTATCTTCTTGTCCAAGTTGTTATAAAGTAATAGCATTAATTCCTTTTTTAATTAAAACATATTTTAAAGTGAGTAAGGTATAAAATAAATCTGAATACTGTATTTTATCTTTAACGGTTGGTTTTGTCATGAGATAACAGATAAGCTGTTTGTTATGAACTAGAGACGTTACTTCTTAGACTTTAGGATGCAATTTACTTAGTTGAGATAAGTGATTTGTACTTTGAACTATTTGATAAATCGTTGAGTTTGCTGGAATTTGTAATCCTGTTGAAAGAGTTAGCCCAATGGAATTGTTTTTACAATTTAAAATGTTTTCATTTGTTTCTATAATGTTTTTATTAATTATTACTTTAGATTGATAAGTTTGTAAAAAATTGTGTTGTATACATGTTTTGTATTTTTTCAGAAGTTTCGGATTTTCCGTCATCTATAGGTATTATTCTACTTAAAGTATTATATTAAGTATTCTACTTAAGTACATTCGTATTGTGTTTTCCTGGTTTATATTTAATTTAGAAATCGTATTCTTCTAATATTAATCGAAATTTTACAAGTCGAGAGTCAGGATCTTTAACACTGAAGAGATAAGTTAGTGGTTTATGATCCGTATACATTATAAATAGTTTGTCATAAAGATGAGGTAGAAAATATTTTGTTGCCCATGTTATTGCTTAATGTTTTTTTTTCTATCGTGTAATAATTTCCTTCAGCTGCATTCAGAGTTCGAGATACATACGCTACTGGTAAATCATTTGACAATTCACCTTGAGATAATATTCCAGATATTGCGAATGATGAAGGGTCTGTTGTTAAAATAAATGTTTTAATAAAACCTGGATATTGTAAAATCGGTTCAGATGTTAATTTATGTTTTAATGTTTCAAAAGCTAATTGTTGTTTTTCTGTCCAGTTAAATTGTACATTTTTCTTTGTTAATTCTGTCAACGATTTTGTTATTAAAGCAAATTCTTTTATAAATCGTCTATAATAATTACAAAGACCTATGAATGCTTGGATATCGTTTAATGTTTCTGGAATTGGGTAATTTTTTACAACAGTGACTCTTTCTGGATTAGGTTTTACATCATATTCTGTAATTTGATGTCCTAAAAATATTACTTCTTTTCGTAAAAACTCGCATTAATCAGGTTGAACTCGCAAGTGGTTGTCCTTTAGTCGTTGAAATACTTGTTTAAGTTTTGCATTATGATCTAATAGATCTGCTCCGTACACTACTATATCGTCCATATAAACAAAACATTTACTACCTTGTAATCCTGATAGTACAGTGTTCATTAATCTTTGAAATGTTGCAGGTGCATTTTTTAGTCCAAAATGCATTCTGTTAAACTGATAATGTCCTAAGTCGGTGGAAAAAGCAGTTTTAGGAGCGTCTTCTTTTTTAATTTCTACGCTATGAAAACCTGAATAGCAGTCTAAACAACTGAAATATTTTGCGTGTCCTAATTGATCTAAAATATCGGTAATGTTTGGTAAAGGAAAAGCATTATGTATTGTTCGAGCAATTAATCCGCGATAATCTAGTACAACGGTCCATTTCCTTTTTCCTGTTGCATCATTTTTTTAAGGAACTACCCATATTGGTGCTGACCATGGAGAGGTTGAATCGGAAATAATATTTTGTTCAAGCATATCGTTTATTTGCTTATGAACTTCTGGTCTATGAACTTCCGGGTATCCATATGTCTTTGTCGCTATAGGAACGTCTATTGACGTTTTAATTTCGTATTCAATTAAATTTGTTTCTGGTAACTCTCCATCCAAATTGAAAAACTGAATTTAATTTTGCGCAAAGTTTTAAAAATGATTGTCTTTCTTCTGAATTTAAATGTTTGAGTCGTAAGAGCTTTTTAAGTTCTTTAATACTATCATGTATAGTGTTCGCTCGAATAATAGGTGATGTATAATACGTTTTGTTATCTGAAATATCTGTTTCGTGTTGTACTGGAAGAGGTTCTTAAGTTACTTTAACATATGTCTATGTGTATAGAGATACAGTATCATCCTACCCTAACTTGTTACTTTGTGAACACATATTTCTGCACTGTTTAATTCCATTGCTTATAATGACATTGTTATGTTACTAAAGTATTCCTGATTAGCATATGAAAAACGATAACAATTGACGTTACCCAGCATTTAGTAAAGGTACATTATTAGGGTAGTAGGGTAATAAATTAGTGACAAGGATGAAAAACATGATATAGGTTTTGTTGAATTCCGCCCACTTGTCTCTTAAGCTACCATAGTCTTAGTAAATTGGGCCAACTATCAAATACATTGAATATTTTAGTATCTTTATATGTCTGTTTCAACTGATCATACCCATTTGATTGAAATTTACTTTCTATAGTGCATTACGATGGAAAATTTAACTGCAAAGTAGAGTAAGTACTGTACAATTACTTTCAATTGAAAGAATATTTATTTTTAATTATTCATATTCATTCATTACTTATGTAAATTCCAAACACTCATATTATTATTTTAAGTATCATAATTATCTGCCATTCCTAGTATTGTCACATTATTTGTTGACACGTTTCAGAGAACTTCCGTCAGTTAGAACTTCTTATGAATTGTTCTTCCCTGCATTGGAATCGTCTTTTATCGTCTTCGATCTATTCAATATTTACCTCATACCGGTTCCATCTATCCAACGTTTAACCTATACTTCCTACCGGTTTTATACTGCTACATCGAGTAGGCGCAACCGGTATGAGGTAAATGTTAACTAGATCAAAGAGGAGCACGATTAGATAACATATAAAAGACGAATCCGCTACAGAAAAAATCGCTTCAAAAAAATTTCTGACCGATGGAGTTTCTCCGAAACGCCTCAAGGAATAATGTGACAGCGCTAGAAATAGTAGGTAATTACGATACTCAAAATAAGAATATAAATCCCAGAGGAAAAATAGAAGATTATCAAAAGTACTCATGATATTTTCATATAAATTACAGAGTAGTTTCTCTGTATCATGGGTGTACCAAATGTACTACTGTATTGTTGTAAGTGTTTATTGTAATACTATCAGTTTTAAATACATAAATTCTCTGACTTCTATGTCGTAACATATTATCTAAAGATAACATATGTCGTCCGTAGTATTGAGAACCGTATTTAAAGCTTTTGAATTAGCATCTACTTTGACTATTGATGAAGCTAAATGTATTCCCTTGTGAAGCATTGTTTTAGAAATCAATCCTTGCTTAATTTCAGGATTATTTATAACTACGTCAATAACAGTCTCTGTTCTAGTCATTAAACATGGTAAACATTCAGCTTTTGTTTGAAGTGGCGCTAAAGGTATTATATGCTCGTTATATATTATTAGTGTGAGTTGTATAATCTAACTGACAGTCATATGTTCTTAAAAAGTCATTTCCTATTACTCCATCTGTAGATAGTAAAATTGAATCGTCATCAAAGATTCTAAATGTTTGATTCATTGTTTCATTATTTATTAAGATGTTAAAATCACAAGTTACTATTGTTTTTATTGTACCACGAGCTATACCATATACCATTAATGTATTACTGAAATCGCATTTTTTTTTATTGTTCTTATGTCGCTACCAGTGTCTACAAGAAATGAAAAATATTTTATAACATCTATTTGTTTAATTGGTAAGATGGCAGTATAACAATTGTTGAATGCCTTTCTAACCTCATTACTGTGTGGAAGATACACACTTTTAAAAATTAGTTTTGAAATTTAAATATAATTATTTTTATAATGTCTATATGTGTCAATTTTATCTTGTGTTTCCTGAGTCCTCAGTAACTAGGAAAACTTCCACGTTTTTTGACTCATTATGTTTGTTAAAGAAAGAAGATGTTGTTTATAAATGTTTCGGAGGTTGTTGAAATCGTGTTGAATCATTCTTTCGACATTGTTGTTGTTCGCTGAATATTCCTTTACGACATTCTTCTATAGTATGTCCCTAAATTTTACAATATTTGCAGTGTTTTGGCATTGAACTGTTTGTAGAAGGTGTAACCATATGCGTTCTGTGTCTTGCAAAAGCATTTAGTGTTTCTGGAATCCTCGTCAGTATCCTTGTCGGGATGTCTTCTTTGGAATGCCATCTTATCTTCTGTTATCCTTGTCTAGGAATCCTTACTTCGAATCCCTCTTCTGGGATCTTGTCTACGAATCCTTTCTTCGAATGCCTCTTCTGTGATCCGACCGCTGCCACCAATTAAATGTGTTGTGTCCCTGTGTTTGCAAGGGGTGCGGCCAATGAAACACGCACTTGATTATAACAAGAATTTATTTGATAAAACAAATACAAGTTTTTGCAATAGGTAAACTGAATAGTTCGCGTAGTACGAGAAATAGTAGGTAAATTATAAAATAGTAGTTTCGTACGAGAAATAGTAGGCGAATTAGGAAATTGAAGTTCGTACGAGAAATAATAATGTGTATGATATAGTATATGAATTTAAAGATGTAAATTAGTTTTACAGTGATTGAAACTGAAAAAGACTTAACAAGAACTGGCGAGATTTTAACAAGAACTAGACGAAAACTAGACAAGAACTGGAGGAGAACTAGGCAAGAACTGGAGGAAAACTTGACAAGAACTGACTTTCCGCTCGCGCTAAGTGTATATATAACTTATTTAGTTTACTTGTACATTGGTCAATGATTACATCAAATGTTCTAGAATAAGGCTACGTGTTACATGGGAAATAACTAACGATTACATATTTAAGTTAATAGAAAGTTCCATCGGAAATGACACACATTGAACAATTATCTCAGTATTGACTTTGAGTTACTTTTGTAGCCTGAATCATTTGAAAAACTAAACGTTATACAGACAATTATTCTAATGTCATTTAAAATATAAGAAATTATTAAATCACATAGTATCATATTTCATACATAATACATATTATGTGAATACATAACATCGCCCATTATAGCTAATTCCTAAACCTAAAGCATGCATTAATCAGTGAAACTATGTTTTAAAATGGATTTTTGTAAATATTAAAACTATTAAGTCTGAATTAAAAAAAATGTAAATAATCTAATGTGCATATTATGTGAATACATAACATCGCCAATTATAGTTAACATACATATGTGAATTTAATTGCAATTTCAAAATTAGTTAGAGTGTTAAAATATCATAATAATTAAATACTTTTGACCCGGCAATATGATATAGCCTAATTAAAGACATATTTTTAAATTACTTAACGATATAGATTTGTAAAGCAATTTAATAAAATGCACTTCCTTATAAAAGCAGTATCATTGCCCTTGGGTTATAAATAGCCTGTCTATGCCTTTTTCACTCTGTACAAAGCTTTAAGGGTACAGTGCTCTCCGAAAGGTTATAGTTTATTGCAGCTTTGGCCCATGACTAATGTTTTCAAAGGCATGATTTTTACGATCCGTCAGTAAATGTGAAATTATTGCCCAACAAAAAGGCTTAAGACCTTTTGTATACTTACGTCTGTATAGTGTGGTAAAACTGCAGGAGGTAACCCATGCTAGGAATTGCTGTTAGAAATAAAGCAAAGGTTTTCGTATTTCCAATTCAGTTTCAGTTTGAGAAGCGTTCCGTAATGACAACACCACTGTACATGGGGTAAGGTTTATTGTAATTGTGAAATAAGATAATAATAATAGTTTTCATGTGTATAAACTACTAAAAATAGTCTCTTTTATTTGTTGTGTTATTGCGTCATTAGCGCTTATAACAAAAGTATTTTCCATTTAACCAATTGTAAAATAATTTTAGAATAAATTCTGAAGTGTTAGGGAATAATATCAATGCTAGTATTTACGTTTCCCTTGTAGCATTTCCAGTTCAACGACCGCGTAGTATCATATTCAGTTGTAATTACATACTTGAGTAACACACTTTGAGCACAATTTAATCACATTTTGAAATGAATTTGACAAACAACATTTCTTTCGAAAACTAGCTATTTTTGTTTTAGAAATAGATGGTTGATTAGAAACTTATAGTTGTTGTAAACACCTGCTGCAAACTCCATTGTAAACGTGGCTCAAGACTGGTGATCATCGACCTTAGAATTTATTGGAGATACACGCCTACACAGTACAATTTACTAACACGCCCCATGGCGACTTCACTCGTTTAAAATTCGTTATTTTATATGTTAATTTCACCTTATAAGTTTATTTTATAAATCAATTTATATAATTTCACTTTATTTGTGGTTTAATCAATTTTAAAACAACTAATAATTGTTAATGAATATGGAATGGGAATACAAAGTTTTAATAGCGTATTATTTATTACATAAATGTTTGACTGCGGATTTGTTTTCATGATACAATAATGTCAGGTATTTATACAGATGTATATTATTACAATCTGTTGTTTTTATCATTCACTCGTATCATGATTTTCGTAAACTCTAAAAAAGTTTGAAAATATTTATTAAATAGAATAGTACTAGCGCTGACCTGTTATCTCGTAAGACTTTATATTTAGAACAGGCATAGTCTCTGAAATAATACTCTCTCTGTGGATTTGATATGGATATTTTGCAATTTTTAACCTTTAAAATCTAAATTTTGCAAAATCCTTTCTTAGTGTACGTCTATGATCACCTTAATGTACACTGAAAATTTAAAGTGTATACCTTTCATAGTTTTGACTCCACGTTAATTCTGTCCGTCACTCAGGATATATATTTTTAGTACATTTTTCTGTCTTTCCTGACGTTACAATAGTCCCCTTTTTTGATGCGTTTCGGAGTGATTCAATTTTCAAAACTTAAATCGTACTCAAGAGTACTGTACTCAAACTGTACTCAATTATATGTATATATAGGGTGTTTCAGGAGGAATTTGCCATACTGCACAACCTAATCCTCACCAAAATATTGAAAAAGTTCATATAAACACGAATCTAGACAACTGAGTTATACAGGATCAAAGATTTAACCTGAAATTCACCTCCCTCAGTAAAATTAACACAGTGATATTTTGAGGGTGTTAATTGAATTTGTTAATTTGATACGTTGTATGTAAAATGAGCTTATGTTAAGGCAATTTTTAAGGAGTTATTGTAGTTCAAACGCAAAAAAGTGTGTTTTTGATCATGAACTTTTAGCTTCACCTCAATTTTTTCCTACGACTATTTAAGCTCATTTTACATAAAACGTATTTAATTAACCAACTCAATTAACACCCTGAAAATTTCAGTATGGTAATTTCACTGTGGGAGCTGAAATTTTGTTCAAATCTTTGACTCTGTGTAACTTACCAAGAAAGCGTTTCCGGACCTTCAGTATTGCTATTCAAAAAGCTTTACAGTTTTAACTTTTAAATAATTCCAATTATAAGAATAAAGTTTCTCCATTTTGCTTCAGAATTACATTGAGTCGTTTTATACACCAATCTGCTGTAAGAAACGACTACGAAACAAATATATTAGTAGACGTAACGCGAAAGCGGTTGGGCGAATAGAATGCCGTTGTCAAGTTTAAGGTTTTATCTTAGAGAGAATTATGCTACTCTATGGAGCCACAGTTATCAAGTATATCTTGATTTGTAATGACAGTAGGTGCAGATGGTGTCTATTTATAAACGGATAGGTTTGAAGAAACTTTCATCATCTCCAGGAACGACTCGGCCTTAACGTATATTTATACCATGAAGTAACTAAACCGATAATTAGCACTTGTTTTACCTCATAATTACGAAACATTTCTTCAATTGTCATGTTATACTGTGAAATCTATTTACTAATTACTTAATGATAACTATTACCATAGTTAATAATTATTAGTCATGCGTAAAAACTTTATAATTATGCTACTTCTTTTAATTTCGATATCAAATTAACAATTACATATGTGTGTGTGTGTGTGTGTGTGTGTGTGTGTGTGTGTGTGTGTGTGAGTGTGTGTGTGTGTGTGTGTGTGTGTGTGTACACTATTTATTAATTTTTAGTACTTGTTGTTTATGAAATAAATGCCTGACAATATCTGTATTACCAATGAGACTTGCTAAATGAAGTTTTAATAAAAGTTTGATTTGCAGAAATATTAGAACAACAGAACAATCGAAAATATTTGTTAGATATTTGACAATATAACATTTGTATACATTAGTTGTCTAGAGTAACGGCTAATAACTACTAGATGTAGTTTATTACAGTGATGATTAGGTGAAAACTTACATTGTTTACAATATTGAATAAAACTACTTTTATTTAGAAAACTATGTAATACATTTACCAGATGTTTTATGAATTAGGTAAGAGTATTTGCAATATAATCTTTGAAATCAGTGTCTATTCATATAAAATAAACATTTGTATGAGATTTCTCTATAGCCATTTTTCTTCCCAGACTTCCTGCCGTGGGGTATATAGTACAATGCACAAACACACTCAGTCTTCCTGCAGTGGGGTATAAAGTACAATGCACAAACACACTACTTGATCTTTACTTCCGCAACTTACATTTAGTAGGCACAAATTGTTTGTGTAATCTCCAACACCTACCTGCAGTTAAACCTACTTACAATCTGAACCAAATGTTTTGAACCACATTTCATAACTGTACATCTATTACTGAAATTTACCAAAGCCAGTCTGTGCATCGTAAGTGTAAGATGAAAAAAAAAACATTCGTAAGGCCAATTACAAATACAATGTTTTAGTTGTCCAAGGTTAACAGGTATTATAACTACTACATGTATTTTATTGTCGTCACGATTATAAAATCGTTAGACAGTGACTAATTACTGATTCACACATTTTCTGAATACAATATAATTTTAATAGGCTACTTATTTATAAAATATATTTTACAAAATTATACTTGACTAATAATTAATTAATCATACAAATATAAAAAGTTTTGCCTCTTAAAAGTGGCATTAAAATATGAATCATTCTATTATAGTTCCAACCATTGGGATTGAGTCATATGTTATAGTTAAATTGTTTGCAAGATTTATAATTAAAACACAATTGCTTGCATGGATTTCGTAAAAAGACTAAAATACATTAGAAAACAATCTTTAAAAAAATACAACCATTCTATGTTGACAAACATATTTCTTGCTTCAAGATACCCTCTTGAATAAACAACTTATTTTTAAAATGTTATTTGATTGTATTGTATATAAATTCCTCAATTAAGATATTTTTATGATTAAACCTTGTAAAAATACAATTTGGTAAACTTATAGTCAGGGAAAATTTTTTGAAAACTAAGTTAAACAGGACGTTTTGATCAGAGTAAGTTTGCAAGTTAGTACTAAATTTACTTTAATTATAAAATCAAGTAGTAGTTTAATTTCATAAATTATATTACCAGGTACAATCTTAAAAATTTTGAAAAATATTGATTAAATAGAATAGTTCTAGTGCTGACCTGTTATCTAGTAAGACTTTATACTAAATATAGAAGAGGCATAGTCTCTGAAATTATACTCTCTCCGTGCATTTGAAATGGGTATTTTGCAATTTTTAACCTTTAAAATCAAAATTTTGCAAAATCCTTTCTTAGTGTACGTCCATGAAAACCTTAATGTACACTTCAAATTTAAAGTCTCTACCTTTCATAGTTTCGACTCCACGTTAATTCAGTCACTCAGGATATATTTTGAGTACAGTTTTCTGTCTTTCCCGACGTTACAATATTTCCCTATGTTGACGCGTTTCGGAGTGATTCCATTTTCAAAACTTAAATCGTACTCAAGAGTACTGTACTCAAACTGTACTCAATTATATGTATATATAGGGTGTTTCAGGAGAAATTTGCCATAGTCTACTGCACAACTTAATCCTCTCACCAAAATAATGAAAAAGTTCATATAAACACGAATCTTGAAAAGTGAGTTATACAGAATCAAAGATTTAACCTGAAATTCAGCTGCCTCAGTAAAATTAACACAGTGATATTATTAGGGTGTCAGGTGAGTTTGTTAATTCAATACGTTTTAAGTACAGGCAATTTAACGCAGTTATTGTAGTCCAAACGCAAAAAAGTGTGTTTTGACCCTAAACTTTTGCTTAACCTCAATTTTTTCCTACGACTTTTTTAAGCTCATTTTACATAAAACGTTTCTAATTAACAAACTCAATTAACACCCTAAAAATTTCAGTGTGAGGTAATTTCACTGACGGAGCTGAATTTTTGTTTAAACCTTTTACCCTGTGTAACTCACCAAGAAAGCATTTCCGGGCCTATGTTTATATGAACTTTATTATTATTAAGGTGAAAGGAATTAACTTGTGCAGTATGCAGATTCCTCCTGAAACACTCTGTATATGTATATATATATATATATATATATATATATATATATATATATATATATATATATATATATATAGTGATTCGACAATGGTCCAGTGACCGAGAGGTGCCTCATCACACAAAGTAAAATCATTGCACATAATGGTGGATATTTGTAATATTCGCAATATGTAATTGTTTAATATCCCTGATGATGTTGGTACTGTTAGCCAACGAAAAGCTTAAAATTATAAATTCAATTATAATTCTTGTATTTGTATTTTGACTTAGTTCTTTATATATATATATATATATATATATATATATATATATATATATATATATAGTCTAATCACAAATCAAATCCTATAAAACAGCAGGTAGTAACGACAATCCCAATAGGAGCTTACGTGTTGGAAACTCAGTTTATAATAGTGCCAAACTTGATAACACCATGTATTTTAGGAATTTATTTTGGGCAATGAAGCCATTATGAATTTCGTACAAAAGACGATAGAAATTGGTAATAAAAACATTAATAATAACTCGAGACAGGAGGAAAATAAATTTAAATTTTGCCAAACCCATCAGCATGTAATTAACTGTGATGTAATTAAGGCTCAATATGAAGATAAAATATCTAATATTAATACTATTAATGAGGAACAACAGGACAAGTTGACAAATTTACTAATTAAATATAGAACAGTTTTTAATTCAAAATCTGGATTGATCAGTACCTACTACCAGCATAGCTTTGGAGTAACTGATTATATGCCTTATAAGCAAGTGAGTTGGCCGATTACTTTGACATATAGGGACGCAGTTAATGACGAAATAGCCAGAATGTTAGAAAATGGTGTGATTGAAAGAGCAAACAGCCCACATATAAACCCAATTTGTACCCATTATCAAGATAAGACATACAAGCGTGCGGAACCCCCAGAGTTTCAGATCAGAACGCACCATGAGAAAATTAAATCAGTTGTTTAGAATACTAATTAAAGAAAATCATCGTGCTTGGGAGAAGATATTAAACACTCATCAACGAAATCTACCAAGACACAATCAGAACGACTCCAATTGAAGCTCAGTTTGGAAGGAAACAGCAAAGAATATGGCAGAAAGTGGTGAAGTCTCCAGTTAATCGGTAACCCAATGTAAAATCATCGTCAGAAATATGTATTCACATGAAGGAGAGGAGAGAGAAATGTGCTGCCCAATTTAATAAGAACCCAGCTACAGATTACGAGGTAGGGGATTTGGTACTACTAAGGGCTTTAAATGCATCGAAAACGGCAATGGGGTTGTGTGCTAAATTCTATAACTTATATAAGGGGCCATATTTAATAAACAAGTGTCACGGGAATTCTGCGTATCAGCTTGTGATGTAACTCACGAAATAAGTGGTATTTTCAATTGTCGACTGCTAAAAAAAATACTATAAGCCAGCAATATAATGAAATTCATGTTAGTATATTTAAGACTTGTGAAATTGCATAGTTTGTTAAGGCGGTAGTAAAAACGGCCGAGAGCCTTGAAAAGAACAATAAAAGACCCAAGTAACAAGGTGGTAGACCGACACTGCTTTGGGGCAAGGATATTGTCTAGTAGTAAGGTCATAAATGCAGTTGTCAGACCTTTAGGACTTTCAATTGTTGTCTTTTAACTTAGTTTAAGGTAAACAAATGTACTAGTTTTGAATTTTGTTTGTTAAATATTTAGGAGATAAAGGAGAATTCATGTCAGGCTTGTAACTTCTTGTTTGCTAGATTGTATTTTGTAATAAGACCCTCTGATGATGATGACATGGTCACTGAAAATCTACATAAAGGTTTAATCTTAAGTAACTTGTACTATTTGGTAGTATAGATTAATTTTGCGATATTGGGGTTCTTTCAATATTGGGGTCCAATATTTTCATTGTAATAATTTATAGTGTCAATATAGATTTTTTGTTTATTTTTTCGAATTGTTAATTTTGCATTTATCATGTAAAGTGATTTCATAATTCATTATTTGAAACCTTCAAGTGTTTTATAACTCATTAAACTTCATAAAATTAAAAAAAATTTGAACTGGAAATGCTTTTCCAGTTAAACAGTTCAAGTTAAAAAAACAGTTTTAATGATAAATCATATACCATTAATGTAACAAGTTGACTAAGAGATAAAATGAATGTCTTAACAATTTTAATATTTTTTACTAATAATAAAGTTTAAAACATATATTTTAAATCTGAGTATTTCTATCAAAATCATACAAATTAAAACTCCAATAGGTACTCCTACATATTTTGTTTTAGTTTTAAAGTTGGTACACCTGATTTCTCTTTGAATGTCCCACAGGATAACATTTTCTATTGCATCATGTTAAATGTTCCACACAACGGAAAAATTTACAAGTCATGTTTCCGTGTAAGAAAATTTTGCTGTTAACATTGCAAGAGAATATACATTTATGGATTTTGATGTGGTATCACAACAGTGTGAATATAAGAAGAAAGTGGTTTAACCTGAAAGCTTTCAGGTAAGTGCATATTTCTCTAACCACTAGAAATTTCATACTTCCTGTTTCAATATAATAAATATTTTGTTATTAATTTAGTCTAATTTAGTGGTCTGTTTTACTATGAATTTTTTTAGTCTATACAGGTATATAGCTTTTGTTTCTCTATATTTTCTTATTGTAAAACCATAGTTTGTATTGCCAATAATCTTTGTTCTTATATAGAGTGTAATTTTAGTTAACATATATGAAACTAGAAACTAAAGACATAAATCTTTTTATACCATTATCATATAGCGATGTAAACATTTGTTTAATGTTTATTATGTGTTTTATTCAGGTTACAATTCACAATAAGCAAATAATTTCAGAATAAAGTGTATTTGTTCCAAACCATGAATACACTATGTTTTTTAGGTAAATGTTCACTCTTTTGCATATAAGCATAAAAAAATCAAATAATTACTGATTTTCCTCTAATTTATTTTAACAGTAATTAATTATTCTATTATAATAAGTTTTTACATTATTAGTAGGAAAAGGAATATATAAGCAAACCATTTTAAATGTACATGATTAATTTTTTTGTATGAAATTAATTGCAGAATAACAATAAGTAACAAACATAGTTTTGTATAGTAAACAAAACATTTAGCCTACCTACTTTTTAAAAGGCTATACATTTTAATTGTAATCAGAGGCATGCCTTAAAAAGTAACTGGCAGGAAGTTAGTGTTATATTCTAGGGCAAAAAACAAGCTTCTGTTCATTCACTTCTAAATATTAAAAAAATGGTATTTCTTATACACACGCGATTTAAAATATATTTAGGATTACTTACAAAGTTTTTACAACACTACAGACATTTTATTTAATTAGTTATGTTCCTATATAAACTGACAGAACAACAAAATCTTAAAACCTACCTTCGTTAAGCGGTTTTAGGGATTGAAAATGACAATTCTGCCAACATTTTTCTTTGCAAGCATATTACGTACACATTTAGCTTCAGAACTAACTACACCACAATATTGAAACTAAGCAAATAAATTAGCCAAAGCCATGATATCAAGAACGGACAAAAACCGTACCTACCTATGGTAAAACTGTTGTAACAAAAGAACCTAATCACATTTTCCTTTGCCGGCATGTTACAAATAAATATAACACTGTTACAATTTTTGGATGTCAGTATTAAATTGGCTACAAGGAAACTAAATTAAATTAGCTGCAATATTAAATTGGAATACCTACTAGCCCGGACACTCGCCGTACCTACCTATTGTTTAGCGGCTGTAGAGTTTAGAGAACATTATTGTAATGGAATAATTATTTAGGCATGTTATGTATACAAGTAACATTTCTACATTATTTGGATGTCAATAACAAATTACCCTACCAAAAAAACTATACATACCAATAATATCAATCGTTGAACTATCTTAGAAGCTACAACAACGAATTATGGGCGTGTTATCTATACAAGTAACGTTATAGCTAACATTACCACAATATTTGGAAGTGAATATAAAATTAGTTACAAGCCATGATAGCTAACCCAGACGACAACCATAACTACCCATCGCAGTGGTCACATTTTTTGAGTGTCAAGTATACATGCAACTTTAGTTGGAATTAAGTATAATTCTTTCAGTTATTCTTTATTAATTAAAATTTTTATAATTCTTATCAGTATATGCTCTTTATATTTTGACTACTGTAAATGTATTATTTTTCATACTTGTAATAGAAATACTGTATTGTAGAGAAAACTGTAAACGTCTAACACCTTTACAGTTCTGTAAGATGTCGACAAGCAGTAATTTTTTGAAAATCTGAAATAACTTAGTCTACATTATTAACTGTCATATTACTATTGTTAGTTTTCATTGCATTATCTCAATGAAGCTACATGATACCTGGAAAAGATTTAGTTACTGATTTTTAATTACACAAATTATTCTTATGATATCAAGCCATTCATGTTTAAATGATGAAAAACGATGGCATTTTCTTATTGTTAACCCTTTGCAAAGGATGTTTGTATCCCTGTGGGGTTGGGACTACCACAAAGAAAACTTAAACAACAAAGTTTACAACTTAAGTTTTACTTCTGTGTTAGACATGGAATGTATTGTGACCAACAGGCCATCTGCAATTTCACATAGACATTTTTAACAATTAAATGAGGTGATTAAAAGTGCAAAATGAAGCCACTCGTTAGGTTAGTTTTCAAAAACGTACTCAATTCAACTATTTTTATTTTAAATAATTTAAACATAATTAAAATAAATATACTTCATGCAAATAGCCTTTTTGACAAGAAAATAATCATGCCAATTTTGTTTCTGTTTCTTGTAAAGAACCAAATACAGCTAACATTGCCTAGACAAATAATAAACTAATATACAACTAAAAAAAATAAAACTAAATCCTAAACACTAATCCTAGTACTAAAACCTTAGGACTAAACAGCTAGAATAGTAAACTAGTTAAATGAAAAAAATATATTACAACTATTCTTTGAGAATAGCGTATGTTAAAACAAATAAAAGACACACACAAAACCCACAAATTAATCATTTATTGACGCAAACGTGTATTATTAAATGATTAATTTGTGAGTTTTGTTTATGTTTTAATTTTTTTTTAACATAACCTCACAAGCTAAGCTCAAAGAATAGTTGTATAGTATATAAAGAATTTAGTATATAATATAACTAAAGAGTTATTTATACAATAGAGGATTTTATAAGGAAATAATTATAAAGAATAGTTTATATCTCAAGACTTTACAATAGGCTATCTACAGCCACACCTGTCAGGAGTTTAAGCAAGCAATTTAACTCCTCTTATCGTGTTTTAGCCAAATAGGATTAAAGTTTTAAATATTGAACCACTGAACCTTTTGCCAATGGTTTTTGCTGTTTGAATTCTTCATTTTATGTAGCAGTTACACCCTGCTTGTGTGAGTTCTTTGACCCCTCCAGATGTCAAACTTTCCCTTACACTTGTTTACAGAATTAGTTTAACTTTAGAAAACCATTTACACCAATCTAAAATTCTACCTTTACATGGTTCCAGCACCAGCTAGTGTTAACACTAACTTCCTGGCAGCGAAATATGAAGCCTGTGGTGATAAATATAGAAGGCCTGTTTAAATTCAAATAATAACATGAAATTTAAATATTAATATTAGTAATAAATAAAATAGTTTATAATTAAGTAATAATATTTATAATAAAAATCAACTTTAAAAATACAATTAATTGGTAAGGTAATTATAACGTTGCATATTTCAGTACCGCTCTTTTTATATATCTATACACCACGTATAAGTTTTTGGTAGTACACAGCGTAACATTAGTAATTCAACATTTTGGCTTTATTTATTTATTTTTTTTCATTGAGGTAGTGTGCCTTAGAAAGTAATTAAAGGTACTGTTGATTCCCAAGTACAAAACTATAACAAAGCACTATTATTACCACACACCTTATAGAATTATTAAACTTGTGCACACATCCCATTTTTTTGTGATAACAAGTCGACATACACTATTCCATGCACAAAACAGAATATATTGCATCAAACATTCATACATCTGTCATTTCTAACTGGGGTCAATTATGGTCTAAGTAGACAATGGGAAAAATGTATCGGGCCAGCTTTGCTCATGAGCACAAAAAAGTAAATGCTTTAACAGGCAAGTATGAAATTATTATATGTTAAGTTTAAAAGTAGTAATTCAAGTTAAAGATGGAATAAAATAATGCTATTGATCATTTTATTGAAAAAGTTTTAATTGAATTTTTTCCATTCTACAAAACATGGAAAATTAAATAATTGATACAAATTAGCAGAATCCTGCTTCCCTATATGAGCAAATGTTCTACAAAAAAAATATTTCATGCTATTGACTGTATTATTACAGTCAACTATAACAACTGTTTAAATATATTCAGGATTGTTCAAATTATGAAGTGTTTCTTAAATCCTTGTGAGAACTGACAATATGGGTTGTATCTTCTGCATTTTGATAAGTGGTATCTACATTGCCATCAATCATTGTGTAACTATAACTTTTATGTGTACAACATCACCAGTAACAAATTCTTACACTCTTATTTTATATAAATACATTTTCTTAGCCATAAACTAAATTTTGATTTTAATGATACTATTGAACTGTAATAAAATAGATTGTACTTTATTTTTATTTTAAAAAATTGTTTTATATAAACATAATCATAACCGAAACTAGTTTGTTTATTAAAAACTAATTTTTGGTGAGATTTTGAGCTCACTAATTTTAATTTTACCTTTGTGAATAGTTCTCACTAGCTAAGCTCTAATTAAGTAAATGTTTTTTAAATTTACATAAATAAATGCCCAACAAAGAACAATAGTGAAGTTTTAAAATTTAATTAGCAAAATAGCTTACGGATTTAAAAAATAAATTTTGATAATTTCTAGTATTAGGACTATTTAACTCTATATTTTGTTTTTAAATTGATAAATAAATAAAAGGACAATATTTAAATTTTACAAATATAGGTAAACTAATAATAGAAACGAATTTTAAAAACAAAGATTTCTTTTTCTTTTATTAATTGTCAGTATATTGTGAGAATAATTTCTACAAAAACGTTAAGAACCAGTCAGAATAATGAGCAGTTACTATATAAATAAAGGATTAGTAAAAATGATGCAATTTTCTATATGAATAAATGATTGAAAAAAAGACTCATTTTTACAATATTATAATAATATGTGTGTGGCACGTCGTGTAAATGTCGATAAGTTGAATGTCGTTCAAGTGTCCGTCATTTGAATGACATGAATGTTGGTTAATTGATTGTCGTAAGTTAGTTGCATTAGTTGACAAGTTGGTCATTTGAAAGCTTCCATTTGTAACAATACAAATAAAATATTATTATTTTTATTGTTCAAAACATTTGTATACATTATCTATTTAAGTGAACCATTATTTTGTTTCAGAACTATTGAAAAAAAAACATTGCTGTTTAAACTGCCGCAGGAAGGACTATTATTACTGTGCGTTTAAAAGATCTTTTACATTCTAAAATCAAAATTATTCTATTGTATAGTAATTGATTAAATATTTATGGGTTTACTTGATATTACTTTTTACAGCCACATTTATTTTTATAAATATATTTAGGACTCCTTACTTATATAGTTCAACACCTCAAACCATTTTTTTTTGTTAGTTTTAATTGTACATTGACTCCCAAGTTTCATAAAAATCCTGTTTTAATACTATTATTTAATTTGTAGAAGGATTTCATGATAACTTGAGAATTAAAGTAACGTTTTACAATTATGAGGTAAGACATTGTTAAATATTGAGTAACAAGATGACAAATGGTAAGTTTTTGAAATAATGTACATTTTTTGTACGAGTACATTTTTCTGCCTTTCCTAGCATTACAATGTTTTTTTTTTTTGTTTACTCGTTTTGGAAAGACTCCATTTTCAAAACTTAAGTAGTACCTCTTCAAAGATAGTATGATAAAACTTTTGTAAGTAAAGTTATTTCAAAATTCGTTATCAAAGGAAAATATAATGTTAAGAAAGAGAGGAAAGTATACTCGAATATATAAAAATATTCCTAGCATAGGCGGAGGTTAGTATACAGTAGAACATTAATAATTTGAACATCTATAATTCTAAACTGTTATTAATTCAAAGTTTTGGGTTGGAATCTGGTTTTTTTAAAGCCAGACTTTTATTCCGACATTTGCTTGTATCTATTTGGTGTTTTATGCAATATTAGTGTATTATATTGTTACAATATTCTGAACAATGCCTATTTAATTTGTTAGACAATTGTTAGATTAACCATGAAAAGAACCGTGAGGTTTTATAGTGACTTATTTTGATCATACAGACAAATATCGGACTTGTGTTATTTCCTCATGTTTGTTGACTAAACTGGATATTAGGACTTGTTAAATTATTAACTCATTAGTAGTCGTAAAGTGTTACAGTGAACCTGAACTACTGGTGAGTGATTGATTACTAAGGACTATGTTTAAACACACAAGTGGTAAGACTTTTACATTAATTTTAGGAGCAGACATCTTGAGCTACTTTCTGGTCAGTGGACAACGCACCATCATCGAAGGTCGTCCCTCCAAACTCAACATTCTGTTCAGACGGATGTCTTGGGGTCACTTCGTTGGACAGAATTAACGACTACACACTCCAATCCAAGGATATAGAAAAAGTCATCTTCAGCAGTAAAATATGCAACACCATGCGAATCTAACGAAGGCTACCACACCTTACGTGACAACTTACGAAGACTTCAGCTACAAACTACATCTCCGACTCTCTCCGCCGTTGAACGTCTTTCATCGACTCCTCAGGGTGAGCAACAGACTTTATCATTCATCACTCAACATTGCTTTTCAGAAGTGCAGCAATTTCTTCAGACAAATGGATATGTTTATTCATCACTGCATAGTGCTTAATTATTTTGTTAGATTATGTATTACTTCATCCGCCAGTGTTATAGTGACTTTTTATGAACATAAAGACAAATATCGGACTTGTGTTATTTCCTAATTTTTGTTGACTACACTGGATATTAGGACTTGTTAAATTATTAACTCATTAGTAGTCGTAAAGTGTTACAGTGAACCTGAACTACTGGTGAGTGATTGATTACTAAGGACTATGTTTAAACACACAAGTGGTAAGACTTTTACATTAATTTTAGGAGCAGACATCTTGAGCTACTTTCTGGTCAGTGGACAACGCACCATCATCGAAGGTCGTCCCTCCAAACTCAACATTCTGTTCAGACGGATGTCTTGGGGTCACTTCGTTGGACGGAATTAACGACTACACACTCCAATCCAAGGATATAGAAAAAGTCATCTTCAGCAGTAAAATATGCAACACCATGGGTATCTAACGAAGGCTACCACACCTTACGTGACAATTTACGAAGACTTCAGCTACAAACTACATCTCCGACTCTCTCCGCCTTTGAACGTCTTTCATCGACTCCTCAGGGTGAGCAACAGACTTTATCATTCATCACTCAACATTGCTTTTCAGAAGTGCAGCAATTTCTTCAGACAAATGGATATGTTTACTTTGTGTTTTAATCACCACTGCATGGTACTTAATTGTTTTTGTTAGATTAAGTAGTCAACTGCGAATGTTAGTGACTTATTTTGAACATAAAGACAAATATTGGACCTGTGTTTTTCCCTCCTTTGTTTTGACTGCACTCTTGGAATTTGTTAGATTATTCACTAATTGGCTATTGTTTATTGTTACACTGAATCTTGAACTACATAGTGAGTGTGATTACTAAAACCCACTTTTCAATGCCACAATAGTAAAACTTTTACATTAATTTAAGTTGTGTTTTATTAACTTTATAACTTTGTTCAATCGCTTATACCTATTTTAATATTTCCTCACCTTGTCGTAGAGAAGTACTTTAGCCAGAGATTGTTTACTGAATTTGTATTTTCTTAAACCTTGGAGTGAATCCCTAAATCTATTATGAATTGTAATCTTTTGTTGTTTTCTTTCTTTTTTTGTAAATTTTGCCATCTTATTCTAGTGAATGGCATTTTTATTGAAGGGCTAAGAGTTAACTCTAAATGTCACTGCTGTATATCTCAGTATATTGTATTGTATTACATTGTACTCTATTGTATTATTTTCATAGTTGCAATATCAGACTGTCCTCATTTTGACCTACCAATACAGACTGATCACCTGTGTTTGTAGGAATCCAATATATTATATTTTTTTTGTTTAGCCAGTATGTTTTAGTTTCAGAGTATAATTTTTCTAACATTTACAATAACTGATTATGTAATGAAAATTGAATATTTTATTTAGAATAATTTCACTTGTAACTATGTTATATTGGATTTTATTTCCAGGTGCTGTTTCTCATTTCTGTTTTGCTAATAATTAATGTATAAAAAAATTTGTTTTAAGGAAGCTATTTGTATTTTATTCAATTTCATTTGATTAAATGTTGAATTGGTTATTTGTTTATTAACCTTGGTTCTCTATCAATGTAAGGTTACAAGAAAGTTGTTAAATTGTTAACTTACACTTGGAGGAGACTTTATTGTCTTACATGGAAAGACGAAAACGTTGCCTCCAAGTGTAAGTTAACAATTTAACAACTTTTAGTTAACTAAAAGTCTGGTCGCAAGCAATAGCAAAAGTATAATAAGTAATTAACAACCGGCTCGACATAAACAGCAACAATATTTTGATAGTTACAAGAAAAGTTGCAGGTATGTATGTTTTTTATTATTTATAATTAATAACTCATTTCATAAAATCACAAAAATTGAAATAACATTTCTTGAGTTAAACATCTTGTATTTTATTTATTAAGGAAAATGCAGCTTATATATGGGTTAGTAATTTACAATTACAACCAGATTGGTATTGTAGGTATACCTCCTTCTCTGTAATAAACTTGCAAAATATTATTTCTGTGTTTTTATTTAAAATTTTATTTTCTTTGTATGTATATTCTCCATCTTAAAGGTAGGCTCTGTATTTTTTATGGATTTATATAATCATTATTTGTGTGTAACATAAATAAATGAAACCTCTCAAACAAAAATAACTTTCTTCTTTTATTTTTTGTAGGTATTAAAAATAAATGAAGAAAGTTATTTGTTTGAGGGGTTTCATTTATTTATGTTAAACATTACACAACAGTTGTTTCATACAGTTATTATTTGTATGTATTTATATATATATATATATATATATATATTTTCTTTTATTTGTGTATATTCTGATTTTCATTAATTTGGTGGGTTTATTATATTAGTTGTTCTGACTATTTCTAAAGATATAATTCAATAAGGATTATTTATTGTAGTTGGGTTTACAATTTTTTGTAAGATAAAAATTTAAAATAATTCAATCCGGTTTTAGGCTTGATAAGGGCAAATAAGTTGCAGAAACTATAATTAAAATCAATATATATTGACTCGTTTATCAACTGTATTTTTCTTCTGAAATGACTAATAGTGACACCACATAGTGGTGCCATTATAAATTTTGATAAACTTATTCTGTAATATTTTTATTAGTTCAGCTTTTCCCAAGTAACTAACATTTATTTATCATGTGAATTTGTTTTTCACCTTAACTGATCTTTGCAATTTTTTTATAAGTTATTTTACCTTTACATTACTCGAAATGTTCCCCCATAATACTTTGACAGCTACAATTTTTTATTAAAATTCGATAGGCCTACAGGAATTATTTCAACAGTTTGGTTTTGCTATAATTAAATGATTCTTAACTAAGTGAATACCTAAGGGCATATAGTTATAGTTTAATCAGTGAATTCAAGATGACTACAACAAGCAACTTTTGTTTGGTTTTGTTTATAATTTTGAACAACATTTGCAACACATTACCCCCACCAATGTAATATACCCAGTACACATTTTATTGACTTGCACCTTAATTTGGCACAATATCTTACAATTCGTGATTGTTCAAAGCACACAATATAAATAGGTTACAGTAGTAAAAAAAGTTTGTAATTAACTACTACTAATTATGATTTTGAATAATGGTTTTTATTCTATGGACCCATTTTCACTTGCTCCTCTCTTTAATTCAATTTAAGCTCCTATTCAATGACTTTTTCAAGAGCACTTGTATATTCATTTTAAATTCGAAACTGCATTTACATAAGATTAATATTAGGTCTATATCTGAGATTATTTAATCTTTTTCTAGTGACATCCAAAGGTCAGTTGTGTGCACAGATATTCTTGTTACAACCTATAAACATTAAAATTACACCAATTAAAAAAAATGAAACCTATACCACATAACTTTTTCAACAGCTTTTTCATATTTCGATTCCACAGCAACCGTCTTCGGTGGTTATTAACACAATAAATTATATTTATGACAAGATTTTCATCAAATATATACAATTGTCACTACTTTGTCACACCTTCTTTACATTGTCTGACCAATGGTGTAATAATTTCCTCCTCTGCAGCAAGGTCCTGCTTCTTAAATTCTCTGTTAGAGAGTTACTATAACACATTTTCTAATTTTACCAAAATACAAATATATATATATATATATATATATATATATTTTTTTTTTTTAAGATTAGAACCATCTCCTAATTAACCAATGTAATTGACAGTTCCAGATAGGCTCTTTATCAGTAATTATAATGATATTGTCATATATTAATACACAAACTTCTAACACTTTAACAGCCTTTTTTCCAACATTGTTCACTAATTTAAGATCATTTGTTTTAGCCTGTTTAGTGTGTAAGATGTGTTCAGCAATACTTGATTTTTCAGGTTTAAAATTTTATTTGGCTAATATGCTCTTTGAGTCTTTTGAAAGTTTTTTTTGTTTGGTCAATGAAAACCTTACGAGAATTAATTTTTTTTTTAATACTCCCTGATTTATCTAACTTATTTATTTTGTCTTTTGGGTCACCTGGTAAATATTTCAGTCTTTATACTTTGAATATTTACTTTTTTTTTTTTTAAAACTTCTAAACCTTTTGTCATATCCATATCAAATGGTAGCCTAATGTATTTATTCTTAATATTTTCTCTTATTAAAGTGGTGAAATCTTTTTTGAATTTTGTTTTCTTCATATATTTCTTATTCTGGGATTATATCCATTAAATTTATCTATTTCTTTAATTCTGCCAAAATTCAAATTATTTTTATTCAAAGGAATTATAATTATTCTATTGACCATATACAGTACTTGAATGCTGCTAATTTGAGATTTACAATGATAGAATTTACTGGGATTTACCCAGCATTATTTGTATTTTTTTTATATACACTATATCTAATTCAGTAGGCTATTATTATTATTGTTTCTAATACTTGAAACTAAACATTTATTATCTTTTATTTCATAGGTAAATTTTATGTTGATAGTTGATATATTGATAATAAATTAAGAAATGTTCTATATGCTCTTTAATATTGAGAATATCTTCTACATCAATTTCTTAGTTTAGGAAAATACAACAGTTTATTTCTTTATTTCCTCTCAACATTTTTCATATGAAGTTTGGCAATTGAAGGTGATTAGCTGTATCATCATTTTGTTCCTAAAATGCATTGAAATAAATCTGTTGTGCAACACTTTGTTAAAAATCATTATTTTTGACTTTATTTTCAATTCTTTAATGTTATCAATTTTTACCAGTTTCATTTTAAAATGTTATACCACTCAATAACTTCCATTCACTTATCAGTAGGCATACCTCTTTCCTAATATCAACATTTAAACCTTTACTTAATATTTCCTTTTCCCACTGGGTAAATTTTTATTATTGTTTCTTTTTCAAGCAAAGCTTGGTTATTAGATCTGTCTGATATATTTCTCATCAATCTGGTTAATTTTCTTGGAAATTTTAACTTCGCTCAAATATTTGTTCACCACATTAACGTTTTTACAAAACGTGTCCCAATTCTCTTTAGTATCGCTTGCCAACTTTTAATTGTAAATTCCAATTATACTGTACTTAATTTACTGTGCAGGTATTTTATTTCTAAACCTAACCATTTCATCTTTGAAAACTAAAACTTTATTTGCTCTAGAACTTTAATTTATTAAGAGTTATGTTCTTTTTACACACCTCAAGTTATTTTATATTCGTTTAAAATAATTTATTCTAATTTTTAGAAATTAGTATGGTAAGGTAGAAATGTAAGGTAAGCATACATTTGTTCAAATAAAGGGGTTATAGCTGGTGATGAAATTGTGACAAAATTGATAACCTATATTTTATCCCTAATTAGGGCACTCGTATCCATCAAATCAATTGAAGCTATTGTATTTCATAAGGGTTTACAATTTGGTCATGTAAAACTCAAGGTGAGAATGTCCAATATGGCATAAAAATCATGAAGGTAATTGAGAATATTCAAATTATGATACTTTCACTTTTGCCTAACTGGGATTGGGGTTTCTATTGGTTATTTTAGATGTGAAATTGGTAGGTAATCAGAGTACATTTATGTATCACAATGAGACGAAACTACCTGTTTTAAAGTTTAAATTAAAACAAGTTTTCCACAAAGTAAAAAAAAATTGCACAACTTCCCCCCCCCTCCTCCCACGTAAGCAGAAAGAGGTGGCCCATGACAGCTAAGGTCTTGTGTCGAATTAAACAACCTAAATAATTCACAATATCAAGAGCTCAGTGGTACAATATATTACAATGAAAATATTGGAAGGAACCCCAATACCACAAAAAATAAATAAAACAAGTTACTTCTAGATTAAACCCTTACGTACATTTCGATGACCATGTCATCATGAGAGGGTCTAATTACAATCTAGCAAACGAGAAGTTACAAACTAGAATGATGATTCTAGTTTGTAACTTCTTGTTTGCTAGATTGTAATTTTGTAATAAGACCCTCTGATGATGTTATGGTCATCGAAATGTACGTAAGGGTTTAATCTTAAGTAACTTGTTTTATTTATTTTTTGTGGTATTGGGGTTCTTTCCATATTTTCATTGTAACCTAAATAATGGAGCTGTAATTGGAGATAATATTTTTGACAAATGTGCTAAACGTTATTTTGACATTTAATAACATTATCCTATAGTATTCTCGAGAGTGTCGAGAGGCATTAATTTACCTATTATTACAAATAAACCTATTGTATTAGCCAAAGGCGAGTATGTAAATACATTGCTTCAAGTTGATAGCCTAGTTATCTATAATATTTTTGCTGTGGTTATAATTAGGATTTTTCCAGGTAATTGGCATAAAACATATAAACAAGGAAGTGATTACATTTTGTATGAGTTTACACCAGCCACAACGGTAGCAAAATTTGGTTTATCAAACCTAACCTGAACCAGCAAAGTATATTTACAAAACCTTTTGAAATCATTTGTAGACACGATTTGTATTGCTCATGTGCAATATGTAAGTTGTAAGCGGGCAATGTTGAAAAAGAACAATGTCGGGCGTGTCGATTTGTAGTATGATTATATTCATATCGACACAATGATGACTTGGTTGTGTAAAAACCACCCCACTCTTACCCAGTATATATAAATATATATATATTTTTTATGCTTCCTTCTGATCTGGCAGGTATAATTTGACCAGTATCGCTACGTCTGGAATGTAGACAATAGCCTATATTAGATCTATGTTTTCTGAGCGGGTAATACTGCAATCTTGTTTGTGTGACACTAAATTTAGTCTTTTTTTCGGAGTTGTGAATACAGTAAGCAATAAAGAAACCCAGTTTATAATTTAAACACAGTAAAGCTGTTCTCATTATTTTCATAAAGAATTGCACAAGTTACTGTCAAGAAATAGACTATTCATTTAGAAAATGTGAACTTTAACAAAAATAAATTTGGGCAATTCTGAAAATGACACATTTGTAAGTCTACAAATTCGTGTTATTTGCCTAGTCGAGTTGATTGCTAATAAATAAAAATATGTGAATATTGCTGTGCTTCAATTTATTATTGTTTAGGTAACCAAATTCGTAAACGAACTGGCGATAAAATTTGTACTTTCAAATATTTGAAAAATAAATTTGCAGACGCTATATTATTATACGGTATTTTATTCATTTGCTCTTTCCTATTAGCAATTTCCATCCATGCCCTCCCTTTTATCTATGTAGATATATACATAGCTTTTATTTCGGAATTTCTTTAGTATAAATATGTAAATACTGGCTTTACACTGCGCACGTTGCTGCGCCTGAGATCATTTTCTAATAAGAAAAGCAAACATATTTCTTTTACTGCAACACTAGAAGATAGACAATGTTTTTCTTCAATACATTATGCTTATAAACATACAAATTTTAGGTGTCGCAACATGTAATAGTAGGAAATTGAAGTTCGAATGTTCAAAATTTAATCCAGCAATGGTCGACGATTGGGCTTGTGTCTTGTTTATGGTTATTGCGAATGCAAGACGCAAAGGATATTATAGTCGTTTGAAATCAATGGGTAGATCTGATGAAATTATCGGTATTCATACAATTAAAACCATCTCTCCTTTGAACTTGTCCCCTATGATTTCTGCCCGGTTCAAGTTGGTTTCAGTTTTTTTGTGGATAGTCTGGCACAACTTTGGTGGATTCAAATTTCGCAAGAGTATTATCGTCGACCTTGCTTTTAATATTAATATGAGTGATAGCAATAGGCCTAATTTTACATAGAATCTACCTATTTTAAATAATATAAAATATTTATATTGTATTTTTATTTTTGCATTATGTTTATAATTATTTTAATTAATTAAGTAACCCTAATGTAGATATACATTTTAACATTAGACTTATGGAAGGCTGTACACTGAACCATCCTAAGCCTCTGGGGCGAAGCCATGTGGATGGATATACACCAAATTTCACAGATGGAGGGAAAATGTTAAACAAACCATCCAAATTTACAGTTCAGTGGTTTAGGCGTCTATTACATACAGACACACACACAAACATTCATTTTTATATATACATATTAAAAAATAATTAAGTACGGTATTGGTATAGATAAATGTTTTAGTTGTTCCAATTGCTTTATGATTTTATTAAATCAAAGTTGACAAGTATTCTTCTTTATAACAATGTATTGTAAATTGTAGTTCCTTGATGAAATACTAGTTTACTTTAATATTAAGGTCTCAGTATGCTGTTTACATCTAGAAACATTTTTAAAAATATTCAATTTCATAATATTACTTATCGTTTTGTAATTACGCTTTTATTCAAAACGATATTTAAAAACATAATAAGATGCAATATGTGCCATGCTATAACCAAGTCGAAATATATTGTTATTTTAGACAAGAAGTTACGAGGTTTTGATTACGTTTATTATTTATGTTTCAATATGTTGTTAAATCTGTAATTGCTTACAAAAATAATCCCTTTCATTTCCCATTATTTTGTAACTATACTCAATGTTCAAAAAAATGTTCAAGTAGATTATTTACAATTATAAGAAGATGCTTTACGATCTATGGTCTAATCAAACCAAATAATATTCCAGCATTACATTTATTTTAATAACGATAAAGTTAAACCGTAGCATTTTGAGAAATAATTTAAAGGTAGTAAAATGATAACTACCAAGTTTAGATATTTATAGAAATATTACTTCCCATTTATTTATTAACTTCAAGTTGTGCGTTGAACGCCTACGGAGCGGCATAGCGATAACCCGCAACATTACTTTTAGTTGAAGTCGGTGTATTTGGTTATTTGAAATCCGCGTATTTGGTTATTTAAAGTACGTGTATTACGATTATTTGAATGTCGCGTATTTGGTTAATTAACGGCCGCATAAATTGTGTGTGTACATTTTGGTTAATGCATTTTTTAGGTTTGATAGGTAATTATATTGGGCGATTTGTTAATTACGTCAATATTTTATTTAGGTCTCAGTATTTTATTAATTCTATATTTGTTTTAAATATAAACACTACATCATATTCCTGTCGTTTTGTAAATTACACTTAATGTTTAAAACGGTGTTTAAGTAGACTATTACAATTATAATAAGATACATACATACATACAAATACTCATTTATATATACACATATTAGAAGAAAAAATATGTACGGTATTGGTATAGATAATATTTTTAGTTGTTTCCAATTACTTTATGGTTTTATGAAAAGAAACGTGACAAGTTTTCTTCTTTATAAGAATGTATTGTAAGTTGTAGTTCCTTGATGAAACACTAGTTTACCTTTTACTTTGACTAGTTTACTTTAATATTAAGGTATCAGTATGCTGTTTACATCTAGAAACATTTTAAAAAACTTTTGAAAAATAATTAATTTATTACAATAATTATCGTTTCGTAACTACACTTATTCAACACGATGTTTAAATATTTATTACGTTAGTTATTTAAGTTTCAATATGTCGTTAAATCTGCATTTGTTTACAAAAATAATTACTGTATCATATGTCCCATAGTTTTGTAATTACACTTATTATTCAAAAAGATTTTCAAGTATACTATTTACAATTATAAGAAGATACTTTACGATCTATGGTCTAATCAAACCTATTAATATTCCTGCATTACATTTACTTTAATAACGACAAAGTTAAGCCGTAGAATTTTGAGAAATAATTTAAAGGTAGTAATAATAACTACTAAGTTTAGATATTTTTAGAAATATGAATTCCCATTTATTTATTAACTTCAAGTTGTACGTTGAACGCCTGCTGAGCGGCATAGCGATAGCCCGCAACATTACTTTTAGTTGAAGTCCGTGTATTTGGTTATTTGAAATGGGCGTATTTGGTCATTTAAAGTCCGTGTATTACGATTATTTGAAAGTCGCGTATTTGGTTAATTAACGGCAGCGTATTTTGGTTAGATGATCTTTGGTCATTTGAAGTAGCCCCGTACAAAACGACCCATCTGCGGACGCCAATGCCACGACGTAGGAAGTTGAGTGGAGGGGAGAGACGAACGAGATTTTTCTCGAGTCGACCAGTTCGAGCGTCAAAATGTAAAAGGAAATAAACGATAATTAATCAAAAGAGTGTAGCTTTGGAGCACCTAGTTGTTCGACTCATATCTCCCTTGCCAAAGAACACATTTGCAGCCATACAGTTGGGATTTCTACTATACAGTTAATGAGACCTCTACCCCCAAACCTCAAACTCATGACTTCAGGTCCTGGTGACTAGCGTCAAGTGTAAGTCTTGTGAAACATCTATGCCAAATTAACGGACTGATTATACTAACACCGCTTTATAGTGGCGGTTCCATGTCGAAATAAGATCAAACGCCACTGAGGTGGAACGGAGATTTTTAAAACTAGTCAAGCATGGATGGCACTAACTTTGAATTGATGAAATAATGATAATAAAACATCTGTAGTTATTATAATTAAAATGAATAGAATTAAAAAGAATAGAATTGTGTAGACGAAATATAACGGAAAGATGTTTTATTGCTAGGGCAAACAGAATGTTTTCATACTTTTATCCTCTTTGAATATTCCTAGTAAAATCGCAAGGAAATATTCTTACAATCAGAAAACAATGTTAGTTCTTGGAACAATTTTATTAGCCTAATATTTAAAGTAATAAAAACACGTCTTAGAAATAACGACAGATTGAGGTTGAAAGCATTTATTTCTAGAAGGAAACATTATTATATTTCAATGTTATATAACATTTTTTAAATTATATTTTTTTTTGTTTCAAGGTAAAACTCAAAACAATTAAGAACCGTTGAATTATTTTTTATAATGCGACTCCAAAGCAAAAAGAAGAAACAAAATATTTTAGGAATTTATAAAATTGTAACTTATAATTGTTTAAAAGATTTATTCATAATTATTTGAGTTTCTATGCCTCCCCGTTTTCCTGCACAGCATATGTTTGCCTTTTTACCACATCCTTATCTCCATTTACATTTTTCTCTCTAAGATTTCTATTTGTTTGTTCCATTACAATCTAGGACACTTCCTTTTTGTTCTTCCATTTGGTTTCAGTTTTCATGCTCTCATTCTCATTCGTGTCTCACCAGCATTACAATATGCATATATGGAGTTAGGCATATATGCATATGCAGTTTTCATCTTCTATTTTAATATATAGTGTCTCTTTCACATTCAGGTTTTTATCTGTTAATTTCCAGTGTATGTTTGTATACTTAAACCTACTAGATAATATTATTTCCCCTATACTGATCAGGGTCTCTTGTCCCTAGAAAATTTTATTTTTTTATGGTGATAGATCAAGCAGTCTTACAGCTTTGGCTTCGCCAGTAGCTAATAATCAGTAATTGCCGACGTGTTTGAAGACTATGTTGACCAGAAACGTGTTTAGTACTGTCAGTTATTAAAAGAAAATTTTGGGGTTTCCCTGATCCGACCTCACTGGTAGTGTTACGCAATGTTACTGGCCCAAATTTGTCTGATAATGTTAGAGTTTGGTGAAATTGAAAGTGAGTTGGAGATTAATATACCGATGCACATGAGGACTACAACCAACTGTTCATGATTCTGAAACTCTGAGGAGAATTTGGATGGGAATGAAGAAACTGCAGAAGCTATCCAGGAAGATGTTTTGTCACATGAAGATCAAGAAGTGAACGAAGTAAGTGAATCCAGGACCAGCAGTCATCAATTCAATTACTATAGAAGCAGAGGAAGAGAAAACTTTAAATGTTTAAGTAGAACCTCAGAGAAGAGTTTAAACTGCGACAAAGAACATCATTGAAAGATTGCTTTTGGAGGAACACAAAGATCCTGCAAAAGGTTACCCAAATATTTGTTTTGAGTCTGGTAATTGGAATTATGTTTGGAAAAGCGTTTTGTTTGAACATCCTTGGGGAAAAGCGTTCCACAACGGAAGGTTCAAAGAGGGTGTGGTTTATGGAAGAGCGAAATGCGGTACATTTAATAATGAGAGTAAAACAAGTGGAGCTTCTGGGCGTAATGATATCATTGAAAAATACAAACGTAACAGACGATTTCTACAATGGCCTATGTTG
>JBAIZL010000005.1:157499385-157529385 GCA_036971475.1 Prosapia bicincta | reverse complement strand
AAGGTTTTTATTTTAGAGATATTACGTCAATATTACTCATTCTCAGTGATATGTAGGCTGCTGTACATAGAAATCAAAAATGTTCTTACATTAGAATCGTAAAAACAATGCAGCCTTATGAAATATTGCTTGTAATCAATTTATATTAAGGAAGTACACGGACAGTTGTAATTGTTCTAGGAGGGAAACTCTAAATCTTTCATATTTTGTTCTTATTGAGTTCAACATGGCATTCTTGAGAAGATATCTGAATCTCTATAACAGTTTATAGCAAACAATTTAAATTTGGGGGGCTACTGAAGCTTTTTACTTACTAAACTTTATAATGATTCCTTAGCTCCTTTATAAAGGTTTTAGGTAGAGCTGTTTACAACAATAGATAAGTATAAAAATGTAGCTTATACAAATAAAAACTATTAGTTCTTTTTTTTAGAGCCTAGTTATCTGAGTTAACTTTATGTAGATTTTGAGGTTAGCTGAAAGTTGTCATTTAAAAAAGTGTAATGTAATTTACAAATCTTTATATTATAGAAATTTGAAAAAAATATGTCAAGAAGAGAATTTGAAAATATGAAATTTTGACTGTCTCAAATTTTTAATTGTAAAATCTGAGAATCTACATCGTTTGATCAGAAAAACTTTTGTAAAGAGTAGACAACAATTTTTTTATAGCTTGAGTTTAGTGTAAAATACAATATAAATAATTAAAATTTACTGATAACGTTTTAGAAAAATATCCTGTTTTATTATTTCATGTATTAAATAGAACACAAAATATGGTGTAGTATTTCACGTCAATATATCTCATGGTATAAAGGAACAGGCCTCATTGTGGAGCACCCCTACAGCGTCAATGCACTAAAAGAGATATTCAGTGATGACTTGCTAAACTACTGAAAAGGACCAACGATGGTCTCGGCGTTCTTTTCTGGAATGCTTGTGGTCTGAATATTTCAAAAGTGTGAATTTAAAAATATATCATCTAATGTTGACGCCGATGTTTATATCATAGTTGAAGCTGAAGCGTCTTGTATGTTTTAAAATGTGACTCATTACACAAATTTAATGTTACCAAGATTGAGACAAGTGGCAGCCGGTATCATGGTCGGAGTAAAAAATTAATTAGCTGCCATCTATACTAAATTACATGATATGATTGACAATGACAAGCACGAGGCAATGCTCTTGGTCATTTGGAAAAGTGTCCAACATTTCAAAATTATAGAGGTGTACAATCCTCCTAATAGTAGGATTACTACATTTCAATTAACTAACTAGTCAAGATATCAAAATTCAGTGATTGGTGATTCCAACGCTCACTCCCTTCGCTGGGGCTGTAGTACCGCAAATGCTCCTGGTCAAGCAATTAAAGATCTGTCGGATACGACAAGCGTAATTCGGTTCCTGTCTGACCAAACTTTTCTATTCGTTGGCGGTCGTAGATCTGGCTTTGGTTCAGGCTGGTCCTTCCTACACAGGTCCTCCCTACACTTTAAGGATGCTATGGAGGGATCTGGACATCGATCTTTCTTCCTCAGAGTAAATTCAAAACACCTAACTTTTCCTAAAGCCCAACTAACAAAATGGAATTTCAAAAAAAACTGACTGGGAGACGTTCAAAGCGGTTACTATCGAAATGGTCCCACTTTACCTAATAACAGATAAATCAGATCTCTCCACACCAGTCTTTGTTAAAGACGTTTATTTAATATTGTTGAATATGTTAAAAGAAATTTAAATGCATCCATTTACTTTCCACTCTTACCAATGCTTCTAATCTTAAACAAAGACATTTTGAAATACATGTTATAATATTACCTTAATTATTTAGATTTATAGAGATATACGCTCCGCATAGGGAAGCTCGTTAACAGAGTAAGATTATGCACTTTTCTATACTTCTCCGACTATTACCTCTATACTTTAAACAAAATATAATTCTTGGCTTAATTTTATTGATGGGATAAATAATGACGTGAGCAAATATTCAAACTCATCGATTATTTATGGCTGAGTCTTTTATCAAACGCTCACTGATAAAAGCTCTCAGAAATTTACATCTGAAACTAAGGAAAATGTATATAAATATAAGTGTCCGAAGTACTGAATCTCAATATATAACTCATATGTATAAGGTATTGATATTTATTATATGGAATGAGAATGCTTTGTTATTTGCTTTTGTTGATTATAACTACTCGTTTAGGGTTTGCTATTTTGTGCAAAGAGGCTCTGTCGTTTATTTACGTTAGCGTAAATGTTTTCAGCCCAACTGATTATGGTGATATCGTCGCCGAAACTAGACTTTAAATAGGGAATCAATGGTAATTCAGAGATATATTGTTAGTGTATAGTATCGACTTTTATATTACAAATGAATATATACTTATTTTTAGGCCTTGGAAACAAATAAGATACAGTTAGTTTTAGTAGAGTACTTAAAGGTTACTTATATGTCTAGGTTTATGACTATCTGCCTTCAACGGAGGGATGGTTCCAAGTAATAATGTCGGAAACCACTAAAAACCCAAACATTTTTCACGACATATATTTTAATATTACTCAATGGTCAAGAAAAAAACCTGATACTTGACTTCAAATTTGAGTTAAGTACCCACCTTTTCTAAAGCAATTTTTCACAGTTTTTTCAGAAACTTCATTTCAAGATTTGGCTATCAGATGAATAGCATCGAGTAAATAAGTTTTTTTAGCCAATTCATTTGAGGTAAGCGTTTGAAATTCATCCATATTTTCTATAATTCTAGCACGCATCTCTCGTCGATAAAACCTTTTGAGATTTTTAACTATGCCTTAGTCACATGGCTGAATAATTGATTTAGTATTGGCCGGTAGGTAAATCACTTTGATGTGTTTTAGCGTAGTGCTTATGCCATTATGTGCAGTGCAGTTGTCTAATAGAAGTACAACGTTGCGTTTGAGGCTGGTATCCCATTTAGTCAGCCATTCATTAAAAATTTTTGATGTTATCCAAGCATTGGAGTTTGAATGACATTCAACCGGTAGCTTTCTGATACCTTGAAAACAGATTTACCGATAATTAAGAGTTTTTCTTTATGACCAACCATGTTAACACAACACAAAACAGTTATTCTTTGTTTACATATTTTACAGCCGTTAGCACTTTCATTTTTAAATAAGTAAGTATGTTCGGGTAAAGCACGATAATAAAGTCCTGTTTCATCTGCATTGTATATGCAGCTAGGAGAATACTCGGCCAAAATCTTTGGCCATTAGTATTGTAACCAGTCCTCAGCTCCAACAAAATCAGCATTTTTTTTCACCACACGTTTTCTTGTAAAGAATGTTTTCCCTTTTCTTCCATCGATTGAACCATCCATCTGTGGCTTTAAAATCCTGTTTTCCTATTTTTTTGGCAAGATCCTCAGCTTTTAGACGCATTAGTGGGCCGTCGACTCGAGCATCTTTACTCGAACATTTTTAAACCACAATTTCAAAGCTGATTCCACTTGCGGATCCTTCCCAGAACGATGTCTTTTGTGGTCAACATTTGCATTACACTTTGATCATGACAAGATTTTTTCTTTGTTGTTCAATACTTTACATAAGAGAGGTTGAGAAACGCTAAGTTGAGAAGCAGCGTTTCTTTGACTCATTTTTGGTAATTTACTGTACCTATCTAGAATATCAAGTTTTTGTTTAAGACTTAAATCGCGTCGTTTCTTTTGAAGTTCGGATATCTTGCAATACTGTCCTTTGAAACTTCAAGTGACACTAAACTCTACAAAACAAACGAAAAAGATCTATAAAAATTAAATTATGTAAAATCACACTGAAATACTGTAATAAACGTTCATAAAAATTCACTGTTAAAAATACAATAGGACTGTACTGTAAATGGTTCTGTAGTAACTTCAACTAATGTTAACAAAAAACTAAGGTCGACTCAGCGAGACTAGGGTGTTTGCGTAAACAAAGAGTAAGGGAGACATTCTGAGAACTGTGCTAAGGTCTGAAACCGTTATAAAGTATTTCTGTCATTCTAAAAATAAACATTCTGTGAATTGGGCGTCATTGTGTGTTGCACGTGCTGTTTACACTACTTTGTAGACATTTTTACTTGGTCTATGCTAGTATACGTTGACGCATATGATTTTGCATGGCAAATTAAATGATAATAATAAGCGAACAGATAAATACAATAAACGACCTAATTACAATGTATTAATATACGTCCGTGTTTGTTTTTCAATGAAACGATGGCAATAACCGAATGATAACATTAACCGTGATCACAATAAGCGGCGCCGACTTGTATTTGAATAGTACGTAATTGATATTCTTACTCCCGTTTCATTTCTTGTAATACTCCCCCCATATTTAATTTTAACAGTGGGATTGACATGAATCTGTTTAAATTGGATTTATGATCAAAAAAGTAATTTTAAATGGATCCTAAAGGGTGGATTAATTATTTTATTAAAAACTATATAATTATAATAAATCAAAGTTTTCTTCTACATTTTCAGTTTAGACGTTTTTTGCAAACAATTCAAATTCGCTTGATTCTGTAATAGCGCAACATATTACAAAACATCACCCAATGTATATTTAAAAAATTATTAAGATAAATATAAAGATAAAAAATTTTATGTTTGAGACACGAATGGAAAAAACTAACGGATATCAGGAATATCATAATTGATTTATTAGGATATTTCATAACATCATAACTGTATTAGGAAAAATGTAGAAGTCCTTATTGTCCCATAAATAACTACTTATAAGTATTCTGTCATAGTTTGTATAGTCTATCCATTTTGGGAAGGCGGGTAAAAGATTAAGTCACCGCCCGAGCTCCCAACAATAGCTTGGGTCAGGCGCTCGGCGGCCGGCCGCCCGCGCTAATGAGGCGTAAAAAGCACTCCACTCCAAAATATTATCACATAAAAGTATGCGTATTTTTTAATTTTTTATTACAGTTTTGATGTCTACGTGTGATTTCATGAAAAACTAGTCCAAACACGACGGAGTTATGTCAATTAGTAAAATTGTACTCACTACAATTTTTTGTAACCACTAATTTTACTAATTGACATAACTCCGTCGTGTTTGGACTAGTTTTTCATGAAATCACACGTAGACATCAAAACTGTAATAAAAAATTAAAAAATACGCTTACTTTTATGTGATAATATTTTGGAATGGAGTGCTTTTTACGCCTCATTAGCGCGGGCGGCCGGCCGCCGAGCGCCTGACCCGAGCTATTGTTGGGAGCTCGGGTGGTGACTTAATCTTTTACCCGCCTTCCCAAAATGGATAGACTATAATTGAAAAGATGTATTCCGAAAAAACTAAGTAATATTCTGGTATATTTAGTTTTTATTGCATTACATTATTTTGGATAGTCTCCATCTTGTCGCCAATCATTTATTCCAAAAAGCACTAGCTTACATACAATATTCAATGAGAAATTCGATGCCGACTTCTAAGTCTGTCTATTATTGTTCTATGCGCCTGCCCTACAGCCAGACACGGGCGCCGACTTTGCACGTTTTATGCCCCATTTCATTTAGCTAGGTTAAAGCTCTGGTAAATGTTACAATTCTTGATTAGTTTTGTAGTTTACAGTGTTATAATGAACGTTCAGTGGCAAAATGAATAATTTAGAAGAATTCAAATGTTTTCTGGGTAATGTAAATGTAGGACGACGAAAACGAATCAGGTATGAAGACAAATGGGTCAAGAACCAAAAACTATTTTCTACAAACAGTGAAAGTCCTTATCTCCCCTATTCAATGGAATGCAAGCACGCTGTGACAGATCTTTGTAAAGCTTCTCAGCTCACACCAGACTACATAAGGGGTTTTCATGGTAAAATCCCTAGTCACGAATGTGCTGTTGATCAAAAAACATATTTGTTTGTAAATATGTTGTTGAAATCCAGGTATCGAAACAAAGAGATTCTAATACGGTGAACTGAAACCAAATATTTCATACGGCAAAACGGCAAACGGCGTTATCTATTTATTGTGTTTAAATAAACGTTCTAATGCGTGTAAATACCTAAACAATTTATATAAAGTCTGGGGTAAACGCAACAGAAAAACAGGGCGGATTAAGATAAAAATCAAAACACCATTGCATGACTGGCTTAATGGTAGAGTTAATGGGCTCTGAAATGCGTTGAAAGTCACTACCTTCGTAATAAAAATGGTTACTTTCATCCTGATTATTCCGTTAAGAAGTTATGGGGTGAGTGTATTAGCTAAGTAGAGACTTCATAAACTACGATCTAAAAGGCTTTACTAACCATCAAGGAATGAAGAGCAGAACGTTATAAAATATCCATTCAATATAAAATAAAACCAGTCTCATCCTAAAATAGTTTAGATACGTCGGCGTATATGCAAGGGATATGTTAGTATTCAAACTAAACTTTGTTTTCATGGTAAATGTCCAAAACATATCCAAGGCCTTTGTTTATACTCAGACTAAAAACCCAAGTGTCTGAGGATCAAATGAAATAACGTTTCCACTGACACACCTAACTAAATTAGTAAAAGTTTCAAGAGTTATTCTGTCATATCTCTGTAACATTATTTTCTGACGCATATAGTTGTCTAAAATAAGTAATTAAACGTCATGATCTTTTTTATATACATTTTGATAAAAACCAGTATTTTTTAAGACGTTTAAAATGTGTTTCTTATTAAAAAAAACATCCTTTTATGATTCCCAACTATGTTTTTGTTCACTATGAAATAATTCTAAGAAATATTAGCACTATATTGTCGAGGTAAAATATTTGTTTGTTTAATAATTATTACAATGTTTACCATAAATCTGCCACAATCAATGTGTTGGGAATTCACTAGCTGATTTCGGACTACACTATCAAAACGACTACATTTCTGAGAACTTAAAAAAAACTACTTTAAAAAAGTCTCATTCAGAATACGTAACCAACGTATATTCATCTACGCTATCGAAAATTGTTCGCGAGAATAATGTAAAAATACCTACAATAGTGTTGCACACACCTTCAACATATTATTTTTGTAGAAAGTGTTACAAAAATATATATTATTTTTCACCTATTTAAAGTAAACTTTTTTATTTCCATACGACGAACTAATTATATTACTGTTCATAACAAACAATAATACAAAACACAACCCAATTACACATTGACATTATTTTTGTATCTTAGCATTAAATTTAATTCTGTGAAATGAGGTTGATTATTTAAAAATACCAATCAAACAAATTATGGTTATTGTAGGTAACCAAATCATCTTCTGTGACGAATAAGGGTTGTGGTACAACAACTACCAGAGAAAGACCGCCTAATCGTTAAGATGAATAAAGATGTTGACAAAACCTTTAAGGTGGTAACTAGGTCACACCAAGATATCTAAAATATTATTAGCGTCTACGACGAAGAATGCCTTTTATATAGATATATTTTATTGTGATGAATGCAGTATTTCTTTTACTTAGTTTTATTTTATTCTGCTATGTTTAATCTTCATTAAACATTACAATGGATTTAATAATGTTTGTACTTTATCGAATCTACACCTCAGTCTGTAGATATCAGTTGGATTTAAACAAATATCTACCAAGATGTTTTTAAACTACGCATGACAAGAGCCACAGTTTTTATTTTCAATTTTTAAATAGTTAAAGCAAAATATTTTATTGATACATGAAACAAAGTGTCTCAAAGTTAAAGATTTTTAAATTTTAGTGCTATGTAACTACTTGGTTTTTTGAGGAGTTATTTAATTAATTATATAACGGTATCGACTTATTTACCATTTAAAAAGACTTACCTGGTCAATTGCTTACATAAACAATTTTATCTTTAAAATTATTCTGGAAATAAAAGCCGGTTGCATTTCTTATCTCATTTTCAATTTTCTTAAAATATATTTGATTTGAAAATTTTCGTTAAATTACACTTTAAAACTTCCTTATAATATTTAACAATATGGATTACAAAGAGGAAGCTATTTACAAGATCTTAAAAAAGTAGGTTGCGACCAAAAACTAAAAAAATTGTTTCCTGAAGGGCTTTTCTACTTATGCGCTTTCGAACTAATGTTTCAATTACTTGGCCTAATTTTATAATTTAAAGCAAATTCATTTTTCGATTTCCTTAGACTTACTATTTAAAGCCCTTATTAAAAAAAAAAAATCATGCTCTAATATTTATCTATGGCAACTTATTAACAAACTAAGTATTTGTAAAAATAAAATCACAAAATATTCCCTTTGAAACTTTTCTTATTTTGAAATATTTCCTTTGAATTCTTTAGATAGATTAAAAATATTAAAGGTCTATAATGACTAATAGCTACATTTTTTCAACCTCACAATTTCGTTTAATTTCTACAAAACAATTTTACATGGTTAATGTTAGATACCTCTTTCTAGAACAGGGTCGTTAACCGGAAAAAATGCAAAATAGCTATCAAAATCCTACTCCTTCGGCAATGACGGTTCGTTCCATTTGTTATTTAGTTTTGTTTAAACACGTCGCCTTTGGAAACAGGAACCTTGAAGATAATTAACTGTTTCCGCAACAACAATTCTGATAATTGCCTTTAGATGTCGTTCCGCAACGTTAGCACTTCCCGAATTATAGATCAAACATTTTAATTTTCAATTTAAATTGTATCTTGAATAATATAAAACTGTTATATTCTGTTTTTACAGTAATAATTGTTTGTAGCATACAAAAAAAATCTATAGCTACGAATTCTACCTTATAGTTAACAATAAATTAATTTGTGAGGGGGTGTATATTTTGTGTAATAATGTTTGCAAGTGTGGGGTTGGTCCCCAACAACTATTTTACATAGAACCAAAATAAAGATTGGCTTGGTAATCCCACATTGTTACACTCCTCTCATCAATTAACTGTACATTTACTATCTCTATTTCCTTCAAATATTCTAACTGAATCTTCCTATTAATTGCTATTAACTACTTATGCTACATTTCCTCACCCTTCTGCCTATGTTTCATTACTTCGGTCATACTTGTCTCATTTAGTATTCAAGAAGTGAATGTGACACCCACTAGGTGGCACTACCCTCAAAAACCAATCACTACCCTATGATGGACCGTAGTCCAGACTAATAATTATCATAACAGATTATTCAATCAACTGAAAAAAACACAGAAATTCGATAGCAAAGTTCTTCATAACATGTTTATATTTGTCTGTTTACGAGTTATTCTTATTCGAATGAATCAGTAACATAGAATTAATCAGCTATAATTTATTACTATATGTACAAAACTGTCTTTTAGTTACTACTACTTACTTACCTAAAACCAGAAATACAATAAATAACATTGAATTAATTTCATGATCATTAATTGAACAATAATTTCAATTATACTGAACATTATGAGTTACTACACAGTGTCATTTAATTGAACCCATTGTTAGCTTTCCTTGGCAGTCATTGTGTTCATTAGTATTTTGTAACATAAAATAGTATATTTAATTTCAATTGTATATATATATATATATATATATATATATATATATATATATATATATATATATATATATATATATATATATATCGTTATGAAGATTACAAACTGTAATAAATACTCCATAATTTATAGGCTCCCATATGTTGTATGTTTTTAAAAAACTGTTTAATATATACTCCTTTTTCGAACAAGGAATGTAAACTAATTAGTTTTGTTCTCAGAAACCCAGTAAACTCCTTAGGGCGTACAGGTTTTGGCATTTCTAGGCTATGAAACTCTTTCAACCTTTTCATTATTCATAGTTGTCGCAGCAGAGGTAAACTAGGTCAAAACGAAGTTCCAACTTTATTTTGTTTGTATTCAAGCTCAGTAATAACTGAATTGTTGCACACAGTCACATTAAAAGTAATATATCTTATAAAAATCTTTTTAACAAAAGGAAGGAAAATAACACGTTGTGAGTATGTTTGAACATTACAGTGTGAGTGTGTGAGTGTGGTGGGGGGGGGGGGGTTTGCGTGCTCATATACGTATTTTGAGTGTAAGTATAAGTACATATATATTACTTCGTGTAGTCTACTTACAAGTATAAATCTGTGTATTATGAGTGGTATCTGTATTTATGAGCATATTTTATATTTAAATGTATATAATTTGGTCTTACTTAATTACACTCGTTTCTCTTGAATATAGATAAACCTATTATTTTAGTGTTATTTATTTTATAAATCTGTATGTATAATATTTGGGTTTAATATATCACTATATACCATACAAATATTAGGTAATATAAATAATTACGTATAATTATGAATAGTACTTTTAGTATTATATCACTTGCGTACAATTTGTTGTTTTATGTCTAAATGATATATTTAGTTTTAAATGAAATTAATGTTTTGTAAAATTTATCAAAAGGTGCTCTTACTAGTCACCTTATTCAATATATAATCTTGTCCTCCAGAAATATAATTTAAAATACGTTTGTTACAGTAGAAACCTTTGAGTTAAGTTAGCCAAGCAGATGATTTTGTCTGACAAAGTCTTAAACGAGTTTTTCATTTACCTTTGATCTGCTTTATATTACGTTGTTATCCTTTTTTCGTTTTGAAACACTACAGACAATATTATGCACTACATTTAAAGACTAAAGCAGTATCAATTTATTAAAAAAATTAAATGACTAAAGGGATATTTAGGTAATTAATTATTTACTAATCTTAACATTTAAATAAAAAACCTAAGCAGTTCTAAGTCGGCTCATCATTCGGGATATTAATGAATGACGTCACTAAAAACCTATCACCAATGCTAGAATAAAATAAGTTGATCTACTTCTTTTTCAATAACATACTGTCTTAGCTAGAATTGTTTTAGTAACATAGTAACGTCTCCTATGATTAACTAACTTCACGTGCAGAATAAGGGTGTTATGTATCGCATATATGCATTTTAAAAAACTTTAGATTCTGCCAAGAAACCGTATCACTAAAGCGGAAATACATTTACATATGTATAGGTGCATTGGTTCGAACAGCTGTAAATCTCACCTAAAGCTCTTGTCCTTGTTCAATCACAAAGAGTGAGTTCTATAGAATCAAATAAATAATCTTTTTCGTACACAATGACATTGTTTACAATGATTAAGTAAACATATATTTGGGAAAAAAATTTAAATAAAAGATTGAACATTTAAATAAAATAAGAACCGTTTACTCAGAATAAACAATTAAACACATTCCGTTTTAGTAAATAAGACGGCCACGAATTAATCTGAATAACAAGTATTTTAATACTTATACTCGATACAAAAAGTATTTTTAAATACTTTCCCTTGGCCTTTCCCTCTTTCTCTATTTATTCTCTAGTGAAATATTTTCTTCTATACAATAATTATAGTCATTGAAACTATATATATATATATATCATTTTTAGAAATGAAATTCAATAAATTATTTTATTTCACCAACGAGCTGCTTTCCAGGTTATTACCTTGTTTACTATTTTAATCATTCAAGCCTTTGTGATTATATTAATGAGTTTTCAAAGAATAATTTTAATTAAGGGAGAACCTTTCACAAGGTTATTTCAGGATCGATAAAGGGATTCTAATTATTTGTGAATAATCAAGTAGAACAGTGTATATAGGAGTAATTCTAAGAAAACGCGTTCCATTACGAATTAGATTTTAGAACTAATTTTCGTTGGAACCGGTCTACGCGGTTGAATGGATTAGATGGTACGCCACTTCACGATTAACATACGGCTAAGATTCACTGTAACGCTATAGAATGTTATTATCACGTTTCAGACTCCAAGTTGTTAAAGACGTAAAACGAGTATAATTTGGGAGGTATAGCAAAAGACTTAAACCAGAATGCGTAATTACCTACTTGTCATTTAGAAAGGGGGGCTCAGTGTTCTCCGAAACAAGTGTGTCATTTTCATCACCAGATGAAAAAGAAGGTTGTCTGGGTCTTCCACCTACCTCCATTAATTATCGAGCTGGCCTCCTATCTTAAGTCTCTTGCTATGACTCGGGAGTTATACCAAGGGTCAAGTCATAGGTACTACTGGTTGAAAAGTTGTGTTGGTCACATTTACAATCATTGAGTACAGTTCGACCAATTTTAGGCAATTCTACCCTTCATCTTCTAAGTAATAATAATACTATAAGAAAATTTAATAATATTAATTATATTATTACTCGTTAAAAAAAGGTAATCAATAGCAATTTTTTAACTCATGTTGATTAACGGCAGCCGTCATGAATTTAACCCATGCATAAAGGGGAACTAACTTCTATATAGTTAGGAGTAAAGTGTAACCACATTATACTAAAGAACCACACAAGTAAACAAGAAGGACATAATGAAGACTTAATGGCATAACGATATATATTTCATAGGCAATCAAGGAAAAACACTTTATTATGGTATGAGATAGTTTCTTTACAGATGTTTAATATCACTACTTAATAAATCCCAACTGAATTATAGTAAAATAGAAAAAAACTAATATTTCTTCCATTATGATTAAATTGTTTCTGAGAAGTCGTAAAATATACATTAATTGATGTTCTTTACTCTCCATAGGTTATTATGAAATTCCTATTGATATCAACTGATTTACGAGTAATTTTAATTATGTTTCTCATTTTTGTTTCTAGGATTAATTTTGTTAATAAGTAATTATACAAACTCACTTACTCCAAAACCACACATAATATTATAGGTTCCATAAAATTAAGTCCCTATAACGATCTAACAGCAAAGAATTATTTGTAATTATTTCTTTCCTCCATTAAATAAAAAATGCATCAAATATAATAGTTTAGTTTTAGACTAATTAATTACTTCGCTGCCAATCTATGTTAAGGTTCTTGTACTTAACAGTTATTACAAGAGTTGCAATATTCTTTAAAATATTTTAAAATTATTAAGTAGTTGAATTATTACTGAACTCTTTTGAGGTAAGCTATATTAATTATATAAATTTATCCTTTTTTCAAATTTATGATTATAGTGTGAATCAGGAAAAAATATTGAAGATTTTAAAACAGGTTATAAAGTCATACACTAAAGATTTCTCTCGTCCGGGTTTATCCTCACGCTTATACACTCACGACCAAAAGATATTTTAAATATTCGAGGTCAATAAAATGTTTGTTTATTTCACTATACCTATGGATGTGAATTCTCTTTGTATTTAAATATATTTTTTATTACAATAAGTTTGGGGATAAAGCTCTTACGACACTCAATGAATAATTTTGACTATAGATAAATGCCCCATTCGCTTTACTGAAAAAAAACATCAACAATAATATACTCACAACGTGTTATTTTCCTTCCTTTTGTTAAAAAGATTTTTATAAGATATATTACTTTTAATGTGACTGTGTGCAACAATTCAGTTATTACTGAGCTTGAATACAAACAAAATAAAGTTGGAACTTCGTTTTGACCTAGTTTACCTCTGCTGCGACAACTATGAATAATGAAAAGGTTGAAAGAGTTTCATAGCCTAGAAATGCCAAAACCTGTACGCCCTAAGGAGTTTACTGGGTTTCTGAGAACAAAACTAATTAGTTTACATTCCTTGTTCGAAAAAGGAGTATATATTAAACAGTTTTTTAAAAACATACAACATATGGGAGCCTATAAATTATGGAGTATTTATTACAGTTTGTAATCTTCATAACGATATATATATATATATATATATATATATATATATATATATATACAATTGAAATTAAATATACTATTTTATGTTACAAAATACTAATGAACACAATGACTGCCAAGGAAAGCTAATAGGGACACAAACAATATACAATATATTGTACTGTAATATACCTTTAGTTCGTCAAAAAGACATATTAGTCTATTAAATTAAATGTAATGTACTTTTATTGTTAACCCTTCGGCTGTTGTTGGGTTCACCTCGTCAATGCTAGATTAGATTCTAGGAAAACGTCGGCACTTCGATTCAATGCACTGCAGAGTAAACGGATGTACTCCAGATAATAACTATTCATCAAATTTTTCTATTCGTGAAAGAATATGTATCAGCATATATATATATATATATATATATATATATATATATATATATAATATATCAGCATTATTATAATATATATATATATATATATTTATACACACACACACACACAATTATATATATATATATATATATATATATATATAAGGTATGTTCTATTAGAGCGTAATGCTTATTTAGGAATTGTTCACTAGATAGAAGACTGACTGACTTACCTAGTGGCAAGAGGCCAGAACTGCAGTATCTTGGAAATAAATAAATAGTCGCACAGAAAAACCCATTGTACTAATAAATATTTCGATAATACAATGTCCTTTATCAATAAAAAAAGAGGAAGAAACTTCAGTAGTGCAATGTGTTTTCATGCGTGTCATTTATCATAGTCTTTCAAGAGATTGCAGTTTTGGACTATTGCCACTAGGTAAGTCTGTCAGTGTCCCATCTATTCATAGAATTCCTGTATGCATCTACTCACACAAAGGACTCTTAAATTTCAATATTAGATTTTCTTAAATATTATTATTTCTCATTTGTCTATAGCGTTTGATTTTATACAGTCTGTCTATATACATTTTATCAAAAAGTTATTAAATTTTCAAGAGTTTATGTGTAATTATATTTCTTTTAGAGCAGATATTTAGTTCGCTTACAGTTTCAATAAAATTCCTAGTGAATACTCTTCGCTCTATTCAATGACTATACAATAAAATTTTATGGCACGTGTGGCACGACGCCTCACGCACAATATACGGGAATCAAATTTCGCATAACAATTGTGGAGACAGACACTCAGGCAAAGCAGTTTCTAAAGCAATTTGATCTCATTTGCACAGCAGTTATAAATACGTCTTGTTTTACGAGTTGAACACTTTTAGAAGGTAAGGTAAGGTAAATTAATTTAACGTTTAATTACTGCATTCTACCCTTTTGAATTCGGAGACCCTATAGTGGTGGTTTAGAATACAAACAATAGATATTAGATAAATATAAAACAAGATCCTATGGTGCCAATTTCTAACGACTATGAAACCTTCTTTCAAAAACAACCCTCTTTCGAAAATCTTTGTTCTTTAAGACGTGACAGGAGGCCTTAAATGTTTATTATTTTGGGTTTAAATTTATTATTGGTTATTAGATTATAATATAAGATCCTGACAAATTTACTGATATACCCTTGCAATGGAGTTTATGGATATTCATTGAAGGAGAATACGAAATTTGAAATCATACAATAAATCATACTTAATAATAAGAGAAATAATCTTCTACTTCTATTATAAACTGATAACCTATTATATTGTATTATTAATATTATAAACTGATTACTATTGAAAATATATATTACTATTTCAAACCGATTACTATTGTAAAATGATTACTATTGTAAACAGATTACTATTGTAATTTGATTACTAATGTAGTACTATTATTTTAAACCGATTACTATTCTACTATTACTATCGTAACCTATTATTTTGTACTATTATTATTGTAAACCGATTACTATGCAAACAGATTACTATTGTACTAATATTATTATAAACAGATTGCTACTGTACTATTACTATTGTAAACCAATTAGGCTACTATTGTATTATTACTAATGTAAGCCAATTACTATTGTAAAAGATTAATATTGTACTACTAATTTTGTAAATTAATTACTAATGTACTATTACTATTGAATAGTAGTATTACTATTGAAGTAGTACTATTACTTCTACTTCTTTTGTAGAAGGATTATCAATTACTAGGTAACACAATCAGCCTACTATATATTAGACAAGTGGAGAAAACTTGTGAAAGAAACAGACATTAGCAGTTGTGTAAAACATTAACAGAAAAAAAAAACAATAAGACAAATACTATTCCGTTTAAAACTTCTCATTGTATTTGAAATAACAATGAAAATAAATTCTTACATTTGTATACTCTTTGTTATGTGTATGTACATATTTGCATTTGTTTATGTTTATCCTTACAAGCTAGAATTCTCATTTCAATTTTTAGAAATAATTCCATTCATTCAATACCTGAAACTACGTTAAAAATATTGAGTTTAATTGATTGAAAAACATTTAAATAATATCCTTCTAGTGGTATTTTATAAATAAAATTCTAGATTCTGTTTTACATAAATATAATTAGTTTTAAAATTTTTACACATAAATTAAATTATAGGTTATACATAAAAAATGATAAAAATTTACAATTGGAGGATAAAGCGACTGCAATGTCTATATTTGAAACTAAACAACACAAACGTTTTCATTTAGGCCAACTAATTAAATCGTTAACTTGCTTCAGGCCTCGCTCCAGCCTCGGTTGAGGTTTCAGGAAATTTGCTTTGGTCAAATCAAAGGAACAAATTAAGCTGCGATCACTAAACAGACAAATTTCCTCCTTGGGTAAACGTATTGCCCCTACATAGTGTTAAAAATAATTGTCTTATATAAAGCTATTATTCTTCGAGTAAAAGTCTAATATTTACTTTTCAAAATTCTGTACGTTATTACGGTATTTTATACGGTAAGTGGTCGTAAATATAGCATGTATAAACAAGTATTATATTTTTAGAAAATATAAATCTGCGGGTTGCTGCAATAGCTGCACCTACTCAGGGGGGGGTTTCGTCTCTTGTGGTAGCAACATCTAACATAACACTACCCAACAAACTCAATCACCCATGAAACACATACGTAGACTAAATATTTTTAATTGTTAACTTACACTTGGAGGAAACGTTTTCGTCTTACGACTTCTTCAGCCTCGTATTTTTGCCGCTAGGATTGCTTCAGTTGGGCTACTTTGGTATCAATTTTTGAAAGTTAGAATTGATTTGATCGAAGAGTATGTGTGTTTTGAATCGTGTTTGTTCATTTAGGATGTCATTTTTATGTGTGTTACCATGTCTGTATATTTCATATTGTTCTAGTGTGTTTAATTTATGACCTTTGTTGCATGTGTAGAGGATGCTCATGTTATTTTCCATACTTTTGCATGAGTTTTTAGTGTCCATGAGGTGATTTGCGCAGGCGGATTCAATAGTAGTGTGCAGTGCGCTTTTGTGTTCTTTATATTTTTTGGCGAAAGATCTGCCTGTTTGTCCAATATAGAACTTATTGCAGTTGTTGCATTTTAGCTTGTATTCTCCGGGTTATTGTATGTGTTGGTATTGTTATTAATGCTGTGTCTGATAGCCGTTTGGCTTTTATTTGTTGTTCTGTAAGCTACATTGTATCCTGCTTTTTTGAATTGGTGTGCTGTTTTATTTCTGAATTTGTATATGTATGTGAGGGTGATGAATTTGTTTGTGTTCGTGTTTTTGTTACTGTTCTTGTTGAGTATTCTGTGTAGTTTGTCTAGTAAATAATTGTAGTTAGTTGTCGACGTAGGTATTTTATTTAGTCTGTGTAGTAAATGTTTGAATGCTGCGTGTTTTTGTTGTACCGGTATTGTGTTGTTCGATGTGTCACAATTTAGTGATATATTTTTATTAAATAGTCATTTTATAATTTTTCATGTTTTGTCTTAATAGCAACTTTTAAACCGTAGAAGTTTTTAGATATTTGCTTTATATATTTTAGCCACTTAACGGTTTAAATAAATAACTGGAATGTTAAATTTCTTAATTTTAAAATATTTTTAGTTTTACAAAAATAGATCTTTGCAGTTTACTATACTGTTGGTATTTTATTGCTTATGTAAAAATATAGTTTATCATATGTTGCAGTAATTTGAACGTTTCGGCATAACAATTCATAGACTCAGGCGAATGGCAATAGCAGAACTTTTAAAATAATTTCATTTAAACTAATTGAAGTATATTTCCCTTTTAGTGCCTCAAAAATGAAGTTTTAATAGAATATTATAAACAAATACCTATAAACACATTAAATTACTCCAGACAAATAACTTAGTAATGATGATTTTAGCAGGTCATTGATTATTACAGTACCTTTTGTATAAACGTGCGTTCAGTTAAAAAATTAAGAAAATTATTCTAGACAGATCTGGGTGACCACAGCTAAAAAATTAGAATAAATTTTTAATTATTTATTTTGTGTTTTTTAAAAATAATTACAAATATTTTCATTTGCTTAAACCCAATTTCATTAGTTTTAAATTTAATAATGGAAATATTACGCTAAATATTCAATTGGAAAACTTGATGTTTTGTTTTTTGATTTATGTGTTTTAATCGATTTGATGTTGCTACAAATAAATGCTAATCTAACTTATTACTATTTATGTAATATTACCATAAATAAAAATGTGTATATTTATCTACAAGCAGTTTAATATTTACAATACCGATGGCACAATTGTCCATTATACTAAAACCTATTATTGGAACTACTTACAACTAAAAATATCCCCTCTGTCAGTTAATTTATTAAAAAACATTCTCCCAATAAATAGGCAATTGACTGTAGTATTTAATGGACGTTTTTAAAATATTATCAAAATTATAAATGGCTAACAGCAATCTTGGGTCACAGATAGTAGCGGTTTTATCAGTTTTGGAATGCGGTTTGCGGAAGGGTGAAAGTATTTTATGAACAATTCTTATAAACTTAGTTTAATCCTTCAGAGCAAGTCAGCAATGCAGGAAACAAAACTCTTAACTTTATGCACTGCCTTCTTACTTGTACTTACTCTCCAGGGATTATTAAACCATTCTAAACTTCTACTAAGATGTGAACTTAGAAGTGAATTAACAACTTACACATTTTAAAAAAGTTCATTTTAGTTATAGTTTTAAAATTTTATTTGATGCATTTCAACTGGTAGCTTTTTATCTTAGTTGAAAAATACATTTCAAACTTTACTTGCTTCGGCATAACAATTCAGAGACTCAGGCGAATTGCAATAGCAGAAATTTTAAAATAATTTCATTTAAACTAATTGAAGTAAATTTCACCGTTAGTGCCTCAAAAATGAAGTTTTAATAGAATATTATAAACAAATAACTATAAACACATTAAATTACTCCAGACAAATAACTTTGTAATGATGATTTTAGCAGGTCATTGATTATTACAGTACCTTTTGTATAAACGGGCGTTCAGTTAAAAAATTAAGAAAATTATTCTAGACAGATCTGGATGGCCACAGCTAAAAAATTAGAATACATTTTTAATTATTTATTTTTGTGTTTTTTAAAAATAATTACAAATATTTTCATTTGCTTAAACCCAATTTCATTAGTTTTAAATTTAATAATGGAAATATTACGATAAATTTGAATTATATATTCACGAAAAGAATAGTGTAGTTTCTTGTAAAGTGTTGATCGAGGCCTGATGACATAAATAAATCAGTCACTAAGTGCATCCCTCCATTACATTTAATGTGTACAAACGCAACCTGTATTACAACGAGTAAATACTGACATAAATAAACTTAATGCTAACCAGCAGAGGTCAAGTTTAATCTGTGTTATACGGGAAAAGCTTTATCTCCAGTTAATCCAATGCAGTCACAGATTGGACCATAAACTTAATAAATCCCTGACTTTAGTGCCATTGATCTGTAAACATGAAACGAATTATTTACCCTTTCGAGGAACGATTTTGTTTTGTAAGCTGTAAACCTTTTACTGGAAAATACCTACATTTTAACCTTTTATTGTACGTACGCCGTAATTATGCAACAATCGCCATGACCACCTAATCGGTAATAAAGACAACGTATTGATTAACCAAAACCTACCAAGTTGTTACAGTATCTACCAAAGCTGCAAAAAAGTTGTCTTTAGGCACAATCTACCATGGTATCTAATTCTTTTCTACGATGGAATGTAATACCATAATTATAGGCTATAAATTAAATTCTGTAGACGTTTCGCCCAAACTCGTGGACCTTCTCAATACTATGTATCAATTTATTTTAACAGAGACATCTACAATGAAAAAACACAAATAGACTATTCTCCCATACACAAATTACAATTTATTTTTGTTTCTAAGAATTAGATATACATCATATAAACTAAAATCTACCTATATATATATATATATATATATATATATATATATATATAGTAACATACTTAATAGTTTTCGTAACATTGACAAACAAAATGTATAAAGTATGCATACGTTTTAGTAATTACAATGAGATAATCTTTCTTTCAAGAGAAAATAAATATATAATATTATATATGTATGTATATATATATATATAAATATATATATATATATATATAAATATATATATATATATATATATATATATGTGTGTGTGTGTGTGTGTGTGTGTGTGTGTGTGAGAGAGAGAGTGGGTGTATGTGTAAGTGTGTGTGCAGGTGTGTGTTTGTGTGTTTCAGCTTCAAATAAAAATTCTGAAGCTATCTATAATATTAGGAAGAAGAGGTTGATTTGTTGAAGCAATCTTCTTCGAACAGCCCAAACTAAATTCACTTTCAATTTAGTAGATAAAGATAAATGGATGTGCATTCTTTCCTTTATTTCCTTTAAAAGTAAAAAGTGAAAAGGGAAAGAATATCTCTTATAGTTCATTACTTCTACGTGACATGGGAACAGATATAAATAACAAACCAACACCGATTGTAGCCATTTTTTCTGTTTTCACACAAGCTAGAATTTTGAGTCATCATTAAAACTTTTTTTTAATGTTGTTTAATCACTTGTAAATGATTTAAATATGATGATTTTACAAAATATATTAACAGTCAGTACTCCAATACTTTTTTTAATTTGATGGAAAATTTATAAATAATTAAAGGTAAATAATCCATAGACAAAATTAATATAAATACTAGAAGTAATAATTTCCATGTTTCTTTTAAAGTCTTTTCCAGGTTTTCTCAATACTTACAAGAAGTATTCTACTTCTTTTGTTTTTTGTATTATTTTTTTGTTTATCATGAATTTGTAAAATTATTTAGTTCAATTTGTTTTTAATACAAAAATTGTTTTTATTTTAAACTTGAAAATTTATTTTTGTATCTTTTAGTCATGTTTGTGTTTTTCAACTTTTATTTTGTTAAGTTGGTGTTACCTCAAAATCCTTCATTTAAGAGCTTTAAACGATTTTCGCAAAAATATATTAAATATATCTAAGGTTTAATTAAAAATTACCCGAAATGTTACAAGAAGTGAAAAAATTTTAATCAATAAAATTAACTTCTATGGAATATCTTTTTCATAAGGTGTGCCTACATTATTTTGTATTGAATATGATGAAAAAAATTAATATACGTTACGTAACGTGTAGTATCTAAAACTTCTGTAACTTAAATAAATATTATACTTGTAATTGTTTGATTTATTTCACTTTCGTTCTACATTTTTTTTGTCCTTGTAAAAAGTCGTACTTACTGTTTTATATGATGTTACATTTATTTTGATTTTCATAACATATTGTTCTAAAAAATGTTTTATACATGATGCTGCATTCTTTTCAAAACAAAAAAAATAAAGAATAAATAAATACATTGTTTTTTTCATGGATATTTTAAAATTTATTTACCTTTATTTTATTTTTGAGATTAATTTTATCATGATCTTCAAATATACATAAACTTGTAGGTTCATTGTTTTAAAATTTCCTTACAACTTTTATGCCTCATTATTTTTTTGGACTACAAATTTCATAAACTTCTTATAATATAAAACCATCCTTCAAAGATTTAAAATACTCTTGGAGCTAGAATATCAGGAAAATACTACAAGATCTTACTACAAGGAAATACTACGAGCATGGCTTAATATGATGTCGCTGCAAGTTTTAAACAACCATAAAAGTGAAATAAACTCATGAGAAGAATTGGAAATCACTTTATTAAACCTACTTTAGTAATAGAGCCAGTTATAGTTATTGACTAGTTTTCGTTTTAATATTAATTAATTTGTGTTATCCCTTTTGTAGTTCATTGAAATATTAAAAAACGTTAAAAATATATCAGATATTTTAAAAAAATATTTAAAGCTAATTTTTTCAAATTAAACTTAATGAAAATTTTTGCTAAATCTAAATTACCATAAATTATACTATTTAGTAATAGTCAAATATATTTCAATTTTTGTTTTTTTTAAACATCGATTAAATTTAATAAAATTCTAATAATTAGTGCCTTTTTTAATAAGTCTTTTAGATTAATTATAATCACTTTATCTATTTTACTATCTATCTATTCATCTATACACTCACACACACACACACACACATACACACACACACACACACACACACACACACACACACATATATATATATATATATATATATATATATATATATATATATATATATAAATTATTTGGCGATATTTATTTACACATGTTGTATTTCAAGTGAAATATTACTTACTTGTACAAAGGCAACACATTTATACGAAAGTAATATTCTAATATGGACGAGAAAAAAATATAAAATGTAATAAGTAGATAATTAAAAACAATGTTAGGAATAATAAAGCTTTGTAAAGCTGGTAAAACTTTGTAATTTGAAATTCAAAATTAGTTAAGGTGGAAATAAATATTCGTGAACCTCAGGAAATAGAATTATGCCATTTGAATGTAACCTTAAGATATAGTACTCCAAGATTGTAAAATAGTACCCATAGTAACACGTTAGGTTTTCTTATCATTAAGACTGATTAGGAATGACAAATATTTATCCTTTGCAAGTCTCAATAATGATAGTAAACTTTGGCTTTATAGTCAATTTCAGATATAGTTGAGATTTCGTTATTTAGTTTCAAGATATTTATATTGAATAAAATCAATATTAATACTTTTTTGTATGTAAAATAAAATTATTGCTAAATATTTGCCTTAACATTTTTTTAAAATTGTCTGACTATCGAACATTGGAAGTAATACTGGCTGTAATGACTATTGGAAAAGGATTTACATAATGGTTTTCAGCCATTTTGCTCTAAGGAGAAACCTACATTTCCATTGCCATTTCCATTATATCATTTACGAAGTACTTTGATTTGAAATATTTGGTTCTAGTTATTTATAATCTATTTGTCTTTAAGATTATACAATTTCGTTTTTTGTTCTGTATATACAACGGATCAGTAGATATTATGCTATATATACACATCCATAGGTTCTGGTCTTTCTAAAATTGTTTCTGTCATCTCTGTAGTGTATTTGTGAATCAACGTAAAAATATAATTTTAGATTTTATCGTGACGTTAAGAAGAAACTATTTTTGAAGAAGCCAGTTTTTAATCCCTTATCCTAAATCTTTACAATCCTCTGAATATGCAATTATCTCTTTGGAATGTAAAGTTGTAATTGCTTGGGATCGGATTAAATACAGCCAGTAATTGCACCGTGTCCAGCTCTGGATTATCTTTAACATCTTCATCCTATTAAAGGAGGATTGAAAGGTTTTGATTTTTTCCAAGCCATTACCCAGGTAGTTAAAATCTCCCATAAGACAGTGTGTTAAAAAGTGAAAGTTCCAATCACCTATAGTAAATGTTATAATATGTTGAGAAAATTTCCAAAATATTATCTATTGGCTCTTACAAAAATTATCTTCTTTTAAGAATATTGAAGAGAATTGTAGCAATAAAATTTAATAACATCTAAGCCTATGTAAAATATGTTTATACTTCTAGTTTTCAAATTGAGCTGTTTTCTTTGCAGTGTCCAAATGTTGACCGTTTCTAGTTAAAGGTCACAATTTAGAAACATTTCTCTTCTTTGTATCTCACGTTTTATATCACTGTGTAATATAACGTTTTAAAATAAAAGTATTAACATGCTGTTACTATTGCGCAATAAATATTACTTCTAACCCAAACAGAGTGTGAACTTTTAAATAGTCGTGTTGTTCTGCTCATCGTGACCGTTACTTGTGGATTAAACATTAACTATTGAGATGTAAATGGATGTGAATCGCAGAGATAAGAGTTGACATTGAATAAAGAAACAGTTTGTATATTCATGTGTTTACAGATTATATATATATATATATATATATATATATATATATATATATATATATATATATATTCCACAAATGAGATTCACAGTCTGGACACACAAGTAGCTTGATATTAATCTGATCTTATTACATTAAATAAAGGTTTGAAACATTTGTAATTAATTCAAATAAACAAACCTTAAATATTTAATTTTAAATACATATAATCTAAATATTACTAAAAAATAAATTATTAAAATGTAATTCTATTATGTGTAACATGTGAAACTCATGTAAAGAGTTAAGATATAAAGTTTTATTTTTATAATTTAAGAATTAATAGTTTTAAAAATTATTAATTATAAAACTTTGAAAATGGATTAATATTAAATCTTGCACAATATCAAACATCTTTCTAAAGTTAGTATTATAAATAACTAAATAAGGGTTTGAAAATATTTTTCTATCTATTACAAAATTAGTAATGTTTAAAAACCATTATGGATTCCTCAAATGTTTTTAATTTGCTAATTAAAGAGTTTTCGAGAAACGGTTAGTGCTTGATAAGTGGAAATATTTCACCAAATTATTTGAGAAACCAAATTTATCATATTGCCGTGCAATATAATATGATATCATGCTGCATAAGTTGATGCATTACTTCAAAACCCTGTAGGCGTCTTAAATAGGATTTTATAAATAAAGCCAAACAGCACACGTTTGTTTTGGCCATTTAATATCTTTGAACTGCAAAATGTTTTTTTCGAAAAACAAGAGAACTAATTGACCCTGTTTATAGATTGATGAAGCTCAGTGGGCTTTACACCTTGTATCATAAATTTGTTCTAGTAATAATAATCGTGTCTTTCACAGTTTTATTAATATTAGAAACATTATTTGTAACTGGAGGAATATATTTCGCACTAAAATCGTTTGTTAACCTTATCTGATGACAAAGTATGTCATAACATTTGTTATGAAACGGTTGTTATGTTATATAGTTTTACATTTTGTATTAAAAGTTAAATTACTATTAACGATGAAAACTGTTTACGAGGTATTATAAACAAACTCATTATTTCTAAAAGAAATATACTTTGTTTAGAGCTGCGTCTAAATTTGGGAACGTCTTTCATCAGTTTCGTTTTATGTCAAACTTATTATATGTGTATAAATGACAATAAAAACTAAGTTCAAGTGACAAATGACAAGTACAATTGATAAAAAAATGGGAAATTGTAATTTACAACATACTACTTTTAATGTGATTGTGGTGTTATGATTCAGATTAAAAATATTATACATTTCAAACTTAATCTTCTTCAAACAGAATTTTAAAATGTTTAAACATTGATAAAACTTTTAGTAATTAAAATATCAAAATAATCGCAAGACCTGTATAAAGAAAATGCTTTTAAAAAGGAAACTAATGAGGTTTCTTACATAAAATTTATAATCAACAATTTTTGAAGTAACTAAACAACTTCGTTAGTCATTTCAAAAGTCAAATACGTAGAGTGTAGTCTACTTAATAGTATAGTAATTTATTTTTTTTACAATATATATACGATAAATAATTTAATAATAATTAATATCTTGCATTATTGTATTATATTTTCCTGATGTTGTTTTTACTGTTCATCAACGAAAAGCTTTGAATATAAATTATTCTATAATTCTTGTATTTTAAAAATCTTAGATGTTTTTGATTCCTATAAAAGAAAACCTATTTTGTATTGCTAATAAATAAATAAATAAATAAATATATATATATATATATATATATATATATTTATATACTGTAATATGTATTCTTGTGTATTAATAAAATAAAACAATTTACAAATACAAGAATAAGTTATTGAATTTAGAGTTCAAAGATTTTCGTTGGCAAACAGAACCAACATCCTCAGGAATGCTAAAAATTTAACATCAAACATGGTGGTGTTATCAAAATCCTGAGGATGTTGGTACTGTTTGCCAACGAAAAGCTTAGAATTGTAAATTCAATATATTATTCTTGTATTTGTAAAGTGTTATATATATATATATATATATATATATATATATATATTAAATATTTTATATAAATAATATATTTTTGTATACTAAACATATAATTCATGACGAGTTTTATATTATTTTATTTTATAATCCTGATTTACTATTCAGAATAATAATATTTTAATGTTACTAAATCAAGTAGAAAATGCAATATAAAAAATACATTTAAAAAAAATCTTAAACACAATTACCGTTATTGATTAAATTGATTTATTTACAATATTTGAGTAATCATAAATCTTCTGGTTATCCTGCATACTTTCATTACTTAAATAATTAAAAATATAATAGAGCAAAAATGGTACTGTTTTGATTTAGTTAATGAAACTACAAAATCATACTTGTTTAAATCATTCGGATTAATTTCTGTTGTTATACGTAGCACTACTAAATTTTTACTTACACAAACGTTATGTGTTACGCTTTCTATATAGATTTTCAAAACATATAATGCAACATTTGGTCTGTTCTTATTGTAAACTGTATGCCTTTTTTAATTATAACTTTGCAATTGTCTGTGTCAACAAGTATGATTAATCGTTCGTAAAGAATAAGTTTTGGAAGGTTTGTTTTGTGACCTACATTACACGGTAATCTATTGTTGTGTTCAAGGAGAATAACTTGATATTAATGTACTCAACTTTTCAAACTTGATTTATGGTTTAAATGCTGTTAATAATCTAATAAAAGTTTAGTGTAAAATAAAGCTACTGATCGTTGGAGTAAAATGAAAAAAAAGTTTTTATTTTGATGAAAAATGAGAGCAAAAACGTTTATTTCATACATATTTCATTCATTATACCTTAATTCATTTCACACAACCTTACTTTAGCTTCATCTCTGTCTAACTACAACATCAGTTCAATATGTATGTTTGATAACAATAGTTTCGGAGGACCAATAATTATTATAATTATATAAATTAATAGTTTGTACTTACGTGCACCATGGAATACACACTTATCACACTCGCGTATTAAATAAGCGATTTCTGGCCAGAAAATTTGTTCGTATTCCCCGCACTGGTCACATTCAGTTTAAATATTATTAAAATAGTTACATTCACGTATACTAGTACCTAAGGTACGGAGATTGAAAAGTATAATAATATACTAGAACGTAGGGGTATCGGTCTACACTCCGGAAAGATCTAACTTGCTCTGCCGTTCAAACTGCAGAACAAACCTTATCACAGGTGAGCTTAGTCTGACTTTGGCGGCGGGTTTAAAAATAAAAGAAATGAGTCTATAATAATTTGAAATACGTAAAATACCGGGGGCCTTGAATCCTTCTAGGATTTAAAGAGAACTAAAACAAATATAATATCTTGAGAGTTTATAAAAATAAAAAGTTTGAAAGGAAAATAAAAATATCTCTTTTACAAACATTGAGCGCACTATGGCGCAAGTTCATTATGAGCGTAGAGGTAGAGGGCAAACTTTGTGAGCAGGTCTTGTCAAGGTTCCCTGCTTTGTCTTCAAATGAACCACTCTTACTACACCATCCTTTCCTGGAGAAGCACTACTTATCCTAGCCAGAGGCCATGCGAGAGGTGGTGCTGGTTGGTGCACTAACACGAGATCGCCGACGCGCAGGTTGCTGAAGACGTTCCACTTCCCCCATTGCTGAAGAGTATGGATATATTCTAGATGCCATCTCTTCCAAATACGCTGGTGAAAGGCCTTGATTAGCTGCCAGTGCTTGAGTCGGTTGGCAGGAACGTTGAAAAGATCCTCTTCTGGAACTGAAACCATAGAAGATCCTATTAAGAAGTGACCCGGAGTGAGTGCATTGAGGTCTGAGCCGTCGTTTGACAGAGGTGTGAAAGGTCTTGAATTCAAAATAGCCTATTCTTGAGTTGTGAGAGTGGAAAATTCACATAGGGTTAAAATATGTTCACCGATGACACGTCTTACAATAATGCAAGATATTAATTATTACAATAATATTTATCGCATATATATTGTAAAAAAAATAAATTACTATACTATTAAGTAGACTACGCTCTACGTATTTGACTTTTGAAATGACTAACGAAATTGTTTAGTTACTTCAAAAATTGTTGATTATAAATTTTATGTAAGAAACCTCATTAGTTTCCTTTTTAAAAGCATTTTCTTTATACAGGTCTTGCGATTATTTTGATATTTTAATTACTAAAAGTTTTATCAATGTTTAAACATTTTAAAATTCTGTTTGAAGAAGATTAAGTTTGAAATGTATAATATTTTTAATCTGAATCATAACACCACAATCACATTAAAAGTAGTATGTTGTAAATTACAATTTCCCATTTTTTTATCAATTGTACTTGTCATTTGTCACTTGAACTTAGTTTTTATTGTCATTTATACACATATAATAAGTTTGACATAAAACGAAACTGATGAAAGACGTTCCCAAATTTAGACGCAGCTCTAAACAAAGTATATTTCTTTTAGAAATAATGAGTTTGTTTATAATACCTCGTAAACAGTTTTCATCGTTAATAGTAATTTAACTTTTAATACAAAATGTAAAACTATATAACATAACAACCGTTTCATAACAAATGTTATGACATACTTTGTCATCAGATAAGGTTAACAAACGATTTTAGTGCGAAATATATTCCTCCAGTTACAAATAATGTTTCTAATATTAATAAAACTGTGAAAGACACGATTATTATTACTAGAACAAATTTATGATACAAGGTGTAAAGCCCACTGAGCTTCATCAATCTATAAACAGGGTCAATTAGTTCTCTTGTTTTTCGAAAAAAACATTTTGCGGTTCAAAGATATTAAATGGCCAAAACAAACGTGTGCTGTTTGGCTTTATTTATAAAATCCTATTTAAGACGCCTACAGGGTTTTGAAGTAATGCATCAACTTATGCAGCATGATATCATATTATATTGCACGGCAATATGATAAATTTGGTTTCTCAAATAATTTGGTGAAATATTTCCACTTATCAAGCACTAACCGTTTCTCGAAAACTCTTTAATTAGCAAATTAAAAACATTTGAGGAATCCATAATGGTTTTTAAACATTACTAATTTTGTAATAGATAGAAAAATATTTTCAAACCCTTATTTAGTTATTTATAATACTAACTTTAGAAAGATGTTTGATATTGTGCAAGATTTAATATTAATCCATTTTCAAAGTTTTATAATTAATAATTTTTAAAACTATTAATTCTTAAATTATAAAAATAAAACTTTATATCTTAACTCTTTACATGAGTTTCACATGTTACACATAATAGAATTACATTTTAATAATTTATTTTTTAGTAATATTTAGATTATATGTATTTAAAATTAAATATTTAAGGTTTGTTTATTTGAATTAATTACAAATGTTTCAAACCTTTATTTAATGTAATAAGATCAGATTAATATCAAGCTACTTGTGTGTCCAGACTGTGAATCTCATTTGTGGAATATATATATATATATATATATATATATATATATATATATATATATATATATATCTGTAAACACATGAATATACAAACTGTTTCTTTATTCAATGTCAACTCTTATCTCTGCGATTCACATCCATTTACATCTCAATAGTTAATGTTTAATCCACAAGTAACGGTCACGATGAGCAGAACAACACGACTATTTAAAAGTTCACACTCTGTTTGGGTTAGAAGTAATATTTATTGCGCAATAGTAACAGCATGTTAATACTTTTATTTTAAAACGTTATATTACACAGTGATATAAAACGTGAGATACAAAGAAGAGAAATGTTTCTAAATTGTGACCTTTAACTAGAAACGGTCAACATTTGGACACTGCAAAGAAAACAGCTCAATTTGAAAACTAGAAGTATAAACATATTTTACATAGGCTTAGATGTTATTAAATTTTATTGCTACAATTCTCTTCAATATTCTTAAAAGAAGATAATTTTTGTAAGAGCCAATAGATAATATTTTGGAAATTTTCT
>JBAIZL010000005.1:157299385-157494385 GCA_036971475.1 Prosapia bicincta | reverse complement strand
AAACTAAGTTTATAAGAATTGTTCATAAAATACTTTCACCCTTCAGCAAACCGCATTCCAAAACTGATAAAACCGCTACTATCTGTGACCCAAGTTTGCTGTTAGCCATTTATAATTTTGATAATATTTTAAAAACGTCCATTAAATACTACAGTCAATTGCCTATTTATTGGGAGAATGTTTTTTAATAAATTAACTTACAGAGGGGATATTTTTAGTTGTAAGTAGTTCCAATAATAAGTTTTAGTATAATGGACAATTGTGCCATCGGTATTGTAAATATTAAACTGCTTGTAGATAAATATAAACATTTTTATTTATGGTAATATTACATAAATACTAATAAGTTAGATTAGCATTTATTTGTAGCAACATCAAATCGATTAAAACACATAAATCAAAAAACAAAACATCAAGTTTTACAATTGAAAATTTAGCCAATCGATAATAGTTTTATGCATCACGTATAAGAACTAATAAAATAAATAATTAAAACTGTAATTTAAAAATTTAAATTTACCTCAAATCATCAAACGTTTATTGCAAAGGACCTTAATGTTTTTGTAAATCGTCTAGTTTCTCCAGAATATGGCAGAAAGACAGTTGCTAACGTAAGGATTTACGGGGACATAAAAAGGTTATTAAGAGACGTTTGTGTATTAACGCACTTTTTATGTGGTTGCATGTTCGGAATATTACTCAATTCCAATGGGTACGTAGATCAAATCATTTACAACCGGCAACGGCAAGAAGTTTAATAAGCACTTGTTTTTGATAGATAGCGAAACGGGAGTTGAGGATTACATACATTCTAAACGAATAATGTCGAAAAGAGAAGTGAAGAGATATAAAAGAGGATCCTGGGTGCGGACTTTTCGCAGTCTGACGCTGTTAAGACAAGAATCCAATTTTATAAATATAAACTACGACTTCACTCAATAATAACAGTTGTCGTCGTGTACGCGAGGAACTGGATCTTTATCTGCGATAAAATGAACGTACTCGAAAGTACAAAACTTAGTGCAATACGTCACGCTATGAAAATCTGTTACGGCGTTACGAGCGTAGTAGAGGAATGAGTTGGGGAAGGGGTAACTGTATATAGACCCATGTTCGCAAGAACAATACTCCGTGAGATTGACCTTCAAAATCGTAGTTGCAGGTATTCCTTCCTTGACGGTTCATAAATAAATTGACGAACATGAACTTTGGATGAGATGGCTTCTGGAGAATTTTACATCGCATTTCACGGTCCGTCCGAATCGTAAACTCTAGGACTTACATTAAATCATTGACTGAGAGTTAGAGAAATTGAGGGTTAATATAGTTCAGTATATAAAGTGTCAAATATATGGCAACATATTACAGGCAAAAGGGTTTAATAGACAAAGAAACATTACGTGCTGAATAAATTTCGTAGTACTATACGAGATCACTTACTGGTTCACCGTTTGCAGACTAACCTAATTAAGATACACTCGCATACCTGCGTGCTGATATGTTTAATTTCAAGGATAACTAAATTTAATTTTAAACTCATAAGAACTAGAACAACAACAACAACAACACTTTCAAATTCTTATCTTCAGTAACTTAATTGAATTTGTTATATAACAACAACAAAAAATTCAATGGATTCGCAAAAAAAGATCCCTTTATTAAAAGTCATCTAGACATCTCTATTAATCATTCCACCAGGTTCTCCCTTTGCATCATCATTTAAGGTTAAACAAAAACAACAGCAGCTGTTATTTATGCGTTTCAACCCCTAACTTTAGCCAAGGACGAAATAATTAACTACAAACGTTGATTTTAACGTAAAGGTCGGTTCAACAAACTATATAATTTTTATTTGTTTCAAACGTCTATTTAGAAATGGCTAGATTATGTTACCATAGATTGTAGTTTTATATCCAACAAGAGGCAGTAGAAGGAGTTATTACCCCGAAATACGTAATTCATAAATTTGTACTCATAAATACAACATATTTCACCAGGAGTCCAATCAAAAATGAAACAAATTCTTTAGTTTTACAGGCAAAAGTAATGCATATTTTTACAAGTATACCCTCAACCTACTCCTTAATATTTACCCTCATAAATATAACTCATAATATCCTCACACACACACACGCACACACACACACACACACACACACACACACACACATACACACACACACACACACACACACACACACACACACACACACACACTTACAGTGTAAGTGGGTTTGAATCCTATCAAGTGTTTATTGATATCAATAATTTAAAGATATGACATCATCTCATTAGCAGAGATGAAATTCGTTATCTCTACCAATTTTTCTCGTGCATATATTTCACTGTAAAGTCTTACGTAAGGGAAGATGTTTAACGTAGGACTAACAAAAGAAGTTTACCAAAATTATCTGTTCAGCAACTCTATGCATCTAAGTCCTGAATAATATTAAACTTTGAGAGAATCAATTTTCGTCCTGGATTGGCTTACCACCAAGTGAAATTCACTAATCTGTCAAAGGAATTTCCAAATTATCAGTCAAATTTATTAACATTTTTAAAATAAAAATAAATTTAGAAATTCAATTTTTTACAACCTGGGAGAAGAAAGATAGGATAGACTATGTATTTAAGCCATCTACTAATGTCGGATTTGAAACAAAATAGAAAGCGGTGACACGTAATTGAAGTAGTAACCAAATTAATTTTATTAGCAACCAAGTTCATAAAATCTCCATCAATTATAGACATCCAGTTTTACTTCCTAATAGTGTCGAAAATATTTATGCTTCGTAATTTATATTATTTAGTGCCTAATTGCCATAAGGCTCTAAAAGAATAGAAAAGATCGACACAACTGTTTTAGTAGTTATATATCTTAAGGCCTCAAACACTCTATTACAGGTTTTAATCCGTAAAAATACTCCAAGTAAGTGTTCAAAGATTTATTTAACATAAAATTGAGGAAAAAATCTTTTATACAACAACTATATTTATTCCCCCATCAACAGTAAAACATATAGTGTAAGGACCATTTGTTGGTGCCATTTGTATTTCTAATTAGTGTGACACCAGAGTGACGCATGTTTTCAGAATGGAAATAAGAGATAATGAATGCCCAGCCTGTGCTGAAAGTATTGCAAATCTTCATTATTCTCTGACTTTAAATTGTTTCATTCATAAACTGAGATATATGTAATATTTATTTCATCCAGTTAATAAATTTCTAACCTATTACTATAAGTTACTTTTATGAATTAAATAGTCATTAATCTAATAAAAATCACACTCTGATTTGTAGATTGAGCAATGTACATCAAGTCGGTTTGTTAGCAGAAGATATGTTTATACCGCAAAAATTTTACTTCACTCTGTAAAAAAAATTGAAATGTTTGTATTTAGGGATAAAGAGATCTGATTATAAGTTTAGTTAACTTCATATGCATTTCATGTTTTCCTCAGGAAAAGGAAATAAATGTTTTGTGGCTAAAACTGGATGAGCCGGTACCTAGAAAATAATTTATTGAATGTATGTAACAATAAGCTACATATTCTCTTATTATACGAATATACTTTATATTTAGTAAGAAGAATATTACATAGGAAGCATATAATAAATACATTAAAAAAACATGAAAATGTATAAAAGTCTTTATACTGATATAAAAAGGAATATTGTGTTACGACAATTATTTAGAGAAAGTTCCAGCAGCGTCAGGTAAATATCGATTAATTGCCTCAATTAAGGCTGTAACTAAGGATCTGGGATTTTATTTGAATTTTAAAAAATACAGCTAGAAAACTAAAAACCTTTAAAATAAAATATCCAAGTTCTGTACAAACACAATATGTTTATATTACTTTTTATATTTTACAGATAAATTCTTTGAAACTAAATGTTCAATATAGAATATATACAAATTATTTTTGTCTCAAATTTGAGTATAAATTAATTGATAGATTCGTTTAAAATTATAATATTTATTACTTTACTATATTCATCGGCTATTTTCTGTTTGTCGAACATATGCGTCAACAAATTAGCTACGACGTTGAATAAGTTGGTTACTCTTGACGACATTGAGTGATGGGCTGGATAATAGGTGGTCTTCAGCCATTCTGGTCATAGAAGTTAGAGAACTCAGAAGTGAGTTGACCTAGGCCATAGTTGAGTTTAACTATAACCGTGTACCGTAGTAAGGGGGGAACTAGCAACACTGTCAGGTCGTGGGAGAGTGCCTGAGAGGGGCCTTTCCAAAGTGGTCTTTACTCTTTCTTGCTATGACATCTTTTTCAATGTTTTTACTTGTGACTCTATTGCAGCATCTGCCCTATACAGTGGATAGAGAGCTTTCTGTATGTGACTGGGACCGCAAGAAGAAGACTTTGGGAGGTTGCCAGCTTGTACGTTTCCAAATGGCTTGCAATCCACAATATTGCCATCGTGACACCTTCATAATGACACGAGTTGCAGTTTTTCTCTGAATTATGCTATCAGGAACTACTGCAATGGTTGCTTTAAAATATACAAGAAACACAACTTAATGAGGTGACTGACACAGGGTGACCGTAAATATTTACAACTTCTCTCACGAAACTGCTTCAATGGAGACTGATCAATGGAATAACCAGAAGTAATAGTCCACTTTAGTTTCTTCGCTTATATGGTTCGAGTAGACGTCAGTATAAAAATGTAATCAATTGGCTTTAGGCAACACACACCCACGGAGCGCTCACGCACGCACACAGGCACGTTTATTATATAGTCGGAATTTAATTAAATTTACTCTCCCCTTAACAAACGTTATATCCCACAGGGGGATTTTCGTTAGTAATAAAATAAAAAATAGAAAAACTTGAGTTATGTTTTACATGTCTTTTTATTCCCACAGCTGTGTTAGTAGTTTACACGTACAGTATTTATTTGTATACAGTATTCTTCCTAGACACACTTGTAAATAAACCATCAAGAGACTCTGAAGCCCAATCAACATACAACCGGTCATGTTACTGCAACAGGTAAAAAGATTATATTTTAAAACATTGTTACCACTGGAATACAGCGTTTTAAATACTGCTTATACATCACATTTTTTATCTTTTTCTTGCTTAATTACTTATTATAAAAACTTTGTAATTATTTGAAAATTACTATATTATTAATTACAATAATAATATTGCTACTAATATTACACTACTACTTTTTTGTTCCAAAATGTTTACTCCCTGTGTATTAATTGAGATTATGAAAACGTGGTAAAATTATTAATGTATGATTATAACTAATCGAACCATTGTTTTGGTTTTTATCCAAACTTGCTACTTTCATCTCGCTTGAAAGCGGGTCTACTTCAGAAAAACGACCTTTCCCCCCCTGATTTCATAGTATTTCTTATTCCTAGTACAAGGGACCTTCTTATCAATTCTTTGACTCTCCCAGTTTAATATATCCTCATGATTTTCAACCTTTCGTAGACAATAATGGTCACAATGGCTGAACGGGGTCAAAGAATATAATCTATCCCAAACTATAATGATTACATTGTCTACAATAAACGCAAGGGAAGAGCTTTAAAATATGCGGCATTAACAGAAAAAGACTCTTTAAAAACTCTTGTATAAAATGACGTTGTTCTTGTACAATAGGTTGTTCCCGAGTATATGGTCCTAGTTTGTACTAAATTGTAAATAGCCTGCCTTTATTGTTCGAGTAAGAATCGTATTCATCCCCTGAAGAAATATTCTGACTTGTTATTGTTTCAACTGACAGGTAAATTGTTCCTTTCCTAGAGTGGGCAGTTTGATAGTCTCCAAAATAAAGGTTCGGACCTTAGGTAAGGCAAACCAAGAATGAATAAAAGAATCGATTTCCCTACCTGGACTGAACCTTTCCATAGCGAATTCGGACGGTACTGAAAATCGGAAAGTTCATGAGGTATTACTTAAATAGTTCTGGACGATTGGTCAAAACCTTACTGTACTGGTCGGAGACTCGTCTCGTCCCGTAGGCGAACCTGTTCTAGTCAAGTCTTTGCTGAAAAACTCTTGAGCTCATACATACTGCTACCACGTGATTGACAACGAGTATCACGTGTCATGACACGAAGTCACTTGGATTGAAGTGATAAGTGTTTGAGATTAGATGCGCGTGGACGGGAGGTAGGTAATGTGATTGCTCGATATAGTAGTCCCACGGTCTATTTAGTAGAGAGCCGATCGAAAACCGTCATGGGCTAAATAGACCGGCTCGATTTCAAAATACCACTCACATAGTAATTGTCATGAGTAAATGCGAGCTTTCTGTAACAAAATAGCATTTACTTTCCAAATATTTTCTATCTTGACGTTTTAAACTTTTCACTTAATTTCAAAGTAAAATCATTCTGTAGCTGTTATATTACAGTTTGTTTTCAAAGTTAAATTCGAATTACAGCTATTTTTCATTTATAGTGCATATGACTAACAAATTCAGCTTTACCAGTTTTATAACAAATTCCTTTGAAAATAGTGACAAATAATGACAATTTGAAAATAGTGTTAAACTCTAGACAAAAAAATACCAGGCCTGCCTGAAGGTTACTTTGTACTATAAATATAAAGAGAAACATTCCGTAAAAAATTATTAGAAATAATTAAAAATAATATTTCATGAAATAATTTTGTGCCCATCTCAGAAAACAACAAAATTGATTGTGACGGTAGTCAATTTTGATACGTTTACACTTTATCCAAATATCCTAATTTTCTAATACCCTTTTACTTTAAACAATAAAAATGAATTCTTGAAGAAAATTGTCAGCCTAATTTTCTGAAATTTAATACTCATTCTGTTTATTAAAAATTACATTCCCGTCTCGAATTTCACTTTATTGTGATTTTTGTTTCAGATGTAAAGTAAACTTTTTAATTTTTTATCAATGAATCGGTCACTTTAGAAATATTTATCCTTACTTTTAATTTTTATTTCCGTGGATGTAATTCTTTAATTGCGCAGTAAAATCTGGGCAATAGCATGTACAAAGTGGTGCATTACACGTTACCACTTAAGTTCTCAACTAACGTAGATGAAATTATTATAGTGCAAACATCGCACGAACCGTTAGCCAAAAATTTGTACTTTTCGTAGAAAAAGTAATATTAACTAACAAATGTAAGAAATATCATGCAAAAAATATTGACTACAAAAAACATTTTCAATTATCTCTAAACAAATCATTTTGTGCTAGCAACAAAATGATTCTTAAATACCTTGCGTCATGTAAAAACTTTGACCGTCTTTCTACGTGATATTGTGAAAGTACGTTCTACATTTTCCCGTCACGAGTTAAACACATAGTTGTCTTTTAAACCAACGTGCAAACACTTGTATATAAGTCAATGTTATATCGGTATGATAATAAAGATTAGTATCAAACAATATCCAACAATAATACTACTGCTAATATTATACAACAATAACACGAAATTAGGTGTAAGCTGCTGTTACAATTGTTGTAGGTAGTTTTATAAACGTACTAGACAAATAAAAAACATCGTGACTTTGTGTAATATTGTTTACATTATTTGTACTCCTTTTCTAAAACCATATTAAAATTCAATTTTCATTCGAATAGATTACTCTTCAACTAAACCAAAGCTCTAACCTAATGAAACTAAGGAAGTTTATAGAAAAAATGAAAAAATAATCTCTAGTTTATTTTTAGTGTTTGAAAATTACGAGTGTAATATTACTTTAAATTTCGTCAAGCGAAATAATGGAAAAATCACAAACAGATGCTGCAAATGCATTCTTTTATTTTAGAGTACAAGGTTGTTTGTGACAGGTTAATTATCCTTCAAATGTTCCATATTTAATAATCTTAATTTAACGAAATTTGATCGAGCTTTGAGTGTTCTATAGAATAGCTATTATGTCTTTATATTAGGTAAAATATTTCCTAAATAATTTAAATTGAATTAATTTTTAAGTTGATTAGCCTGCCATAATGGAAATCAAATTGTGCCTGCTTATCCAATATTAGAATTAATTTTTACATTTAAAATTACGTAGTTTAATTTGCAAAAACAAATTAAATACCCTCACGAGCATATTTAGGGTATTGCAAAGCAAAGCAGCAAAGTCGCTAGTAATTTCAACGTTATCAAATATTTGATTAGCTCAAGATTGAATATGTGATTGTCACCCTATAATTAGTTACCATTTGGTTTAAAATAACTAAATCATGTTTATACCTGGACCCCATAGCTACCTGACGCGGCTACTTCAAATGAGCAAAGTTCATCTAACCAAAATACGAAGCTGTCAAATAACCAAATACGCGACATTCAAATAACCGTAATACACGGACTTTAAATAACCAAATACGCGCATTTCAAAACCAGACACGGACTTCAACTGAATGTAATGTTACGGGTTATCGCTATTCCGCTCAGCAGGCGTTCAACGTACAACTATAAGTTAATAAATGGGAAGTAATATTTTTATAAATATCTAAAGTTAGTAATTATTATTACTACCTTTAAATTATTTCTCAAAATGCTACGGTTTAACTTAATCGCTATTAAAGTAAATGTAATGCAGGAATATTATTCGGTTTGATAAGACCGTAGATCGTAAAGTATCTTATTATGTGGTCTACGGCAAGATAACATGAGGTATTCACACATATTTTGAAAATGTTGTAGCTCTGTATTACATAATTTCACATTGGCTTAATTTAAATATTCTTTTTTTTTGTAAAAATAATGTTTATAGCAGAGTAAATGCCTAAGAGTTGTTACAGTAAATACAAGTTAATAGTGCTAATTGAATCCGTATATAAAGTTATTGTTATATAAGTAGTTTAAATTAAATTAAAATAAATAAAACCTCTATACCATATCTATATAACATTTTCATTTGTGTAATACCTTATTATATTTCGATTGCACAGCAATCATCCGCAAAGGAAATGTACCAACAATATGACTTGTTTGTTTAACTTTTAAGTGTTTAACGTTTTTTGAGACCCTCATGCGTTAGGGGTTTGTCTCAATCGGCCTCAATAATTAAATTTACAACGATTTATTTTGTAGAAAATTTTTGTGCTTTAATAAATTAATTCATAGTGGAAAACATTTAAAAGATAATGCTCGGAAACCGATGGTTTTCCAGGCTCGTCTAAAACTAAATACTAAGGTAAGCAATTATTACTTCGATTTGATAAATAGTAATAACACACACTATTTATGGCCAGTTTTTTTGTCCTAATCTCTATGGCTGTATATAATTGAGCTATACAGCCTGAGCTATATGGCTGTATAAAATCATAGATTGAAGCCTCTATTGACGAACATATAAGTCCTCTCGAAGTTACTGTCGCGACCATAAAACTGTAATAAGTAGATCTATGAGTCAAACACTTAAGGTCATTCTACTAAACTCGAAATCGATATGTCGTCAAATAAATCCAGCGATAAACTCTTGTCGCGACGACATTATGTCTAAACTTTGTTCAAATATGAGACTTTGTGTCCGTAAAAACTGTTACTAATGAAATAAATTGAATAGACAACATAATAGGAAAGTTTGTTTTTACGCTTAATAAGAAGTACAACATTTCACAAACCATATAATAAATATACTTTATAGAGTTAAAAGTCTCAAAGAGTAGAAACTTAAGTTTCTACTGATTCTCTTAGCTTATAGTACTAACCTAAAGGTAGGTTATTTTTAATAAGTAATACGCAAATTGTAAACAACATTAAAAAAAACGTCAAATGTGGTATCGAAATCTTGTTGCTGTTCTTCGGTTGTTAATTAATTATTACACTTTTGCTATTACTTGCGACCAGACTTTTTGTTGTCAACTAAAGGTTGTTAAATTGTTAACTTACCCTTGGAGGATACGTTTTCATCTTACGACTTCTTCGGCCTCCAGGAGGCTGAAGAAGTCGTAAGACGAAAACGTTTCCTCCAAGTGTAAGTTAACAATTTAACAACCTTTAGTTAATAAAAAAGTCTGGTCGCAAGTAATAGAAAAAGTATAATAAGTATCTAATATGGAATTAACTTTATATGTAGCGAATGATTGATATACTATTAAAAAACCGCCTCTGGGTAAATTTGTAGAAATAATGTCAATAGCAAGTAAATATACCAGACCCTTAGTATAAATTATTATTATTTTATAAATTATTATTTTTCACTGAGCTGCAGGCTTCAAATTACAAAAAAAACAAACAGTATTTGAGTTAATGATGCAAATGCAAACTAAATAAATTCAGTTATTTATCTGAAGGCGTGTAAAACCATTTCAATTAAATAAATTACTATTAAATGCAGACAAATTGTAATAATTGTTATATTCAGAAAAATGCAATATATTATTAAATAATTACAATAAAATTTAATTTAAATATAATTAATTTTATATTAAATCCAGACCACGTTTACACAATAATGGATACACGATACAAATAATAAATACATTTCCGGTACACGAACATTTGCATGCGTGCGTGCGTGCGTGCGTGCGTGCGTGCGTGCGTGCGTGTGTGCGTGTGTGTTTGTGTGTGTGTGTGTGTGTGTGTGTGTTGTGTGTGCGTGTGTTGTGTGTGTGTGTGTGTGTGTGTTGTGTGTGCGTGTGTTGTGTGTGTGTGTGTGTGTGTGTTGTGTGTGCGTGTGTTGTGTGTGTGTATGTGTTGTGTGTGCGTGTGTTGTGTGTGTGTGTGTGTGTGTGTGTGTGTGTGTGTGTGTGTGTGTGTGTGTGTGTGTGTGTGTGTGTGTGTGTGTGTGTGTGTGTGTGTGTGGAGTATCTGGAGAATATGTGTAAGGTATCTACAATATTTCCCTTAACATTTCGGATCTAAACATTATTTAAAATTATCCCTCCTTCACCTTTTCACACTCCTCTAAGTTAAGATAATCTGTTTGGAAGCAGAGGTTAGGGAGTTGTGGATAGGTTTAAATATACACTGAAAGCCTATAACTCACGTACATCGATGTGTATTTCATGTAACATTTTGTTGTTATTATTATTTTTTAAAATGTCAGTTAGTTCAACCTGAGTTTAAACAGACAGTCATTCAACATTACATTATCTTCTGTACGTCAACTAAAAAAAACTTCCTTCCAAATGAAAACTCTTCTACTTGTTCCTAATACCAACAGCCTTGAGCTAATAAACCTGACCCTATACCACAAGGGCAACCAGAACCCTTTAAAGAAATTCCCTATATCAAATGGGTCCTAGCAACATTGCGACCAAAGTTCAAATATCGTACACCGTGTGGGCAAACGTTGATAGCAAACATCACTCTATCTCGAATAAAATGCATAAACAATAAATCGCTTGGGATATTACAATTGGTTCCGACATCATTTCGTTTCTCCCACTCCTCCCTCTCGATCTTGAGCGATATGGGAAATATCCTTTGAGCCCATTCATCTTTAAACATTTACTTGTTTATTTTAAATAACTGTTCTGTACAAAAAACCTGTTCTGTAGCTGAAGGCGTATTATTGTAAAAATATAATATTGTAGCCAAACGGCATAAACATTATTCAAAACGGATAATTATGGTTTTATTGACTTCATGACCAAACCTTTAACTGGGAAATGAATTAGATTTTGCTTAAGATAAACCATTAAAATTACACACTAAATATTATTTCGCTTATTTTTCAAATATTTCTTATAATAATATATCATTTTAATACTTTCATTTTTTATTACTTAAAATATTATGTATTCTGGGGAAACGAAAAGATTAAAGGAAATAATGAGACCTGAAAACATTAAAAAACACCATTGTACAAGTGTAAAATTCTATATATACGTCTATTATGACGTATATTTTATGAAAATAATAAATTTTAAATCTAACGTTAATACGCGTATCACGAAAACGTTTTTAGATATAATTTAAAACTCTAGTAAAAAACATTCAGTAAAATTAAAATGAGCCAAAATATAATAACCCTAAATAAATATAAAACAATAATGTAGATGTGTAATAATGTTCAACTAGACGTCTAGTGTAATCACTAGACGAACACAAAAAAAATGTTAATTTTAGGTAAAGTATGGGCGATATTAAAGTAATTAACTACAAAGTGTACACAAGTTTAGGACTAAGGTTAATTCAAACCCACATCCAGATTAATTGCTTAAACCAAATTGAAAACCACAGTTCCACCCTTCCAGTGCACAGACTTTAAGTGACACAACAAATTAACTTGTATCAAAATTTTCCTCATCTAAACTATATTTATTTAATCGGAAAAAGGTACCCACGCCATTGTGGCTTCATTGATTTTGTAATAATATTATTTTTACTTAAAACTCAGCACAAAAATATTCTTTCAACTACTGCATAAAAACAACCTGTTTTATTTATTTATAGGAGAAGGATAGAAAGATCATTTAGGGGTATTTACTCTAGAAGAAAAAAATATATATATATAAGTTATATAAACATTTTATGTGAACATTTCATAATTAAATGCGTGCTAGGAAAATTCCTGCTTACGCAGCTTTAGTATTATATAGGTGTGAGAACAGAGCCCCGGCAGTGTGTAAGTCGCCTCTGTATCGCATAGACGTTTTCCACTCCGATTGAGTGCATATCAATTGTATTGTTTTATTAAGTAAAATTTATGTAACAGTTTTCCAAATTAATTGTTTATTAAATTCAAAGGTTTGTAAAAATAAAAATCATTTTTAAAATCCTTTCGTGCTTAATATAAAACGTAACTGGCGCAGTCGGTAGGACATCTCGGGAAAATTAATGAACATAATTTTTTTCGATTTCAATCGTTAACCGAGGTAATGCAAAAACGCGATTCGTTACAGAGCGCATATCTGTAACGACATCAAGAAAACAGTAGGACACCTCAAGGAAGTTAGTGAATATAACGTCCGTCGGTTTTAACCGTTAATTGAGGAAACTTTAAGTAGAGTGAATATCTACAACCACTTAATAGAGCGCATATCTATTAAGAGCACGAGTGAATATCGTGTAAGTGAAAAGTGAAAATTGTTCAAATGAGCAAAGTATTTTGGATCAACTTGTAAATAGATCTTAAGATATAGAATTAAGAAAAAGTAGAGTAAATACTTTTTAATTTTATATAATTGATTTTTAATTTTATTATTTTAAAGAAAATAATATTTTAAAATGGCAACGCCAACATTAAAGAAGGAATATCTTGATATGATTCCTGAGTATAGTGGAGAGCCCACTATGCTCCACAGATTCATTTCCATATGTGATAAAGTAGTAAATAAATTTTATGTAAGCGAAAATCCAGAGGATTTTCAAAATGAATATCTATTTTCTTCTATACTAGCTAAGTTAAAAGGCCAAGCATTAGAAATGGTAGTAAACTCAAATTCATATAATTGGTATAAGATTAAAAAAGTATTATTAACCAGCTATTCAGACAAAAGAGATTGTTTTACTTTAATTTAGAAATGGCTGAGTTAAAACAAGAGAATAACGAATCACCTTTTAAATTTTATGAGAGAATTCAAAAACTATTAAATTTACAGATTTCATTTCTTGTTAATAAAGAGCCACAAAGACAATTGGCCAAAGATGTTATAATAGAATATGTACAGAAATTAGGGTTAAGAGTTCTCCTTAGAGGTTTACATGAACCTGTAGGATCGCTAATGCGAACCAAAAATCCAGATTCTCTTAGCGAAGCACTTAATATGCTTACTAACGATTTTCAATTTAAAAATAACAAATTATTTCAAAATATTAAACAGAACATTCCACCTAGGGCCCCACAATACCCGCCTATTCGCAAACCCCTTCCTAACAAGCAAACCTTCCAAAATTATAGGCCCAACTACCAAAATAATCCTAACCAATTTACTAAACCTAACTCATAAGTACAGCAAAATCAACAACCGAAACAGTCTAACAACTACACACCATTAAAAGTTCATCAAAAATTTGAACCAGAACCAATGAGCATTTCCACACGTCAAACAGGGAACACAATTAGACAAAATAGACTTTATCAGATGACAGGGAAACCAATAGAGGAGGAAAATTACGATCAAACTATGAATCGATTGACTGAACAAATGACTAACTCTTATCTGACCGAACAAACAGGTTATGAACCGCAAGAGGACCCTGACAGCTACATAGACTTTGATGATTCAACGCAAGAGGAAAACGCATGCGGATTCACTCAAGAGGACAATCATACCCAAAATCAATTTTTTGGACTAACCACATTAAAAAGACATTTTCCATAATGCATATAGAAGACGACACAAACGAACTACCGTACATCCACGATCCCAAGACCAATTTAAAGATGCTGATTGACACTGGAAGCACGAGATCATTTATTAAAAAATCAATAGCTTTCCAATTTTTCAAAAACACTCTAAAACAAGAACCATTTGAAGTGAGTACAGCTCATGGAGTATCAAAAGAAAAATACAGTTGTACGCTACCACTTTTAGGAAAAGAAACAACAAAATTCTATTTATTTGATTTCCATAAAGATTTTGACTTACTCCTTGGATTAGATAACATAAAAGAATTAAAAATTAATTTAAATTTTGTGAGTGATAAATTAATATTTCGCAATAAGCAAATCCCGATTAAATATTTTAACACAGAAGAACAAAATAATAATAATAATAATAAAAGCGAATGTCAGGAACAGAAAGCAAAAAAAGGAACAGGTTATGGTATACAAGCCCGCGCTAGCCAAATGATTAAATTTAGAATACAAAATATTCAAGACGGAGAAGGACTCTTACCATACAAAAACTTAAATGGATTAGAAATTTCGCAGTGTATAGTCTCAGTACACAAGGGAGAAGCCAACTGCCCTATAATAAACAACACAGAAGTAAATGTAGAATTAACAGTAAATGAACCATTAGAATTAAAATCTTTAGAAGAATACAATATCCTTAGACCTGATGCAATGCAAACGAACGCTAATTTCAATTTATTAGATTATAAACAAAAAAATTCGAGAAGAAAAAATTTAGATTTATCAAAATTTAGAATGGAACATATGAACTCGGAAGAAAAATCCCCTATAACAAGTTTAATAAAAGATTATGCAGATTTATTCCATATTGAGGGAAACGATTCATCTTTTACCAACCAAATAAAACATGTTATTAGGACTACTGATGAAATTCCCGTATACTCTAGAAATTATAGATATCCAGAGATTTACAAGAACGAAATTAATAAACAAACTGAGGACATGCTTGAACAAGGAATTATTAGACCTTCAAATTCTCCATGGAACTCTCCTGTCTGGATTGTACCCAAAAAACAAGACGCTTCTGGCAAAAGAAAATTTCAATTAGTAATAGATTTTAGAGGATTAAACAAGAAAACAATTGACGATAAATTTCCCTTGCCAAACATTACCGACATATTAGATAAATTAGGACGATCTCAGTATTTTACAACTTTAGATTTAGCCTCAGGATTTCACCAAGTAGAAATGGATAAAAATAGCATAGAAAAAACAGCGTTTTCAACAGAAACGGGACACTACGAATTTTTAAGAATGCCTTTTGGACTAAAGAATAGCCCCCCTACATTTCAAAGAATTATGAATAATATTCTGAGAGGCATCCAAAATGAAACATGTTTAGTTTATTTAGACGACATTATAATTTATTCTACTAGCCTCCAAGAACATATACAAAGACTTAAAGAAGTTTTCGACAGATTACGCAAAGCCAACTTTAAAGTACAGCTGGATAAAACAGAATTTTTAAGAAAAGAAGTGGCATATTTGGGACATGTTGTGACACCAGATGGCGTAAAACCTAACCCAGCAAAGATTTTGGCAATCAAAAACTATCCAATACCCAAAACCACCAAACAAATTAAAGGATTTTTAGGACTAATAGGCTATTATCGAAAATTTATTAAAAACTTCGCCAAGATAACAAAACCGTTTACTAACTGTTTAAAGAAAAATGCAAAAATAAATATAGAAAATCCAGACTTCATAGAATGTTTTGAAACATGTAAAAATATATTGACTAACGAGCCCCTTCTACAATACCCAGATTTTGAAAAGGAGTTTACTCTAACGACAGACGCGAGTAATTTTGCACTAGGAGCAATTTTAAGCCAGGACAAAAATGGAAAAGTCCTTCCTATAGCGTATGCCAGCAGAACTTTAAACGACAGCGAAACTAATTACTCCGCGATTGAAAAGGAATTATTAGCGATCGTATGGGCTACCAAACACTTCAGGCCTTATTTATTTGGGAGAAAATTTAAAATTTATACAGACCATAAACCTTTACAATGGTTATTTTGAGTTAAAGAACCAAATTCCAAGCTTTTAAGATGGAGATTAAAATTAGAAGAATATGATTATGACATAAGATACAAAAAAGGAAAATTAAACCAAAACGCAGACGCTTTGTCTAGAATACAATTGAATGTTACTGATAAAAGGTCAACAAACACCCAACACACTGTAGAACCAGACCTTGAATTATCTCCAGCCGGCTTACTGAGTCGTTACTTCCCGGAATTAAATGACGATAATGAATCTATGGTCGTACAACTCGACGCAACAGATAATGCCAACTTAGAGTACAATCAAGAAAGTGACAATCAAACCGTGCACTCCAATTTTGAAGGAAACACCCAAATTGAAATACCAATTTCCGACGAGCCTGTAAACTTTGGAAAGAATCAAATATTTTTTTCATTAGTAAAATATGAGCCAAAGAAAGTAAAAATTATAAAACTATTCGGAACTTCAAGAATTCGGTTAATAGTCGAAATATCAGAAAATAATTTTAAAGAAGACATAGTTAATTTTGTAAAATCAAATATTTAGTGCCCAAAATAAAATATAATCTATATTTTGAAGACGATTTTTACGAGAAATTTGCATCATGCGTAGCCAAAAATTTCAAACAAACTGAACTAAATTTGGTTAAGTGTAATAACAAACTCTTAGACCTAACTTCGGAAGAAGATACCTTAGAAACGATAAGTAATTATCATGTCAGCAAAACCAATCACCGAGGGATACAAGAAACATACGAACAAATTAACCGAAGATATTATTGGCCCAATTTAAAATCACTAATCCAAAATTGCATAAATCAGTGTGACATATGTCAAAGAACCAAATACGACAGAATTCCCTTACAGCTAGAAATGAACTTGACACCAACAGCTGCAAGGCCTTTCCAGATAATTCACATCGACACTATCTCTTTAGAAAAGAATTCGTTTATCAGCATTGTCGACAGTTTCACAAGGTATGCTCAAGGTTTATCGCTTGGGAAGCTCTCAAGCTACAGAGATTGCAGACAAGTTATTAGATTACTTCGCGCAGTTCTGCTTACCAACAGTTATTATCTCAGACAATGGAACGGAGTTTAATAACAGAATTGTGAAGGAGATATTAGACCTGCATGAAATCAAAATCCATTTTATCAGTACACAAAACCCCCAATCAAACGGATTATGTGAAAGATTTCATTCCACCTCAATAGAACACATAAGGCTGTTAAATAATCAAATCGAATTTAAAAAAGACAGTATAATTAAGAAAGTTAAATATGCTATAATCGCCTATAACAATAGCATACATTCAGTCACAAAATTAACGCCGTGCGAAGTCTTATTTGGACACATAAATTCAAACTCTTTATTAGATATAGATTTAGAAAAACAAATTGTAAATGACTACGTTTTAAACCATAAGGAAAAAACAAAAATACTTTACGAAAACATTAGGGATAGCAATCAAAGAATTAAAGAAAAAGTTTTAGAAAAAAGGAATGTAAACAAAGAACCACTTCCAGAAATACCATCTGAAGTTTATATAAAATCAGTTCAGAAGCAAAGCAAAACGAAAAACAGATATAGCAAGGAAGAGATAGCTTCAATAAACAAGGAAAGAAAAACTGGTAAAATAAAGCCTAGACATCATAACACAAAAGACAAAATACATTTGTCGAAAATTAAAAGGCCTAAGAAGATAAAAAATGTAACTAATGCTCAAAATAACTTTCCAGGTCCCTCCTGTTCGTCATTGGCACAGCCACCGACTCAGCAGAGATCAGAGAAATCAACAACAACCTCGGAATAATCCCAATAGACCTTGGGCCGGCCAAATTAGAATCTTCCTACCATACCTTTGTCCACTATTTTAATGTAAGAAACTTAGTTGCTCATTTAAATAACATTGATGCTTATTATTATGATGTATTGCAAAATTTTGAAACTAGCTGCTACAATTGTAACGGTAGCTTATTAAACAATGAATATGTAACTGATAACAGTAATAGAATAAGAGATATTGTTAATTATTTTAAATATGTTAATCACAGTAAAAATGTAATAGAAGAAAAATTAGAAATTATACTCTTAAGAGAGAATGGTAACAAAAGAACAAAAAGAGGTCTTATAGATGGACTAGGATCCGTTATCAAATCTTTAACAGGCAATTTAGATTCATACGATGGTAAAAAATATGACAAAATAATTAAAGATATTGAAAATGAGCAAATTAAAATTAATTATCAAATTGAATCTCAATACTCCTTTAGTAATAATATTATGAAGGAATCAAATAAAACTTTTATTGTAATTGATGAAAATTTTGTAGAATTAAAAAATAAGTTAAGTATTGTGAATCGTAATGTAAATGACTTTGTTGAACTAGAAAAATTTAGAAGTATTCTAAATCAATTGAACATTTTATATGACATGATGTTATAGGTAATCACAGATTTAGAAAATCCTCTTACATTTTGTAAACTAGGTGTTGTACACCCTAGTGTTATTTCAACCCAAGAATTATATGAAGAATTAAACAAAATTTATAAATATTATAATGAGAGGTTACCTTTAGAACCTAAAATGGAAAATATGTGGGAATTAGAGAACCTAATTAAAGTTAATTGTAAACTAGATTCTGAAAGGATTGTATACTTTATAAATTTACCCATTGTAGAAAAAACTCAATTTAAATTGTATAAATTACACTCTATACCCACAAAATATGAAACAGATTATGTAACAATTATACCAAAAGTAAGGTACATATTAGTGTCTAACTCTGTAATATTAGGTTTAGACAATGAATGTAACTGTAAAACCGATTCCATTTACTTTTGCTCATTCGACATTCTAACACACCATAAATTAGACTGTGAAGTGTCCATTATCAGGAACAACGATGCCAGCAACTGTGAATATACTGCATTGGAAGTTACAGACAACTTAATTAACTGGATCCCAGAAATCAACCTTTACCTGGCGACCTTCCCCAACAAGCAGACTCTGGAAATTACCAATCGCAAGGCAACTACCACCGTCACCCTTCAAGGCATATATTTGATAAAAACTAATAATGATTCAGTCTTTTTCAACAACATGAAACTGAGCCATACATCAACAACTTCGGGAGGCCATCCTATTTTCATGGACACGTCCAAACTACAATTTTCAATGAGTAAAATGCCAGAATTCTCAGTAAACGTTAAACGCCTAGAGTTGGACAAAATAAACACGGAAACCATCTCAAGAATTGACCCAACTATGGAAATAACCCACCACATCAGTATCTGGACTATTGCCCTTTACGGAGGCGTATTCAGCAGCCTTATATACTTCACCCTCATCAGGAAGAAGAAGAAGACTTCAACCAACGCCGAAACTTCGCCAACCCCCGAAGTTCTCTTTAGGGATGGAGGAGTTATATAAACATTTTATGTGAACATTTCATAATTAAATGCGTGCTAGGAAAATTCCTGCTTACGCAGCTTTAGTATTATATAGGTGTGAGAACAGAGCCCCGGCAGTGTGTAAGTCGCCTCTGTATCGCACAGACGTTTTCCACTCCGATTGAGTGCATATCAATTGTATTGTTTTATTAAGTAAAATTTATGTAACAGTTTTCCAAATTAATTGTTTATTAAATTCAAAGGTTTGTAAAAATAAAAATCATTTTTAAAAACCTTTCGTGCTTAATATAAAACGTAACTTATATATAACAAATAAACAGATACCGTAGGTAATACATAACTACATAAATTCCAACTAGAATGTGTCATCGTCAGGTGTATAAAAATCTTTAAAAATTTCGCTAATGCCATTTACTTCTGAAAAGTGCATGATACTGAATATACTGTTAACAGAAATCAGGGGTAAGTTATTTGAGTAAGGCGAATACATCACTTTTAGTAATTGATTTTTACCTTCAAACGTATTTCGGCCTTTAATGAGAAGATTCGACGTACAAAAAGGAGGCTAACGTTTTCAATATTTTAAAAATAGTTTACGGGGTAATTACTTTTTTATCATGTAATTTATACAGTACTTTTTATTTTAAACCAATTGCATCCGTTGCCTTGCTATTAACTAGACCTTCATTAACATGCAGACATCGTGCAGTAACTGGTTGTTTGAGTTAAAGCTGAAACAGTCTAGATCAGAGATTCCCAAACTGAACGAATTCGCCTAGTAGTGGGCGATTTTAACACGCCAGAGGGCAAAACTGGTGGGAAAATAATTCAGTTTTTTATATATACAATGTGTCCGAGATGTTTTTGCCTATAAAAACAAGTAATAAAATAAAATTGCAAACAAGTAAATGTGTAGTGTACACAAATAATTATGACATTTTAGGTTAGAGTTTTAGTGTTGTGATTATAATGTCTATTTAAACTTCGGCTGTTGATTTGGTTCAGCAACAAGGTAAATTTATTTACATTATTTTTTTAGGTAAAGTTTGCAATTGTACACACATACAGTGATGAATATTAATGCACCATACGTTTTTGATATATAAAAAAATATAATAATATGTATTTATTATACAAGCTCTATCCTGGTTTGTGATGCATCACAGATAAATTGTTTGTAGTCTTTCCTTCTTCTTGCATGGTTGAGAGAGGGTTTAGTGAAGTAAATAATCTTGCCACGGAGTCTATAAATAGTTTAGAAATTGAAAAGTGAGATCTTAGAATTCTTTTAACAAAAATGGCTTCTGACATCAACAAATAGATTAAATCTCATAAAATACATCCCATACGTTAATTAGACATACATATTCATGTTGTTTAGATAATTAATTATAAAAATTCATGTAGTTTGTAACTCATGATGGTTTTTCATTTTTCACACCTATTATTTGCAAACTTTTAATGTAGGCGTACATAATGGTATACCTATTAAGAAAAAAATGTCCTTAAAAGTCCTCTTTTCTCAACTTATATGTACCTACAAATATCTATTTGAATGTATGTGTGGGTGATTTAAAGATTTGTGCGTTGTTTGAAAACAGGTGGGCGAAACAAATTATAACCGTCGAAAATGAGCGTCTGAGAGTCAGATATATTCGTAAATAGAATGTTTCGGTAGTAGTACAAAAGCCTCTGTAACACTGCTCTGAGGCATGTATACCACTTTTCTTTTCCTTCATTCATAAGTAACCTTTTGGCAAGTTCCTTTCCCTGCCCTTAATTGCTAACGAATTGTTTCTTATACAAAAATAAATACTTAGTGCTGTTTATAAACTATTTAAAGCCTTCATAACTGTAAAATATAAATAACCCAGTACTTTGTGTAAACTGAAACACAATATTTTATGAAGGAAAGGAACTGTCAGTCGATGTTTGTTTGACGTTAATCACTCATAAAGCTAAGAACAATAAAGAAAACCAGACTCATTGTAAAAGTTATCTCAACGTGCATTTCTAGCTGCATGCTTTACATGAATCACATCAGAGCGCTTTGAAGAACATATAAAAGACTTTAAGATCACACCAGAGTTCATACTAAATTTAAATTGTAATTAGCTTAGCTAACTAGCAGTAGCGTGTTCCATTACATATTTGATATTCATTTTGGAAGTGCAAAGTAAGTTTGTTTGTTGGGAGTTCTTCATTAAACTTAGCAACAACCTTATTTGCCTGAGAGAATTAGTTTGTGAGATTGTTAATCCACCTGGGAGATGTTATATTACTATTCCTAATAAAAACTGTTTTTCTTGTTTAATAGTGATTTTTCTTTATTTATTTACCATTTTAAGAAACATGTTAAATTTAAAAATTGTTGAATAGTTATTTTTACAAATAAAACAGTGGACATTTTAATATTTCTACGTGTAGAAAATCCCTCGTTCTGAAAAATTTCCATGACGTTTATGACAAATTTGTAACATCTATAATAGGTAATAATGATGTTATCGTTAACACGTAAACATGTAATTTTGATTTTGTAATTTAGGCCATTTTACTCTAGATAGCTGTTAAATAAACTGTCTTATTCCCTAATTGTATATTTTACCTACATTGTTTTATTTATTTGAAACAAAAAAAATATAAACAAATTAGTTCAAAAATATTTTAAATTTAAAATTCAAATAAATAGGCTTAACATACATCGATAAATAATATTCTTGAAATATTGAAACTACTATAATTGAATAGTGCAACACGAATATTTATGTACGAGTCATCAAACAACACTGATTCTCTCTCTCTGTCACTCACAATCTCTTTCTTTTACAGCCACAAGTACGTCCGCACACACTCTTTGAAGTTTTTTGAATTCGGATGAAAATGGACATAGGGTTTTATTTCTATTGATTCAGATTTATCAATGAAGTTAATGTGAGGGAATATATTTATTAAATTAATGAAGTAAAGTAATGAAACTGAAGATTAAGATTGTTTACAATAACTGAAGAAAGACTTTATAAATACACTAAAAGATTGCTGTTGAAACCATGCAAGGATTTATCTTTTATTATTTGCACCCATTTCTTCCTTGAAAATTAATTATTTCAGTTCGTTAGTATTTAAAACAATAATAATAATTTCTGTAAGAAAGTAAAACATTCAATAAACATAATATTAATAATATAATACATAATATACATATTATACATAATATAATTAATAATAATATTATTATTACTTGTAACATAAAAATACACATACATACATATTCCATAAGCTTTTATATTTAATATTTATTCAACTCTTGTTAAAGTTTAGTGGACCAACGACCCTGGAAAGCTGATTTGTACAATGGAATAAAAAGTGTTTTCCGAATCTAGCTTTAAAAGTTTGACTTTTTTCTCAACTTTTTTTGGCTTGCCTTTTTCGAATCCTTTTTACTCTTCTACTTTCGTTAGGTCATTGGTTTGAGTTTATACATGTTTTACTTTGGATATGCTTCGGGTTCTATTTAGCAGTGGCTCCACTAATGTTCTATATACTTTAAACATATGTTATAGTGAAAAAACATCGAGAATTACTCTAATGGATTTACATCTATTTAATTTTACTAGAGTGCCATAAAATGTATTTACATAAACATGTTACGATAATTAAAATTTTATATACATTAACTAAAGTGATTTATGGTATTCTATTATTCATTCATAGTATTTATTTACCACAGGTAGAATAAAAATATTTTTACAATATAATGGCAAATATTTGAAATAGCCAAATGTACATAAGATACAGCTTTTAATTTATTGCCATTTTTCGAATTTATACATTAAAATTTCAGTAACGGTTTTAAACCACCAACATTATCTTTAAAACACCGAGAAAGATATACATTTTTCATACATTTCTTTTGTTTTAAATGGCTTTATATGGTTAGCTAATGGCATTTAGATTAGCTTCGGTTTTATATTTTTGCACCTGTTTCAGTGTTATTAATAGTCTGGTATACAAATATTGTTTATTTACTAAAATTTAGTTGAACATCTGAAGTACTAAAATAGACTTGGTTTTTAAAGGTACATGAAATCCATGTTCTAAACGGTATCTCATGTTGTAAGCATTGTTATACCCTCCTATACGTTTCTAATGAAACAGCTGAGGATTTCTATGCAGCGAACGATTGAAACGTGTGTGACAGCTGTAATAGAATTGTCTGCACTAATATGTAATTTATGGTTAGAATATATTTGTAAAAATTTAGTCTAAGCTCTTGGGGAACGAAATCATCAACGTATTAGACTTTTTAAGGAGGAAATAGAGTGCAGCTATGTTAAATGGAAATCTAAGTACACTTTTGGATAGGTGAGCAGTTTAATTGCTTTAAGAGGTGAAATCTCATATCTTAAAAAATGTTTGTAAGAACTTTATTAAGTAATAAAACTACACCACGTTAGTGTCTAACTAAATTACAAAACACTCTATATTCTTACATGTTTGTCAAATTGATTGTCAATTTTAGTTTTTAGTGGCTCTTTCACTATTTCTAGATCACGTCTAAGCCGTCTTTCTCGATGGTCCTACTTCTTATTATTAGTTAACCATTTTCAGATCAAGCGGATACATAATAATTTTTATATGTTTGGTATTCAAATGAAAAAAACATAATAAATACTATTTAAGTGAAATCTTTACAGTTTCCAAATTCTTAATAGCCTCAAAGTTGTCTCCAAACCGAACCAATTCAGTTCCCATCCCGCCGAGAACCCCTAATCACTTCAGATTACATGCCATTGGTATTTTAAACTTTTACTATGGTGATATATTAAACATATTTTGATTAACACCTGTAAAATCGCAAAAAAATACCTAGCACAATCAAATATATGTTGGATCCACATTCACAACAGTAGGCGCAAAATATTCACCGCCATGTTTAAATATGTAGAAAGATATTACTAGGCCTAAACTTAACTTGCAAAGTAAACAGTTTTCATTCCCTCAGATTAAAACCTAGTAGGTGTTTTGATATTTAAGAATACTGATTACAACACAAAAAAAAACATTCTGACTAACACCTGCATTGTATAAAATTTAAAAAGGTAGCACAAACATATATGTGTGGTCCCGTATTTACAGCAAACGCAGCAATATATTCACAAATATGCCTGAAATATATAGAAAGATTGTATTAAACATAACTTGCAATATCCCTAAAGTTTTATCAGCAGAGTACAGTTTTATTGTTAAACAGTTCAGTAGCTATTTATTGTATCAGTCTCAATTGTATGAAATAACCTATGTTAAAAAAAACAGTAAATTTCCAGTAATCTCTGTTGAAATGTCAAATTTTGTTTCTTGTATGTATTATGTATTAGAGTGGGCAATATTATATTTAATCTACCAAAGACATTGGTGAGTTATTGGCGAAAACAATACATTACTAGACACGTTATATCGCAATTTATAAATTTCTGAAGCGATAAAGCAGTCATTGCGTAGTTGTAGTGTGAGACACCAGGATCGTCGTAAGCTTACTGGGTATTAGCTAATTACTAATTACACATTTTGGTTTTATTTTGGTACTATAAATGCATTTTAAACGAGAAAACAAAGTTTTATTTTAAATGACACTTACCATAAATAGTAGTTAAACCTTGTTTTAATTATTGCCTTACAAACATAACCTTATCGAGTTGCAGTATTATTCATGAATGCATTACGTTGTACCACATTTCTATAAAGCTATATTAAATTAAACTTACGAAATATCCTATTAGAATAGTATTTATTATTAAACAAATACGCAAGATAGGTTTCTAAATAAACACACTGTTTCTTCCGTCTGTGCTTCAGCTGACATCTTTTACGCAACCGTAGGTGCATTCAACGTTAGCGTCAAGAAAGCTATTATGTTTTAAAACCAAACCCATTAAATCCCAGTACATTGCTAGATTGTAAAATAGGTATACAATAAATGAATTAATTGTATAATAGTGCTATTTATGAAAAGAACATTCAATTTATATAGTTTGTGGTACGTACCTGCTTGACATCATGTATACGTTTTTTTTTTTTAAAATATGAAGGACAATTTGTAGCCTGCGACATTTAAAATTATTCTGTTTTTGTTTGTAATGTGTTTTTGGTAAAATATATAAGAACGAAAAACTCGAAGTTAGACACAACAGTTTGAAGTGACAAAGGCACTAGCATTTACATCCCCATTATAGTAAATATATGCTGCAAAAATGTAATTTTTAAACCTCAATCTGCGAAGATAAATGCGAACCAAAATATTTCGTAATTCAGTTTTAAGTAATGTTTGTTTTTCAGTAGGTCCTACGTTTCCTCAAAACACGTTTATCAGTTAAGCGGTCATTATTAAATTCAAGAAGACAATAAATCCGTACTTATTGTCCGTAAAATCTGTAAATTTGGCGTTTAAATAAAAGATTGCCTTTTCATTTTGTCGTACGAAAGTTGACTCCGAAATTGGTTGAAAATCAAGATATTTCATCATTGACAAACAACGAGTGCTCCATTTTCACTTGTTATCCAAAAACTGTTGGGGAAAATTTTACTGAGTGCTTTAAGTATACTATTACAAATACCTTGAAATTTGACACTGTTATTTTTCATAAAACATTTGGTCACCAAATTTAATCAAGTGATTTAATCAAGGCAAGATACAAATAAACATAGATAAAGGTTCAAATTAAATATAATTCTTTTCTCAATTACTATTTCTTAGAGTTTATTCAATTGGAAACCCCGTTATTAAGCCATTGCCCCTAAGCAAATAAAGAAGGATTCTAAATTGACTAGATAGTTTCTACCAGCAAATAGTATCTCTAGACTTATAAATGCTATATTATTTCAGCTGTAGTGTAGGTTAAATAAAAAAATGATTCTTTAGCATTTAAACCAATCTAGTTAGTTTTTTTATCACATTAATGGTAATACGAGCACATAATACACATAAATTATTTGTTTAACAAACGTTTTAAATTATTTAAATGTTTTGAAGACAAGTTCGTCTCTGAAACAAAGAAGATATACATTTTTTGAAAAAAGTAGATATTGTCTATTATTTTCGTCTCACTTAGTACGACCTGAAACCAGTGAAATAGAATATTGGTAATGACAAAACCTTATGATAACATGTGTTTTTAGTTCGACACATTTCCTAAGATTATCAAAATCTCCCCTACGTGAAATATTATCAGATTATCAACTTTACAATAAATGTGTGTCCAGTGTAATTCCAGAATGTAGATCAGAAAAAAATGTAAATGGACGTTGGCAGCTCAGTATTGCTTGGTTCTTACTCAAAATAAGAAAATAAGCAAAATAGGCGACGCATTTCTTGCACGATTTCTTTTGAAAGATGACTCGTTCTTATGAACCCTCTGAATCCAAACGCCAGTCACACGATGCTGGAATACTTCTCAATAATGCAGAAAACCAGATGCAAACATGCTAATGCTGAACGTCTTCTATTGAGACCGTGAAAGCTTACTCGTAGGGAAAGGCATTGAAAGGTCTCATGTATATCGACCTGAATAAACATTTCTCCACCCGGAAAAACTATGTATCAATAAATCTTCATAACAAATTATGTTTAAGTCAATTATTAAATTCATAAAAATGCAAAATATGTATTGCAATAAGCATGAATATGAAATTTTTATCATCATCAAAAGTAGTATGCATATATTTTTTTCTTAAAACAGTTTCAACTAAAACGTATTATATTACGGCCTAATAATATTAGAAGATCCTTTGTAAGTGTTTTGAAAAAGGAAATAGCTCTGTTAGAAAGTGGTAGAACGACCTTTATTCGGCTAATACTTTTACATATTCAGCAGAAGTCGACCATTTTTCTAGACTCAATTTGTTTTTATCTATTAGTCTTTTTTATCTAAAAACTAGTTTCGAAAAAATTTAAAGATGATATTTCATTTAAACATTAAATATATTTTTAATATACTTGTTTAAAAAACGCAATCTCGTTCAAAAAATAGATAATTAATTGACATAGGCTATATGATAACTTTTTAGACTTATATTTTCAATTTTCCTAATTAATAGGTAGAAATTTTATAAAGACATCACTTTATATAAGTTGCAGAAATTATACTTTTGCTCGAAAATTAAAAATAGTTATTTTCTCATTTCTACTCAGCACTGACTTCTATTGACTTATTATTTATTAATTTATTAATGTTCTGTATCTCAACAACTTCATTTTTAAGGAGTATAATATTATATTCAAAGGCATACTTTTGTAACACGAAAGAAAATATTTCCCTTAAGGTTTGAAACATTTATGTAGGCCTGAAAGTCTGCCCAAAGTAACACTATTATAGAAGTATAGATACAGATTGCGGTGCATTTAGTATAACAAGATACTACATAATTTCTGTAGCCTTCTAAATCTTGCACGAAGCTACATATAGTGATATATAGCTGCCTAAATAAAACAATAATCGTTCCGTCTCTAGAATCTGTTAATTTAATCTGATTCAGAATGTCTATCTTTTACGTTTACTTCTAAATGAATTCACTTAATTGAACTCATTTCTGAAGATAAGGTATTTTAAAATATTACATAATCATTTTTTAAGCAGCACCTCATATTCTATACCATTAAATTGGACTTTTTTCAAAATTTTTTTCATGTCTTTTCTCCATTTTCATCTCCAAATAATATATGTTTTGTTTATTTTTGCCTCTTTGCCCATTCAAAGATATTTGTTGATGTGTCCTGTATTTAATCTTTAATTTCTAAATACATTTTTGTAATTCGTTACATCTCGCTTTTACTATTTACATTATTACACTCTTGTTACTGAAAAAACAATAAAATGTATAGTTTCAAATTATAAGACTATTATCTTTTTATCTGTGTGCTTTGTCAGATGATATTAATTGTCATGATAACTAAGCGCAAAAACAATTTATACTCTGCCTTTAAACTTTAAAAACGAACCGTCTCCCCCCACATTTATAAACGTTACAATAGTTTAGGTGTTAACATTGAGAGTCATAGATAAATATATAAGGATAAGGACATACGGACTTTGATGAAGGAGATTTCCCTTGCGTCGCTCTTTCGTGGCAACTAAATTACAACCCATTCGAACTAGTTGCCGAGTTAACCTGTCACTTTAATATTTCGTTACCATGAGCAGCTCTACTATGATTAATGATTTCTTCAATCACGAAGTTCTAACCGAGTATCCAAGTCTCCTCAGTAAAGAGTTTAAAGGGTCTTTTTCATCCTTCAGGACGAAGGACAAATTAGTCATAACTCTGTTACATTTTTATTCGAGTAATCAGATAATATCTGGAATCTAATAATAATTATAAAGATATATTTTATCGCCAGATTTTAGCAGATGAGAATAGGTTAAATTGAAGGTTTATTAAACTCAAACTTTAGAAAAAAATTCTGAGATAAATACGTGTGCTAGAGCGTAAAACATAAATAACTACATTCAAACAGTGTTCTAAATAAAATATAATTAAATGTTAAAAAAAGTTATACACATTAATCAATATTCGACTAAACTAAAACAGACATAATCTACAACAATAAGCAAATTTCATTATAAAAAAAATATGATAGAAAGAACTAAACAAATTGCTTAATTAGTAAGGGGATTTTAAACAAAGAGGAAAAATACTGTTCTGTTTCGAAATGCGAATTTTAATGTGCCCCAGATGTCTTTAATTTAAGACGAGAATAGAAGTAGGTTACAAGTAAGCCCTGCTTTCCATGTCGCCTGGTGACTGTTCATTTGTAAGGATGAAAAAATGGTTTTCTATTTTGTTGTGAATCGACCGATCAAGATGTAAGAAACTTCAATGAGAAACTTTGGTACGCAATTTGTTAAATTAAATGTTTGTTTACGTTAAAAAAACCGCGAAAGCAGTATCAAGTTTTCTTCATTGTATAAACTGTTTTAGACTAAAATAGAAGAACATTAAACATCTGTGTATAAGGTTATTTTCTTCAGTTCATGAGTTTGTATTACTTATAATCACTAATGATGATATATCTTTTTCATTAAAATTAGTATGAGGAATAAATTATAAATTATGTGTTTATGTTCGTTTTTATTAAATTATTGCTTATACTTACAATTCTCCATCATATGATTTGCATTCATTATTCCTTGATTTCATTATGCTCGCTTTAGGTGAAATCTTTCGTAAGACATTGTTCTCTTTATTTTACTTACGTTTTACCTTACAGTGACATTATCCTCCTTGCATTAGCTTTTGCTTACGTTTTACTTCTTCTTCATTGCAACCATTTTACGTCCTCACATGATATCTTGGTTTCCTCTTATTTTCTGTAAATAATAACTAATATTAATTTTAATTGTCTTATTAGTCATTGCTTACACCATATTTTCCTCCCATAATGCTTTTCTTATTATATGATTGGTAGATGCCTCTACCAAATTAACAAGGTTTACAGAGACACCGATTTTTCTTCCTTTGTCTAACAGTCTCAATTCTTTATTTTATCCTCTCTTTTAGACCTCGTTTTACAGAAACATAGTTCCAGAAGGGTGGAAAAGACAAAGAACAATAGTGTTTAAATGGTCAATCGTAAAAAGCAAGAAATATGTGAATTGAATAAATGTATAGTTTTTACTTGTTATTAAATTATATAATCAGTGAGAAATTTACCAAGCTTGAAAATCAGAGTTACTAATGTTATACAAATGTCCATACTTTTGATTTAAGGTATTTTACGACTTTTCTTGAGCAGAATGAAATAGAAGAAGTTCTAATTGTATAAATACAGGTAGGAATACGGCTAATAATTTTCTTATCTTTTTTCACTAAAACGATGGAAAAATTAAAAGTTATTAAAAAAAACAAATAAAAACAAATTTAACAATCTCTTGTCCTACAGCTCTGTTTCCTACTTTGGGTTGTAAACGAGCATCAAATATAATATTTTTTTAATGGCCGCTGTAAAATGCTTCTGGTTGTAAAACGAGTTTTACCTATAGTTTCAGTCAGATAAGAGAAATGTTTTCAGAGAACCGTTATTAGTGAGATGACAAAAACAAATAAATTTAAAACTTTATTCTTTCAATTCGTTTATTCATAATAGTTTTCAATTTATGACACTAGTTCTATGGCGGTTGTTTCTACGGTGCCTTATCAGTTCTTTAATGTTTTTTTAAAATTTCGGCGGCAAAATATACTAAATAAATTTATAAGTATAACTAAAACTAATCATCTAAATTTAACATTCATAACAAATTACTATTAACAATAAATAACTGATGAATACATTGTTCTTGAAATATATTTGACTATAAACAAAGTTATCAAAGCAAGTGATTTATAAATTTCATATTGAACGTTCTCCTGGACCACATATTGTAAATATATTGTGAATAATTGCGCAATTTTCCTCAAGTTCAATAAACGTATATATATATATATATATATATATATATATATATATATATATATATAAATATCGCAATATGTTTTCTTGTGTATTAATAAAGAACAAAAGTCAAAATACAAATACAAGAATTATATGTAAATACAAATATAATTCTTGTATTTGTATTTTGACTTTTGTTCTTTATATATATATATATATATATATATATATATATATATATATATATATATATATATATATATATATAGTTTGAATTTGCTATTTAATTATAAATTATTACTTTTTTTAAATAAAACGTTTTCTTTCAGATGTAGGAGATTTCGTATTGCATACTTGTGAAAAGCGTCTTATAGTTGACTGAATTTGATTACAAATAAAATGATTATTTGAAAAATTAATAATTTAGAACTGTAAAATATTTGCTTAAATGTAGGTCTTAAATGTACCATACAAGGGAGGAAACTTTTGCATGAGAATAGACGCCGATCTATACATGTATCCATCGGCTATAACACCGCAGTAAACACACAAAAGGAATTCTTTACAGTCAGGTAATATCTATCGTGCAGTGGTTTGGAATTACACTAAGCCAGTGGTTCCCAACCTTTTTCTGCTGGCGACCCACCTCTCGGTTGGAAACCGCTGCATCAAGGAGTTATAATGTGGGAGGACGACAAACGCCTGGAAACAGAGATAATACCATTCTAAACAACGTTGTATTAAATTAGCTAAAGTTTAAGTTAATCCCATGTTTAAGGAGGTCTTAATTAAGTTTACCAAATTAAGTCTTAGAACACCTCATAATATCCTGATATGAAATATATGACGTAGGAGCATATTAAACCTATATGCAATTAATTAGACTGAACTTGAAATATATTTTCACTTTTGACACAAATGAATTTTTATTTTTATTCTACGGACTGAAATTGTAAATGGTTTGCATAGTACAACAATAGAAAATAGCCTCACTAGATTACATTTTGGTGTTTTATAATTTTTACATTGCAAATCGTCTTTTTTTATTTTTCTCATTTGTAATTAGTTTTTTTCTTAAAATATTATTTATCAATTAAAACCTTTTTTTAAAATAATGGATTAGAGGAAAAATACATTTTCATTTACGACTAAATTATTTTGAAAAGTTTCTAGCGCCAATTCTGAAAATGGAAATCATAGAAATATATCAAAAGAGAGTCCCACATTTATAATAAGAAAAAATATATAATTTATAATTAGACTCTAATATTTAAAATGAAAATTATTTGTTATAATTAAAAACAGTAAACGTTTCAATGACAAGTAAGATTTTTAAAATATGCTTGTGTAGTATCTACAGCAGTAAATGTCTAGCAAAATAGTTTTTTTTACCAGTTTGGTTTATAGAGAAAAAAATTAATATTGTTACATTTTAAAAATCGTGAAATGGAATTTCAGCAACAATGGCTCATATTTGCCAAATTTTTGTAATAAAAGAAACCTTAGTAAAGGTTGAATGATATTATTAAAATAAATTAATATCTTACTACACAAACAGAAGTATTTTTCAATTCATTGATTTATAAAAATATGGATATTGACAAAATTATGTGATAAAATATTTTTAACCAAGCTCATGGTTTAATATAAAGGGTTCATGAGCAGCTGCACTATTAGGCCTACTATAGAGCGGTATATTTATAAATCCCCTGTCGGACCCCCATTTTTTTGCATCAAACCATGATCTCTAAATTGTAGCAAAGAACCGATTCTACGCATTTGTATACAATAATTTTGCTTCAGGCGTTCATTCTATGCACTACGTTCTCTGGCGACAAAATCGTAACAAATGCCATCATATAGTTTGCATACGCAACGCAGCCATGCCTTACGACATCTATCTTATCCCTGGACATTCGACATCTTATGGAATTTACTTTCGTCATCTCGAACAAATACTTTTTTTGTGACTGCGGTCCGTCCATTCCATTACACTCTTCATCAACCCTATTCCATTACACTCTTCATCAACCCGATCATCAATCTTTTTGTCGGCACAGTACAGCCATACCCACTCTTTTTGTAGTTTAAAGTCAATGCTTCGACACTCATTATAGATACAACAATAATAAACGCTTTATAACAAACACTAATCAGAGAGTAGCCTACTTTGTAGCATCACACGTAACTATTTGTTTGTTCAATTATTTTGTAGTGAATGTTTTAAGCATTTATTATTTAAATAATTCTTAACTAGCCATAGTTAGTCGTAATTTAACCACAATAAACTAAAAAGATTTTCTAGTAGAGAGTTTATTTCTGAACAAAGAAGTGAAATACATATAAGATAAATCTACGGAAGCACTTTGATGATTAGGCGTTACAGTTGGCTGACATGTATTGATTTAAACCAGAAAACATATGTCATTTTTCAATAACAGATCAAACGCAAATGGAATTTAAGTATGACCAATCAAACGCAAATGGAATTTAAGTGGTGACAGGGCTCTACTTGCAGCTGTGGAGGTAATAGGCATTTAGTTTCCCTAAAATACCATCTGTTCCATAGGGTACGTAGCCTGCGTAGTTGCAGTTTAAACATAACTATAGTGGGATAATATTAATTTAATGTCTAAACCTCTCAATATTTATTTTTCAGACATAAGTATTACAAATTATTGCTTTGCAATTATTTCTGATGGAAAGATTTTGCCTTCGTAAAATACATTTAATTTATTTTAATTAAATATTTTGAAAAAAAGTTTATAATGGTGTTTTTCTCTGTTACTTTCAATAAATCTAATAAACCATTTCAATAGGCTAGAATATTTTAAAATCTCTTACGATTAATTACAAGTAGAAAAGTTCCAATCAAATCACAGATAAATGTAATTTTAAATTGAGAATTCTTTGAAAAGTGTTTCAACATAAACCAATGTCCTCTCCCCTTAAAGATAAGGGCATTTATTTAATAAAATTACAATATATTATTTTTAAAAACACTAACAAATGAAATTGTACATTTAAAAGTTGTAATAAATATATTTTAAACAGTTACTTTATAGCTAATGTCGGAATTATTGTGCAAACCTCATTGCATATGTAATTTGTATATGGAACTTGAAAATGTGTGGATCGCTTAATATATGCAGAAATATATTTTGTGCCTAGAGGTAAGCTAGAAGTTCATTAACTTCTAACTTACCTGGTAGATTGAATCCTGAAATATTTCAGTTTGTTTAACTTTTTTTAAAATCACAACGTAATCAGCATGTTAAGGTGACAGTACAATACATGATATTTTACAAATCCGCATCTAGTCTTAAAAACGAGGCAGATATTTCATACTTGCTGTATACGAGTAGACGTTATGTCATGATGGCTTACGGAGAGAATTTAGGTTACGCCGTTTACATATTTGTCAGACATTCCACACCTTAAGTCAAAAAGCGTAAAATTCAAAATGTCAAGACGTGATAAATGGAATATGTTGAAACGTGTTTTTTTTTCTTTTCAAGACTATTTTAGAACACTATAACTGAATGTGGTAAAACATATATATTAATGATTTAATGGCCAGGACATGATTTTATTGAATTTTGAAAATGTATTGAGATTAAACTAAACTTAAAACTATTTTGTTATAATACAAATCTATTTTTTGTCATAGTTTGCCTTTTTATTTTCAAACTTTAACTCCATAAAGAAGGTTAATTTTGGTAAAATAAAACACACATTTTCTTACATGTAATACGAGATATTTATAAAATACTTTAAAATCCTTAGAGGGTATTTTTATGGTTTAAATGCAGTATGTTAGTGAACATTTCAAACACCGTATGTCTTATATCTTAGGACAAAATAATTAAAATTATTTTAATGACTCAAATTATTCACACCTTGTACCCTCTGACATATTCCGAAACTGCTTCTCTAAAACAGGGCTTAAATTTTAAGATTTTACAATCAGTTATATTCAAATTGTTTGTTTTTAGGCGGCGTGAAAGAAAATAGACTACGTTCCAATATAAATGTTCCCTGTGTAAATTAGAGACCTGCCTATTTAATGTTTCTATGCTGAGTAATGACACATCCTTTACGAGGTAAAACACAATATTATCAATTAGATTATTTTTCTTCTCTATTTGTATCCTTGTCTATTGAAAATGTTGGACTAAAAAACTCTTCTTTGCATTAAAACGTTAGAGCTGAGCTTGTGAGCAGAGTTAAATCTAGTATTTTAATAAAAATTATCAGCAATTCACAATCAACACTATTTATAAAAGGCTTTTCAATGAAAATGTCATCATCCCCATCAGTGAGTGTATGTGATACGACATCAGCGTCTTCATCGCTTTAAAAATGCATTTAAATTTAACTAGCCTATTGTGTTAGTTAAGCAAGTGTCTATAGTTTTAATTTATTTTATTGAAAACACTTTACAATTTATTGTCAATACAATAATACAAGTATTGGGTTTTTATTTACTGATATATGTTTCATATTTTAAGCATGTTTTTACTTTAACTTTATAAAAAGCCCTTATTTTAAATTTATTAAAACCTCATAGTTTTATGAATAATATAAAATAAGTAGTTATATAACTTATAACTTAGCAAGTGTTGTGCAATTTTTAATGATAAATAAATAAAAGCTTTTAAACCACAAATACGTTTTAGTTATGCCCTGATGTACAATTCGATAGCAAAGCAATCGTCTTTAGAGGAAGTTACTACAAGACTGATTCCTTGAATTAATAGAGAAGTTAGTCTTGTAGTAACTTCCCCCTAAATATAATTAATTTGCTATCAACATGTACATAAGGGCATGAATAAAACGTTTTTCAGGTGTAAGAAGTTTTATTTTTTTATAATTAAACTAAATGGTTAAGAATAATATTAATGTAGTGGACTACTAAAGTTGCATATATCTCTAGTTCTCCAAATCACAACGAAGAAAATCTGAGCTGCAATAACAAAAAGGGTGTGAGTTAATCGTAAAACAGTAGCAGAATTCATGTGAACAATATATTAGTAAATTACGTAATCCATAATAAAAAACAAAATTATATCTGGCGATGCGGAAATTTTCAGAAACAATGAAGGTAAATTTGGAACTTGCAAAATAGATATAAAGTGTCCTGTATTTGACAGATTCTATTTGAAAATAATATAATTGTAGTAATAGATTAGGTATATAGTTGGAAACCCAGCTACATAGCTCCTACCTCAATAGTAATCCTTAAAAACAATTTATTAGCAATTACACTGTATACATGCGTATTATATACAAAAATAAGTTTACAAAAGTTGGAATATTAAATATGTAGTGTTTATAACAATACCTACCATTCTTATCACTGTCATAATACCGATAACTTCGAGTATTATATTTATTTCATGTCCCAGCACTGTTGCAGCAACTTTGAGCGTCAGAACTACCTATCATTCCTAGCATGTCACTTTGACCTTGACTGCCAGCTACCTGACATTCGTACCACTGTCATAATACCGATAACTTCGAGTATTATATTTATTTCATGTCCCAGCACTGTTGCAGCAACTTTGAGCGTCAGAACTACCTATCATTCCTAGCATGTCACTTTGACCTTGACTGCCAGCTACCTGCCATTCTTACCATTGTCATAATACCGTTAACTTCGAGTATTATATTTATTTTATGTCCCAGCACTGTTGCAGCAACTTTGAGTGTCAGAACTACCTATCATTCCTAGCATATCACTTTGACCTTGACTACCAGCTACTTGCCATTCTTACCACTGTCATAATACCGTTAACTTCGAGTATTATATTTATTTTATGTCCCAGCACTGTTGCAGCAACTTTGAGCGTCAGAACTACCTATCATTCCTAGCATATCACTTTGACCTTGACTACCAGCTACTTGCCATTCTTACCACTGTCATAATACCGTTAACTTCGAGTATTATATTTATTTCATGTCCCAGCACTGTTGCAGCAACTTTGAACATCAAAACTACCTATCATTCCTAGCATATCACTTTGACCTTGAGTGCTGGCTACCTGACATTCTTACCACTGTCATAATAACTTCGAGTATTATATTTATTTTATGTCCCAGCACTGTTGCAGCAACTTTGAGCGTCAGAACTACCTATCATTCCTAGCATATCACTTTGACCTTGACTACCAGCTACTTGCCACTCTTACCACTTTCATAATACCGTTAACTTCGAGTATTATATTTATATCATGTCCCAGCACTGTTGCAGCAACTTTGAGCGTCAGAACTACCTAGCATGTCACTTTGACCTTGAGTGCTGGCTACCTGCCATTCTTACCACTGTCATAATAACTTCGAGTGTTATATTTATCTTCATATCCCAGCACTAGAGTCTACACTTAGCAGAACAATATATTACTGTTCTCTCTCTTTTTTACGAGAGTCTGGGCTCCCAGGCACGTTTAGTGTCCTTTGCGTGAATGAGGGTATTTAGATTAATTTTTCCTTGATCAATCAACATAAATTTTTTCATGCAATAAAAGAATAAATAGAGGTAAATATCTACCAAGAACGGGGTGAAGAATCCTAACAAGAACGAAAATTCGGCATAATGAACGCACTTGAGAGACTCTTGGGGCCGGGATGTGGGTTATCCTTGAACGAAGGGTTGAGAAGGGATATTAACTTGAAAATAGTCTGCTAGTGAAGCTATAATTGGGAATGGAATGAACGTCGTATTCTGACGCATGCTATAAAATGAAATAGCAAAATATTTCACTAACGGAATGTCTTTTACACGTTATCTAAACAGACCTTTATGACCGATACTCCAGGGGAAACTGAGGAAGAATTAATCAAAACACATTTCCCTTCCAGTACTCTGAGGAAACTTGGGGGAGCAGACACTGAACCAGTTGCCAAACTCTCCACAAGACGTGGTAAGAGGGAGGACTGGGAAGTGGCAAGGAGAATAGTAGTTCCACAAATGGTAAGATGGGCTATTGGCAAATTTAAACCCTACAAACCTCCAGGTCCAGATGGGATCTATTCTGTGCTGCTGCAGCAGGGAATGGATATGCTGGTGCTGGTACTTACTAAATTATATAGGGTAAGCATTGCTCTAGGGTATGTGCAGGCAGCCTGGAAATCTAGTAAGGTGGTCTTTATACCTAAGCCCACCGGTAACCAATCGGAAGGGAAAGGATACAGACCTATTACATTCATGTCCTTTGTTCTTAAGGGACTTGAAAAACTGGTTGATAGGCATATTAGGGGGGGGGTGCTTTGGCCATAAAACCACTGCATTGGAACCAGTATGCTTATCAACCGGGGAAATCCTGCGAGGGAGCACTCCATCAAGTGGTTGGTAGGATTGAGCAAATGATCGCTAAGAAAGGTGTTGCCATAGGTGCCTTCCTCGACATTGAAGGGGCTTTCAATAACCCCTCAGTGGAGACGATGGTAAGTGGTGTAAGACGTCATGGAGTGGATGCGACCACTTGTGGTTGGATAAGTTTCATGTTAACAAACAGAAGCATTTTTGTAGAGGTGGGAGGGGAGGTCAGAAGGGCGGAGTCAAGTCTAGGCTGTGCACAGGGGGGGGGGGTTCTCTCTCCTCTGTTGTGGTGCCTAGTGGTTGACAACCTTATTGAACTCCTGAATGAACAGGGGTAATTCTGTCTAGGATATGCGGACGACATAGTGGTTCTGATCCTGGGCAGATTCCCTGATACAGTCCTTTAGGTAATCAGAAATCCTCTACGACTGATTGAAGAGTGGTGTAATAAGGAGAACCTTAGGGTAAATCCGAAAAAGACTGCTCTTATTAACTTCACCAGATATCGAAAAGATCTGACGACCAGGATGCCTTGCTTGTTTGGTGAATACCTTGAGTTTGTTGTGGGAGGTGAAGTACCTGGGAGTTACTCTAGACAGGAAACTCACCTGGAACTCACTTGGAAATGAAGCCGCAGATGCGCTGGCCAGAGAGGGGTCTTCGACTCCCCTGATTGGACCGGAGCCTGCGGTAGGTATTTCCAAATCCATGGTCAAGATGGCAGTGCGAAGGTGGATGGCTGAAAGACACTGTGAGCACTGGATCAGGGCTGAAGGGATGAGACACAGTAAGCTAACCCTTAGGAAACCTTCCTTGGGGCTGCAGAAGAGTCTCATCTATCTGTCTAGGCAGGAATTGAGGATAGCCACAGGTCTACTCACGGGTCACGGTGGACTGAGGAAACATCTGCATAAAATGGGTATCTACAAAGATGAACCAGTGTGCAGATTATGCGGGCAGGAACTGGAGACTGCCACACAAATTATTTACAGATGTGAAGCACTTGCCGAGAGGCGCTTCAACCTCTTTTGTGATGGAACGGCTCTGGTGGATGCGGAAGGTAAAACACTAGTCAGGAAACTCCTAAACCTGGTAAGAGGGAAGGGGCTATTTGACTAGATCAGGGAGGTAAGTACAATATACCTTAAGGTAGCAGTGCTTCGGGCAGTTTAAAACCCGCTCCCAAATAAAAAAAAAAAAAAATCTACCAAGAACGGGGTGAAGAATCCTAACAAGAACGAAAACTCGGTATATTGAACGCACTTGAGAGACTCTCGGGGCCGGGAGATGGGTTATCCTTGAACGAAGGGTAGAGAGGGGATATTAACTTGCAAATACTCTGCTAGTGAAGCTATAATTGGGAATGGAATGAACGTCGTATTCTGACGCATGCTATAAAATGAAATAGCAAAATATTTCACTAACGGAATGTCTTTTACACGTTATCTAGTCAGACCTGTATGACCGATTCTTCCCTGTGTTTCTCCTAGTTCGTTTTATCGTTTTCATTTTTTGCAATTGACTGACTTTGTATTAGTTCTGTCATGGATTTCATAGATTTAATATTTTTCAGTTAGCTTTATGAATGTTTCTATATTTTAGTATTATCAAAAATAGAATGTGCACACAAAGAATGGAAATTTTAGCCAGTACTTCAGAATCTCTCTTAAACAGTCTCAATATAATTAACAAGTTTTCTCATTAAGGCAATAATGGAAGGAAAGTTTGCCGTCATTTTTACATTTTTATTTATTCGGCATCATCTAATCACCGGCACATAAAGAGGAAGTGCATAGTCTTTAGTTGAGGAGGCATTCTACACATTGTCCCAGGGAAATATATCGCAACCCTGAAGCTTTGTCTCTCTGGAAACCACTATAGTTAGTAAGAAGATGCCTCTTGGAAATACATTGCACACAACTCTGTTAGGACGCAGATTATATCAAGAAGAGAAATAATGTTGCAAATGAACTCAAAGTTAGGGACTTACTGCGACAATGAACATTTGGGTTTTGTAATTTTGCATGTTAAATTTGAAAACTTGCAGCACGGACTCAGTGATATTTCCCCTTTTCGATATACTTGGTTACTTAAAATTACTGTGACTGAGGTCTTTAATAAAAGTTAAGAAAAAACTAGATTTTTTAAACATAAAAATAACTACAAATAATACGTTATGAAATAAACCCCAAAAAATATAATAATGATGAAAGTAATATTTCACTTCAATCACTGACTATTAATAAGTGCTTCTTTGATATTATTCAATGTTGGCAATATCTATTTGTGACCCATTGGTAAAATTTTTTCTGTATTTTAAACAGTTTTCCAAAGCGTACTTCTGTATTATAAATGTCACGTGACAATTGTGTCAGCGCCTAGCCTCAAGGTATTATTCCAGACATGATACACTGTGGTTAAATTGTTGAAGTTGATATCAGGGGCCTAATGTAAATATTTGAAAGTTCTAACTTCAACTTATTATTTCCAACTTCAAATTATTTCCAAATTTACAACTTTTTCTTCAAGTAAATGTATGAATACATATAATTTTTCCTTATAAAATTACTTAGATAATTAATATTGGTTTGTGGCAGGCTACTTCCTTTAAATTTTACATTTAACTTTACTCTTAAATCTAAAAACATTTTATGAATGTGAGTTAATAACTGCTATTACCAAAACCAATTTTTAATTCTAACTATTCATACATTTCAAAGCAAATTCTGTTTGCATTTATTTAGTTTGCTGATGTGTCCTAAATCTCCTATTTGATATTTATCCTGAAGGTTTTGGTTAAATCTATCCGAACATCGCTCTTCTCTCTTGCTGTAAATCCGTAAATTTAATAATGCATTACTGGTTAATTTAACTGATTTACGCTATCCTTAGATTTGTTTAAATATATGACAATTAATCTTGTTTCCATTATTATTAATTCCTACATCGTTAATATTTTCGTTATTTTACTATAAACATCTTCTTACATTTTATAAATTATTACCTCGTCTCTAACTTAGAATAACAATTTTATAATTTCCAGATTTAATTTCCATTTCCGGACAGTTTATTAAACTTATTTTCTGTTTTGCATAGTATTTGTTTAGTTTCTTCGTAGCACAAATATTTTCCCGTAAATATCTAAGAAGTATTATATGATCTAATAATAAATACACAAAAACCTCTTAACCACAAACTTTCTTTAATTTACCCTAATGTACATTTCAGTTACAAAGTAACCATCCTCAGAGGGATAACATACAAAGACTGATTAACGCTAGAAAAATACCTTATTTATAATCTACAGAACTAGTTCCTCCCACTCCGACCGCCGCGGCCCCACCTGTTAAACAAGGCGTAGCCACGCCCATCGAGTGAAAGCAAGATATCTAACGTCAACATACTAAAATATAAATTAAAAATACAATAAAAACATAATTAAAATTGTTTTTTTGAAATTATAACCAACACAAAATTTAATATAAAAATCATAATCCTATTTAACAAATGAATATAAAATTGAATTAGGAATAGGACCTCTATCAGAATTTAATAAATTCTCAGGTTTATGTTTACTAATTTTTAAACTTTCAAAACTATTTAATAACTTATTAGTTCTAACATTCTTAATTAACTTGACATTATTAACATCTAGATTGTGATTGGTCTCTAAAATATGGGCAGCAATACTAGACTTATCAGATCTTTGGTATTTAATATCCCTAATATGTTCCTTAAATCTAGTTATTACTTTTCGTCTTGTCTGCCCAATATACATTTTATCACAATCCTTACAATTAACTTGGTAAATCCCTGATTTATCAAGTGTTTCTACTTTATCTTTTGCATTACCTAATAAATTTTTAAGGTTATTATGATTTTTATATGCAACTCTCAATTTAACATTCTTAAAAATTCCCTCCAGCCCTTTGGTTAAAACTTTGTCAAAAGTTAAACTAATAAAACGGCTTTTTTCTTTAGTTTCCAAAGGTAATGTTGTTAATTTCTTCCGAAAAATCCTAATCTTTTGCTTCCTAAGGATATTATCAATAATTTTATATCCAAATTTTACTCCAAATTTTCTTCAATCTTGATTTTACAAGCCTTCCTAACATAGTTCTTGCTAGTTTCATTTAATGAGGATATACCACTTTCAACGTGTGCCACTAATTCTTCTAAGTTATCTTTGATATTATTAGAAACGGAAAACTTTAACCCTTTACCTAACATACACAACTCCTTCTGGGAGAAAACGATATCAGTTTCGTTTTTAATTAACTTAGAATTCTGATCAACGGTAGTACAACCTTTATAACCAACTGACACCTTTTTGGTTAAATCACTAAATTTACTATCTAATGTCCTAACCTTGTTCTCAAGTTTATGCTCATTTACAATATAAACTTTTCTGCTAAATTCATCCCAATCATTATAATTTTCTTTTCCTAATTTCAAATGTAATTCATACAACTCCAGTTCTGTATGTTAGGTAAAGGGTTAAAGTTTTCCGTTTCTAATAATATCAAAGATAACTTAGAAGAATTAGTGGCACACGTTGAAAGTGGTATATCCTCATTAAATGAAACTAGCAAGAACTATGTTAGGAAGGCTTGTAAAATCAAGATTGAAGAAAATTTGGAGTTTCTAAGAAGAAAGAAGATGTCTACTGGATCCAACCACGAGTTAAGTTTAATAAAACAGTTAAAAGAAAAAGATTGTTATTACCTCAAAGCTGATAAGAGTAACACTGTTGTTGTTTTGAAAAAGGAAGATTATATTAATAGAGTTAACAATTTGTTAGAAACGGGACCTTACGATAAATTGTCTAAAAATCCGTTAAATAAATTTGTTAAAGAAACAGTAAACGTTATAAAGGAATGTAATTTAGTCATTTCAAAGAAAGATGTCTTTAAATTTCATGTTTCTAATCCTGTTTTACCTAGGTTGTACTGTCTCCCAAAAATACATAAAGTAGGCGATGCCGTGAGGCCAATTGTGTCGGGAATTGATTCGCCAACCTATTTGTTATCTAAATGGTTAGCTAAAGAATTCAGTTTTTTAAAATGTAAGTTGGCATCATTTTCGGTTAAGAATACACTTGATTTTGTAGAGAAGGTTAAGAATATTAGATTAACAGATGAAGAAATTTTAGTTTCTTTTGATGTTTGTTCTCTGTTTCCAAGTATTCCGGTAACGGAAACTTTAAATTTATTAAAAGAGTTTTTAATTGAGAATGATGTCGATATTGAGAGAGTTGACCAATATGTAAAATTAACTAATTGTTGTATGAATAATAATTATTTTCAATTTAATAATAATTTTTATAAACAAAAAGATGGTACAACAATGGGAAACAGCCTATCACCTTTTTTAGCAGAACTCTTTATGAGTCATTTTGAATTAGGATTGAAAAAGAAACTTAAATATTTTCCTCGTGTCTGGATAAGATACGTTGATGATATTTTTGCTATATTTAATATTAAAGAATTTCAAATAGATCCATTTCTAAGGATCATCAATGATCAACATCCTAATATTATATTTACTTATGAAATTGAAAGAGATAAACGTTTACCGTTTCTTGATGTTTATTGTATTAGAAATAGAGATAAAATAGTTTTTGATATTTATAGAAAGCCAACATCCAATGATAGATTTATTCCAAACGAATCTAACCATTGTAACCAGCACAAATTTGCAGCTTTCAATTCTTTAGTTAATAGGTTGATTAATATTCCTTTGAGTAAAAGACGTTTTGATATTGAATTAGAACATATTAAAAGTATAGCTGAATTTAATGGTTATGAACGTAAAATTATTGATAATATCCTTAGGAAGCAAAAGATTAGGATTTTTCGGAAGAAATTAACAACATTACCTTTGGAAACTAAAGAAAAAAGCCGTTTTATTAGTTTACCTTTTGACAAAGTTATAACCAAAGGGCTGGAGGGAATTTTTAAGAATGTTAAATTGAGAGTTGCATATAAAAATCATAATAACCTTAAAAATTTATTAGGTAATGCAAAAGATAAAGTAGAAACACTTGATAAATCAGGGATTTACCAAGTTAATTGTAAGGATTGTGATAAAATGTATATTGGGCAGACAAGACGAAAAGTAATAACTAGATTTAAGGAACATATTAGGGATATTAAATAGCAAAGATCTGATAAGTCTAGTATTGCTGCCCATATTTTAGAGACCAATCACAATCTAGATGTTAATAATGTCAAGTTAATTAAGAATGTTAGAACTAATAAGTTATTAAATAGTTTTGAAAGTTTAAAAATTAGTAAACATAAACCTGAGAATTTATTAAATTCTGATAAAGGTCCTATTCCTAATTCAATTTTATATTCATTTGTTAAATAGGATTATGATTTTTATATTAAATTTTGTGTTGGTTATAATTTCAAAAAAACAATTTTAATTATGTTTTTATTGTATTTTTAATTTATATTTTAGTATGTTGACGTTAGATATCTTGCTTTCACTCGATGGGCGTGGCTACGCCTTGTTTAACAGGTGGGGCCGCGGCGGTCGGAGTGGGAGGAACTAGTTCTGTAGATTATAAATAAGGTATTTTTCTAGCGTTAATCAGTCTTTGTATGTTATCCCTCTGAGGATGGTTACTTTGTAACTGAAATGTACATTAGGGTAAATTAAAGAAAGTTTGTGGTTAAGAGGTTTTTGTGTATTTATTATTAAATTCAACCACAGTATATTCCTAATAAATAGTAATTATATGATCTGGTGAATAATGTTTACAAAAAAACGTTCAAACAACGTTTGCATTCTTTCTTCCGAGTTCATTGTCCCCAAGTTATGTCAAGTAACCCCATTCTCAAATGGTTTACTTTCGTTTCTATGGTACGATTTACCTGGCGCTGTAATTGGTCTCCTTTATTTACACTTGTTCGGTGAAGTTCCTTCACAAAACGATTATATTCATAATGATGTTTATTTTTGTTTCTTTGGTCAAATTGGCCTGAGCTATTGTGTTCTGTTACCCGAAAGTGTCATCCTTGTAGAAGGAAGTAGTTAGGCTCACAAACGCATTTTCTATACGTTTAGGAACGTAATGACCCCATTAACAATAGTGTCACCTATTGAAATATTTATAATAAGAGAAGGTTTTGTTGTTGATTATCCATTTAATAACTTACAACGGGATGATAATTATCGTACAAATTTACTTTAATAATTTTAATTTGTCAGTGTTCTAGAACTCCCTTATTAAATTAAAATGGAAATAATTAGGAATCAAAACCTAACAATCCCGTTCACTCAGGCAAGAAAGTGAAATTTCTATTACTTGTTCTTAAGTGAATAAAACCTTCCTCTCTCTCTCTCTCTATCTCTCTCTCTCTCTCATACACACACACACGCACGAACACACACACACACACACAAACAAACACTCAAAACAGATCACCACACACTGTTACATCGCAAACACATATTCATATACGTGCATACACACATATACACAATCACACAAACGGATACACAAAACACACACACACACACACACAAACACACACGTACACATTCGCTTGCTAGTACACGTACGCGTGCCGAAGCACACAAAACACAGTTTCCACACCTTGTCCTCGCTATAATTTGTATCTTGCTTTCTTCTAGTGTGTTTTACAAAATACGTAAGTACTTGTTTACGTAAATAAGTAAATATTTTAAAATTGTCTTTAAAAATAATTAAATATATTTGTTGTCTGCAGGTTTTTTAAGATAAATTATGTAAGTCGTGAATTTAGAGAAATAAAAAGCAAAAATTAAAGAGAGAAAAACTATTTTTAGTTTGTAGAATCTGCCTATCGTCCAGATTCCATCTAAAAAAATCATCATTTTATTTCCTCAACTAAACGTCCATTGCAATAAAAAATACTCTAAGGTCATTGGACTGCTGAAATCATTAAAATTAAAATGAATCATCTTAGGTATAAGTTTTACAAGCATTTGCTCTCTCTCTCTGTTTTTAAAACTTCAAACGGATAACGTTCGTCTACAGTTTTTTTGCTTTCTCACACCACTAGCTAATTTTATGATATCTCACACTCTAACAGACGGTACCTTTCTCATATTTGCTCAGGTTTTGTAGAATTACTTGAACCTCATAAAATTTCTTCACCCTTTTTTGTGAACGCGTACCCAAGACGATTTTATTACTTTTACTTCAACTGAAATATACAATAGTTAAGTCCTCTTTGTCGCGCTTAACTTCTTATTTCTAACTCATTATTATTAATTTGAATATCAACATTTTTTTTTAATGTACCTCATATGCTTAAGTTACAATATATATATATATATATATATATATATATATATATATATATATATATATATATATGAAATTAATATATTACTGTTGTAAGTAATTTTATCCACCATTAAGTGCAATGATTTTACCTTGAGTGATGAGGCGCCTTTCAGTCACTTGACCATTGTCGAATCACTGATTACTTTTTCTCAATTTTTCTGTTGCGGATCTTCGGTCCGTCGTGTTGGTAATTGTTGACGTTACATACGTTTCCTCTTGAGTCTTGTGTATTATATTTTTGAATAGTATGTCTTCTGTATATGTTGTTTGTAGATTCATTAAATTGTTGTGTATGTTTTTATAAATGTGGAATTTTTCTAGTGAGTTTAGTTCTATTGGGTTTTTATTTATTTCAAGTATGGTTAGGTTATTTCCGTAACTTGTTATTTCATGTTTATGTGATATTAGGTGTGCTGTAACATTTGATACTTTTGAATTTTTGTTTTTGAATGCTCTATAATGTTCTTCAAATCTTATTTGAAATGATCTGGTTGTTTTCCTTATGTAAAATGCATTACAGTTGTTACATGTAATTTTGTAAATTCCTGATAGGTTTTGTTTTTCTGAATTTGTTTTGTGGTTTATGTTATTAAGATATTTTATTATTTTGTTGTTTGGTTTGTATGTTGGAGTGTAGTATTCTTTGTTGTATATATTTGTTACTTTTTTATTTTGTTATTGGTGTATTTATATTTTAGGTAGATTTTATTATTTTTATTATTTTTGTGTTCCGGTTGTAGTGTTGTGTTGAGGTTAGGTTTTTTTGTGAATTTATTGTATATATTTTTGTAAGGTGTTTGTTGTATCCATTTTCTATTGCTATTTTTGTAATGTTATCTAATTCTTCATTTAATTTTTGTTATCCTGTGTCTATTTTATTGCTTTATTTAAAATTACTTACAATAGTAATATATTAACTTCATAAAGTTAGAGCAACGGAAAAACAATGGATAACGTAAAATATCAAGAATATATATATACTTCCTAAAACCTGTACGTGTTTATACTGAGAGTAAAATATATTTTAGGTAGTTTAAACAGAAATATATTCTGTAACAAACTCTTTTGCGTCAATAAATTGTAAATCATTTTACGATTAAACAACGTGTCCTGTTATAAAACCATCAAAACAATAAGTATTATCAATATTTTTAATTAAATGTTACACTAAATCACCGAAAGTTTGGTGAGTTATAGGAGATGGGTTAAGGGGTAAATGTATTGAAAAATGTATCCAACGGAAACTCGTCTACTGAGGAATACAAGTGAGTGATTTACTTTGTGTTTAAATTATAAAAACTTTGTGTATTAAAACCGTTAAAAAATCAAACAAAATAATAAAAACAATAATTTGTATATATTAAAACTTCTATAATTTCCTGATGTATTTCTTATTGGGTATTTTCTTTTTATTGATCATGGTTTAAGGCGAGAAGCAATAATAAAGTTATAATTAAACACAAAAATACAACACTAATTATATTATTATCTATTTTTATGGAAATGCCAAAATTTCATCGATTACAGGCCACGTTCCTGGGTATTCTGAAGGCAATAAATACAACATTATCAACTGTTATTCTTATTTATCGAGTGAAAAATTAAAACACTCTTACTTTTTTATTGGTAGTTAAATAAATAAAGTAAAGACGACTGTTTATAAAAGCAAGCTATTTTATTGGAGTACCGACCATTGTGTTCTGAATTATTTAAAAAATGTATTATATCTAAAACTTAATCATCTACTCTTTTCTAGCAGAAATTTATTTATGAAAAACCGAACACGAAATGGGACAACATTCAAATAAAAAGACAAGAAATGAAACAATTAACTTGAATATTTGTAGGTAAATTTATAAAATTAGCCTTAACAATTCAGATTAATATCAAAACGTAAAACGTTTCAGTATTGATAATATGCACGAATATCCTTACCATATCATACCTTGTGATGATTGTGGTAAATTTTATAGAGGTCAAACTAAAATAGTGCTTGGTCATGCATTCAATTCTTTAAACCCTAGTTTACACAATATAAAAAGTATTGCATTAACTACAACTAGAATAAAAGAAAAAGAAAGAATGTCTATGATAGTTTGGACATCTTAAAACAAAATAATAAGAACACACTAATTAAATTGCAAGTAGAAACATAGAGTAAATAATATTATGATAGATATATAGAGTTTAATATAGAGAAAGTTAAGGTACAGTATAGTTGGTAACGCCGTATAGATGTAAATATGACAATGGTGTAACAATTCATATGTTTCCGTTTAATTTATTTTTGTAATGAATTTAAAAAATGTAGGGGCCATTAGTCAGCGAAAACGTTTAACTTTATATTTTATACGAGTATTATCTCTTGTTTGCATTTTGAAAAAAAAATATATTAACATAGTATATATATATATATCGCAATATGTATTATGGTGTATTAATAAAGAACTAAGTCAAAATACAAATACAAGAATTATAATTGAATTTGATATATATACATATCACTTTCAGTATATGTACTTAAACAAGAATCTGACTTGGTATTTATGCGAGTTAACTTTCAAAGACTTTTATTAATTTTATTCTGAAATAATATATTTTATTTTTGATGTGGCGTGATAGTAAAAATAGTGTATACATAATTTCAAATATTATACTAGTCTGTAGAAACTAGAGGGTTACTGAACAAAATGTTGTTAATTGTAGTAAAACGCTTTTGTTTTTTGAGTCTCAACTGACTATTAGTTTTACAATGTTAGAGTGTAGAAGTTCTCTACGTTGTGTATTAGCAGTGCCAAGTATAAGCGCTAAACTAAAAGTAGAATTTGCAAAAATATAAATTTGGGATCGCAATTGACGATACAAAATTACTCGACCAGACTTCAAGCTGGAGAATCTCAATGTTAAAGTTAGGTTTTTCGCTTTCAGTAACAACTATATAAACTAAAAAATAGTTTATATATATATATATACATATATATATATATATATATATATATATATATATATATATATATATATATATATACGAGTATATATAAATAAACACGCACACAAATACACACACACACACATATATATATATATATATATACATATATATATATATATATATATATATATATATATATATATATATATATATACATATATATATATATTGATATTTTACATTATCCATTGTTTTTCCGTTGCACTGACTTTATGAAGTTAATATATTACTATTGTAAGTAATTTTATCCACCATTAAGTGCAATGATTTTACCTTGAGTGATGAGGCACCTTTCGGTCACTTGACCATTGTCGAATCACTCTTAGGCATTTTTTATTAAAATTTATTTTGTTGATGCAATTCTGTAGTATAATTTTGAGGTTAAGATATTTACGGTACAGTTGTTTACCTTGGTAGGTGTTAAAATCTTGATATTTTATCAAGTTTCACATTTGAGTGATACGACAATGGTCAAGTGACCGAAAGGTGCCTCATCACTCAAGGTAAAATCATTGCACTTAATGGTGGATAAAATTACTTACAATAGTAATATATTAACTTCATATATATATATATATATATATATATATATATATATATATATATATAATAAATTTAAAATATTTCAAAAACAAGAATACTTTTAATCAATATATATTGTTTTTCGAGTGAATAAATATATTCATTAAAAGTATTCTTGTTTTTGAGATATTTTAAATTTAATAACTATATTACAAGAAAACATATCACCATATTTAATATATATATACAGGTATATATATGTATATATATATATATAAATATATGTATATATATATATATATATATATATATATATATATATATATATATATATATATATATATATATTCATGATTCTTAGTATTGTAATTCCTGAGGATGTTGGTAATGTCAACCAACGAGAATCTTTGAGTGTATTATTCAATAAATTAATCCTGTAATTGTGTATATTGTTTAATCTTAAAAATAATTCTAACAGGAAAACATATTTAATATTCTATATATATATATATATATATATACATATATAAATATCGCAATATGTATTCTTGTGTATTAATAAAGAACTTAGTTAAAATACAAATACTAGAATTATAATTGAATTTACAATTCAAAGCTTTTCGTTTGCTAACAGTACTGGTGATGTTGGTACTGTTAGCGAACGAAAAGCTTTGAATTGTAAATTAAATTATAATTCTTGTATTTGTATTTTGACTTAGTTCTTTATATATATATATATATATATATATATATATATATATATATATATATATACTCTTTTAAAATACACGTTTATGTCAATAAAATAACATTTTTGTACCTATGAAATAGGTGGTATAGTCAATTTATTGAAATTACACTGATTTAGGTCAATAACTTGACACATGTACATACTACAAACTCTTACATACATTTAACACCTGATAATTAATAAAATCTTCTTATAGTACTTAACCCTAATGCATTAGGATGGTCACTACCTTTCTCGGCTAAACTGTATGAGTACTATGAGGTATGTTACCACAGTGGAGCCAATCTGAAAATAAAAATAAATAGTATCAATTAGTGTAAAAGTTTTCAATAAAAGGAGTCAGTCTTTCCTCATCTCATTAAATAATTGTAAACAATATGTATAGGTATAAATATGAGTTTTATGTCAATAATAAATGTAACAAAAAAAATAATGAATTCCTAACTAGATGTAAATACTCATCTCTCAGTGGGGGTTTCCAAAAGTGTATATAGCATTTAGTTTACAATTATGTGATTTTTGGGTCATGAATATTTAATGAGCAATTTTACAATTATGAGTATGAAAAGCATTTTTTGACAATTTAAAGACGGGCAAATGTTTTACCGCAAAGATAGAATTAATGTGTCGTAGAATCCTTTTTGTTTTATTCGGAATTATATAACTGCTACATAGAATAATGCGTTTGCCTTCAGCTTACCCAAGTCGAACCTCGTTCTGATATGTTGTACGGAGAGCTCTTGAACATTTCCACAAGTTGGTGCTGCAACTCGAGAAGGAAATTGTTCATCTACAAGACAAAGGTAATAATTTATTTTAATTATGTAATAATAACGATTCATTTTATACCATTAGGGTAGCTTATAAGACACAGGGTAGACCTCCCTTAATCCTCGGGTAGGTGCGCGGACTTTTGCAACGTTAATAGGCGCGTTGGGTACATGTGTACCCCAAAGTCTTATAATTTTTTTTCAAAATGTATTTTTTACATTGAGACAAAATAAACATCAGGAACGTGTTTATTCTACCACTGAACGTAATCATTTATTTTTTAACTGTATTTATAATTTTATAATGGCTCTACTGTTATATTTTTAAAACTCGAGTTTTCCTAAATTGTATAGTAAAAAGAAATGTGTAACTTTACACATGTATAACTTTTTTTCTCGAGGTAACAAATAACTTTAAACGGTGATTTTTACAGAACGTTTAATTACGAACACAAAAACATAAGATTTACGTGGAATAACTTATTCTGTGTAGGTTAAATATTATAAAATAAAAAACTTGGACAAACTTTAATACATACGATACATACATTATTGCAACTTCTTTGATAGTTGTTATCTTAGATAACATAAACAAAACAAATGTTGATCAAAATCTTATAAATATACTTTTAAAATGATAAAAATAGGAATAGTCTTTATTATTTTTTTTTTTGAAAATATGTCAAGACAAATTAAAAATAATAACTATTCAGACAAATAAAAATAACTCAACTATGAAGCTACAACTAATCTAGAATGAAGCTATAATATATTTGGATACATATGCCATTATAATGTAATAATTAAAAACAAAAAACAAAAATACAATAGTAAAAGGTTTTAGAAACAAGACTTACAGACTGTAGTTGAATGTTCAGTGCAAACCTTGTATTCACACTTGTCAAAATTCTTTCTTGGCTTTCTGTCCTTTTTCCTTGGGCACATACGGCAACGGCCAACACTGTTGACCTGGCGGTGTTGAGTTGTTTCCTCATGAATTACAAGAAGGTCCTTCGCTCTGTTCTTGATCTGAAGTGGTAGGCAATCAATCTGAGATTTTCTTTGAATTTGGGGCTTGATAAGTTCCCAGGCCACATTCTGATTGAACTCTCTTCTTGGTAACGGAATTTTTGTAACTTTGTTAAAATTGTAGACTCGAAATGCGTTTATTGCCGAAACGTTGAGGAGGTGGAAGAAAACCACCATGGGCCATCGCTTTGTGTTTCTTGCCAAGTTGTACTTCTCACACATTTGGTCAACGATGTCCACGCCGATTTTGGTTTTGTTATAGAAGGTCACTATTTTCGGCTTTTTTCTTGACTCTGTATCCTGATCTATTGCGTCATCGTTGTGCATAGTTGAAAGAAGAATTACTGCCTTTTTTGGGCTTGAGCAGTAAGAAACCAGGGTCTTATTTTTATGGAATGCAAACAAAGATGAATTATGTTTTCTTTGTTTTGTTGGTCTCAATTCATGAGGAACTCCAATTCGTGTGGACTTTATTGTACCAACAACCGTCAGTTTCTTCAGTTCAAGAAGTTTTTCAGCTAATGTAACATAGGTGAACCAATTATCAATGGTAATATTACTATTAGTGTTTAATACAGGCTCCACCAGCCTGAGAGTAACTTCTTATGAAGAATTTGATATATTATAAGGCTATTCTGGTTGTTTTCCAGAATAAATCTTAAGGTTCACTGTGTACATAGACTTGGCACATACAAGAGCATAAATCTTTATGCCATATCTCGCGGGGTTTTTCGTCCGTTTCGGTACGATGTACATCCGAAACGGACACTTTCCACGGAAAGCAACTAACTGCTCGACAACTGTACAAAATTCACTTGGTGTGAAAGACTTCTGGAAATTGTTGACTACCAACCCAAACAACTTTCTTATAGGTGCCAATCTGTCAATTTCCCTTCTCTGTAGGCGATCTCTGATGTCGTCAAACTTCAGACAACGCAAAAGGAAGTGAAACCTTTTATCACTCATCGCCAGATAGCATGATTCAACTCCAGACCCTTTTCTGGTGTCCCAAATGAGCTTGGTGTTTTTCCTGTTGCTCCCTAATGTACCGGAAAGCATAAGAATCCCTAGGAAGGCACGTATTTCTACCTCGTCCGTTTGTCTTGCATCCCTGTCCCTTTGGAATCGTTTTTTGAGTAGGTCAATGTAAATATTAGTAGAGGTAACGATAATCATTATTACTGAATCATTTATAAATAAATTAAAACAATCAATCAAAGAAAATTTTCCTCCAGCAACTTACCTAGGTCCTGGAAGCCATACAACTATATTTTCCGCCTTCGTTCTGACATTTCTTAGAAGAGGAGGATTTTTCCGTCATTTCATAACATTTTTATCCTTACCTCTTACGAAATATAGATGGGCTAGAGGGGTGTCATCATCATCATCATCTTCAAACATCTCTTCATCAATAGTCACGTTATCTAGGTCACGACAATCCCGTACCACGTTTTTTGTAACTGAATCATAAATTTCTTCTTCCACGTTGTCTTCCTCCACATCAACACTATCATTTTCCACAATATTTTCTTCGTCACTAGACTCTAAATTTAAAAGTTCACTTATATACGCATCATCACACATACCCGGTCGCTTTGCCATATTGAGACGTAGATAGGCGCGCGGGGTACAGTTGTATCCCAAGGCACTTTGACTAAGAATTACACACAGATTAACACACGGCCACGTCTGGCGCCCAACTGACCTTGTAGCCCCTTGGGTTGCTTGGCGGAGCTGTTGTGTTGAGCTCCTATGACATGCTGTTTCTGAAAAACTCATTTACAGCAGTTTAATTAATGTTGTATGATTTTATGGTAGTTTTTTCAAAATTTTGGTTTGACTAATTGCTTTATAGGCATCAGTGAGGTCTTTTACATGTAAATTTTGTACGTGGTTGCTTGGTGATTTAAGCGTTGTGTGATGTGCTTTGCTGTTGATTGGACTGATTTGTTTTGGCTTGGATTTTGGTGAGGTGTGGATTTTAGATATTCGACCTTCATGGTGGCTCGTAGACGAAGCACAGGGGTCGATTCCTGCGCGTCGGAAGCGGTGCTGGATCTGTGACTATTGCCGACAAATGCGGATGGGAGGAGCGTTCTGCTCGATCTCTGAGTGACGTAGTTAGTTTAATGATGAAATCATCTAGGGATGGGACGTTAAGTCCCGCGGCTATTACTGTGTTTTTTACATACCACGGGGAGTTGGTGATTAATCTGAGCGTGACGTTTCGAAAAGAGTGCAGCTTCTTCTTTGATGTATCGCTCAAAAGGGAGTACCAAGCGGGGACTGCGTAGGTGATGATGGGTCTGATGTACGTTTTGTACACCATCAGCCTGACGGATATTGGGATAGGGTTCCCAGCTCCACGGATGATCGGGAAATGCCTTTGGCGGGCGCCAATAGCCTTTCCGATGGCACGTCGGAGATGGGGCTGGAAGGTGAGCTTGTTGTCAAGCGTCACCCCTAGATACTGTACTGTGGTTTTCCATGCTGTGGGACTGTTGTTGAGAAAGAGTGTTGCGACAGGACAAGCACGTTTGTTACTGAAACAAGTTTTCCGTGTTTTGTCCGTGTTGACTGCGATTCTCCACTTCCGAAGCCACGGTTGGAGAAGGTCTAATTGTCTCTGCATGTATCGCACTCCAAAATTAATATTAAGAGTGCGATACTGAAACATGCAGTCGTCAGCAAAGAGTCGCAGTCGGACAGATGAGTATAGGGGGACGTCGTTAGTGCATACAAGATACAATAACGGCCCCAGAACTGAGCCTTGAGGCACTCCAGCCTCAATCGGACGTCGCGTGGACAGATTACCTTCAACGGACGCCTGGAATCACCTGTTGTTGAGGTACGAATGAATGAGGTGTACATAGCATGGAGGTACGGGACTGTTAGCCAGATTTTACAGGAGGCACCTTGTAGCCCGCCTACCGATTTGAAAGTACTAGACATCAACCACCACCACCACAGCTTGAAAAAAGTTATAGGGGAAACTAAACCTCTAGATCTTTATTTGCCAGGATCTTCCATCAACGCGCATACGCAAACTTCGGTTCGGTTCCCTGTGTGGGGAGAGAATGTCGGGGGAGCGATGCACCACAATGTAATAAGAGAAAGAGTATCAACGATAACAGTGGAGCCTCGTGGCCTAATGGGTAAGGTACAAGTTTACTAATCGTAAGTTTCGGGTTTAAATCCCGAACTTCGATTTTAATTTTTTTCTTAGAGCATTCTAGTTTTAATGAATCTTATTTGTTGTGATAGGTTAGGTTAGGTATTATAAAAAAATTATAAATGTCTTTTAAATAATAATGACCAAGTTAAATTTAATTTTTACATAGTGAGTTTTCTTCCTTTTATACCTACATTGAAATATACGTACGAAGTATCCAGTCAGGATAGATTTGGTAATAATTTTATTCAACATTACTATCTATTTTCATTAAAATATACGTACGAAGTAACCAGTCAGGATAGATTTGGTAATAATTTTATTCAGAATTACTATCTATTTTTATTGAATTATACTTACGAAGTATACTACTTCCCCCACTGCTGCAGTAAAACCTACATCGCTTCTCAGCCGTGACGTCACGCACATGCACGTTGATGGAAGATCCTGGAAAATGAAGGTCTAGAGGTTTAGTTTCCCCTATAACGTTTTTTCAAGCTGTGGTGGTGGTAGGGGATGTCTAGTACCTTCAAATCGGTAGGCGGGCTACAAGGTCAGTTGGGCGCCAGACGTTGCCGTTTGTTAATCTGTGTGTAATTCTTAGTCAAAGTGCCTTGGGATACAACTGTACCCCGCGCGCCTATCTACGTCTCAATATGGCAAAGCGACCGGGTATGTGTGATGATGCGTGTATAAGTGAACTTTTAAATTGTTGTGGAAAATGATAGTGATGATAGTAGATGTCAAAACCAGAGTTTCGCCACAAAAACAGGTGGTTTTGATGAAAAATACGTTAATTTTCCGTTAAAAACGGTTAGGTGGGGTATGAGGGGTTGGTTTCAGCGATTATTGGAGGGTAACGTGAATGGGAGGAGGTATAGAATGTGCGCGGTTGTTCGCGGTTGTGCGTAAGTGTAGGTGGCAGGTGTTTTTTTTAGAAATACGTTAATTTTCCGTTAAAGACCGTTACGTGAGGTAGTAGGGGGTTGGTTGGTGATATGATTGGAGGGTAAGGTGAATGGGAGGCGCGTTTGTGCGTTTGTGCGTGTTCGCTGTTGTGTGATGTAATTAGAAGCATGTTCGGACATGTTGGGGGGTAGTGTAAAAACCGTTGGTTACCTAGAGAATGATGTAATTTTGGCATGTGTGTATTATATTCTGTACCCAGTTCGTTGCTGACCTATATTTTTACTATAACGTCGCGTGTGTACGGTTGAAATCCGTTACGAGGTGATGGGATTATTTTCGCTATAAATGTGTCAGTCGCAAAGACTGAACGGTGACTTCTCTGTTTGTTCTCCAGATCTTTACTGGTTAAAAAATGTAAAAGCATGTTAATTTATTAATATAGGTTCCTCGCTCGTGAGCTAATGTGTTTACATATCGTTGTGCTAGCGCTTGTTTGTTGTAACAGGTATTTGGCCTGAATAAATTGTTTTTAAAAACCTACCTCTAGAGAATGACGTCATTTTGACATGTGTTTTTGTAAAGGAACGTGTGTATTATATCCCGTGCCCAGTTCGTTGCTGACCTATATTTTTACTATAACGTCCGTGTGCGCGTGTGTACGGTTGAAGTATTTTTTTAAAACCGTTGAAATCCGTTACGAGGTGATGGGATTATTTTCGCTATAAATGTGTCAGTCGCAAATACTGAACGGTGACTTCTCTGTTTGTTCTCCAGATCTTTACTGGTTAAAAAATGTAAAAGCATGTTAATTTATTAATAATAGGTTCCGCGCTCGTGAGCTAATGTGTTTACATATCGCTGTGCTAGCGCTTATTTCTCCAACTCTGTGTTTGTCGTAACAGGTATTTGGCCAAAATAAATTGTTTTTAAAAACCTACCTCTTGAGAATGACGTCATTTTGACATGTGTTTTTGTGAAGAACCGTGTGTGTGTATGATATCCCGTACCCAGTTCGTTGCTGACCTATATTTTTACTATAACTGCGCGTGTGTACGGTTGAAGTATTTTTTTAAAACCGTACGATGGACATCGTACAAATGGGAAAAGGCAAGGCATTCGTTCCCGTTGACAGTTTCAGGAAGAAGGCTTTAGTTACTAGGAAGACCTCATTGGCAGCAGATATACTTCGTGAATAATGTAAAATCTGTCTATCAGAAGTTCAAGTGGTTTATTTACCCTGCAGACACGTTATTGCTTGTTTGCTTTGCGGATTAGCCTGCAAAACTTGCGGAATTTGCAGAGAAACTGTTGACTCTTTTATGAGAATTTATCTTTCCTAACATTTGTAATAATTTTTTGTTTAACAACAATATTTCTTTTTAATAGTATAATTATTGTAACTTATTATTTAAAAAATATATAAATATTATGTCTTGTAGAAAAAATGTAATTTTGTGTTTGCTTTGGCCAAGCTTAAGTCATTTTACACCTTTGCTCAACTAAAAAATCCTCTATTTTATTAATATTCAAACATCAAACAATACACACACACACACACACACACACACACACACAAGTGTTGGGGGATACCGGCTTGACAGCCAGATGTTGAGGCCAGCTGCGAGTTGGGAAACAGTATATAACATGTGGCGACTTGTTATCCTGTAGCAATAAAATCATGAGCGTCGGTAAGGCAACAATTGTACAACAGCTTGAAATTTCCGACTTCGTGTCGTTGCTGCGCATTGGGGTAGCATACGACATGTGGAAGGAAGACTATAAAAAAGTGGAAATTTCTCTTTCGGTGTTGAGGTCTAAACGAAAACTCACCGCTAGGGAAAGAGCCATTGTAGAGAATTGCAAGAGCCTTCCTTGTCAGGAGGTTATAGACCTCCTTCGCTCTCCCAAAAAGCCGGTACTATTGTTGACTTTCTACCGACAACCAAAGTGAGTGTGATGGGTCTGCATAGTCCCTAGAGAAAACAGCCCTATAGTGTAAAACACAGTCTTATACTATAGGGCTGTTTTCTCTACATTAAAATTTCATCTTAGCTATAGTGAATACTTGTGCGACAAGTATTACACTATAATTTTAAAGTCACGCGTGACTTTATAATTATATTGTAATATTTGTTGACCGTCACCTACGCTGACCGAGTGTTCTAATAGTGAACATACGTCAGAGCACCAGAGTAACGAGTGAACGGATTCTACTAGGTCTTACACGTTTATATAGAGCAAATAGCATTCTTTGTTTAGCGCGCAATATTTACATCTGTCGATTCTAAAATGAGCTCTGTTTTTCATGGTTGTTATATGCTACGTTCTCCCACAGTGTCGGGATTAGGTTAGAAACATATTTAAACAAATTAACATATGAACAGGGTAAATAGTTGACGATAACTATCAAATTATGTATGTAATTTCATATTTTTTAAAAATATATTTTTTTAATAAAATTATAAATAAACAAAACCTCTTGAGCAACATTTTTTTTTATATCCTTATGTGCATTTCGATTGTTAAGCAATAATCTTTAAAGGAAATTACTAAATGCTTAATATTTGTAGTAATTTCCTCTGAAAACGATTGATTTGCAATCTAAACGTACATCAGGAGATTATCGGAGTTCTAGACATTAATGCAAGACAAGGTGGATGCTATCTTCTTAGGTAAAGGGATATAACTACTTCCACCATACTCTTAATTTTTACCTAATGTCCATCCAGACCCCGTGTTCGGTTATTTTCAAAACAATCTCCTGCATACATTCCCTGGCTACGTTTTCCAGGTCTGATGCAAAAGTAATTTTTCTGTTCCTAGTTATAAACGCTCTCTGAGATATTTCTCCTTCCACATTTACAAATTCGGACTCCATCACAAGTCCAAACTTTATAAAATTTAAACGAATGAGCTCCTCTTACAACAGCTCCACTACAACATCTCTTGCTTCAATTATGTAATCGTCCAAATAGAGTTCGCTCACGTTCAATAGTTGAGTAAAGAAGGTATTGGGGGAGGTGGAAGGAATTGAAGTGTTCCAAATCACAAATTGAAGTAACTCTGCGGGGGGAATTGAACTTATAATAAGTAACTCTGCGGGGGGAGGGAATTGAACTTATAATAATAATTTTTTTTCGGGGAGGAGGTACCAGAATGTATTCTAACTTTAATCCAAGCTTTGGAAAATGTGTGAAGCATTTCCTTCCAGCTAAGAACTGGGTCAAGCTCGTTTAAATATTTAAATTTTTTTTCCCTTTAAACTATGGGAAAGAATAGGAAGGAGTGACTCTAAGCAGAATGTACTGAATATCCTCCTTGTAACACTCTGCACAAAGGGATCCCTAGGCGCTCTACTAGACTGGAACGCAATTCGTCACGTCACCAGAAATTAGGTTAGAAACATATTTAAACAAATTAACATATGAACAGGGTAAAGAGTTGACCATAACTATCAAATTATGTATGTAATTTCATATTTAAAAAAATATTTTTTAATAAATTTAGAAATAAACAAAACCTCTTGAGCAACAATTTTTTTTTTATATCCTTATGTGCATTTCGATTGTTAAGCAATCATCTTTTAAAGGAAAATTACTAAATGCTTAATATTTTGTAGTAATTTCCTCTGAAAACGAATGATTTGCAATCTAAAACGTACATCAGGACATTATACTGAAAATTGTGGTTGGTTAAGAAATGGAGAGCAATTTCGCTTTCAAGCAGCTGTTTGAATCATATGTTATGTAAAATCTATAGATCAGAAGAAGTTGGTGTTCTATTTGCCCCCTGCAGACACGTTCTTGGTTGTATTTGTAAAGAGACTGTGGGCTCTCTGTTATGAGAATTTATCTTTCTTAACATTTGTGATAATTTTTGTGTGTAACAACATTATTATTCTTTTTAATAATATAATTATTGTAACTTATAATTTCTAAAAAAAAGAAAAAAAATATATATATTATGTCTTGTAGAAAAAAATGTAGTTTTGCGTTTGCTTTGACTAAACCTAATATTGGTTTTTTTTATTGCTCTATAACTCCTGTACAGCTCTTTGATAATTGGAAATGTAATTTTTTTGAAGTTATCTTTTACTTGCTTTGACCCATTTGTCATATAACTTTCAAGCTCAAATTTTGTATGTAGAGAAAATAGCCCTATATTGTATAGAAACTGTTTCCAGTTTATACAGTATCTGGCTTTTTTCTCTGGGGAGGGGGTTTTCCTCCCTCACTTTGGCTTCATGTAAATGTGTACAATTAACACCGGACTTTTGTATGAATCTAATATATTTTCGGCTAAAGCATCACAAGGAAGCTTACTACAATTTTCTATCACTTCCATATCCTCTTGTGTCAGTGGGTGTTCGGATGAGTTCACCGAAATTGAAAACTCAACAGTGTCATACTTTTAACGTCTTAGCTCGATGCCTTGTATAACAAAGGGTATTTGATCGACGTGGGATATCACCAGCTTATAAATGATTGTAGCTTTACACAGTTTCATGATTCAAATGCTAATGTATACGTAAACGCTGATCGTTAAATACTTTTAATTTGGTAGTGGTTATTATATCCTGTTTTAATTGAATTTTAAAAACTTTCAAGGTTAAAATTTCTTAGAGAAATATCTTACAGTATACTCATTTTGTTTTCATTCTTTATATATTATATATGGGGGGGGGCACGGTTCATGAACGGTTCAATTGAAGCGCTTCATTTGAAAGACTCAGTGAACCGCGGTTTTTTTTAAAAGAATTGCCTTTCACCGGTTCTCTTCTGAAGCGCTTCAGTAAGACTCAGTTAATCACGGTTCTATGAGAAAGAATTGTTTTTCATCTGTTCTTTCGGTTCTGAAGCGCTTCAGTAAGAACCAAAGAAAGGAGTGAACCTATGGTTCAGTCAGTCAGTGAGCCAGTCTTCTCTTGTGGTTCGTCATGCTAATATGTAACATACAAACCGAATTCGTACTGTTTCAATTCGGCAAATATTTTACTGTAGTTTATTATTTCGACAAATGAGAAATTATTTCCAGCCTCATTTGATTGAAAATTCAATCAACTCTTTAAAGTGTTACTATTTGGAAGTAACTTTAACAAAAACTAAGAAAAAATAATTTTTTTCTGAAAGAAAATCTCACGTTAGAAAAATTTTGATATAATTTGTAAATTTTTAATTTAGACAACAATTTTTGGTATAGTAATATGTTAAATTGTTTAGTAACTTGATAAGCAATGTGGTTCCTCTAAATCATACCAGGGTTAGATAAAAATTTATAATTATATTTTTAATAAGACAAATCATCAAAGTTGTATTGTTTCAACACAAAAAATAGATTTTGCTATTGTTACTAAGATCCTCTACAAATTGAGATTAAGAAATTTGCACATATAGATTAATTATTTAATATAAAATGATAATTAATATTATGACTATCGTAACACCGACATTATTTTATATAATGTTCCACCGAGCGATGGAAAACGTTCTGTCTCAGTAAGTTTTAACAAATTTACAAAACTCAAAGTTCGCATAGTCATAAACTATTGTTTAAGTGATTAATAAGATTCGCCGAACGTAATGGACTACAAAATTCAATAATTATTTTTATTATTAACTTATAAATTAAAATTTGTGTGTGTGGGTGTGTGATCACATACATAATCATTAATTACAAGAATATAAATTAATATCACGCAAGTTATAAATTAATATTACCGGAATAAACACATATTTACTATAGTACTATGTTGCTAAATAATACAATAAGTGTGGTTATGTTTATAAAGCCACACCTAGTCAATATTTACGTTTGATTCATCCGTTTTTTGTTTATAATGTATTCTTCAATAACATTTTTTGAAAATGTTAGTTGAGAGCCATTTGGCCAAGTATTACTCACAATTTAACAAAATGGTCAGTTTGTACTGTTTTTATCTATATTGCTACAATGTGGTTATCATTAACATAACCTTACAGGCTGAGTTCGAACAATAGTATGTTCGTAAATTGGTTGGAATAATAGCAGTTTAATAGAGTGTACAACACATTACACTTGTCGTACATATAGTACCACCATCTGCTATAAATTCATTACACCTAATTTTACATAAGCTTGGAAAACCTACAACACCTTTCTATATCACCTGCTAGTCGGTGTATATATATAACAAAACGTTCCATCCCTTTACTTGTATTTCAACTCTTGAAACCGAGAAGTACTCCACGGCATCATGTCTATCTTAAGAACGTTATTAAAGAAGCAAATGAAAGATAATATAAAATTGCGGGAAATATTTGATTACTTTAAAATACCTGATGTCATAACGCCTATAGATGAAGTAAAAGATTATGATATTCAAAAAATTTGTGAAAAATTCAAAATGCCAAAATTGCTGTCACCAATAAAAAATATATCTCGGCCAACGGAATTATTGAAAAATGACTGTAAACCTATTAAAATAAAGATAAATAAATTAAAAACTAATTCAAAATATTTTTATAACAAAACATTGATTAAAAAAAAAATTGTATTTTTAGAATTGAATAATGAAGATGGAAAAAAATTTATATTAAAAATGCCTACTAAAACAAACTTGCCAAAAAGAATTACAAAAAGACACTATTTAACAAAAATATTTAAAAACCAACAACCGTTTTGGGATGTGATATAAATAAATAAAAACCTTCTCCTTTCCTAACAAAAAAATAAAAAAAAACAAAAAAAACAAAAAATAACTTTAAAAAAAACAGAATAAAAAAAATTGTAATACATTGTCATATTTGCCATGAATCTTTGGCTTAATTTTTGTTTGACTGTATTTCTTTATAAATCTAATACAAACAATTTTTATTTATATAAAAATGTTAAATAATCTAAGTCCTATTGTTATTTAGTTTTAAAACTTGTCATATTTACATTATTCATTATTGGTGTCTGAAATGTAAAAATAAGACTGTTATTGTATATATCGGGGGGGGGGGTCTCAATATGTCAAGGGAGTATTAGACACAAAGTGATTTTTCCAAAAGCATGTAAGTATAAAGCGAATTTCTTTTTTCAGTTGGTTTCCACACCACATTAAGTTTAAATATATATGTATTGACCTGTTATGCACAATAATACATATATATAAATCTACTAAGCTGTACAACTGAATGGCGCGTTAAGAGTTTTTTTTTGTGGAACTCTTTCCCCATTAGGCCTATAAACCACAATGAACAGTAACATTGAATTAAAAATTTTATCCCCCCCAATAAATAAGACAAATTTTAAACAACATATGAAGAAATATATAAGTTATATTTTACAATGTACTTACCAAATTTGATTATTAGCTCATGGCTACTCATGCTTTCCTCGTAATAGTCCATATGAACCTAATCTATTATGGATAGTGTTTGTTACTGGGTGACTCTATACATTCCTTCCAGGGTAACACAAACAATTATTTCAATTGTATATGCCCACATAAGACTCCTCAATAGATTGGATGGTAGGTACGTAACGCTTCTGACCATTTCATGCATCACTGAGCTATAACTAATGTGATCATTTTCCACGAGTTCAACTTTCACTAAAACAGTAGAATACATAAGCCGGAAGGATTCTACGCTGTTAGAAATCGTTCTTAATTCCGAAACATTACGCATTATTCTTTCAAAGTAAATGTAAGCATAAGTATTAGGTTCCATTGCGAGACAATTGTGTAGTAATACAAGCACATGATTTTATCGTGTATATATAGAAAGATACTGTAAAAAACAAAAGATACTTAGCATATAAACTTTACTTGTTCACCTGTGTACCGGTATGCAGACATATTACCGTTTTAAGCTTACTTGATCACCCGCAGATATATTTTCCAGACATGTTTCAATAGGGGCAGTCAATGCCCGCTTTCCAACCTGGTTCATATCCATATTTTTTCTGCAGCTATTCTTAGTAAATATTTAGCGGTGTACGTAATTTTTAAGTGCGTGAGCGCTTGTGTGAATGAATACGCAAGCGCATTCTTTAAAATATATATGTATTTAATATTAGTTTTGTATTTTAAAGTGTGTAATATTTTGTTCACTGTGACATGCTCGACTGCACACAGCTATTCATTGCAAATGTACCTATTTTAACAATTTATATATACCATTTTTCCGTAACTAATTCATAATAAAATAATTTTTTCAACATTTATATGTTATATAAAACGTTGGGTGTGTGTGTGTATATATGTTACATATAAAATTATCAATCGTTAATAAAATACTTTTTATTCATCCACTCTAGTCTAAATACATTGATTTAAACTTGTACTAGATGACACTTCACGGTAATAGTTTTTTTGGAATTTACGTATTATACTGACACCAGTAATATATACAGTATATAGGTAGGTACGTAGTAATGTATAAAATTACAACCACATCTATCCTGAATGGATAATTCATAGGTATATTCATTTTTAGATGTAATACAATGGGATGTTGCTACTGCGCGCGCACACACACACACACACACACACACACACACACACACACACTTCTACATGTCTAAAACGAGTTAACATAATAAAAACTTTTCTCTCTTTAACTTATCCATAGTGAGTTGTTCTGAGATGCAGTAAACATATTCCATACAACGTTCCGCTCAGTTAATTTATGCACTCTTGACATTTCCTAACAAAACCACTAGCACTAGAGCATCAGTAGACATGTGGACCCGCAGTTTTGAGTTGAACAAACTTGACCTTGCCTAATATGGTATAGCAGCTTTTGAACCATGACAAGTTTCTGTATCGGCTTTAGCCAGCATATGTCCATGCAATGCGTTCAGCAAGCGGTGTATGTTACTTTTTTTGTGACGTGTTAGTTTTTCGTGTTAGTTTAGTGTGTTTTTAAATGTTAAAATTTTGAATCTAAATGTATTTATTTACAGCGTTTCACTTCTGTTAACATTATTATAATGTTTATTACTTGTTGGTAAGTAAACAGAATAATTTTTTAATTTTTTTAAATTTACAAATATTTACCTATATTAATTGTAATATAGCCTATATATAAAAACTCTTTTTCCTCTGAAAAATAAAAAAACATAATTTTTCACCTGTATTAAATATGATTTTTGTGTTCAAATATATGAAATCTTTTAAAAATATTAATGTAATAGTTTTTTTTACATAATTTTGTAGGAAATTTCTGCATATAATAATTTAGGTAAGATTTTTTCTGATATCGTTAAGACAAGTAAGCGTGCACAATATGTATATAAAACTAAATACAAAATCGTATAAAACAATTGCGTGTAGATATGACATTTTAAACACAAAAAATCTATTGTAAAATAGTATTGCTGTCTCTGCGTGATATTATAGCTTTGGAAAGGCTACAATACCACATCTTTATATTGTATATAGGTTTTTAACATATGGAATTATTGCACACAATATTTCGTATTTACTAATAATTATAGAATACTGCATTCAACGTATTGGCTTAAACATGCCTTTACTAATTCTAAAAAACGTTTTAATCAGCAGGATATTAAATCCTAATAATTATTTATTAATAGGAGAATAAATCCTGAAATTTCGTTTTTTTTGTGAAGGAAGGAACCGTTTTCCATTGTTACCGCTAAACTTTATTCTTCTTTTTGCATTCATAAATGTCGGAACTAACACAAAGGATGTCAATTATATATAACAGATATTAGACTGTTTCTAACCTGTTTCTTTCCATAAGCTGAAAATTATATTTTTATACTAGTTCAAATAATTATTTATTTATATATATTTATATATTTATTTTATTATATAAAAAAATATATAATACATATAATACATATATTATTTATTTATATATATTTATTTTATTATATAAAAAAATATATAATATTAATTGCTATATTTTTAATAAATAACATTTTTATTTAATTTTAAATCGTTAACAATTTGTGCTAAAAATTAACAAATTACTTTCGGAAAACTACATTAAAAATATATATACTTAATATTTATTCATTTATTCTGAAATGCAATATATTTTCAACTTTAAGTATACTTTCCGGTTCTCAAGTACGGCTCCCTTAAAAAACATTAATGAGTTGCACAGTTATAAATCATTTGAAACCCTTTCAATATTAGAGGAATAGATCCTTAAAATTCTACGCTAATTTCATTCTACTATTAAAAGTAAAAACTAAAATGTCTCCATTAAAAGACGTATACGAATGTTAAATTTGCAAAGTATCGAAGTGCTTCAATAATTTGTAAACTAAATATATGTCCAATAATGTTTAGCTCGTTATAACTTTACCGCTGCACACTAAATGTTATGCTTTTTCATAAAAGAACTATAAATTGAATAAGCTATGCAAATTTAGTTAACTAGTTTTTTTTATTTTAATATTTAAATATAAACGAACCGAAATAAAAAATATTATAAAAATTAGAACCTTTATTTAAAAATCAGTTACTTTGTACACTGTAAAAGTCTGCCGCAGAAACTTAACAACCAGTTCTATAAAGACAAAACCTGTCTCGTTCTTTGCCCTATGTCAACAACCAGCAGGTGTGACAAACAGGTGACTTTGAAAACTGAACGTTTCTCCGCTTATGTGGGGCGCGTTTATGTAGAAGTGCGAGCTTGTAACATGACCTCCTCTTGACTACAGGATTAAATGAAAAAAACCCTCAATATATACAAAGTAAGATTTTTGTTATATTAAATTATATAATTGCATATCATTTATTATTTAATTATTGTTACAGCAATAAAAGAGTAGCCGTATTGAGCGCATGACTGTAAAATCAAGTGTCTTAACTAGCGTTTATTTTTAATTGTTTATTTTTAACACTGATTTCATTATTATAATTCTTTTAGTAGAAAAAGTTACTATATCTATTCACAAGTAAATTAAGGTATGCCTGTTTTTGTGTATTAACTTATAAATTATATTATATAGCACCTGAAACTAGACAAATGTAACCCACATACGTTTAATTCTGACTTTTTTTAACGTTATAAAAAATATTCTCTAAATTTGTTGAAATCAGATGTTGTACTCGTAACTTTCTGCATCGATAATAATTCTAAAAATAATTACCAATATTTTAATCAAATCTATCCTGACTGAATACTTTGTGCTGTTTTAATTACAGAACCACACGGCACATGTATTTCATGAGTAAATAAATATAATTGCTACTCGTTTGGAAAATAATATATATTTAATATAGCTTTTTATATTCTTAAGGACGTTTTATATTTATCTAACAAACAAAAATATTCACAGTTGATAAAAACTAGTTCTTTTGACTTAATCTAAGCGCAAGATGTCATTTTTTTCCCTACAAGTTACTACGAGTTATACTCTTAACGTTTTTATATAATTTATTTAATTATTCAACTTCTTTTTAAGGAAAAGCTTATTAAATGTTTATTAATAAGGGATATTAGTTTATGTAATTCAACAATAGGACACCTATTTCTGATAATATTAGCAACAAAACATTACTAGACCCTGAATATTAACTTTGTGTAAATTACACTAGGTTTAAAATTGAACCTGGTCGTTACGTTATTATAAGCCATACAAATATAAACATAGTACTCTATATACAAATAATATTGTTTAGTATAAGATCTCCTTTCATTATGAGTTACCAGGAATTAAAAAAAAGTAATATAGAAAAAAATGAGTTTTTAAAATTAAATTCCTACTAAAACCGATGAAGAAAAATTTTATTATATATTTATTGTTAAAATTATCATAACAGTTAATATATAAATAAATATGTATATAAAAAAAATAATATTTTCTCCCTCTGTACAGTATATGGTGTTTTTTGTATATTATTTTTGTTTGTTACTATTTAATTAGTTTCATTATGAGTTACCAGGAATTAAAAAAAAGTAATATAGAAAAAAATGAGTTTTTTAAATTAAATTCCAACTAAAACCGATGAAGAAAAATTGTATTATATATTTATTGTTAAAATTATCATAACAGTTAATATATAAATAAATATGTATATAAAAAAAATAATATTTTCTCCCTCTGTACAGTATATGGTGTTTTTTGTATATTATTTTTGTTTGTTACTATTTAATTAGTTTCTTTTTTCGTTTCTAATTTATGAAACTGATAGTGCTCTATAACGTATCATTTTATTATTCATCTCTTGTAATGCTTCATTATTGCAATGAACGTTTTTTCTTATAATTTTATATACCTATTAAAGTAATCGCTTTCCTACAATTCCGCTAGCTCGTGTGTATGTGCTCGTGTGTGCGCGTACGCGAGCGCATGTTTGTGTGTGTTTGTTTTGAAATACAATGCAATTACGTTAGGATTAATAAAACTCAGACTGACAGGTGTTAAGACAGGTGTTGTGGGGGACGGGTAAAACTAGGTTTGATGAACTCAGAGGGGGGCAGGTTTTGCACTGCATGTAGGTATTAGCTGTATATAAACGAGCAAAACGTTTAGAGACTGTTCACTTCTATGCATGACTTTATAGAGTGAATACTATGTTCTTGTTAGCTTTTAAGATATTTCAATGTTTTAATATATTTTTTTATTCCCTTGTATTTTATATAGGTTACTTTGGTTTTATGCTTTGTAAAGAAGGTATGCACCCAGAGATAAAGGTTTTTTGCGGTTCAAAATAAGTACCCATGCTTGAAACCCAAAAAATCTGCGAAAATATAGTCAGTTGTATATTGTTCGCATATCTTGGTCATATCTTATTTCCAAAGCATATAATTTGAGATAACATCTCTGTATTGTGAGTTTTTGTTAGCTTGTTAAGAAATACAAATATAATATATTTTTTATTCCCTTGTATTTTATATAGGTTACTTTGGTTTACATTATATTGTATTATTTAATTTTTTTGTGCATGTTAGACTAAATGTTTAGATTTATTTTGTGGTTGCATGTTAAATTTTATTTTTATAATTATAGCATAAACACAGCATTTTTTCAGGTTAAAATAATTATATATGTATTTCTTCCAGGTTTATATAAATAATACCAATATTTATTCTTGTTTCAGCACGTATTTCAGGTTAAAATAATTATATCTTTATTTATTTCAGGTTTTATATAAATAATACCAAATTTATTTAATAACATTTTTTTTATTGTTTATTTTCAGGTAAAATAATATATGTTTCTTACTTCCAGGTTTACATCATTAATATCCCTAATACTCCTTCCTCTTTCACGCATGCTAAGGCTATCTCCGGATAGTTTGTTTAGGGGCAACCCTGGCAAAGCGTGTTGTCCTGGACATCATAGTTTCTGTTCACTGGGAGCTTGATATCCAACCCTCACCCCCGCCCACCTTTTTGTCTTTTCCCCGAGGTGAGTAAACGTAGCGGATGATTGGCGAGATGAATTTCGCGTCATTCGTTGCATCACCCGGCTTCCAATAGTCATATAGCAAGAACGAATTCAGCGTATGTCTATTATTCACTTACACCCCAATCCCTCTAGGTTGCCGTTGGTCTATTCGGCTGGTGACGTGATGAATTGCGTTCCAGTCGTAGTAGAGCGCCTAGGGATCCCTTTGTGCAGAGTGTTACAAGGAGGATATTCAGTACATTCTGCTTAGAGTCACTCCTTCCTATTCTTTCCCATAGTTTTAAGGAAAAATATTTTTTAATATTTAAACGACCTTGACCCAGTTTCTAGCTGGAAGAAAATGCTTCACACATTTTCCAAAGCTTCGATTAAAGTTAGAATACACACAAATTTAAATTTATTATAACAGTTATTATAACATAATTATTGAATTTTGTAGTCCATTACACTGACCATTTTGATAAAATAAGATTTTGTGAGTAATACTGGGCCAAATGGCTCTCAACTAACATTTTCAAAAAATGTTATTGAAGAATACATTATAAACAAAAAACGGATGAATCAAACGTAAATATTGACTAGGTGTGGCTTTATAAACATAACCACACTTATTGTATTATTTAGCAACATAGTACTATAGTAAATATGTGTTTATTCCGGTAATATTAATTTATAACTTGCGTGATATTAATTTATATTCTTGTAATTAATGATTATGTATGTGATCACACACCCACACACACAAATTTTAATTTATAAGTTAATAATAAAAATAATTATTGAATTTTGTAGTCCATTACGTTCGGCGAATCTTATTAATCACTTAAACAATAGTTTATGACTATGCGAACTTTGAGTTTTGTAAATTTGTTAAAACTTACTGAGACAGAACGTTTTCCATCGCTCGGTGGAACATTATATAAAATAATGTCGGTGTTACGATAGTCATAATATTAATTATCATTTTATATTAAATAATTAATCTATATGTGCAAATTTCTTAATCTCAATTTGTAGAGGATCTTAGTAACAATAGCAAAATCTATTTTTTGTGTTGAAACAATACAACTTTGATGATTTGTCTTATTAAAAATATAATTATAAATTTTTATCTAACCCTGGTATGATTTAGAGGAACCACATTGCTTATCAAGTTACTAAACAATTTAACATATTACTATACCAAAAATTGTTGTCTAAATTAAAAATTTACAAATTATATCAAAATTTTTCTAACGTGAGATTTTCTTTCAGAAAAAAATTATTTTTTCTTAGTTTTTGTTAAAGTTACTTCCAAATAGTAACACTTTAAAGAGTTGATTGAATTTTCAATCAAATGAGGCTGGAAATAATTTCTCATTTGTCGAAATAATAAACTACAGTAAAATATTTGCCGAATTGAAACAGTACGAATTCGGTTTGTATGTTACATATTAGCATGACGAACCACAAGAGAAGACTGGCTCACTGACTGACTGAACCATAGGTTCACTCCTTTCTTTGGTTCTTACTGAAGCGCTTCAGAACCGAAAGAACAGATGAAAAACAATTCTTTCTCATAGAACCGTGATTAACTGAGTCTTACTGAAGCGCTTCAGAAGAGAACCGGTGAAAGGCAATTCTTTTAAAAAAAACCGCGGTTCACTGAGTCTTTCAAATGAAGCGCTTCAATTGAACCGTTCATGAACCGTGCCCCCCCCATATATAATATATAAAGAATGAAAACAAAATGAGTATACTGTAAGATATTTCTCTAAGAAATTTTAACCTTGAAAGTTTTTAAAATTCAATTAAAACAGGATATAATAACCACTACCAAATTAAAAGTATTTAACGATCAGCGTTTACGTATACATTAGCATTTGAATCATGAAACTGTGTAAAGCTACAATCATTTATAAGCTGGTGATATCCCACGTCGATCAAATACCCTTTGTTATACAAGGCATCGAGCTAAGACGTTAAAAGTATGACACTGTTGAGTTTTCAATTTCGGTGAACTCATCCGAACACCCACTGACACAAGAGGATATGGAAGTGATAGAAAATTGTAGTAAGCTTCCTTGTGATGCTTTAGCCGAAAATATATTAGATTCATACAAAAGTCCGGTGTTAATTGTACACATTTACATGAAGCCAAAGTGAGGGAGGAAAACCCCCTCCCCAGAGAAAAAAGCCAGATACTGTATAAACTGGAAACAGTTTCTATACAATATAGGGCTATTTTCTCTACATACAAAATTTGAGCTTGAAAGTTATATGACAAATGGGTCAAAGCAAGTAAAAGATAACTTCAAAAAAATTACATTTCCAATTATCAAAGAGCTGTACAGGAGTTATAGAGCAATAAAAAAAACCAATATTAGGTTTAGTCAAAGCAAACGCAAAACTACATTTTTTTCTACAAGACATAATATATATATTTTTTTTCTTTTTTTTAGAAATTATAAGTTACAATAATTATATTATTAAAAAGAATAATAATGTTGTTACACACAAAAATTATCACAAATGTTAAGAAAGATAAATTCTCATAACAGAGAGCCCACAGTCTCTTTACAAATACAACCAAGAACGTGTCTGCAGGGGGCAAATAGAACACCAACTTCTTCTGATCTATAGATTTTACATAACATATGATTCAAACAGCTGCTTGAAAGCGAAATTGCTCTCCATTTCTTAACCAACCACAATTTTCAGTATAATGTCCTGATGTACGTTTTAGATTGCAAATCATTCGTTTTCAGAGGAAATTACTACAAAATATTAAGCATTTAGTAATTTTCCTTTAAAAGATGATTGCTTAACAATCGAAATGCACATAAGGATATAAAAAAAAAATTGTTGCTCAAGAGGTTTTGTTTATTTCTAAATTTATTAAAAAATATTTTTTTAAATATGAAATTACATACATAATTTGATAGTTATGGTCAACTCTTTACCCTGTTCATATGTTAATTTGTTTAAATATGTTTCTAACCTAATTTCTGGTGACGTGACGAATTGCGTTCCAGTCTAGTAGAGCGCCTAGGGATCCCTTTGTGCAGAGTGTTACAAGGAGGATATTCAGTACATTCTGCTTAGAGTCACTCCTTCCTATTCTTTCCCATAGTTTAAAGGGAAAAAAATTTTAAATATTTAAACGAGCTTGACCCAGTTCTTAGCTGGAAGGAAATGCTTCACACATTTTCCAAAGCTTGGATTAAAGTTAGAATACATTCTGGTACCTCCTCCCCGAAAAAAAATTATTATTATAAGTTCAATCCCCCCCCCCCCGCAGAGTTACTTATTATAAGTTCAATTCCCCCCGCAGAGTTACTTCAATTTGTGATTTGGAACACTTCAATTCCTTCCACCTCCCCCAATACCTTCTTTACTCAACTATTGAACGTGAGCGAACTCTATTTGGACGATTACATAATTGAAGCGAGCGATGTTGTAGTGGAGCTGTTGTAAGAGGAGCTCATTCGTTTAAATTTTATAAAGTTTGGACTTGTGATGGAGTCCGAATTTGTAAATGTGGAAGGAGAAATATCTCAGAGAGCGTTTATAACTAGGAACAGAAAAATTACTTTTGCATCAGACCTGGAAAACGTAGCCAGGGAATGTATGCAGGAGATTGTTTTGAAAATAACCGAACACGGGGTCTGGATGGACATTAGGTAAAAATCAAGAGTATAGTGGAAGTAGTTATATCCCTTTACCTAAGAAGATAGCATCCACCTTGTCTTGCATTAATGTCTAGAACTCCGATAATCTCCTGATGTACGTTTAGATTGCAAATCAATCGTTTTCAGAGGAAATTACTACAAATATTAAGCATTTAGTAATTTCCTTTAAAGATTATTGCTTAACAATCGAAATGCACATAAGGATATAAAAAAAAATGTTGCTTAAGAGGTTTTGTTTATTTATAATTTTATTAAAAAAATATATTTTTAAAAAATATGAAATTACATACATAATTTGATAGTTATCGTCAACTATTTACCCTGTTCATATGTTAATTTGTTTAAATATGTTTCTAACCTAATCCCGACACTGTGGGAGAACGTAGCATATAACAACCATGAAAAACAGAGCTCATTTTAGAATCGACAGATGTAAATATTGCGCGCTAAACAAAGAATGCTATTTGCTCTATATAAACGTGTAAGACCTAGTAGAATCCGTTCACTCGTTACTCTGGTGCTCTGACGTATGTTCACTATTAGAACACTCGGTCAGCGTAGGTGACGGTCAACAAATATTACAATATAATTATAAAGTCACGCGTGACTTTAAAATTATAGTGTAATACTTGTCGCACAAGTATTCACTATAGCTAAGATGAAATTTTAATGTAGAGAAAACAGCCCTATAGTATAAGACTGTGTTTTACACTATAGGGCTGTTTTCTCTAGGGACTATGCAGACCAATCACACTCACTTTGGTTGTCGGTAGAAAGTCAACAATAGTACCGGCTTTTTGGGAGAGCGAAGGAGGTCTATAACCTCCTGATAAGGAAGGCTCTTGCAATTCTCTACAATGGCTCTTTCCCTAGCGGTGAGTTTTCGTTTAGACCTCAACACGGAAAGAGAAATTTCCACTTTTTTATAGTCTTCCTTCCACATGTCGTATGCTACCCCAATGCGCAGCAACGACACGAAGTCGGAAATTTCAAGCTGTTGTACAATTGTTGCCTTACCGACGCTCATGATTTTATTGCCACAGGATAACAAGTCGCCACATGTTATATACTGTTTCCCAACTCGCAGCTGGCCTCAACATCTGGCTGTCAAGCCGGTATCCCCCAACACTTGTGTGTGTGTGTGTGTGTGTGTGTGTGTGTGTGTGTGTGAGTATTGTTTGATGTTTGAATATTAATAAAATAGAGGATTTTTTAGTTGAGCAAAGGTGTAAAATGACTTAAGCTTGGCCAAAGCAAATACAAAATTACATTTTTTCTACAAGACATAATATTTATATATTTTTTAAATAATAAGTTACAATAATTATATTATTAAAAAGAAATATTGTTGTTAAACAAAAAATTATTACAAATGTTAGGAAAGATAAATTCTCATAAAAGAGTCAACAGTTTCTCTGCAAATTCCGCAAGTTTTGCAGGCTAATCCGCAAAGCAAACAAGCAATAACGTGTCTGCAGGGTAAATAAACCACTTGAACTTCTGATAGACAGATTTTACATTATGCACGAAGTATATCTGCTGCCAATGAGGTCTTCCTAGTAACTAAAGCCTTCTCCCTGAAACTGTCAACGGGAACGAATGCCTTGCCTTTTCCCATTTGTACGATGTCCATCGTACGGTTTTAAAAAAATACTTCAACCGTACACACGCGCAGTTATAGTAAAAATATAGGTCAGCAACGAACTGGGTACGGGATATCATACACACACACGGTCCTTCACAAAAACACATGTCAAAATGACGTCATTCTCTAGAGGTAGGTTTTTAAAAACAATTTATTTTGGCCAAATACCTGTTACGACAAACACAGAGTTGGAGAAATAAGCGCTAGCACAGCGATATGTAAACACATTAGCTCACGAGCGCGGAACCTATTATTAATAAATTAACATGCTTTTACATTTTTTAACCAGTAAAGATCTGGAGAACAAACAGAGAAGTCACCGTTCAGTCTTTGCGACTGACACATTTATAGCGAAAATAATCCCATCACCTCGTAACGGATTTCAACGGTTTTAAAAAAATACTTCAACCGTACACACGCGCACACGGACGTTATAGTAAAAATATAGGTCAGCAACGAACTGGGCACGGGATATAATACACACGTTCCTTTACAAAAACACATGTCAAAATGACGTCATTCTCTAGAGGTAGGTTTTTAAAAACAATTTATTCAGGCCAAATACCTGTTACAACAAACAAGCGCTAGCACAACGATATGTAAACACATTAGCTCACGAGCGAGGAACCTATATTAATAAATTAACATGCTTTTACATTTTTTAACCAGTAAAGATCTGGAGAACAAACAGAGAAGTCACCGTTCAGTCTTTGCGACTGACACATTTATAGCGAAAATAATCCCATCACCTCGTAACGGATTTCAACCGTACAAACGCGACGTTATAGTAAAAATATAGGTCAGCAACGAACTGGGTACAGAATATAATACACACATGCCAAAATTACATCATTCTCTAGGTAACCAACGGTTTTTACATTACCCCCCAACATGTCCGAACATGCTTCTAATTACATCACACAACAGCGAACACGCACAAACGCACAAACGCACAAACGCGCCTCCCATTCACCTTACCCTCCAATCATATCACCAACCAACCCCCTACTACCTCACGTAACGGTCTTTAACGGAAAATTAACGTATTTCTAAAAAAAACACCTGCCACCTACACTTACGCACAACCGCGCACAACCGCGCACATTCTATACCTCCTCCCATTCACGTTACCCTCCAATAATCGCTGAAACCAACCCCTCATACCCCACCTAACCGTTTTTAACGGAAAATTAAAGTATTTTTCATCAAAACCACCTGTTTTTGTGGCGAAACTCTGGTTTTGACATCTACTGATGATGGGGAGGAAGATAACGTGGAAGAAGAAATCTATGATTCAGTACCCCACGCGCCTACCCGAGGGTTAATTGGGAGAAACTGTGTTTAGGGGGATAAAATGTGAACACGAATAATCTTCGATGTCGTGTTATTAACAAAGATAGATCTAAGATACGTATTTTCAAAGATTGAGTCGACATGGGGGCTTAAAATTCACACTGCAAATAATGACATTAAAGGGGATCTCATTACTAGATCACTAGAATGCCCATTTCAAATATACAATTTAATAAACTATTACACATTATACTTCTATACTTTTAAATACAACTGTAATAAATTACGGCAGAACCAAAACAGAAAAGGAATAATACTGTCCCATTAGAAAAGGAATTATAACTTTCCAAATAACTAGGCTCATGAAAATCCCTAAACATAAGCAAATATCGTTAAAGCTGTGAACTATTTTATTAAGGATGTAAAGTCATTACGATAGTTATATAGAATTATAAGAGTTTTTTAATGAGTTCACAGTGTAATTAATATATTCGGCTTCTTTTTGAAGAACTCGCGGTTAGAAAATTAAGCCGTAGTTAAAAAGTTGTTTAACAAATAAAATAGTCCTTTTGAGTGTCAGGAATCTTTTTTTTAATTTATATTTGAAAAAATGCATCATGCTTGGTTATTTGGGGTAGGGTATAATAGCTTTAAAATTTAATAATTAAATCTGTCCTCTTCATAAAGAATAGATTTATTAATATATAATATATATAACTTAATAATAATTGAATCTATCCTCTTTATAGAGGATAGATATACTATTATACAATATAAATAATTTAACAATTAAATAATCGATAATTTCTCTTTTTCTGCGGGAAATTAAAAAATTAAAAAAATTATGCCTCAATTTAGGGCTTAACTATATATGACCAGATTACAGATCTGATATTTAACGAACTAAAAACAAGGAATATTTGTATATTGTGAATAACTTAGAACAATTTCAGAACCGATTAGTATAACAATTAGATTTTCAAACCAAACACGACTCATAAATTTCATATTGAAAAAAAACTAAAATTGTATTTATGAATGTAATTTAATAATATAAAACCCTGTAACTACATATGAATACTAAGAAAATGAAATAATATACTGAAACCCTGATTTAAGGGCATTACCTGAGCTGATAATATTGCTCCATGTTATTAAAGCAGGTTAAAGTCTTTAACTGGAAATTAAAAGGTATTTTTAGATTTTTGAAAATTGCAGTGCCAAAAAAATATCATTGAAGTTGAAAATAATATATTTCTTTTTTTTTAACCAGAATAAAAATAATTAACAAATGCGATTTAGGAACATAGTCAAATAGTTTCCCTATTATATAAACTGATTCGATAAAGCTACAAAGTACGTAGGAATAACTTACAGGTCTTTCCAAATACTTAAATATACCAATATACTTCACTAATACAGTTACAAAATACAGTTTCACATTCTCGATTTAACTTAGCGACAAAAACACGGGAATGGCTTCTGTAACGTATGTAAACAGTGTTGTATTTCTTGCTACAGCTTCTAAGAGAGCCAATAGGAAAATATTTCACTCACAATACCAAAACACATACTACACAAATGATACCCATCTCCATAACCGCTAACTATACAGAAACAACTAGAAACCTGCAAATGTTACATAAACCTAAAACATTTTGCATAACCTAGCTATTTGTGAAATATAAAAACGTTCCAACAATACATCCCACACACCTATTCAACCCCCAATAGCACTACAATTCTTACTTGTCTGAATAAAACATAAAATGTCATAACCCCACAAATATTTTATCATTCCCACTTGAATGGTAAAACAAAAAAAAATTGAGATGGAAAAGAAATACCGCTCCATAATCATCGGATTTAGTTAAAACATATTTAAGTAATATATTAGGAAATGTATTCTACTTTAAAGAAAATTTTGTATCTTGGTAAAGGTTTTACATAAAGTCTATTCGTCTACATTAAAAATAAAAAAAAATTATTTATACAAAAAGTCTAATTTCCTCACCTCGTCTTTGATACCTTCATAATGTTGAAAGTTCAAAACTTCATCAAATTTGTCCATCAATGCAGAAAACTGAAAATAATTCTGTAATTAGTTACCATTGTAAAATCTTAGTTATCTAAATTATATTATATTACCGGGATACACACTTTACACTTTTCAAATAATTTAAACAATTTTCTCTGTTATTTAATCTGCTGTGTCACATCACATGCAATAATCCAAGAGGACTGTAGTGTAACTTTTAATACAAATAGATAACTCAAAGCTATGCTACAGAACATATTTTCAAATTAATTGGAAACCTAGATTTATTGTTGGTGTGTGTGTTTTATTTCTTCTTTCGAAGTGAACAAGTTCATTTGCTGGGTATGACTATGTGAAAGGAGAAATCATCTCATACATCACACAACCCTTAAAGCTATTCAAAATTCAACATAAATTAGGTGATAAGGTGATTTAATACAACAAGTCGTTTATAGGTCATTTTATAGGTTATAGCTCATTTGTGTTATAGATTATGTGTTAAAACATATGTTTCAACTTAGGCTATAGGCCTATAACTTAATTTGTTGTGAGTTAATAAATTAATTTTTATAATTGAAACTTTTAAAAACTTTCTTAAACTCATTACAAATAGTTAACTAGCAAATATGTTTTATTGTAATTTATTACCTGAATTTTTAGGCTTGACAATGTGACTTCGAAAATGAGAAAAATCAAAACGGTAGTCACAACAAACGAGGTGTATGCTAACCTCATAAGACTAGTTGCCCATAAACTATACGAATCAAGTATAATTTGAAGAGTTAGGTAAGAAATTAAAGACCTGTGATAGAAACTTTCCTTTTCTTTGAATGAGTTGAATGTGTCATAGATGGATCTACAATCATGCATACTTTGGTTAACAGACATTCTGACATCATCAGTGTTATCGTTTAATCTCAGCGTTAACATTCTTTCGGTTATTATTCTATAACTTTCAATAAACACTACGTTCATAACAATGAACTGAAAGAGAACCATGACCATAAATCCTATTTCGTAAGTCAACATTATGTAAACTGTTCCAAAATATGTAACCGTCATGACGATGTTTGAAACGATTATCCAAACACAAAGTGCTTCAACAAAGTATAGTATAGCTGCGGCTTTGTAAGATAGTCTTTCAATATTCAGAGTTTGTTTTAGAAGAGATACATTTTGTTGAATTTTCTTGTCGTGGTTTTGATTCCACCAGAGATAAATAAACAACATAGCGTTTAGACGTATCTTTGCCAAAATAATGGCCGCTACAGTTGCAAATCCATGTAAGTCTTCAATCCGTTGAGATCTGTGATAAATGCCTTGCAAAAACGAAATAAAATCATATACAGAAAACCCCACTAGAAAAGCTTTTATAATGTTGTTACTCTTGGAAATTGCATGTGTTTCAATGACAAACGGAGACTGCAAGAAGAAAATTGGCGTTAGAAGATTGAGAATAAATATAAAGTGATGAAACGCCTTCATCTTGTAACCGATCCTGTAAACTGGTATAAATTCAAATATTGTCCTTATCCTCTATTCACTACTGCACTGTACACCCAAAACTGAAACAACGTTTATTATTAATCTGCTAATGGTTTACTTGATGAATTACAAAATAATAGGTGTATCACTTTGATAGAATAATCTACTTATTTCGTCGACAATATGATATGTTTGCTCTTTGTAATTTTACTGAGTGTTTTTAATAGATTGGCTTCAGCTAGAAACCTTGTTTAGGGCAGAGCGGTCGAAATTAGTATGGACTTAGTATTGTTGACATAGCATTGATGCAAACCTTTACGACTGACATAATTAATAACTGTCAACTAATAACCTCAATCCTACTTTGTATATTGCACATGAGACATGTCATTATTAAAATATTTTCTGCGAATTTTTTTAAATACATTTACAAACTGTACTAAATTATATTAATATAAACATAGGATAAATATTTGTTGATGTCTACATAATGTTTTCGTCATCCAATTTATTCGTTAGGGAAACACTTTTTAAAATGTGTAAATCTTGAAAACGTTTAATTTCTTAAAAGGTGTTTCACTATGACGTGACATTAAACTACCTCACCCTTTCTTATTGATTGAAACAAAATTATTATTCTTTATTCTCTCTTTTGCGTAATAAAGAATATATTTATTTTAGAGGAAAAGTACTGAATCGGAATTAACACAAATAACAATGTATTAGTCTAGTTTTAAAAATACTTAACTAAGCGAATACGCAATTGCTTACTTGCTGACGCGTTTCAAAACATTCTTTCCTTTTACGAAGCTAACCTTCTACTGGCGGCATCGGTTAGGCGTAAAGGCTCTAACGGGAATGGATTTATGACTGTGATATGGGGTTTTGTTGTTTTTGTTGTGTGCCATATAGTAGAAAAGGCTGTTAGCTTCTATGTGTGTGTGATCATTTAATACGTTTCCTTTATCTGTTGCGTAGTGTATGTATATTTCAGTTTTTCTAAGGTTGTTAGTTTTTTACTTTTTTTAATGTATGTAGAACATTTAAATTAGTGTGCATGTCGGTGTGTGTGTGTTGGGTGTTTTTTAGGGGTTTTGCGTAGCTGGATTTAGGGGTTGTTTGTTGTTTTTGGGTAATGTGTTCTTCGAAGCGTGTATAGATTGACTTGCCGGTTTGGCCGATGTAATAGTTGGGACAATCGTTACAAGTTAATTTGTAAATACCTGAGAGTTGTATTGGTCAGAAGAGTTTATTTCTTTTTGAAAAAGTTGTATGTGCAGTCTTAAGGTGTTTGTTGTTTTGTAGGATATTTGGTAATGGAGTTTTTTGAAGGTAGAGGCTATTTTGTGTGTGTTTTTGTTGTGGTGGGTGAGGGATATGTATTTGTTGTTTTTTGTGTGGTTTGTTTGTATGGCCGTTTGATGGCGTTTGTGTTTAATTTTCCTGAGTATGTTGTCTATGAGCGTGTGGTAGTAGCCGTTTCGTTGGGCGATGATCTTTATGGTATTAAGTTCCTTGTCGTAGTCTTTCTGTAGCATTGGTATATTGATTAGGCGGTGTAAGTAGGACTCGCCTTAGATTGGCGCGCACCACCCCTAACTCGGCCTCTACGTAACCTAGGACTATAGGGGTAGTTTTGGATGATGCTGAAGGTCATCCCTGCCTTGACCGTAGCCTTAGGGGTGGTTTCGACCACGTTTAGAGGGGTGGGGGGTAGTTTTTCGAAAAATTTATTTCTAACCTACTGACCTAAGCTAGCCAAAATGGATCTAACCAAACCTAACCTAAGTGTTGGGGGTGACCTCAGCTACGTTCAGGACCATCTCCGGGGGTAGCTCCGGGGGTGGATTGGGGGTGGGGGTAGTTTTCGAAAACATTTTGGAAAAACGTTTCTCGACTGAAGGGGTGTGTTTAGAGTCTATTACGGCTGCTTAGGGGTAGTTTCACCTAGGGGTAGTTTTTACAAAAAATATGAAATTGCCGAAAATCGATGGGTTGGATCAACAGACAGTACGGGATACGTGTAGAGTCCAGTACGGCCTGCTGCGGGGGCGGTTCACCTAGGGGTAGTTTTTGAATAAAATATGAAATTGCCGAAAATCGATCGGTTGGATCAACAGACAGTACGGGATACGTGTAGAGTCCTTTTTGGACCATTGCGGGGGCGGGTTCACCTGTTTTTAGATTGCCAAAAATGATCGGTGACCTAGGTAAAAGCCAATCCCGAACCGGCGCTTGAGGTAACACCGCCTAGGAGCGGGTAAAGCTAACACGGAGCACGGTCTCGGTTAAAGCCAAACCGAGCCCAGCCACACAGCAGCTAGGCCTTAGGTAAAGCTAACACTTAGCTAGCCCTCGGGTAAAGCCATCACGAGGCCGAGCCTTAGGTAAAGTAACCCTGGAATAGCTCCAGTGGTGGGGGTAACTTTTGGAATGATTTAACGGTTATCTGATGACGTATCAGCGCTTGAGCGAGTCTAGGCAAGTAGTAGGCATACCCTAACTAGAGTGTTCTACCCTAAATAAATTGGCTGATGCAGGGCAAGGGGCAAACCTGCAGAGATAACACACTATCTTGGAGGTAGACCCACCCAAACCTCAGGCATAGCATCCCTGCAGCGGGGATTTAGCCAACCCAAGGAAGGCCCTTAAGTAAAGCCCCCTGAAGAAAAGGCCTAAGGTAAAGCTACCTTGGAGCCTGGTCTTAGGTAAAGCCTCTTTGGAGGTAGACTTTAAGTAAAGCTACCCAAGAGTCTGGCCAGGATGGTTGCTATATCAATTACAGCCTATCGACCAAGACAAATACCTCCACCAAGTCCTAGGTAAAGCCATCCAGGTGTCAGACCATAGGTAAAGTCACCCCGAGGTAAAGCCACCCAGGCCTTAGGTAAGGCTAATATTGAGCAAGGCCTCGGGTAAAGGCACCCCTAAGCCAGCCTTTAGATAAAGCAACCCTGGAATCAAGCATCAAGTGGGGGTGGTTATCAAATAATATATGAAATTATCAAAAACTGATCGGTTAGATAGTCTGTAAGACGTGAAGGCTTATATACCATGTTAAGCCAATATACTCCACATAATGTGTTAAACAAATATGCATGCAAGCCTAGATACATACTATGCTAAGCCGACCTACATGGGCCCACTATGTCGGTAAACCACTGGCCAAAGCCCGTATTACCTGAGCTATTTTCACCTCTTCTATCGGGTTGATCCTGGCAACCGTATAATATGGGAGGTACTATAGGGTACATCTACCAATGCATAACCTATCAAGCCCACGTAAAGATTTAATATATTTGATGACGTATCTGCGCTCGAGCGACTCTATGCAGTAGGCCCACCCTAACTAGAGTGTTCTACCCATAAATGATATGGCTGATGCGGGGCAAGGGGTTATGATTGTCAAACTCAAAATATGTCTATGCTACTAATATAATACAAAACGCGACATAGCCTTATCGTTTGAGGGAATACGCTTGACCGAAAGCTAGACATGTACAGACTTGCAGAGATAACGCATTATCTAAAAACCGCAACGACGGCCGGCGACCGCTATAGCAAGCTTGAAACCCGCGCGGCTGTGTCGTTGTGAATCTAGGCGCGTGTTTATGTTTTGATTACTGTATCAACTTACTATGTACTATTGGCATACCAAGGCCTACATATATAATCAGAAATCAGTGCAAATAATCAAATAGCCTCAATGGATATATCCTATAGCTGTAAATGTATCTAGATATAAAGGTATATATGGAGAAACACTAATAATGAGGCCTATCACAAAACGTGAATAAATATATGTTATAAAACGATGCTAAGCCAGCATGCAAGCTATCATACATAGGCGTATATACCCCGTTAGGCCAACATACGTGATAGCACACATAATGTGTTAAACAAACATGCGTGTAAACCTGCATACATACTATGCCAGGCCGACTTACAAGGGCCTACTATGTCGGTAAACCACTGGCCAAAGCCTATATGATCTGAGCCTGACACACATTTACACCTCGTCTATCAGGTAGAACCTCAGGCAACCGTATAATACGGGAAGTACTATATGGTATAGCTAACAATGCATAACCCATCACGCCCATGACGGTTAACAAATATTACAATATAATTAAAAAGTTACGCAACCTATATACATACAATGCTAAGCCCACATTCAGGCATATATACTATGTTAAACCAGCATGCAATATACTCTAAATAGACATATATACGCTGTTAAACCAATATGCAGGTTAAACTATATACAACCTGTATTAGGCAAATATCCCCGTTACCCACATAGGCCTATGTTAAGCCAGGATGAATGATAGCTTATATAGTGTGTTAAGCAAATATGCTTGTAAACCTACATAAATAATATGCTAAGCCTACATACTGTGCTAAACAGATATGCGTGTAAACCCACATAAATACTATGCTAACCAACATGGATGCTATCCTACATAGGCTTATATACTATGTTAGGCCTGCATACGTAATTACCCTATATAGTGTGTTAAATAAATATGCGTGTAAACCAAATAAATACTATGCTAAGCCAACATGCATGCTATCATACTATGTTAGGCCTACATAATGTGATAAACATATATGTGTGTGTAAGCTTGCATAGATATTATGCTAAGAAGACATGGGCCTACAAAGTATAACACATTATATCCGGCGCATAGTTTAGCTAATGGTTATCACACACTATCCCACAAGTGGCCCACAAATTACCACATAATACCTGACACATAGCTTGGGTAATCATTAACACATAGTAGGCCCCAACACATAATATCCGGTGCATAGCCTCGCTAAATAAGCATAAACTCCCCAAAATTGGCTTATCAATTATGTATGGTCTAGATATAGTCACACATGTCATTTCAAAAGTCAGCTGGAAAGAAACACTAGCCTGGCTAATCATTAACACATAGTAGGCCCCAACACATAATCTCCAGCGCATAGCCTGGCTAACATTCATCATGTAGTACCCAATGCATAGCCTGAGTATGGTTTAACAAACAGTATCCAAAGCATAGCCTGACTATGATTATCACATGAGTAGGTTGATTACAAACTAACACATAATAATCATTGCATAGTCTGGCTAATGGTTATTAAATAGTACCTGTTGCATAGCCAGGCTAATGATTAACACATAGTACCCTATGCATAGCCTGACTGGGGCTAGCACATAGTATCCGAGGTATAGATTGACTAATGGTTAACACATGGTATCCAAAGCATAGCTAGGCTAGTGAATAACTAGTGGTTAGTTTGACTATGGTTAACACACACAGTATCCGATGCGTAGCTTAGCTAATGGATAACACATAGTAACCCATGCCTAGCCTGACTAGGGCTAACACATAGTATCCGATGAATGGCTCGACTATGGCTAACACACAGTATCCGATGCACAACTTAGGATCGAATATGACGTCATCCAGGGGGGAAGAAGAAGACGGCGGCTATGTTGATACCGTGTTCAAACGGGCTATGGTCTGTGCAGGCTAGATCAAATAACCAACGTTTCAACTAAAACTATTGTCTTACGCTAAGTTTAACCGACCAACATTTACACCAAGTTCAAATAGGCTATGGCTGGTGAAGGCCAGCTCAACGTTTCAGCTAATGGGTTATGGTGAGTGAAGGCACCGGCAAAAGCCCTAGGTCTTAGACAGTATATAGATAGCTACCAACGCTTACCAAAATATCTAACTGTCAAGGCCTTTACACATATTGTCTAGGTATGTTGTATCATTTACAGCATACTAACTAAGGTAAAGCTACCTTTCAGGTAGGCCCTAGGTAAAGCTACCTTTGAGGTATGCCCCAGGTAAAGCCACCGTCGAGTCAGGTCGTAGGTATAGCCACCCAGGAGCCGGGTCGTAGGTAAAGCTAGCTTAGAGTGGTAAAACAACTACCAATCAATAACCTAACACAATAGTATACAGCCTGTATTAAGCCATTATGTATGTTACCCAACAAACTGTGTTAAGCTAATAAGCACGGACACCTACATTCTCTCTGTATTAATCCATTATCTATGTTACCCTACATTAGCCTACAGATTGTGTTTAGCCAATACGCACGTGAACCCGTATTAGGTATATATGGGTGTTAACCTCCATTGGCCTACATATTGTGTTAGGTCGACATACCTGTAAATCTACACACATTCTGTATTAACCCAATATGCACGTTACCTTACATTATCCTACAAGTCAATAAACAGTTTCATTGCAGGTGTAGATCATACTCACAGACAAATAAATGCTTGTTTAAAACCTTTACAGTAATATTGTTACGACCGCGATAGCACACTCTGGAAATATCAACATAACCGCAGCAAATGACGTCAAACAAAATGTCGGTCAAGATGGCGTCTAACAAAATGACGGACAGTCATCTGTATAGGATTAACTTGCCGCCTATATTTGCTATCTGCAGGGCAGGGCCTTCGGGCTCTTACATACCTGTGCCTATGACCATGATCAGACCTTATTCATGTGGTTCTCATTCCAAACAAGATTATCGAATCTGCGCATCTACAAGGCTGATAAAGAAGAGGATCATCACAACCTCTAGCATTTCTAAGGTACAGTATAGGATCATCCTGGCATCTAGCACATTTAATGGTATCAGTATACTCTATTACCGTCGGTCATAGAGGTAATTATATACCGTTTTTCGGCTTGTGATGAGCAATTACGCGGGGAGGGTTGAAGTAGGTATATCTGCCGGGAATTTCATACAGAGAGCACCAGTCCTCAGCGTTTTTGCAATTAGATGTGTTAAGATTAACGATGACCGATAAAAGTATTCAGTCAGAGGTGAGTATGAAATAGTGTGTTCTTTTTTTACTTTCTATTTTTCGTTTTCCAATTTTTCCATTGGTTTTCCAGCCAACAAACATCGACGATGAAACGGGTATTTGGGATGATTTAGGTAGCAGACGTAGCCCAGGGACACCGTGCTATAGTTCAATTCGATGGAAGCCGAACCGAGTACCTCTGGTACCACATCACAGGTAATTATATACAATTTAGACTATTATCAGAGGCTCATTTTCATATCTAATAAGGATATGTTTCTTTCAGGGGACAAACACTCCAGCCAAAGGACCCGAGTCTACTAACCATCCAACACTGGTGATTATTGTATTCCTATTGCGTTATTACTGTTATCTTTGTATTTTTCATTACTAATAAATTGTATTTCATAGGCTGGACCAATAAATCGCACTATCATCAGGGTCGGAAATCGAATTTTCCATTCAAGCGTATTAGAGGAGGAACTGAAGCACATACGAGGGGTCGAGCACGCCCGTATTGACTGTTTACTTTGTTTAGGGCGTAGGATACGATATCCTCCTCAATATGCGGTAAGTTTTATTGAACGGTGATAGTAGTGGTAGTAAAGGGTTATACAAGATTTTTTAATTTCTATTTAATCCTTTTCTAGACTGTTGTGGAGTATGCACGTGCAGCTGCAGCACGTAGCGTAACGACTGATGCACTACATATGCTAAGACGGCTTGTATCGGACCTAGAGGCGGCGTTGCGTAAAGACACGTGTGAGGATAGCTTCTACGCAGTCGGCGTATGGAGGATTATGATTGGCGAGCTGGACAAGCTAGTTGAAGAGGGCAGAAGAAGAGTGGCTGTCGCTGAAGCGAAGGCAGTAATGGTCGAGCGAGACCCTCCATACACGGTCGTAAGTGTTACATTTTGTAGCGATACCTATATTTATACTATTCGTGTACAGTAATATAAATTATCCACTTTGTACGTATGTTGAAACAGAGAAGTTCGGGAGAGCAGATTGAAGGAGGCGGCTATCGTATAGCGGACTGCGTTGTCTGCTTGGGAAGACCACCATGCACCGTCATCATACCCTGCGGTCACGTTTATTGCAACGAGTGTGCTGAAAAGGTGCAGATGTGCCCCATATGTAGGAAACGCGTAGACAGACGCTACCGGCTATATCTGAACCTGGAGTAATTGTTAAAAATATCATAGTTTAAATATTCGTTAATAAAGTCTTACCTGTATATCCAGAGTTTTATTTACACCTTAATTAACTATTATGATAAGGAGAGCATCGATAGCCGCTTTAGAGTAACTATTGTTATGGGTTGACTCCAAGCTAGCTTTACCTAAGGCTTCGGGTTGGCTTTACCTACGACCCGGCTCCTGGGTGGCTATACCTACGACCTGACTCGACGGTGGCTTTACCTGGGGCATACCTCAAAGGTAGCTTTACCTAGGGCCTACCTGAAAGGTAGCTTTACCTTAGTTAGTATGCTGTAAATGATACAACATACCTAGACAATATGTGTAAAGGCCTTGACAGTTAGATATTTTGGTAAGCGTTGGTAGCTATCTATATACTGTCTAAGACCTAGGGCTTTTGCCGGTGCCTTCACTCACCATAACCCATTAGCTGAAACGTTGAGCTGGCCTTCACCAGCCATAGCCTATTTGAACTTGGTGTAAATGTTGGTCGGTTAAACTTAGCGTAAGACAATAGTTTTAGTTGAAACGTTGGTTATTTGATCTAGCCTGCACAGGCCATAGCCCGTTTGAACACGGTATCAACATAGCCGCCGTCTTGTTCTTCCCCCTGGATGACGTCATATTCGATCCTAAGTTGTGCATCGGATACTGTGTGTTAGCCTTAGTCGAGCCATTCATCGGATACTATGTGTTAGCCCTAGTCAGGCTAGGCATGGGTTACTATGTGTTATCCATTAGCTAAGCTACGCATCGGATACTGTGTGTGTTAACCATAGTCAAACTAACCACTAGTTATTCACTAGCCTAGCTATGCTTTGGATACCATGTGTTAATCATTAGTCAATCTATACCTCGGATACTATGTGCTAGCCCTAGTCAGGCTATGCATAGGGTACTATGTGTTAATCATTAGCCTGGCTATGCAACAGGTACTATTTAATAACCATTAGCAAGACTATGCAATGATTATTATGTGTTAGTTTGTAATCAACCTACTCATGTGATAATCATAGTCAGGCTATGCTTTGGATACTGTTTGTTAAACCATACTCAGGCTATGCATTGGGTACTACATGATGAATGTTAGCAAGGCTATGCGCTGGAGATTATGTGTTGGGGCCTACTATGTGTTAATGATTAGCCAGGCTATGCGCTGGAGATTATGTGTTGGGGCCTACTATGTGTTAATGATTAGCCAGGCTAGTGTTTCTTTCCAGCTGACTTTTGAAATGACATGTGTGACTATATCTAGACCATACATAATTGATAAGCCAATTTTGGGGAGTTTATGCTTATTTAGCGAGGCTATGCACCGGATATTATGTGTTGGGGCCTACTATGTGTTAATGATTACCCAAGCTATGTGTCAGGTATTATGTGGTAATTTGTGGGCCACTTGTGGGATAGTGTGTGATAACCATTAGCTGAACTATGCGCCGGATATAATGTGTTATACTTTGTAGGCCCATGTCTTCTTAGCATAATATCTATGCAAGCTTACACACACATATATGTTTAACACATTATGTAGGCCTAACATAGTATGATAGCATGCATGTTGGCTTAGCATAGTATTTATTTGGTTTACACGCATATTTATTTAACACACTATATAGGGTAATTACGTATGCAGGCCTAACATAGTATATAAGCCTATGTAGGATAGCATCCATGTTGGTTAGCATAGTATTTATGTGGGTTTACACGCATATCTGTTTAGCACAGTATGTAGGCCTAGCATATTATTTATGTAGGTTTACAAGCATATTTGTTTAACACACTATATAAGCTATCATTCATCCTGGCTTAACATATTATATAGGCCTATGTGGGTAACGGGGATATTTACCTAATACGGGCTGTATATAGGGTAACCTGCATATTGGTTTAACATCGTATATATATGGCTATTTAGAGTATATTGCATGCTGGTTTAACAGTTAGGCCTATGTAGGATAGCATCCATGTTGGTTAGCATAGTATTTATGTGGGTTTACACGCATATCTGTTTAGCACAGTATGTAGGCTTAGCATATTATTTATGTAGGTTTACAAGCATATTTGTTTAACACACTATATAAGCTATCATTCATCCTGGCTTAACATAGGCCTATGTGGGTAACGGGGATATTTGCCTAATACAGGTTGTATATAGTTTAACCTGCATATTGGTTTAACAGCGTATATATGTCTATTTAGAGTATATTGCATGCTGGTTTAACATAGTATATATGCCTGAATGTGGGCTTAGCATTGTATGTATATAGGTTGCGTAACTTTTTAATTATATTGTAATATTTGTTAACCGTCATGGGCGTGATGGGTTATGCATTGTTAGCTATACCATATAGTACTTCCCGTATTATACGGTTGCCTGAGGTTCTACCTGATAGACGAGGTGTAAATGTGTGTCAGGCTCAGATCATATAGGCTTTGGCCAGTGGTTTACCGACATAGTAGGCCCTTGTAAGTCGGCCTGGCATAGTATGTATGCAGGTTTACACGCATGTTTGTTTAACACATTATGTGTGCTATCACGTATGTTGGCCTAACGGGGTATATACGCCTATGTATGATAGCTTGCATGCTGGCTTAGCATCGTTTTATAACATATATTTATTCACGTTTTGTGATAGGCCTCATTATTAGTGTTTCTCCATATATACCTTTATATCTAGATACATTTACAGCTATAGGATATATCCATTGAGGCTATTTGATTATTTACACTGATTTCTGATTATATATGTAGGCCTTGGTATGCCAATAGTACATAGTAAGTTGATACAGTAATCAAAACATAAACACGCGCCTAGATTCACAACGACACAGCCGCGCGGGTTTCAAGCTTGCTATAGCGGTCGCCGGCCGTCGTTGCGGTTTTTAGATAATGCGTTATCTCTGCAAGTCTGTACATGTCTAGCTTTCGGTCAAGCGTATTCCCTCAAACGATAAGGCTATTTCGCGTTGTGTATTAATTTAGTAGCATAGACAAATTTTGAGTTTGACAATCATAACCCCTTGCCCCGCATCAGCCATATCATTTAGGGGTAGAACACTCTAGTTAGGGTGGGCCTACTGCATAGAGTCGCTCGAGCGCAGATACGTCATCAAATATATTAAATCTTTACGTGGGCTTGATAGGTTATGCATTGGTAGATGTACCCTATAGTACCTCCCATATTATACGGTTGCCAGGATCAACCCGATAGAAGGGGTGAAAATAGCTCAGGTAATACGGGCTTTGGCCAGTGGTTTACCGACATAGTGGGCCCATGTAGGTCGGCTTAGCATAGTATGTATCTAGGCTTGCATGCATATTTGTTTAACACATTATGTGGAGTATATTGGCTTAACATGGTATATAAGCCTTCACGTCTTACAGACTATCTAACCGATCAGTTTTTGATAATTTCATATATTATTTGATAACCACCCCCACTTGATGCTTGATTCCAGGGTTGCTTTATCTAAAGGCTGGCTTAGGGGTGCCTTTACCCGAGGCCTTGCTCAATGTTAGCCTTACCTAAGGCCTGGGTGGCTTTACCTCGGGGTGACTTTACCTATGGTCTGACACCTGGATGGCTTTACCTAGGACTTGGTGGAGGTATTTGTCTTGGTCGATAGGCTGTAATTGATATAGCAACCATCCTGGCCAGACTCTTGGGTAGCTTTACTTAAAGTCTACCTCCAAAGAGGCTTTACCTAAGACCAGGCTCCAAGGTAGCTTTACCTTAGGCCTTTTCTTCAGGGGGCTTTACTTAAGGGCCTTCCTTGGGTTGGCTAAATCCCCGCTGCAGGGATGCTATGCCTGAGGTTTGGGTGGGTCTACCTCCAAGATAGTGTGTTATCTCTGCAGGTTTGCCCCTTGCCCTGCATCAGCCAATTTATTTAGGGTAGAACACTCTAGTTAGGGTATGCCTACTACTTGCCTAGACTCGCTCAAGCGCTGATACGTCATCAGATAACCGTTAAATCTTTCCAAAAGTTACCCCCCCCCACCGGAGCTATTCCAGGGTTACTTTACCTAAGGGTCGGCCTCGTGATGGCTTTACCCGAGGGCTAGCTCCGTGTTAGCTTTACCTAAGGCCTAGCTGCTGTGTGGCTGGGCTCGGTTTGGCTTTAACCGAGACCGTGCTCCGTGTTAGCTTTACCCGCTCCTAGGCGGTGTTACCTCAAGCGCCGGTTCGGGATTGGCTTTTACCTAGGTCACCGATCATTTTTGGCAATCTAAAAACAGGTGAACCCGCCCCCGCAATGGTCCAAAAAGGACTCTACACGTATCCCGTACTGTCTGTTGATCCAACCGATCGATTTTCGGCAATTTCATATTTTATTCAAAAACTACCCCTAGGTGAACCGCCCCCGCAGCAGGCCGTACTGGACTCTACACGTATCCCGTACTGTCTGTTGATCCAACCCATCGATTTTCGGCAATTTCATATTTTTTGTAAAAACTACCCCTAGGTGAAACTACCCCTAAGCAGCCCGTAATAGACTCTAAACACACCCCTTCAGTCGAGAAACGTTTTTCCAAAATGTTTTCGAAAACTACCCCCACCCCCAATCCACCCCCGGAGCTACCCCCGGAGATGGTCCTGAACGTAGCTGAGGTCACCCCCAACACTTAGGTTAGGTTTGGTTAGATCCATTTTGGCTAGCTTAGGTCAGTAGGTTAGAAATAAATTTTTCGAAAAACTACCCCCCACCCCTCTAGACGTGGTCGAAACCACCCCTAAGGCTACGGTCAAGGCAGGGATGACCTTCAGCATCATCCAAAACTACCCCTATAGTCCTAGGTTACGTAGAGGCCGAGTTAGGGGTGGTGCGCGCCAATCTAAGGCGAGTCCTACTGGTGTAACATATGATTAAATGGTTGGTGTTGTATGGGGTGATTAGATGTTTTATATATGATAATATCGGTTGTTGTTTTCGGTTTTCTGTATATTTAAAATTATATCTGGTGTGTGTTTGGTGATGGTAAGGTCTAGAAAGTTTATTTTATTGTTTTCTTCTAATTCGAGAGTGAATGTAACCTTTGGTGTATGGTACTAATGTAATTGTGTAGTTGTTTGATATGCCGTTTGTTGCCGTTGTATAAAATTAAAATGTTATGTACATATCTATGGTAATAAATTATTTTATGTGTGTGATTATTGTTCTGTAGAATGTATTGTTGTTCGATATGATGTAGGAATATTTCTGCTAGGATACCTGAGATGGGGGAGCCCATAGGGAGGCATTCTTTCTGTGATTAGAATTTGTGTTGGTATGGGAAATAGTTTTGTGATGTGATGAGTTTTGGTGAGTGTGATGATTTCATGTGTGAGTTTATGTGGAGTGTTGTTTGCTGTGAGCATATTTGTTTGTATGTGGAGTGTTTGTTCTATTGTCACATTATTGTATAGGTTTTTTATGTCGAATGAGCCAATGGTGGAGTTTTGTGGTATGTGGATGTCTTGAATTTTGTAAAAGGGGTCTATGCTATTGTGTATGGATGTGTGATTGTGGAAATTTATGCTGTCTCTGATAAGTTTGTCTATGTATTTGGCTAGCTTATGTGATGGTGCATTTGTGTGATTGATTAGTGGACGGATGGGTGTGTTTTCTTTGTGGATTTTAGGTAAAGCATTTAATTGTGGGGGCTTGCGGTTTTATTTGTTTGTAATATTTCTTTTGTTCCCTTTTCATGATTTGATTTATTTAGAAAATTTTTTATTTCTGTTTGAAATTTAGGCGTGGGGTCTAATCGGAGTTCGGTTATTTTATTTTCAGTTATGAAACTGTTTACTTTCCTAGCATGTCTTGTTGGTGCATTGTTACTATGGAATTACCTTTGTCTGCTTTTAAAATATTTAGGTTGTATTTTCAAAAAAGAAACTGACAAATACAAACTCTTAGTTATATACAATTTAACTTGTAACTATTGTTTCAGCTATTACATCGGAAAAACCGGCAGGTCATTCTATACTCGCCTCGAAGAACACAATATCCAAAAACAACAAACAAACCCTAAATCCACCTACGCAAAACACCTAAAAACACCCAACACACACACACACCGACATACACACTAATTTAAATGTTCTACATACATTAAATCAAAGTAAAAAGTAACAAACTTAGAAAAATATGAAATATACAAACACTACGCAACAGATAAAGAAGACGTATTAAATGATCACATCCACTTGGAAGCCAACAGCCTTTTCTATTATATGACACACAACCAAAACAACCCACCATATTTCACAGTCATAAATCCATTCCTGTTAGAGCCTTTACACCTAATCTATGCCGCCAGTAGACGGTTAGCTTCGTAAAAGGAACGAATGTTTTGAAACGCGTCAGCAAGGAAGCAATTACGTATTCAATTAGTCAAATATTTTTAAAATTAGTTTAATCAGTGAACTCAAGATGTTTAAATCAAGAAACTTCAATGTATTAGTATACAATTAAATATACTTTAATCATATTACACTGTAAGTCAGTCTGTGCTAACTAACTTCCAGAAGTTTTAAATTTTTTGCGTATTATATGTATTGTTAAATATTTTGCCATGTAACGGCAACATTGATTTCCGGAGGACCTTAAATAATTAAATGAATGAAGTTGACGTTTTGTACATACCTCACTGGGCGAAGTACCACCACTTGTCGGACAGTTATTCGGGTGCACCCTTTCCCGCACTTATCAATTATCTGTTGAACTTAAAGAAATCACTTATATTCAAAATGTCACTATTAGTGTTAAGAATACCTTCGCCACACGACAGGAGAAACAAAAAGAGAGAAATGGTCTAAACCGAGCCTCGTTTAGAACACACAAAAACTACGTCACGTCGAGAGTGACGGGAGAGATGTCGTTTAACCGACGTTTCGAAAGGAACTGGGCGTACCGAACCTTGTAAGAGACAAAGGTTGGCCGATAAGGAGTCCCTCTCTGAAGCATTTACACTGTCTTTTAAATTATTTTTAATTTAAAGAAAAGTACGTAACATACCGGGGGCCTTGAATCCTCCTAGGATGCAAAGAAGAATACAATATAAGCTACCCCAGCATGAGAGAAAAAAAACAATAATTATCAATAAACAAACTGAGAGTTCTTCACAAAAAACAAATATACACTAAATAAAATAAAAATCCTTTTCTAGAAATATGAAAAAATAAGAAGTTTATTATGCACTAATGGGCAGTTGGAAAACCTTATGAGAAGGTCGAGTTATAAGTCCTTGCTGTGTCTTGAGCTGAACAACTCGCAGCACACCGTCTGTGCCAGGGAACACTTGTGTCACTCTTGCCAATGGCCAAGAGAGAGGCGGAGTAGGTTGATGCACTAGCACTAGGTCGCCCACACAAAGGTTGTCTGTCGTTTCCGTCCCTTTGGTCCGCTGCTGTAGAGTGTGAAGATATTCCAGCTGCCACCTTTTCCACACGCGTTGGTGAAAAGCATGGACGAGGTGCCAATGCTTAAGTCGATTAGTAGGGACTTCAGCCAGATTTCTTTCGGGTACGGCGACGAGTGGAGCTCCAATTAAAAAGTGTCCTGGGGTCAGAGCAGTGTGATCGGAAGGATCGTTAGCCAAAGGTGTGAGTGGTCGAGAGTTGAGGATTGACTCGATTTGAGTTGTCAGAGTCATGAATTCGGAGAGAGTTAGAACGTGTTCACCTATGACGCGACGCAAGTGATGTTTAGCGCTTTTAATTGCGATTTCCCATAGCCCTCCTTGATGAGGTGCAGCAGGAGGATTGAAGTGAAAATTAACTCCACGTTGAAATGAAAGTTCACAAACGAGATCTTGTCCTGAGGTCCTGAGTAGAGATCGCAGAGCATTGTCAGCTCCCACAAAGTTTGTTCCGCAGTCGGAATAGAAGTGTTGACAAAGACCTCGTCTAGACACAAATCGAGTCAATCCTGCGAAGAACGCGTGCGTCGAGATATCAGTGACCACCTCAATGTGAACAGCCTTGGTGACAAGGCAAACAAAGACACAGATGTATGCCTTGATCGTTCTAATAGAGCGTAGATTATGTACTTTCAGAGTGAAAGGACCACCATAATCAATGCCTGTGTTGAGAAATGGGCGAGTAGGGGTCAGTCGAGGTTGAGGTAAGTTTCCCATAAGAGGATTTTTATTTTTAGGTCGGTGCTTAAAGCACACAATACACTTGAAGACGCGTGCACGGATTACATTCCGAGCACACAATTTCCACACTTCTTGTGCGAGAAGTGATTGAGTGAGTTGAACTCCAGAATGAAGGTACTTCCGATGATATAGGTCAATCAAGGAGTCAACCACAGGGTGTTTCTTAGGCAAAATCACCGGATGTTGTGTCTCATAACGAATCTGTGCTGCTTCGAGTCGTCCACCAACTCGCAGGACGCCATCGCTATCGAGAAATGGTGTTAATCGTCGAGGCCTAGAAGATACCCTGTTAGGAGGGGTGTGTCCTAATGCCTTTAAATCTTCGATGAAGGAGGATGCCTGAAGTAATTTGAATATTCGGATTCTGGCTGAGTTCAACTCCCCCGTAGTGAGAGGTCCAACAGTTCTTCCTAAGTGACGAGAGTTGTGTATGAAACGCAACAAGTACGCCATTACACGCTGCAGTCGACTAAAGCTAGAATATTTCCGCAGCAAGTCCCATTCTGAGTGAACAGTGGAGAGAAGAGATATAGGTGAAATAGGTTTATATTCCCCTGTGTCAATGAGTTTTGCGGTATCCTGAAGAAACGTGGGTGTCTCTAGGTGTTCGTCTGGAAGATCCTGTAATAGTTGATAAGCGTTAGTAGTCCATTTCCGCAATTCGAAGCCACCTCGAAGTAAAAGAAAAATGAGCTGAGCTTTCAAATGAGAGGCCTCATCAATGGAATCACCACCCGCAATAATGTCGTCGACAAACATTTGTGTGCGGAGTACTTCGGCAGCCTGAGGGAATGAAGCACCTTCATCGGAGGCGAGCTGATGAAGAGTTCTTATCGCCAGGTAAGGTGAACAACTAAGTCCATATGTTACTGTGGTCAATTGATAAGTGGAAATAGGTTGATCGACATGGTCCCTCCATAGGATCAGCTGATAAGGTTGATCATCAGGGTGGATTTTGATCTGACGATACACCTGACGTATATCGCAAGTAAAAACCACATTATGATAGCGAAACATGAGTAACAGATCACAAATGTTGGTCTGCATTTTCTGTCCTGTCCACAGGGTGTCGTTGAGAGAGAAACCGTTGGATGTTTTTCCACTGGCATCAAAGACTGTTCGAAGGCGAGTAGTGGTGCTGGATTCCTTTAGAACCCTATGATGAGGTAAAACGTAGTGAGGTGAACTGAGCTGAGTGTTTTGGGCAAGTATCATATGTCCAGACGTCAAATAGTCAGACATGAATTCTGCATAAAGTTGCTTGAAGCGAGGCTTAGAGTTGAACTTTTGTTCGAGAGATTTTAATCGTACTTCCGCGTTCCCGCGAGAAGTTCCGAGAGGAGGTTTATCTTGTTTGAAAGGAAGTCGGACACAGTAACGACCTGAACTGTCGCGTGTATGAGTAGCGACATAATGAGCTTCACATGCTTGATCATGTGGTGAGAGTTTTGAGGTGAAGGGCACTTCTTCATGTTGCCAATATTTTTGTAGAGAATTGTGCAGTTCCAAGTCATTCACCGTGAGTAATGTGGTGGACATACTAGCACTAGATTCCCTTTCACAGGTACGCAGACATGGACCTTCTCCCATAACCATGAATCCAAAGTGAGTGCCTATCAGGCACGGCATATTAGAGCCGAGACAATGCGTAGTTGGAGTCAATATTAAAGGAAAAAGAGCGCCGCCCAGAAGAATATCAATGCGACTTGGCAAATGAAAAGTAGGGTCGGCAAGCGTATAAGATTGTACCTTATTTAGTACTTTAACGTCAATGTGAGTACGAGGTAAATCGACGCAAATTTTGTCGAGAATGAGAAAATTATGTTTTGCAGCTATTACTGTGCCATCGAGAGTGTGCACGCCTAAAGAGGTCATGCCCCTTGAGCGAGTAAGAGTTTGAGAAAGTCCAACAATGTTGTGATTACTTCTCGTTCGAGTTACACACATTAGTTGAGCTACCTGCTCTGAAATAAATGAGGATTGGCTTCCTGAGTCCACCAGAGCCCGGAAAACATAAGTCGTCCCGGTAAGAGAGGAGAGTTTTACTAAAAGTGTGCCCAAGAGCACAGTTGTACTTTGAGAGGCAGGATTAGTCGCCTGAGAAGTCATACTAATAGGTGACTGAACAACTTCTGTTACACCTTGGTCCTGGGAAATAGAGGACTTTAATGGTGTATGCTGAGGCAGGTGATCGTAGTCGAAATGGAGAAGAGTGTGATGTTTCCTTTTACATTGAAAACAAGTCGATTTGGATTTACAAAACTTCACACTGTGAGCGCCCAAACATGAAATACATCTACTATACGACTTCGCGATCTTCAAACGCTCTGTCGGAGATTTGGCCTTAAACTTAAGGCAGGAATAGATTTAATGGTCTGTTCCTTTACACAGAAAACATAAAGGATGCTTTGTTTGAGACGCTGTGTCATTGACAGAGCTACAAGTCACCAGCGAAGTCCCCTTTCGGCTAACCTGAGTCTTATACATTAACTGTTTTCCCTTTGAAATTTGAGGTGAGTTTGAAGGTAATGAGTTAGCGTTGGGAGTTGAAAAGGAATGTAGTGTCGCGTGTTCAAGTTCACTACATTTTTGTGAGAGGAAGTTGATAATTTCCGCAGGTGTTGCCAGAGTCGACGTGTTATCCCGTGATTGTTCAAGGTTCTTCAGTATAGTAGAATCCAGTTTGCGTAAAATCATCGCTGACAATAAGGGATTGTTACTCGTGATATCAATTTGTAGCCCCTTCAAGGCTTGGGTGTTCTCTGTGTAACTTGTAACAAAGTTACGCATTTGGTTAGAAGTGTAATTGATATTCGGCAAGTCGAGAATTCTATTGAGATGAATTGACATTAATCGTCTTGGAGAATGATATCTCTCCATAAGAAGGTCATACGCGACTTGATAATTAACTTCCGAAATAGGTAAAGAGTTAATTAATTTTAATGGTTCACCTGAGAGTACACTGAGCAAATACTGTAGTTTGGTGACAGCATTGAGAGATGTATTTTTATGTATGGTAGAGTCAAAGAGATTTTTGAACGAAATCCATTCAAATGGATCACCCGTGAAATGTTTGAGTTCCAATTTTGGAAGTCGCAGTGGGATTTGTGACGAGAGTGAAGAGCTAGCTTCGGTTTTTTGCCTAGCAGCTTGTTTCGCTTCTATTGAAGCAACAGTGTAATTTATGCGAGAAACAAGATCATTAACCTCAGCCGAAGTTGAGAAATTGGGAATAAAATCGTTATCTTTTTCCAACGAGAGTTCATTGAATAAGTCCAATGTGTCTAAAAATTCTTGTTTAATGCTAGCGACAGAGGGAGCTCGGATCATTAATTCCTGCATGATCGCTTTATCAGAAATCTTTTGCGTGAGATCATAAATAGATTGGATCTGGGAAAATAGAGCTTCTTTCTTAGCAGTGATTACTCTTAGTGATTTGGCCATTTTGTAGAATTGAATTATATCTACAATAACAATAAGGCTCTTTAAATACACTAACAAAATATGCTATACTAATAGCAAGAGCGATAGAGAAAGCATAAACTAGTTTCTCACAAAGAAATGTAAATATTGAATGTTTGAACTTATGAACGGACGTAAACAGTTCAAGTAAACAAATGTCTCTTATTCAAGGTTACAATAACAAGATATCTTCCAATAATTGCAATCAGAAAAACGTTCAATACAAATTATGAAAAAATGTAAATATTTTAAAAGGAAATATTACAATTACATTGGACAGCATGTAACTGAATGATCTGCTTCAAAACAATAAGCATTAATAAATATAAATTTGCAATTTATAAGCACTGAAATCATAGGTGACTTCTTTTACCATACTAAATAGTTAGCAGAAAATATTTATAAATATATTAGCCTATTAACATTAGCATGAGTGGGCAACATACATTTTGAATCATACGAATTGTTTACAAATAGACAAGCGTAATGAATTATAAAGATATGCATTCAGAGATTGTTTGTTATAATCTACTGTATTTGAACAGCTGATAGATAAGAAATTGAGTGAGGTAAGCCTTGTAACAAGGACAAGATATTGCGTGCGGTTGAAAATATGTACGTCACACTTGTGGATATGTTTTAACATAGGACCTATTCAAAAGTTCCGGGCCGTAGGACCAAAAATGTTAAATATTTTGCCATGTAACGGCAACATTGATTTCCGGAGAACCTTAAATAATTAAATGAATGAAGTTGACGTTTTGTACATACCTCACTGGGCGAAGTACCACCACTTGTCGGACAGTTATTCGGGTGCACCCTTTCCCGCACTTATCAATTACCTGTTGAACTTAAAGAAATCACTTATATTCAAAATGTCACTATTAATGTTAAGAGTACCTTCGCCACACGACAGGAGAAACAAAAAGAGAGAAATGGTCTAAACCGAGCCTCGTTTAGAACACACAAAAACTACGTCACGTCGAGAGTGACGGGAGAGATGTCGTTTAACCGACGTTTCGAAAGGAACTGGGCGTACCGAACCTTGTAAGAGACAAAGGTTGGCCAATAAGGAGTCCCTCTCTGAAGCATTTACACTGTCTTTTAAATTATCTTTAATTTAAAGAAAAGTACGTAACATGTATTTTTACATAAAAATTAAAACGTTGATTTTTAAATTTAATATTAATTAATTTGTTTATTTCGTTTTGGTTGTTTCAAAATGTAAAATGTTCCTTGACGTTTAAGATGTTTTCTATAGTTGGTAGCTATAAAAACCTCATTTATCTAACTTAACTATAGTAGTAAAATATTTGAGAATATATACATTAATTTTAATACAAATTGTTATTTTTTTAATATTTATTATTTAATTTTTGTAAACTATAATAAAACAGAAGGTCACAGCCTATTTATTACATAAACTATAAACCAAGATTATGGGAATTCTTCATTTTTTAATTCTATTTAGTGGTTATCAAGTGTAAAATCATCCTACTGGACTTAAATCTCAGCTTCTTTCTTCATTTCAGGTGCTCGACGCGGCATAGGAAAGTGTCACAAAGTCAAACCCTCCATAATTTATTGCAACGAGGAGAAAATGTCATTTCCCTTACAACTTTATGTGCCAAATTTTGTTTTGGCATGTTACAGTGTAGCATATTTGCGGTTGAAAAATAAATAAATTATTATTGACATTTAAAACGCATATAAAATACCACGTTTCGTTATTCCTATTTGTTTTGAATACAGGAAATGCTTTTACTCGTAAGTATTTAACTCAGTTTTTTAGGAATTAAAGTTTTAGACGGTTTGCAACTGATTAAGCCAATCCGTTCAATTCATATCCAAACGGTCATGATCCTTATGAATATAACTTCAAACCTGTAGCGTTTTGGTCAAAGTAACCAAACAATACGAGTATATGAGATAGAATTGCTCACTTTGGCTTTAATATATTCTGTGTTGTAGCGCACCCACATTGGGAGTTAACTTATACTTTAATAAATCATTGAAACTGCTGCTATCATTCTGAAGGCGTCGTTTTGTTCTGGAAACTTCTTTGGACTCCGACCGTTGCGTTTCCAGTAGCGACATGACTAGGGCATTAGTTCCGACTCACAATACAGCTGGGCAGGGTTGAATGGAGATTTGAAGCGTTTGAAGAGAAATTTCTGTCCTAAACTAGGAACTTATATAATGGACACGGAGTCTTTTGGGACGGGTTACATCCTGTATGATTGGCTGCAGAAAAGAGTGTATCATATGCAGCTCCTTCAGAGACAATAATACGTTTATACTTAATTTAAAAGAGAGAGTAACTAAAGGAGTATTGTGATTCAAGCTGATAATTAATTTTAATATGCTCCTTTTCAATATCTTTAATTACCTTTTCATATTTTTTACCATCATACACATCTAAATCGCCTGTTATAGATTTGATAACTGATCCTAGTCCATCTATAAGACCTCTTTTTATTATTTTGTTACTGTTCTTTTAAAAGTATAGTCCTTAATTTCTCTTCAATTACGATTTTACTGTGGTTAACATATTTAAAATAATTAAAAATATCTATTGTTTTACTACCATTGTCTGTTACATATTCATTACCTAACAGGCTACCGTTACAATTGATGCAGTTAACTTCAAAAGTTTGTAAGACATCATAATAATAGGAATAAGTGTCGTTTAAGTGTATAATTAAGTTTATAAAAATAGTTATAAACTAGGTTGTATTAAAATGTGGATGAAGGAATGGTACGAGGATTTTAGTTTGGCTGTGGCAAGGATGAACTGGTAAGATTTTGATCATTAGTTATGTGTCTTATCTTCCTAGGTCTTTTAATTTTTGATAAATGTATTTTTTCATTTGTGTTATGATGTCTAGGCTTTATTCTACCTGTTTTCCTTTCCTTATTAACAAAACATATTTCTTCTTTGCCATATTTATTATTTGTCTTGCCCTGTTTTTGAATTATTTTCACATAAAGTTCAGTTGGAATATCTGGAAGTGGTTCCTTGTTTATATTTCTTTTGTCCAAAATTGTTTCTTTAATTTTTTGGTTAGTATTTCTAATGATTTCATAAAGTGCTTTTGTATTCTCTCTATGACTTAAAACGTAGTCGTTTGCAAACCGGTTTTCTACATCTACATCCAGTAGTGTGCTCGAGTTTATGTGACCAAACAAAACTTCACACGGCGTTAATTTAGTAACTGAATGTATGTTATTATTATACGATATTATAGCATACTTCACTTTCTTAATTATATTGTCCTTTTTGAACTGGATTTGATTTTTTAAAGTCTTATGTGTTCTACTATCGTGGAATGAACTCATCACATAATCCATTTGATTGGGGGTTTTGTATACTTATAAAATGTATTTTAATTTTATGCCGATCTAATATTTCTTTTACAACTCTATTGTTAAACTCCGTTCCATTGTCTGATATAATTACTGCTGGCACACCATAATGTCCGAAGTAATCTAGTAGCTATCAGCAACTTCCCACACGGTACATCTGTGCATAACGCGAGAAGGCGTCGACTATGCTTATAAAGCGGGTTTTTTCTAGTGATATGCTATGCACGTGTACGACTTGCAAAGGCTTTGTTGGTGTTGGTGTAAGATTCATTTCTAGTTTTAAAGGGATTCTGTCGTATTTAGTTTTTTGGCATATTTCACATTGGTTGATAAAATTTTAAATGTGTCTCTTTATGTTGGGCCAATAATATCTACGTTTAATTTGTTCATAAGTTTCTTGTATTTCGCGATGTTAGTTTTGCTAACATGATAATTATTTATTTTTCCAGCATTTTTTCTTCAGAAGTTAAATTCAATAATTTGTTGTTATTTTCAACTAAATTTATTTCAGATTGTTTAAAGTGTTTAACTAAGCATGATGCAAATCTCTCATAAAAGTCATCTTCAAAATATAGGTTACATTTTACTTTAGGTGCAAGTATGATTTTACGAAGGTAGTTATGTCATTATTCAGATTATTTTCTGATATTTCAACTATTAAACGTATTTTTGAAATTTCAAATACCTATATTATTTTTACTTTTTTTGGTTCGTACTTAACTAGAGATAAAAATATTTGATTTTTGCCAAAGTTTACAGGCTCGTCGGAAATTGGTATTTCTATCTGAGTGTTTCCTTCAAAATTGGAGTGAACTGACTGCTCACTTTCCTCATTGATATCTTCTTGACTGGCGGCGGAGTCTTCTTCTATGTCTATGTATACTATCATAGACTAGTTATCATCCAATTCCAGGAAGTAACGTTGGAGTAAATCAGCTGAAGGCATTTGCAAGTCCTCCTCTACAGTATGTTGATAGTTTGTTGACATTTTATCGGTTACATTCAATTGTATTCTCCACAAAGCATCCGCGTTTAGGTTTAATTTACCTTTTTTATATTTTATTTCGTGTTCATAATTTCTAGTTTTAGCCTCCATCTTAAAAGTTTGGAATTTGGTTCTTTAACAGATAATATCCATATTAAAGGCTTACAATACGAATAAATTTTAAATTTTCTCCCAAATAAATAAAGCCTGAAATGTTTTGTTGCCCATACAATCGCTTATAGTTCTTTCTCAATTGCACAATAGTTAATTTCACTGTCATTCAGAGTTCTGCTGGAATACGCTATGGGAAGTTCTTTTCCGTTTTCATCTTGACTTAAAATTGCTCCTATCGCATAATTGCTTGCGTCTGTTGTTAGAATGAATTCTTTTTCGAAGTCCTGGTATTGCAAAAACGATTCGTCTGTCAAATTATTTTTGCATGTTTCGAAACAGTCTATAAATTCGGCGTTATTATTATAAATTTTTGCATTTTTCTTTAAACAGTTCGTAAAAGATTTTGATATTTTTCTTAAGTTTCTAATGAGTTTTCGGTAATACCCTAATAGTTCTGAAAATCCTTTAATTTGTTTGGTAGTCTTTTGTATTGGATATTTTTTCAGGGTTGGGTTTTACTCCATTCAGCGTAACTATGTGTCCTAAATAAGTAACTTCCTTTCTCGAAAATTCCGTTTTGTCCAGCTGTAATTTAAAGTTGGCTTTGCGTAATCTGTCAAACACTTCTCTAAGTATGTCTTATGTCCTTGAAGGGTAGTTGAATAAATTATAATGTCCAAATAAACTAGACAAGTTTCATTTTGAATTCCTCTTAGAATATTATTCCTAATCCTTTGAAACGTATGGGGCTATATTTTAGGCCAAAGGGCATTCTTAAAAATTCGTAATGTCCCGTTTCAGTTGAAAATGCTGTTTTTTCTACGCTGCTTGGGTACATCTCTACGTGATGAAATCTTGAGTCGAGGTCTAAAGTTGAGAAATACTGAGATCGTCCTAATTTGTCAGTTATGTTTGGCAAGGGAAATTTATCATCAATTGTTTTTTTCTTAAGCCTCTAAAATCTATCACTAATCGAAATTTCCTTTTACCAGAAGCGTCCTGTTTTTTGGTACAATCCAGAAAGGCGACTTCCATGGAGAATTAGAAGGTTTAATGATTCCCTGTTGAATCATGTCTTCAGATTGTTTATTAATTTCATGTTTGTAAGTTTCTGGATATTTATAATTTCTAGAATATACGGGAATTCCGCCTGTAGCCCTAATAACATGTTTTATTTGATTGGTGAAAGTCAAATCATTTTCATCAATATGAAATGTATTTGAATATTCATCTATTAAATTTGTTATGGCGGTTTTTTCTTCTAATTTCATGTGTTCTACTTTAAATTTTGATAAGTCTGAATTTTTTCCTCTTGATTTTTTTGTTTATAACCTAAGATATTAAAATTAGTGTTTGTTTGAATTGCATTAGGTTTAAGAACATTGTAATCTTTTAAAGGTTATAATTCAAGTGATGCATTTATTGTTATTTTAATATTTTCTTCTGTGTTGCTTACAATAACGCAATGAGCTTCACCGATATGCACTGAAACTAGGCACTGTGGAATTTCTAACTCATTTAGGTGCTTGTATGATAGGAGTCCTTCTCCATTATTAATATTTTGTACTTTAACGTTAACTATTTGGCTAAGTACGGCTTGCATAACGTAACTAAACTGTTTTTGTTTTACTGACTGTGCTGTTTGTTTTATCACATTTTCCTTTTTCTGTATTAAAATACTAAATAGGGATTTCTTCAACACAAAGTAGTAATTTATTGTTTACAAAGTCTAACCTTATTCCTAAATATTTTATATTATCCAGACCCAGTAATAGGTCGACATTCTGATGAAAATCAAATAAGTAAAATTAAATTGCCTTTTTTGAAAACAGGGGTGTTTTGCAGCAAAAATCTTCCGTTAAAGTGCCGTGTGCAGTGGTTACTTCAAACGGTTTTTTTCTTACACATGTTTTAAAATTTTTCCAACTTGGTGATTTTCGTATAAACGATGGAGTACTGCCTGTATCAATAATTATTCTTAATTTAGTATTTGTGTTATATATGAAAGGTAATTCTTTATTTTTACGCTGCAAATTCATTATGGAAAATTGGTTCCGAGGCTTGTACAACCGAAAAAATTATTTTGATGGTTTGAATTGTCTCTTCATTTTCATCATAGTCTTCAGGTAAGTTTTGCTGCTCAACGAAATACTCGTCCTTTTCGAAATTTTCGTTAGAAGCGAATGTTTCTTGTCCGTTAATTTGGTACATTGAATATTCACCGTCTTCAGCTCCTTGTCCGGTCATTTGATAAAGATTAGTACTTTGTCTAGAAGACCTGTCAGTCTGTCTAGTGGATATGCTCATAGGGGTAGGTTGATAAGTCGTATTCCGTAGAGGGTAATGAGGTTTACTACTATTGGATAATTGTTCTCTTTGAGGTTGATTTTGTTGTACGTAGGAGTTTGGTTTGGTGAACTGGTTAGGGTTTTGTTGGTAATACGGTCTATAATTTTGGAAGGTTTGTTTGTTAGGAGTGGGTCTACGAATAGGCTGATATTGTTGGGCTCTAGGTGGGGTATTTTGTTTAACACTTTGAAATAATTTTTAATTTTTAAATTGAAAAATATTTGTAAGCATATTAAGTTCTTCGTTGAGTGAGTGAGGATTTTTCGTGCGCATTAATGATCCTAAGGGTTCATGCAGACCTCTAAGGAGAACTCTTAAAGGTAATTTTTATACATATTCAATTAACACATCTTTGCAATTTGATTTTAAGGCTCTTTGTAAATAAAAAATAAAATTTGTATATTTATTAGTTTTTGAATTCTTTCGTAAAATTTAAATGGCGATTCATTAGTTTCTTGTTTGAACTCTGCCATTTCTAAATTTAAAGTGAATCAATCTATTTTATCTGAATAACTAGTTACTAAACATTTTTATTTCATTCCAATTATTGGAATTTGAATTAACAACTAACTCTAATGCGTGGCCTTTTAATTTAGCCAGTATCGATGAGAATAAATACTCATTTTGACAATCCTCTGAATTTTCAACTACATAAAACTTATTAACTACTTTGTCACAACTAGAGACAAATCTATGGAGCATCATGGGCTCACCATTATACTCTGGTATGATGTCTAGATACTCTTTCTTTAATGTGGGCGTAGCCATTATTTTATATTATTATTTCAAATATAATAAAAATTAAAATCAACAATATATTAAAAGTATAACACTTTTTCTTGATAATATTTCCTAGGATCTACTTACAGTAAAATCCAAAATACTTTGCTCATTTGTTACAGTGGGAACACAACGATTAATATTGAAAAAAAATATATTCAATAATTTTCCTGAGATGTTCTAACGACTGCGCCAGTTACGTATTTTATTATGCTTATTATTTTACTTATTAAGCTAATTATTTAGGCCAACTTGTTTTTCCTGCAATAAAACATGAATGTAATTTAATTAAGACAATGTAATAAAATGCAAAAAAATCCCTACAAATGATTTCCTACTTAAACCGTTTATTGATTGTTTATGATACAAATGCCCAGTGCAGATGTTGTTTACCATCCTGCACTTGACAAAATTTATTGTAAATACATCTGTCTTACACAACTATCCAATAAATATTTTGTATTTCCTGTTCCCAATAGACACTGTTACTCTACTTATTGTTAAAACTTTTATATTTTTTAATCAAAATTTTGCGTTTTTCAATGTCTCTCACTTCTAATTAAATACATTGCTTTAGTTATACTTTTTGTTACATTGTTTCCAACAAACATTACAAACGTTTTATATCTGAACAAGTTGGTATCAAGAGCTTAAAACAATGAATTGAAATAAGTAATTTTATCTACACATTTCCTTGATATCTCATGATATTTGTGTGTTTTCGTTTTTCTTAGAATTGACCTTAAAATAACCTAATAATAAGAACTCTTGCAGTCTGAAATTGATTTATAGCTAAGTTGTAAGTTTAAGGAATATTTGATTATTTAAATACCAAATTGTAGATAAAAAAGTGTTTATTAAGAGTGTATTACTTTTATAATAGGCCTATATATTGCTTATTTTAAAAAGAATAGCTCCTTCTAATTATTTATATATTAGAAAAGCCAATCTGCTTACATAAACAGTAATTAACTATTGACTTACGTTACATAAACTGGAAATATCCAAGATGTAGTGTATTTATCTCAGGCTCTTGATATTAGAAGGTAAAATATTAGGTTAATTATATAGCAAGCTGTTCTATATTTTAGATAAATACATGGACTGCATACAGAATACACACGCGTACATAACATGATAGCCTAGAGTTGGAATCTAGTTTACATTCTTACATTTATTATGGATTTACTGTTTTGAACTCCATGTCAGTGTAAGCAGTGTAAATACAGTACTATACAAATCTCAAAACTCGATAAAATATATGAATAAACACGAAGGATTAGTTTTAATGCTTAAGGTAATCCACGTAGGCTGTTTGGGAATACGTATATTTTTACATTTCTTATATATTAAATTTATTTATCTAAAATAATATAATAAATAAAATAATTTATTTAAATATATTTTCAAATTTCTTCGTACCTAATGCAATTAGTTTAGGTTATATATGGTTCAAATTAACAGATCCATCTTTAAATATGTTCAATACATTTAGAAAAAAATATATAGATAAAATATAGTATTACTCTTACGATATATAAAAGGATATTAGTGAAAAAAGGACATAGGTTTTGTTTGAAATGAAGCAAAAACTGTTTGATATATTTGGAAATTTTAAACCCTTAAAACTTACAAATTTCTCACTACAAGTTTCTCGATCTACAACAAACCATCGTCACTTTTGGGAGTAAAGTCAAACTGGTTTTCACACATAGATCGAAACTGCTGTATGTACCGCGCGTAAACTCACATAAATTCCAAATTCTGGGGTATACAGAGAAACCAAATTATCTGAAACAGTTCCCTGTAGTGGCGTGAATGTCTGGAGCGATTCTACGCTCACCACCAAACTCCATTATCACATACTTTTTCTATGAAATTTTAATTTGTTTTAGTAAAGTATTTACTTTTGATAGGGATAACGAATAACTATTTTTTAAAAAAGGTTTACTATTTAATTGATTTAACTGGGGTTTTTAGTTTTTCTAATTTACTCATTTCGTGACATTTATTCCGTGCTAATAATAAATAAGATTAGAATTTCTACCATGGTTTCTATATGTGAATAATTATTGATAATGTAGTAACTAAACTATAAAAAACGTTTCCTGAAAGTTAAAACATATAAGTACATAGTTTTACTTTTACTGGCCTTAAAAAAACCCAACCCAAGACTAAAATCAGAGAATAAATAAATTTACGAAAGCTTCTTGCCATGTTACATTTTATTTAAAAACCATTGATTTAGAATTTAATTCGCTTCAAGTAGCAACAAATCCCAAATATATATAGGCGGAGGCGTTTGTCCTTAGACGCCAGGAAAAGATTTAATTACCTTTTCATTATTGCGCAGGCATTATTACATTAACGACCTTTTAAGTAAAGCGTGTAGGAGTAACTAGGGAGAAATGTCTCACGCAAAAACAAACCCACTCACTATATAAAATGAAATTTATTGTGAGACCTATTTGACAGTAATGCTATAATAATTACACCATCAGATTTGTTTACACTTTTAGGCAGACATTTGTGTGGGATACTAGTGTTAAAAATTGTTGAAGGAAAACTTTTCTAACTTACTTGAAATCATGAGTGGTTAGCAAAATGTTTATATTCATATCTCAAACTAGAAATATAATTAGCTATATTCTAGGAAGGCAAAGATAACTGAGTCCTTAAACCACGTTTATTGATTAGGCCATTGTAAGATAGAAAACCGTTTGTACTAGGGACGTTTAAGAATCCTTTCAGGCTATAATGTTTGAAATAGGGGTTCATCAGTATTAAACACATCTTGTGAATGTTTTGCGTCATTTCTGAAATTTAAAATTTATTTACATTATTGAACTATTTTCCTCTTCATATATATTTAACAATGTTTTAGAGATGAATAGATAATATCCTTAGTATTTGTATTTAATTTCAATCAATATTACTAAGAAGTTTAACTTTGTATTAGCTATGAAAGTCAAGATATTCAGATAAATTGTTCTGACCTAAGCTCTTAAGGAATGCAACAACTAAGTTACGAAGTGATAACAGTCAGTCATTACTAGGATCTGCATACTAATGTGGCTTTGTAATGGATTCGGATCACTGTAAACTTATTTCAACAAAAACATTAATTGTATTGGCTAACAAATTATATTTATAACGTAAAAAAACACTTAAATTTGTTTTAACCTTTTATCAAGTTATAAATTCTTCTACTTTATTCTAGATTGTTATGTCTTTCTGTCCAAGTGATATGGTCAGTCCAGTTCCTTTGAGTCAAACTGGTGCAAGATCACGCCTTTTCGGAATCTATCCAATCACTGCAGTACAACTAAATCCTAATGAACTCTTTTAGGTCTTTGACTCCTTTCCTTGACAAATTGGGTCTTCTCAGGGTGGACTGCAGGTTGTATCATTCTAGTTTCACATATGACGCTAAGCATCCTCTGCTTCTTTCTAAGAAGAATCATTACACTAATCTCGTCTGTTACCACTTTCATCTTCTGCCTCTTCACACTGGTCCCCCTACTACTCGGGCTCTCATACTCAAGGAAAATTGTATCATCTCTATTCGCTCTCTTCTAAGGCAACGAATTCACACCTGCATGCGATTTTTCAGGTTTCATTCGAAACCTTTACATCCAATGATGATAGACCTACCACCCTAACGGATCTCACCTATTCGTCCGTTCTTTAACGTGACCATTGATTTTGCTGAGCCATTTGACAACAATGATCACCGTCTCAGGGTATGCACCGTAGTCAAAGGCTACCTGTGCCTCTTCGTCTGCATCTGTACCAAGGCAGTGCACCAGAACTGATCTCTATCTCTATACTGAAGCTTTGCTAACTGCTTTCCAAAGTTTAACGAAGTCTACTCGGACAATGGCACTAATTTTGCCGGCACTGCTATTAGACATAAGGAAGTTTACCAATTTCTTTTTTCCTATGCTAGAGACATTCAATGTCGTCTGGTTGGTGGACACACAACGAGGTACTTTAATCCTCCTTCTGCATATTACTTTGCGGACTCTGGGAAGCCGCTGTCAAATCTACTAAACCGCTACTTCATCGTACCACTTTATTACCAGATAATAAATCATCGATTCTATCTATTGGACAACTCGTCTTCTTTTATGGAAAATACTCTAATCCTCTTAAATAACTAATCCCTCAGCTACACTCTGGATTTGATGGGATCACCGAGTTGCTACTGTCATATGTTACTCTCAAGCGACCAGTCAATCGTTTCGTCGTCCTCCCTATACCTGTTTAAGCTCTTCTTATCAATGTTGAACTATCCGTAATCTACAACATATATAAATCGCCTCTGCTATGTTCTTCGAAGAACTCTTCCTATTAAGGACAGCATCGACACTCTCCCTTCTTCTTCTTCGCTTTCCATAATCACTTCTATAGTCCTCTGCCACTATGCTTCTTCTCCTTCCGTCTTATAATCAATGGTTAAAAGCTACTAGTTTTTGGTGTGCGGTATATTTCGTACAATTCTTGAAATTCATATATATTTTCTTTTTGTCAAGACTAGTGCTTATAACCTATTGCGCGATTTTACGGTACATGGTCTCACTATTTTCTCGGCAGTGTGATCTCAACTTCCGATGTCGCGTTTTTCTCCTCTTTAATGATATTCGCGTTTCCCACTCTTTTTATCTTCACCATTTTGGACTCATTTCTTGCACGTTATTTTCAACCGATTTTACCTCCTTAATTACTTCGTACAATCAATGTGGTGAGTTATCTCGAAACAAAGTGATTCATTTTTATAACATTTAACTACTTTTTTGTTTTAGTTTTAACTAGTTTTTTTTAGTTTAAAAGTAAACTTTTATTCGTGAAAATCTGAATTTAGTGAGTTAGTGAACATTTAAATTTTCCTCTAAAGTGTTTCATTGAACGGTTTCTTGTGGAAAGTCAGTGATAGCACCAGTTTTCATCGACTACATTTACGCAAGACATTTATTCCATCTAAGATGAATGTTTTGAGCAATTTTCCTTTTTTCCAATTTTATGTTTAAACCCCTTTGAAACATATACTTAAGGGAACTCACAGATTTGTAGTTTTAAAATTTATCTGTGTGGTCCTCCGATAAATAATTATTATAATTGATGGTTTTCTGCCTTTGCCTAAAACGTAAGTGCTGATAGCCACAATGACGTTGACTTTTTAACTTGGGAGCCCCCTCCCATCACTGCTGTATCCCCGAGCTCACTCCATCTCACATGAGCATGCGGTTAGTAGATAGTAGCCACTATTCCTATTGAGATTGAACGAAACGTGATTGATTGCCCGTGTAACAAGCTAAAAGATCGTTTCATGAAGAATCCGGAGAAAGAGGAATGATACAGTATGGCAAATGTCGTGCTAAGAGTGAAATGTAAAAACCTGGCAAGAAAGAAACACTGCCAGAAGAAATCCCGCGAGAGATCATCCCAGAACAAAAGAAAAACGTGATGTGGCCTTGTGTCACCTGGGACATATCTGTGAAGCAGATAACTATTAGTATGGATATTTTATTTGCATGTTATTGTTAGAAGTAGGCGGTCATAGGAAAAAACGTTAACAATAAATAAGCAACCAGTAACGCCATCTATTGGTGAAAAAATGCTAAATTCGAATTATTAAATGTTACATACTGCACGAGGGTTGTATTGCTTGCTTGTGATTTATCCATACCCTTCCTATTATTCAAAGAGAGCCTTTCCAGCAGGTAATGGACGAACAAAGCTATATAAAAGTACCTCGAATTCCCAAATTACCTTTGAACAATTTGAAAGATTACAGTTTCCAATCAACCTAGTCTTTACATTAAAATTATTAAAAAGCAGCGTCGGTTGTTAAAAGTAGCAGGAAATGATTTGTGAATGTCGTGTTTCTCTCAAGGTCAGTTATAAGTCACCTGTTCTAGACTGTCTAGTAGCAATAGTCTACATGTCATTTGTGAGAACCATATGTCATATATTATACACATTAAAACGAAAAAACTCAATTCTAATTTTGAAAATCAGACATACGAATTTTGACCTACATGTTATTATTTCAGGTTAAGTCGTGACGGTTAACAGCAACATAGTTAAATAGTTGGTATACAATGTTTAATATATATATATATATATATATATATATATATATATATATATATATATATATATATATATATATCGCAATATGTAATCTTGTGTATTAATAAAGAACATAAGTCAATATACAAATACAAGAATTATAATTGAATTTACAATTCAAAGCTTTTCGTTGGCTGACAGTACCAACATCATCAGTAATATTAAAAAATTAAAATTAACATCTATGCAAATATGATCAAATAAATAGTTATGCCAAATCAATTACAATGTTGCTAAAATTTTTATTTTGCAGCGCTAACAGTACAAACACTGAATATATTATCAAATTTAGATTTTACTTGTATTTGTTCATTTATCAATTCATTATTAGTATTATATTTATATATTTCTAAAAATGCATAAATAATCATTCTCAGGCCTTTGTTAATTTCTTTTACAAGTATCATATTATCTATATTAGGAAATAAGTGATTATTATTAATACAATGACTAGCAAAATTTGATTAATAAATTTCTGGCTTTTTATATGCATTAAAATTTATGAAGCTTTAGAAATACATAAATATAATACTAATAATGAATTGATAAATGAACAAATACAAGTAAAATCTAAATTTGATAATATATTCAGTGTTTGTACTGTCATTGCAGCAATATAAAAATTTTAGCAACATTGTAATTGATTTGGCATAACTATTTATTTGATCAAATTTGCACATATGTTAATTTTAATTGTTTAATATTCCTGATGATGTTGGTACTGTTAGCCAACGAAAAGCTTTGAATTGTAAATTCAATTATAATTCTTGTAATTGTATATTGACTTATTTTCTTTATATATATATATATATATATATATATATATATATATATATATATAGTAAACTCCCGATTATCCGTGTAATAGGGTGGCCCGGCAACACCGGATAACGAATTCCCCGGATAATCCGCTATGAACAAAGAATACGCAAAACGATCGATAATCGATTATTATACCATAAGTTACACAAATAATGACCCCGGTTAATTAAATTCACAAATAATCTTCAGAGGACAAAATAAATACATAAAATAATTTAAAACGTCGATGTATTTGACGGATTATAACATATAGATTTATATGTCTAAAACTATTTACAATACGTACATAAGTGTATGTCAAAATTAAGTATGTAAGTACATATGTAATTTTCATAATCCTTTCACTTTTTAACAAAACAATCTGTCACTTTCGACTGTTTTTTCGTGAGCATTGATTTAGCTTTAATGTGCGATCTAAACTTCTTGAGATCCATTTTGTCGCACAGTGTTTACTTGTGTCACAAAGCCATAAAGATCGATAATGTATATGACAGACATGGATAAGCATATTTCACGTCATAGACTATTTATAGCCGAGATTATCTGACATTTGTTTACATCTTATGATACACATTTGGTTTTCGGGCGTCTAAGCATTTTGTCATTGTCTCTTATATGCAGTAGTCTGCTCGCCCCTTTTATTTCGCTGGCTCGCGTCGGGATGTTTCCCTTTCAATGTAAAATTTAGTACGTACATATTTTCATATCTATTCCCTTCATCTTAACTTCTATTAAGCCTTATATGTATTTACGTCGTAATTCACCGTTTGGAAATTTAAACACATGAATCTGATTGGAATACAAATTGGATATTTGTAAAATAATGGCAGACCCCGGATAATCCGCAAACTGCTTAATCCGCCCACGGATAATCAGGAGTTTACTGTATGTATATATATATATATATATGCGAGTGTGTAAGTGTGTGTGTGCGTGTGTGTGAGTATAAGTATGTGGGTGTGTGTGTGTTAAAACAAAAATCTGAAATCTGAACAACCTATACGAATATTTCAACTACATTATATAGAACAAATATAACCATTATAAAATATTCGTTTTAGAAAAAGCGAAACCTGAGCAAGCCATAGCCAGCGGTGTTAAAGAAAACAATCCAGTTTTGTAAAAACATTCAATAATAAAAGATGAGGATTGAGAGGCGTCTCAATCCAGTCATAAGTTAGCAAACATTACTGTACAAGTGTTATACTATTGCCATGTTTGATTTAAAGGTATATTATTTTTTACGTGTTAGTTTGCAACACGCACATAATCAATAAACATATGCAATTCATTTTGTATTTTATAAATTAATTTATTTTGATAAATAATTTTAAAGTTATAATTGTAAAGATAAAAATGGTTCAACTGTTAAATGCTGCACAGCAACATAAATAGTTCTGAGCGGACGACTTCCCTCTTCACAACACCTCAGCCCGCTTAAAAAAAGCCTCGGCACTATGTCCTGACTCTAAATCACACTTTCAATCCTCACATGATTACTGCCACAGGCGGAGTTCGTACTGATCCAAACCATCTTGTATCGGTAATTGAGGAATGAATACAGAAAATATATTCCCTGCAGATTACTGTGGGGCCGTCATGTCACCAGTACGAATCTCATATTCAGCTGAATCTTCCACTTAAACTAGGAGGTGTTTATATTTGATATCTTTCCTGATCTCTGGTCCGATTCCCTTTAACTAAGATTTCCCCTATAGCCCCTTCCTGAAAGGCGACTTGGTCTGCGGCCCTTAGCCTAATTCAGAGGTCTCCAAACTCTACACCCGGGGGGATACATTGATTACTCCAGTGAGTTCCAAGGGCCAACACAGTTTTAATTTACGTATAGTTTCTATAATTTTCTATAATTTCTAGATCTAGAATAGCCGCCGAATACGCTCCATACGCTCCTGAGCGACCATACGCTTACTAGTTCAATCTCTATTATAATGACTGTATTGTTACAATGGCGACACTTGACGACATCTGCTAGCTACACGCGGAAATATGTAGTGTACCCTCTGAATCTATCGCTCACAGATAGGGTCGCATTGCTTTGAACCTCGTTTAATAGAAGAAGCTCTGGTGTAGTCTACGTATTTCTGGATATGAATATATTGAAAAACGCTAGCAGAGTGACACGAGCTATTTTAGTCCAGCCCTTTACCAAAAACCCTTGCTTTTGCATGGAAAATCGTTCCATGCAAGGTCCTATTGCAAACTCGCTCAAAATAATAACACCCAAATATTTCTAAACCAAAAGGTTTTGAAACCATTGAAAAGGTCACTCATAGTAACTTGGGAATTGCATTCACAGGCGGTTCCTCAGATACTACACAATAATGGAGATGCAGAAATCATGTTTCTATCCCCCGATGAAAGTACACTAATAAGTACATTAATAATACTGGCCTGATTGCCTCAATAATGCGGCCAGATCGCTAATTTTACCAGCGAGCTATAGGCGATTAGAGACGATAATGCTCTCTATATAAATAACTCTATTGCTTAAGCCCTAACGTACGGGAATGTAATTATCTCTAAACATAAATCGGTCATAGAAGAAATAACAAAGGGAGAGAAAAACATCAACTCTGCGATAAATGTACTGTTTAAGAGTCTGAACTGTGGAGGAAGTCAAGTGATCTACAATGTATCCCTGCGCACGTAATCGTTGAAGGCAATGAATCTGCTGACTTATTGGCCCTAAGAAGCCCTAACAAACCGGATAACACCTTTACACTTGCAGATGGAAACGCAGTGGCCCAAAACAGACTCTTACTTCATACATTTAAGACACCTATTACCTTATTACCCCCGACTTTAACAGCTCCAGAAATTTGACATCGGTCATAGCCAAATTAAGAACCAATTATTTCATAGGCAATATGATTCTGCCAAAAAAATACCGAGACATACGTACCGGCAGAAATCGTTCGAATGTCAGTCTAACACCGAGACACGTCTTCGAGTACCCAGCACGAACGTCGCATACTTTTTTAATTGTAAGTCGTCCCACTTAAAAACCATCTACAGCTGTTCTCTTTAGCCAAAAAGCGACAGATATGAAGGCTATCGTTTGGAATTCCGATATTATTTAAAACACCATGGACAAAAAAACAATAACTACAAGCAAACGCGCTGATGCCAAGTTCCTTCCCGCAGCCAGTGTCATGTCGCAGACGCTCCAAAACCTCAGAGGTCACCAAACCTCCTTTTCGGACGACTGACTGTCTGACGACGAGAAGGAATTAAACTTGAATATTGTGAAATATAGTAGTAACTCGTAAACACTTGGCTTAAAACGTATTTGTCATTGTTTAAAAGACATCTTCGTAACCATATTTTAATATGACGTTTTTTTGTTTGCGATTTACTTATTATGTAAAAGAAGCGAAAAATAGACAGTGAATGCAGAACATTCACACATGAGTGATACTTTCAATACTTCGTAATTGTGTCCAGCAAGACCGTGTTGATTTGCAATGAATCGTTATCAAGGAATATAATAAAAAACGTTCCTATAAAACTAAATGTTTAAATCATTACTCAAAATATACTGGAAGTTGGCGGACAGCAAATGTTCAAGCTTTGAGTGCGGTTTGAAATCGTTTACTAAACTCAAAAGTAAACAACAGGATTCAACTCGTGCAAACTTTCGTGTGGTTTTTGAAATCCCAAACCTAAAAAAACCATGGGTTTTAAAGTAAGGGTTCTCTTTCAGTTCATTGTTATGAACGTACTGTTTAGCGTTTCTGAATAAAACAGAAAGAATGTCAACGCTGAGGCTAACGATGTCACTGATGACGACAAAATGGTCTTAAACCAAGTTGTGCGTGAATGTAGATCGATCTATGACACATTGCACTCATTCAAAGAAAAGGAAAGTTTTATTGAAGGTTTGAAATTTATTTCCTAATTTTTCAAGTTATTTTCGAATCATACAGTTGGTGAGCAAAGAGCCTTGAGAGAATGACATTTGTTTAGTTTGTTACCACTTCAGTTTTTATGTTTCTCATCATCACAGTGACATTGTCAAGCCTAAAAATTCAGGAAATAAATTAGGCGCAATTAGTTTTACTAAATTTCTGTTTGAACAAGAAATTTATAATCGGTATAGGTATAAATATGGTTTCCATATTCAAATTAATAATAAATCGATAATTCCTTATTTTTAATACAATTTTAATGTACACGAAAACTATGTTTTCATAATAAGTGTAAAATTACGTATTAGCAGACAAATGGATAGATTTTGGTTTATGATTCAGTTCAGGACATTTTTATAATTTATATTCATCTAAAGTAAAACTTTTGTTTGATTTTTCCAAGGTAAAGCTTAATATATGTGATTGAAGCTTTTAGTTATTATAGTACTTTTAGATATTGTAGGACTTAGTAATTATTTTACCTTCCATTTTCTCATTTAATTTTCATTGTCAAAACCCTTTAAATTTTGTTTACTAAATAAAATCTAATTAGACTTAAATAGTATTAATAATATAGACCACAGAATATGGGAATCGTTTTAAAATAATAATTTTGAGAATAAATTTACTGAACTTTTACTTCCATTTTCAAAACAAACTAAATATCCTAAATCTTAGGACATTCTTATATAATTAATAAAGATGAATAAATATTAGAATCGTTTTAAAATATTTATTCAAATAAATTACAAATATTTCATAAAAATTAAGTTAAGAAAAATAAAATAAATATTGCATTGGATAAAAAAGGACTTTATTATAAAATACGGTTACAATTGTAAAAACTGTGGAATGATGCGCGTTCAAGGCAATAAGAAAAATAAAATTGTTTTAGAATATAAAGACGTAGAACGTGTTATAATGTACTATTCTGGCTTAAGGTTTTTTTAAAAAATTTTAATTTAGAATAATATTTTAGATAAATAACGCATACTGAATTAGATAATATAACCTACATCTTAAAAGAGCTGTTTTACAAGACAACCTTTAACATTAAATAACGTGTTGTATGAAATTGGCTGTTATCATATAATTTAGGTGGAAATATGAAGAACATCAAGTATCGCGTGACAACGCGTGACGCATGAGATAATTTTTCGTCTATTATAGTCATATCCAGCAACAAAACGTATTCACAAAACTCACAAACACACACACACACACACACACACACACACACACACACAAGATATATATACATATGTGTGTGTGTGTGTGTGTGTGTGTGTGTGTGTGTGTGTGTGTGTGTGTGTGTGTGTGTGTGTGTCTGTTTGTGTGTGTGTGTGTGTGTGTATATGTTTGTGTGTATGTGTGTGTATTCCTACGGATCTTTCCACTTACCTCACTCTCTTTAACCACTTTTATACCTACGGCTAATTTATCTCAAACAATCGTCCTACCTTAAGATTTTCAACCACTCTTTGTCCACAGAAGATTAGTTGTTTATCTCTTGAAGTCGAACTCTGGTACTAAACCTTTAGCTCAAGGAATATACCTCTCAGGAGAAGCAGCTCTTGATTTTGTAACAAAAAGTAATTAGCCATCTATATGTCTTTTTAGCTTTTATGGTGGTTATGAATTCTTTGAGAGTCACTTTTGACCTAAAGACTATAATTGGACACTCAGTGAAACTTACATTGTATGAAAGAAAACTAAAGTTATTTGGAAAGTAACATTTTTTAAAAATAATAAATCTGTCTTTCACTACTTATTTGTATTGTTTTGAAGGATTTGTTCTATTATTTTTTCACATAAAAGTTAACTGAGGTTTATCTCCCTAGTTTACCTCAATGTTCAAGGTTATTAGTATAGAACAAATCTGTTTTTCAACTCTACCTATTTTTATTATATAATTTTATCTTCCTTTTGCTTACAATTGCTAAAGTATTTATTATATGACCAAAACTCTGAAATGATTTCTATCAAACAATTTCCTAATATTTACGAATATCAAACTATTTAATTTTTGGCCAAAGCTTTGCCTTAAATTTTTTTAATCAATGAATTTCCTTTTGCTTACAAATATCAAAATATTTAATGTATGACTATACTTTTGTTTATAACTAAACATAACCTCCAAAACATGAAAATATGTCTATTTATATTTTAAATATATGTTTAGCATTCCATTAACACAACAATATTTAAAGGCTATTCAATCTACATTGAGACTAGGTTATCTGCTGTTCATTTAACCTAAACTTTAGTTTATACACTCTAATCTCATATTATTATTTCCACGATGCCTACTAATCCCCAATACATCATAATATCTAACAAATTACAACCAACCAAATTAAATTTACGAATAATAGATCCTACCTAAATTACAATCAAACATATGTGAGCCTGCCAAAGATTTACTCAAACGTACGATTAACTTCTATATTATCATTTTGTTATACATATTTAAATACATCTATATAAATACGATTATATTTATTTGTTCCATGAAATAACAATTATAGAATTTATATCAACTGTTTAAGACATAAAGCCATATCGAACATTTTTTACTTAAATAAGTAACTACTTACTCCCCATTACGCGCAAACGGTTGAATAGAGAGTCAATTTTGAAACCGTAAACTTTAATTCAGAACCCCTAACAATGGTTTGTTTCTCTTAGGGTATTTATTTTTAATGAATTTTGAACTTGAATTATTATGAATCGAAATAAAGTTTAATTAAATGAAAAATAGATTGTTTGGATAAGCATGTGCATATGTCCTGCTTTCTTTTCTGAATCTTGTAGAAAACTACCTCCACACATTTATTATCCTTGGTAAATATTTTGTTGTTTTTTGGTTAATCATTTTTCAAAACTTGTTGGTTAGTTGAAATTTTTTGACTTTTATTCGCTACGGTTTTAAGGCTGTTCAATGGTCGGTGTCTTCTACGAATTCACTAAGTCTATCGATTTATATTTATAAGTTTTACTGGTCGAGGAGGTGTTATCTACATTATTATTGCAAAGATTAATTCCACAAATAGGAATATATGTAATACACAGACTAGATAACAGTTCCTAGTATAACCAATAATATTCCAGACTTAGACTTCCGGTGGATCATAGCTTACACTGGCAAATCATGATAGAACCAGCTGATCTCCTCAACAAGTAGGTTTGCTATTATTGCAAGCCGTATGTTTTACACCCGAAAGTTATTTTAAAGGCGTTTTCACTATATATAAATTTTTCACTATATTTGCTTTTTCGCGATATATATAACGGAAAGTTATAATTAACGATTTTATATACGCGTATAAACATAGTTTTATAATAACATAGTTATATTATTTTAAAAAAAGACGCCACAACTTTTGTAAACGATTTAAATATTTCGTTTTTGCAAAAAACATCAACAGTCAGTTGACCAATATTTTATTTCAGCAAAACATATAAGTACTCAGAAGTGAGTTTTTTTTTATATATAAACTTGGGAGCGGGTTTAAACTGCCCGAAGCACTGCTACCTTAAGGTATATTGTACTTACCTCCCTGATCTAGTCAAATAGGCCCTTCCCTCTTACCAGGTTTAGGAGTTTCCTGACTAGTGTTTTACCTTCAGCATCCACCAGAGCCGTTCCATCACCAAAGAGGTTGAAGCGCCTCTCAGCAAGTACTTCACATCTGTAAATAATGTGTGTGGCAGTCTCCAGTTCCTGCCCGCATAATCTGCACACTGGTTCATCTTTGTAGATACCCATTTTATGCAGATGTTTCCTTAGTCCACCGTGTCCCGTGAGTAGACCTGTGGCTATCCTCAATTCCTGCCTAGACAGATAGATGAGACTCTTCTGCAGCCCCAAGAGGGGTTTCCTAAGGGTTAGCTTACTGTGTCTCATCCCTTCAGTCCTGATCCAGTGCTCACAGTGTCTTTCAGCCATCCACCTTCGCACTGCCATCTTGACCATGGATTTGAAAATACCTACCGCAGGCTCGGGTCCAATCAGGGGAGTCGAAGACCCCTCTCTGGCCAGCGCATTTGCGGCTTCATTTCCAAGTATTCCCCTATGCCCTGGCACCCAACCTATCTTGATTTGATTGTGCCTTGCCAGGGCTTGTAGGTTATTTAGGCACTCCCTGACTATGGCCGAGGTGACCGCATGTACGTTTAGTGCCTTAATTGCTGCCTGACTGTCGGAGAAAATAGAAGTGAGTTATGGTAGAATATATATATATATATATTTAAATATATATATTATCTGGCAAACATAATTTCAATGTTTTCATTTTATTTTATACTTTGAAATCGCTTTCCAGTTTTCCTCAGTACTTTCAAGATATACTATATTCATACTTTGTTGTTTTTATAGTATAGTTTTTATGTGCATTAGACAAATATAAAATTAATTCCTTTAAATTTGTTTCATTTGTTTCTAATATGGAATTTGTTTTTATTTAAAATTTGTTATTAAATTATATGTTTTGAATAACATTTGCATTGTATAATGTCCTATTTTTAAGTTTGAACTTGTAATATTTTTTCTATCAAAATATGTTTAAAATTAAATGTAAGTTGTGAAATACAATTCTTTGAAATGACACAAGAAATTAAAAAAAAGTTGTATCAATAACATAAGCTTTCGTTGAATACATATATTGCACCAAGAGCACCTGTATAATTTTATTTTATATTAAAAACCGTAATTAAGTAATATAACTAAAGATAACGATTTTACTTTTAATTTTGAATTTTTCTGGTTTTTACACATTTTGTGTGTTTGTCCAACAAAACATTAGGCTAATAATTTTCGTTATAGAGGACACAATTTATGTACTCTCCCATACAAAGTAAAACCGTCCTTCTAGGATTTAAATATTCTTGGATTGACAATAATACGATAACATTACTATATCGAACAAGCACTAATTTTGGCGTGGACGTGTTTTTATATGCTGTCTCTGAAAGTTTAAACAACGATATAAGTCAAATAAACTATAAGTCCACCTATTCCAAACTCTGTCACTTGAGAAGAATTTGATTTAACCTTCAGAAGAAGTCTATTAACACTATTTAATTATAGTCAGCTATAGTTATTGACTGGTTTTTGACTGCTTCTTATTAATTATTTGTGATGCCAATTTTATATATTTATATATTTTAAAATAGTAAAATCCTCGGTCACTTTAAAAGTGCATATTAGTTTACAATTAATTATTAACTAGAAGAAAACTTGCATACGACAAATTACAATATATTGTTATACCTAGTGTTAATGAAAGTTAAGGCATTTGTTTACTGTTTAATTATATATATTTAAGGAATCTCCCATAATGACTACGTCTTTATGCTGATGGAGACTAGTAGTTGAAAATTGTTCTATATTTCTTTTTAATTATTGATTCTGATCCAAACAAGTTTAATCCTACTATAATGAGATTTACTTGCACATAAGCGAAGCTTAAATACCAAAATAATGTTTTACTATTAACAATAAACATATTGTTAGATTTAATATGAATAGAAAACGTAAAAGTATTTATAATAAAATTAAAGCTATTTTTACCAACTTCTATGATTCAAAGCTAATTATTGTAGAAATAAAACATTAGTTAACCTCTGGAGATAGAATGACCTGATTTGAATTAACTGTCCTGCAAGACTGTTAAATAATAGTGTCCATAACAACGCGACATGTTTCCTTTGGGGGTCATTACCACTAATATTGCTTTGCTATATCTAATGATATTTGACCAATAATTTTGTAAACATAGATTAATTTTTAAGCAACCAATTTTAAGTGGAATAAAATGAACCAATGAATATGATCCATTTTTTCAGCTCAATTTCAGCATACATAATACGAACTGTCAGCCAATCGAGACAAAATCGTTTTCGTACCTTCATTAGTATGGATAAATTTTGTTAATTTATGTTAGTGAGATGTAGATAAGAGAAAAACCTATGGTAATTTATATTACCGGATATATTATGTGTGTCATATATAATACAATGAGTGTGTGTGTGTGTGTGTTTGTAAATATAAATAATTTGAATAGTTCTTGTACATGCTTGCTTATTTGTGTTAATTGTGTATTTATATAAAATAGTTTTACTATTATTACTTTGTTTTCATGAAGTGTTCATAAACTTTTCCGTTTATAACTAAGTATTATTTTGTTCTATTTATTTGTATATTTGTATGTTGATTATATTATTATATGGAATAATATATTTTAATACATTATAATTTATTATTATATGATATTATTGAAATAATTTGTTGAGTTGTAAATGAAATAATTATTTTCAAAGTTTTATAAGAAGGTCCTTCTACAAGATATCTTATTTTGTTTAATCCTGTTTTATAAAAATATAACTCAAAGTACATTTATTGCAGTAGAACCCTTTGCGTTTCCAAACTTAACGTAAATCATCAGTCCTAAACCATAACTTATAGTCCATTAGTCCATTTAATGAACAGTTTCTTGCTTTGGTTGGCCATTTTCAAAATATGTTTTTTATTTCCTTGTGGCAATTATTTCCTTTATTATTGCTATAATAGTGAGAAATATTATTTTGAGGAAATACATTAAATTAATAAATACGTAAATATATCGTGAGAAATAAGCAGTTATGAGAAAGTGTGAATCCGGACCTATCTTTATCATTAAAACATATTATATAATAGTTCTTTGCAAGTAACCACACACCATTGTACGAAATGTATTACACAAAATACATGCTCTGCACAGATAGATTTATTCGAAACGTTAGGTATAATTAGTAACTATACTTTATTTTTGTTGCTACGAACATTTCTTACTGTCAGAACTCAAAATAAAGGTCTTATACTACTCACCATTTAGTTTTAATTGAAATTACAATATTTGATCCATAAGTTCTAACGTTGCCTGAACGACATTCAAAAGCAATTATCAGAAGCGTTGTTGTGGAAACAGTCAATTATCTTCCTGGTGTCTCTTTTCAAAGACAAAGTTTCTAAGCAAAGCAAATTTATAAAATGAACGGACTATCATTACACAACGAGTTGGACTTCGGTAGCTTTTTGCATGTTTTTTTCAGCTGACAACCGTTTCCGGCTATATGCTTGTTGTTATCCCATTCCAAAGGGATTTTAAACAAGGAATTAAATAAATGTTGAAGCATGTCTTCCAAAAATAGGGCTTGAATTTATAGGCTGAAGGAGACCGAGAGGTAATTTTCTGCCCAATTTACACATAAAAGTTAATAATAATTGTTACAAATTATTAATATTTTTTGAAAAAGGAGTTTGTAAATAGCATTTATTATAACAGAAAGTATATAATTTTTCCTTTGATTTATTATTATTAAAACATATTACAATAATTATATTCTAATATTACTCCACATTCACTCAAATAATAATTTTATTAATAATTCGTTAAGTAAATAAAATCAGACCTGATTCCTGTCAGTCGTCAAGTTGAAGGGATGGAATGATAGGAATAATAAAAGTTGTGACAATGAATACTAAATACCTATTCAAAACTTTTATTTACCAAAAGCAACTTTGGAGGTCAGTACCACGTTTTTGTTTTGACTTTCATGTAACAGTAATATACATATCACGAAAAATAGGAAAATGTAAAGTTTTATAAGAGTTTACGACACATTGACTTGGAATCGTCCTCGCTATTCGAGGATGAACGCAATATATAATAATTATTAATTGTCACAAATGAAACTTTCTTAACATTGATAGAAATGCATTCAAAAACAATAGATATATTAGTGAGGGCACAAATCGTTTATTCTAGAAATTTGTAAGTCATATTTGCCTAAATATAAACATAAACTTTGCTTTTCTCTCCTAAGAGTCTGATAACATAACTAGATTGTATCCCAGGATTAAAATACAAGCGTATATATATATATATATATATATATATATATATATATATATATATATATATATATATATATTATAGTTATTTTTAAGTTACTAAAAACAATTACTCTGACTCTCACTAACTCCTTCTTTGCTAGTTCAAATCAGGTTCGTTAATGACGTCGACATCATTGGTGTATACTGACTAATAAATGATAAAGCTTAACACATACAAAGTGTCAAGCAATGAGTTGGATAATGTATTCGACAAAGATAAACAACATAGCATTATTGAAGTTTGCAACAAATATCAACTGTTACATCAACAATATCACAGATGACGTTAATTACTTGATCAATGAATAGTGTTTGATGCAGTATACGTACTCATTTTCAATAAATCACACATGATATTAAAGTGGTGTATTTATTTTAAATAATTGTCATATATTGTGTTTAATTTGACTTTAGTATTGTAGTGTAATATGAGTATTTATCATCACAGCAACATAATCGAGGAATCAATATTAGATTCGACCTAGAAAGGTTTATTCTAATACTGGATCTTTTATGATATTGCTGTGAGTGTCAGCGTACAAATATTACATATCAATTTTAAGGTCATGGAAAACCAGCATTCGCATGTATTCCTAGCTTATTGTGTGTCTAAAATATTTTCTAAAGCTGCCTTATAGGTGTTAGGGTGAACCTTAAGAAATACAGGTCCATCCAACGTTCTCCTCAGTGGTGGTCATTCCATTGCAACAAACCACCCCCATATAAAATCGCGTTAAATACAATATTTAATTAAATTAGTTCCATTCAACCTCTCTCTCTCTCACACACACAGATTTAGATTTAAAGAAAATATTATACGCACACAGTAAGTAGGTTAGCGAACGCGGAGTTTGCGTGAATTTAAACCTAGGTTCGGTATTTATGACTGGGATCTAACAAAAATCAGCAATTACTCACTATCAGAATTGAGCTACTATTTAGGTAAGTTCTAGTAGTGATTTTTTGAGGACGCTGTTTGTTTCAAACCAGTTATTGCACTTCAAATCGAAGCTGCGTGAGATTAGCATTCGCGTGCATTCTTGGCTTTGAAATAGAAGATTAAAAAAAAATCATTTCCATAAACTCAATTAAGCTTATTAGATCCAATGCTGTAAGGATGATAATACAAATCATGAGTTTTGTGCTGCTAAACTTCACTTACGAAGAAGCCCTAGAATACAAATATTTGGAGTACTTTTAGTGGCCCCTTCAGCTATAAAGATGAAATTCATTATATTGAAATAGGAACATATAATAATGGACACACACACACACACACACACACACATATATATATATATATATATATATTTAATTATTTATATTTGTAGCTTTGCAACACTTGTTTTCTTGTATTCACTTATCACAAGAAAGTGATATATTTATATATATATATATATATATATATATATATATATATATATATATATATATATATATATATATATATTTAATTATTTATATTTGTAGCTTTGCAACACTTGTTTTCTTGTATTTACTTATCACAAGAAAGTGATATATATATATATATATATATATATATATATATATATATATATATATATATATCAAAAACAACTAAGGTTATTCAAACACAAGAATTATTTATTTATTTTATAATCAAAGCTTTTCTTTGATAAACAGTACCAACATCATCAGGAATGAAAGATTCATTAAGACTTGTATTTGAATCACCTTAGTTTTTTTTATTATTGAACAATAAATCATATTTTGTATATATATATATATATATATATATATATATATATATATATGTGTGTGTGTGTGTGTGTGTGTGTGTGTGTGTCTGTGTGTGTGTGTGTGTTCTTAGATTTCACAACTTCATTTTTTAATTATTTAAAATGCGTCAAACTTTAACAATGAATATTGCACTAAGGATGAGTCAATTATTATCCGAAATGTAGTTATAAAATTGTATTTTAACCAAGTAGGAACTTATATGTACATCATGTTTCGACATAGACCCCTTATTTTTCGATGCTCTTGGTCCATCGCTGTACAAGCCTCCTGATCCCCTCATAAAAGGTTTTCTGGAAGCGAGGAATTCACAGCTTCTTTCAAAGCTTCGTCCGGGGTAAATCGATGGCCTCGTAATACCTCTTTCAGTGGACTACAAGGGATAGTTAGAAGGAATATGATCGGAACAGTATGGATGTTGAGTAAGTACAGTAAACTCCCGATTATCCGTGGAATAGGGTGGCCAGGCAACGCCGGATAACGAATTCCCCGGATAATTCGCTATGAACAAAGAATACGCGAAACGATCGATAATCGATTATTATACCATAAGTTACACAAATAATGACACCGGTTAATGTAATTCACAAGTAATCTTCAGAGAACAAAAAAAATACAGGAAATAATTTAAAATGTCGATGTAAAATGTCTCTTTTTTTGTGAGCATTCATTTAGCTTCAACGTGCGATCCAAGTTCTCTAAGAACCATTTTGTGGCACAGTTAAGAGTCGTTAGCTTGGCAGCAAGCATCTCGCTGTAACGTACATTGTTTATTGTTGTGCCATTTTTCTTATAATGTTCCAGTACTGGACTTTGTGAGTCCCAAATAACTGTTGACATCAGTTTTCGTGCGGACGGTTGGGTTTTGAACTTTTTCTTGCAAGCCGAATTTTAATTTTTCCATTCACTATCCGCCGTTTACTCTCCGGGTTGTAATGATGGATCTATGTTTCCTCATCAGTAATGATAATGTCTAGGATGTGGTCCCGCTCGTTACCATAGCGATCCAAACGTTTTTGGCAGATGTTCAAGCTTGTTTGTCTATGCAACTGTGTGAGTTATGTTTGGACCTTTCTTAGACAAACTTGATGAAACCGAAACCTGTTGTGGATGATTTCGTAGATAGAACCGTTACTAATTTGCAGACGATGTGACGATGTGACGATTGTGACAATGTGACGATTGTGACGATGTGACGATTGGGACGATTGGGACGATGTCACTTTGTTGATAGTTACTAGTCTGTGTAAGAGAACCGTTTCTCGTGAACGCTCATAGAGGTAAATGGTCGTCTGGCTCCGTCATCGTTTGTAACACTTATGGGACCATTTTTCAACGAATGACTTTTTCAAGCCATTGCTAGGCACTCCGTTCTGGGAAAACACTGTTTCCGCATACATTAAAAGTCTTCGATGAATTTCGACCCCTGAAATACCTTCTGACCACTAAAAAAGTATCACTAAATGATGATCTGCATTGGTGCAAATAGAAAGCGAAGACGCATTGACAAATATCACGACCGAGATAACGTAAATAACCTATCAACTTGAGACAAGTATAGACATCACAACAAATAAACAAAGCATTCATCATTAAGAGAAAGCAACAGTACTACCAATATAAACAAAAATAATACATAATCACTTAAACAAATTTTATGACTATCCAACCTTTAAATTTTGTAAATTTGTTAAAACTTGTGATACAGAACGTTTTCGATCTCTATGTGGCGATCTTCATCAGTGTCTTCAACTTGGAGATGTCGGGTCAAGCGTTGACGGTTTTAAAGGCAGGTATTCGATAGTATCAAAAATATCACTAAAATGCGGAAAATAATTGACTTACATTCTATTTTAAATATAAAATTATTTGACTATCTATCAATCGTTTGATTTACACAAATATTTTATTTCACAAAAGCAATGTCAAAAAAATTATTCATAGAGTAAAATTATTTTTATTCAAAAATATGAAACAATTAAACTAATACTAATTGAAATTATAAATAGAAGCTATTCACTATAAATTACCAAATATTTACTTGATAGTTTTTGTACTAACTAGTAAGGTTTCTGTAATATTTTCAAAACAAATGACTTCAATGAGGTACTAATAAAAATTTTATGATAATTTATTTTAGTATTGTAAAATATTTGATCGCTTTACACAATTACTTTACAATGTGATACAATAGTTGTTCATATGATGATAGTTTTTGTATTTCATTTCATGAAGAATTGTTTCTTTATTGTAGCCTATCTCATAGTGCAGATCCAGTGTACATGGCTTACATAAACTGTGCATACCTAAAACTGTGGATTTTGTAATAATCATTTTGTTCAATAATTTCTGTAGCCTAAAAAATATTTAAAAATATGTTTTAAAAATCTCAGAGATATTATTTGTCATTATGGAAAACAAGTACTTGTTTGTGGGATGCTCTTCTATTTATTGTTTGGTTCTGCATTTAATTTAACTTAACACAGGTTTTAACTTAAATAGTAATATAAATGTTTACTCATTTTTTGCTCTTAAATGAACGTTCGTTATGCAAATGAAATTTCATTGTCAATTAAACAGAAACCCAAGTTAAAAATAAGAAACATTAAAAAGTATGTAACACTCTTAAAAATAAGGTGTTACATATAAATTCATTTATATATTTAATTTTTATTTAATAATTATATCGTCCCAATATAAAAGAAAATGTTTGTTTAATTGGTGCACATTTGTGAATCTAGCATAGGTAGTAAGCACTCCTAGCGGGAGAAATTGAAAAATATCGTACGAGTTAGTAACTTATGGTAATTAAGCAAATCCCGCCATGTGACGTAAGCATGAGGTGATACCTGACAACCAATCAGAATATTCGTATATATAAATAAGTGTGGGAGTTTGTTTGAAAATTTCAGCTAGCGCGTCCTTGCAACGACACCCACTTCACTAAAAGCCTTCGAACGAGACGGACGTGATGGCATTTTCGTACATAACTTAGAAATTAGTAAGCTTCCAGTATTCAAAATTTAAGACTTCAAGGCCGGTACCAAATTTTATAAACGCAACAAAAGAAGAAGTCAGAAGCGATTATTTATGTGTTTCAAATAAGTAAATGTTTATATCATTTTTGTTTAAGAGCGCTCTATGTGCAGTGTTAAGGTGTACAAAAGCGATGTGCAGTGTTTAATGGTATATGTTACAGTGTTTTACAAATAATGTGCACAACCAGGTACGTTTTAGATAATAATAAAGAAAATGTGTTTTAATGTTAACTAAGTTGAATTTTAATTGATAAACGGTTAACACATGAACGGTAGAAATTGTCCTTTGAATATTCATTTCTAAAATTAAATTGGAAAACTTAAGTTACTAACTTCTCGATATATATAAATTTGAAAAGTTAATAAGTAATGAAAATATGTATGGAATAGTTAGGAGTAATTAAAGGTTAATTACTGGACAAATTGGTGTCATTTGTTCTTTTGTAATTTGTTATTGAATAATAAATTGTATAACTTTGTATTTTAAAACTTTCAATACTTATTTCACAAGTAACCTAGTTCTAGCTTCAAGATATGAAGACCGTTGCAGACAGACAGTACTTGCCTGAGCTTTAAGGTTAGAACTAGAGCCCTGGTAAGTAAAATTAATTATGTTAGTAATTGAAAATTAATAATAACTCATTTCAAATAAAAGTAATACTTACCCCAGTAAAAAGGGTCAGTCCGTTACAAGTACAAATAGGATAGGTGAACAATGATAAAACTATACATACCTCTCGTTATCTTTGAAACAAATGTGTCAGAAGTATAAATATATATTTACATATAATTGTAAACAATCACATAATCAATTAAAACTAAATAATGAAAAACAAATTATCAAATTTTAAACATTTAAATATATTCAGACTACACCAAGAGAACATTGCTGTAGAATAACTTGATCAGATATGTGAGAATCACTCTTCAACATGCTTCAGGAATACGGTAAATAAACATCTGAGGAGCCAGATCAATTTTGGAAATATAATAATTAGTTAAAAGACATCTGGGATTTAAAAATTAAAATATATGAATTTAGAAAGAATACCATTTCGCTTTCACATATACTTCACTTAACTTAATAACGTATATTTATGGTAAATAGTTAACAGATTATATAATTATTACAGCATAAATTTGTTAATACTTTTATATTACCCCGTCAGAAATTAAAAGTTTTATTGTTTAACTCATTTTATTTAGGAGTGGTTTCAGAGTGGTTTCATGTGTGGTTAGTCATCTATACTAAAATGTATTTTGAAAATGTTCTACAGTTATTGCTTTAACTTTTTAACAAAATTCAAAAATAAGGACTTTTTGTATTCGACTCGAATGCTTTTCATATGTTTGTTTCACGGTAACTCTTAAGGTATTGAACCGATCAAAGTGATTCCACTGATTTCGAGACAATAATAATCTATTTTAAACTTGACTGAATTTTTTTAAGATAATGAATGTTTTCTCCCTAACACACACACACACACACACACACACAGTTCTACATTTATATGGCCTAGTAAAATAGATTACCAATACTAGTTATTATGTAAATTAATTTTTAAAAAAACATAAATTTTGACATTATGGATAGTTTGGTTTTTTGTGTTTTTGTTATTATTATTATTACTATTAATTGTATAAAATAGTGTCCAATGTATTTCAAGGTTTACAACTAAGTGTGAGTGGTTACAGAGTCTCATGGTTTGTCCATAAACACCAATAAACGATTTAGAATACTGGGTACAGAGTTTTATAAACTCTTTTGAGAACTACATAATGATATATTATCAGACGTGAGGGATCTTAGCATATTCCCTCGCACAGAATAACTTACCTTTCTCATCGACTCCCTATTTCTCTTTCTCTCCCTCTCTCTCACACACCACACACACACCACACACACCGCGCACACACACTGCACACACACACACACACACACACACACATTCACAATCCCAATAATAACTTGATATTTATTTGTATAATCTTCTTTAAATACGCGTGTTTATTATAATAAACACACTACAATACTATACTAAAAATAAATTTTACTGACGGTTTATAAATGCTAAACGAATAAAAAGTAACGGAAATAGCTAACTAGTAACATCTAACTAAAATAAAAATTATACCCTAGAAAAAAACATTTTAATAATTTTTGTTCAAAATAGAACTTGTATTTCGTGGCAATACATAATTTATGGTGTCATATCGTAGTAGATTGAAAGAAATAAAGCATACTGTTTATTATAAGGTCAGCACTTTGTCGCTATAAACTTCCGAAAACACTTGAAAGGAAATCAGGTTAGTGGAATGTAGGGCAGGTAATTCCAATATTTTACGTAGGTTTTTACGACGCTCCTTATTTTATTATAGAATGCTTTTATTTGTTTCATTTTGTAAAGAAATACGAATAGTATAATATTTTCAACAGAAGCTTATTGTGGGTTTTATTTTCTCAATTCATTTTATTTAAATATCCCCCCCAAAATCATTAAACCAAATTTTTTGAAAAGGTAACAATAATGTGTAATCTTTTCCCCACAATTGTTTTTTTTTGTGTTTGCAAATTACATTAGGTTAAAAATTAGTATGCTAATAAAATGTTTTACATAGAAAGACCAATACGGCCTCAAGCGACTAATGGTGGTTTGACCACAAGCGGTCTATTTACTACCATTGGTTGGAACAATAATATCATACATTGCTGATTCCTTTAAAATAAAGAGTGGTATAATTTAAAAACGAGTACTAAAACAACAGAGCAACTGAAGTTTTACTGACGTGTTTAACGTTTCAAGTTCCCTCAATACTGACCCTAACCATGGCGAAACTAAACATTTATCCAAGGAAAAATACAAGAGGGTGCAAATCGTAGCTATAAATTTTACCAACATAGCTATGTTGTAAATATTAAAGCACTTTTTTTAAAGTACCTAATTCCTTTTTTTTGCTTTAATACGTTTAAGGAGTTCGTTGGAGTCTTAAGAGTAAAACGTATTGTGTAATCCAATTTGCTGGTGTCGTTTGTATTTATTACTTTTGTGATACTAGGGTCACACACGTTTTTAGACAAATAATCAAAAGATAATGAATATGCCGTATTAGCAGACACATACTTCAAATGACTCCTACCCTACAAGTCTCTGAGGTTAAATTAGGTTTCAATTGTAAACTGCGAAATATATATTATTGATATGATCCAGTTCACAATTTTTAAACCATAACCATAAGTTATCTTTATAAATTAAAGAGGTCAATACTGTGCAATTTGCAGAATGAGCCATTGTGCCGGTTTTGTTAGCAAGAGTTCTGTATTAAACCGCTCAAAAACATTTCAACTTTATTTGACGAAATACACTCAGAAACAAAATTTGAGGTGTTTGTATTTGAGAATGGAGAAAGCAAATTAAGTGCTCATTGGCTCTGAGATATAATTTTTGTTTTCTTCTATACGCTTAACTATATATTTGTTTTATATTTAGAAAAGAGATTAAATGTTTCGTTGTTGAAGACCAACCCGTTGGTATTTATTAAATATTTGACTGAATGTACGTTACATATTCTCTAATTATAGCATTATATTTTATATTTAGTAAGACAAATTTTGTATAGAAAGCATATATTAAATACACTGAAGCAAAATGGACGTGTATACGCGTCTACTCTAATATAAAAAGGAATATTGTGTTACAACAATTAACTACACAAAGATCCAGCAGCGTCAGGTACACATGGATTAATTGCCTTCATTAAGGCTGTAGATGGGGATCACATAGACCTATGTTGTTTAAATATGAAGCAATAACAACGAGAATATTTGGAAAGAAAAGGGGAAAGCCTTTAAAGATAGTATTCAAGTTATCTACGAAACAATAATGGCCTACCAGTAGGATTACTTTTTATATTATAGAGGTAAAGTCTTTTTTATCTAAGAGTTAAATAGAATTTGTAAAAAAATAATTTGATTCGATTTCCAGTCCAAATTAATTGATAAATTCATTTAAAAACATAATTCCAGTGATAATACTGTATTAATACTTTACTTTATTCATCGGCAATATTTGGCGTTGAAATAGTGGCTCACTCTTGGTGTAATTGAGTAATAGGCAGATTTATAGGTGGCCTTCAGCAATTCTAGCCATAGATAATACAGACCTCAATACTGAGCTGGTCTATGGTGATCAGGTTAAAGTTGAGTTGAAAGATAACCGCGCCCCCTTGTAAGCTGGATAATAACACCGACAGGGCGTGGGAGGGTCTGAGATGGGCCTTTCCAAAGTTACCTTTACTCCTTCTTGCTATCGCATCTACTTCAACGTTTTCTCATGTGGTTCCCCTGTTCAATGCAGACCATAGAGGGTTTTGTGTAGGTGACTGGGGCAAAAAGGTAGACAATTTTACGATATTGCCGGTTTGTACGTTGTCAACATGAATTGGATTCCACCGTATCGTGATTGTGACACATACATAATGACACGAGTTATAGTTCTTCTCTACATGATGACATCAGAAACAAAAACTGTGGCTTGGATATCTGCAAGATATACAATTTACTAATGTGACTGACACAGGATGGTACTTCTTAGATGTTTACAACCTCTCCCACGAAACTGTTATATTGGAGACTGATCCATGGAATAACCTTAAATAATATAGCCCGATCTGGTTTCTCCGCTTATATTGTTCGAGAAGATGTCAGTATAAAATTAAAATCTATTTTAGGGAACACACACACACAAACACACACACACACACACACACTCACACACACACACTTGCACAAGTCGAAAATGAATTATATTGATTATTGCTTATATTATACAAACCACAAGGGAAGTTTAATTATCGCTACAAATAAACATGCAAAAGCGTGAGTTATGCTTTACATCTATTTTTGTTCTTACAGCTGTATTAGTAGATTACACGTGTACCATTTAATCATGCACAATCTTCGTAGACCCACATGTAAATAAGGGTTACGACCTAGGCCCGCTTCTCTATCTTCTCTACACAAAAGATATCCCCCTCCTTCCAAATGTCTCTCTTTCCCATTACGCTGATGACGTCATATTCATGTCAAGCATCCGGAGCATACCCAAAACCACAAAGACCATCCAGACGCAACTGGACTCTCTGTCACTGTGACTCCGGAAGTGGAGATCAAAGGTCAATACTGAAATGTCAGAAAGCCATGCCCGAAAGCCAGAATTACCACTCCTGTCGGGTGGTCCATTGCCAACAGGTCTTCAGTTAAATTGCTTGGCGTAATTCTAGATAAGCCTTTGTCCTTCTCCTCAAGCTTCCTCAGCTCTTAGCAAGGGTAGAACTATCTGTGGTAAGCTCTACTCTCTCCTTTGCAGCAGAAGTACCATCCCTCTCAAAATCCATGAACCAAATGCTTCTTCGTCCCGTCCTCACCTATGCAGCTCCTGTCTGGAGGGATCTTTGCTCCTTCAAGTTTCGAAAATATCTTGAGTCTTTCCAATCCTCTTCTCACCCATTCCTCTCCAACTATCCTTGGTTCCTGGTAAATGTCTCCATCCGAAACTCCCTTGCTGTTTGTTTCCCTCAGCGAAGCTTTTCGGTAGTTCTAAAAGTTGATATTACCCACACCTTAGGGATCTAGCTAATTCAGTTGGACTTCCTCCTATTTTCCGTCCTCTTCCTAAAGTTCTTCCCGATCCTCCATAAGACCTCTGCAAGTCGCAACTTTCTCTCCCAGCCGTCTACCTCACGCCTTCTAGAATAGACTGCTAGTTTTAAGGCATTAGTCTTAATATGCTTAAAATGTGAATAGTGTTTAACTTCACAATTTGTATTCTTTCTGTGAACCCTGTTTGTTTATTCCTACTAATCTCACCACGTATATGTGAAGTTTTATCATGCAAATGTTAGTTAAGTTTGAAAGTTAAGTCAAGTAAGTTTCAGATCATCCATCACCACTTATATTATTCCATTCTAGTTCTAAGCGTTAATACACACTTATGATCCACAAACACCCTTACTACATGCATGAATCAATACGCACAAAATGAAAAATGCCACAAAATAAAGGAGTCAGTAAGCCAAATGTTTAAAATAAAAGTAGTCCCACAATGTAAAATCCTTATTACCGTCCCACTCAAAAAGAATCCTGTCTTGCAGATATCCTTACTATATCCAGCCCCTATCAAAATCCCTGTTCCCATATTCCTACCCCGAGCCATTGTCGGTGACAGAAGCCCCAGGGGCCACCAAACCCCCTCCTTCTCTAACTGACTTTTGGCATTAGTCTATTTTGTATATTATTGTTTTCTAGATTTAATTTCCTTTTTGTAAATGACCCTCTGATGATGTGTGTAAATGAAATGTGTATGAGGGTTTATTCTTAGGTAACTTTTAAAACCAAATATTTTAAATATTTTTGTGGTATTGAGGTTTTTCCTATTTTTTTAAAATTGTAATATTCAATAGTGATATTTTAATATTCTTTCATGTTATTTAACATTCGGGTAAAACTCATGTTTTCCTGAAAGTTACTTTGTACCCTAAACATGTCAAGAAAAATCCCATGGGCATTGCTTATATAGATATTGTAAAATATTGACTACAAAAAACAATTTCCAGAAGAAATTAATCTTCTGCTAGAAACAAAATTATTCTGAAGAACGTTGCGTCACGTATAAACTTGATTTTCATTCAACGTGATGCTGTAAACAAATTATTTATATATATCCCGTCACAAACTGAACATTTTGCTGTATTTTAAATCTACGTGCAAACACGTGTATAACTCAATGATATTTTCGTATGCTGATATTGATTAGCATCAAATATTATTCAACAATACCTCTAAGAGTTATACGATGTTTTCTAAATCCTGATGAGAAATATGCTGAGCGTGACGATAGCATATACTTAGTGTATTATCATGATTAAAGGATTTTTCCAAAACCTATGCATTTCTCTCCCTGAGGAGACACACAGGAGCAACAGGAGACGTTCGAAACAAGTGTGACATGTCAACATTAGTTGGGGTAAGTTGCTGACGTCCCTTTACAAATGTTAAGGATAACTTTATAAATGTACTTCACAAATGAATATCATGATGTACCCAATATGTGTTTAACACTATTTCTACTCCATTTTCTAAAACCATTTTCAAATATAATAGTAATTTGCCCAAAATTCCTCTTTATCTAAAAAAACATATAGGCTAAAAATGAAATTAAATGAGATTTAAGAGAAAAAGAAGAAATCAGCGCTCGTTTACTTTATTTGTAAGCTATGAGTGTAATATTACTTTAAATTATAACAAGAGGAATAATGGACAAATCACAAACAGATGCTGCAAAGCATTGTTTTATTTTAAAGTATAAGGTTGTTTGTGACACGGTAATTAGTCCCCAAAAGGTAGATATTTAAATATACTAAATGTATTTTACATGGAATTTGAACCTTTTTGTGTTCACAACTTGTTAGTTGTCTTCATTTCGTAACATATTTCTCATACAACTAAAATTGAATATTTATTTAGCTTAAGAAAACAAAATTTTTGTTTTCGCCAATATATAATGGAACTCAACTAATGACTAACTTCTCCAATATGATATTTATTTTTATTTATAAAACTACACATTTTAATTTGCAAAACCAAATTGAATTTCTTCCATGTTTCCAGTACATTAACAGAAAATTACAGTAGTGTAATTGGAAGGCAACAGGCAGCTCGTCGTCATGGTAACTTGACGCAATCATTTGATCGAGAGTCACAAACATGAGGATCAAGGTTTCCTTTCAACGAAAATCAAATATAAAAACATTTTTTTATAGATTGAGTTTTTAACACTTTGATACTGTACTTCTCAACGTCCTTTAATTGTGTTTCTTTCTGTTTGTGAGTAGTACAAATGTATTGTAAACTTTAACGCAAAGCAACAAAATAAAATATTCAGTCATATCTAGAGGATTGGATCGTGCAAAGGAACTTGGTGTTTTAAACGTTATCAATATTTCAAAGTTCAACAACGTAATCAATTTTTTAGTGATAAGCTATGGGTTGAGTATTTGATTGTCGCTCTAAAGCAATCCAGACTAAGGAGAAAGATTTTAGGAATATAAGAACAACAAAGAGAGCTAAATAGAAATGTATAAGCGCATGATCAAGACCAATGGAAAAGCCTCCGCTTTTCCATTGGTCTTGATCATGCGCTTCTACATATCTATATCGACAAGGAAGGCCAAAGAAATATGACAGATAAAACGAATGAAGTTAGGAAAGAATAGGCCCTAGTGAATATATACATATGTAGGACTATGTATGTATATATATATATATTTTCTTGTTTAGTAATTTAAAACAACACAGGTTACTCAAATACAAGAATATTTATTATTTTATATCCAAAGCTTTTCGTTGGCAAACAGTACCAACATCATTAGGAATGAAAATTACAATCTATGAAAATATATTGTAATTTTCATTCCTGATGATATTGGTACTGTATGCCAACGAAAAGCTTTGGATATAAAATAATAAATATTCTTGTATTTGAATAGCCTATGTTGTTTTAAAATATATATATATATATATATATATATATATATATATATATATGTTTTAACATATTTAAGCTCTCATATCTTAAATATTTTTATAGAAAAGAAAATTTGCAGTTACAATGTTTATTTACATTTTAATTTTACCTGAAATCACTTCATATTTATTCCAAGCTCTTTTAAATCTAAGTACACTTTGTTAACATTGTGTATTTACATTCAGATAAAATTACTACCTTTAATTGCTAGATTTGAGGTAGAACTATTTGATAGGCATTTTTGTGATGATACGAGATTTGGTGGTAATTCTCTTTCAAAATACACTAATATTTAGTCTAAAGGAGAGAGATTTGTTTACGTGTTTTATTGTCAGTTAAGTACTAGAAGAAATAAAGGTTTAGAAGACATGTTAATAAAATGAATAAAGTTTCAGGAGAAATTATTCTATATTCATTTTAAACGAAAGACTGAGCTATCCCTTAGTGAAATGTAGTGATATTAGGGAATTATATTTAATATAAAGCCCTGGTCGAAATAGACTCGTCTTTTCACCCTAGTCTAGAACAGATATTTCAGATTTTACTCTACCAATGCAATGCTATTTTCCCATATTTCCCGTAATAGGAGACAACTATGTCCTTCTTTCCCTACCTTATTCCATTTACCCTTCATTTACTTTTTTACAGCGCGAAAGAATACGTAAACCCTGTTACATTTACTATTTTACAGCGCGAAAGAATACGTAAACCCTGTTTATGATCCCAATTGAGATTAGGTCAATGTCTGGTAAGTGCCTCTACAGACGCTACGTAATGGTCTTTCACTATATGCTTTAGCAGGGGGATTTTATGTCTCTATCATTACAATATTTCTATACTTCACCATTCCAATCATTAATATGTTGGAAATAATTTTCATAGAGATTAAACACCTTGAAACTACAAAGCTATAACTAACATATGACAACGAAATGATGTTAGCTAAAATTAAAAGAAGAATAAGTAAAATAAATGAAATTTTCCGAGTAACTGTGCACAGCTAAAATGTCTACTACGCCTCTATATTAAAAATAAGAACTATCATGTGTCCCTCCGTATTGAGGCCACTTAATTTACTTCATTAACATATTGCTCGAGAAAGCAGCTTTCATCTTGAATAAGGTTAATAAACAGTATATTCAGTGTATAAAAAAATGAAACCATTGTTACACTCGGATCAATAAACTATTTGAAGAAGTATTTGTAGAAGGTAAAATTGAAATTATAGGTTTAATAGCTCTAGAACATTTTCTCATCACTTCCATTTAGAAACAAGAAATTAGGTTATTGAATATATCTTAGGAGCTATGCATATTGAATATATCATCGATTTTAAACGAACAATCTATCGATACTTTGCTTTGTCATTTAGTTCTTCTATACTGTTAATTGTTTGGTGGTTGTTATGAAAAAATGTACTTGTTAATAATCAATAGTACAATTTTAGTTATTTTTTTAAATGCTGTAAAAATAATAAAACCTGTAGCAATAACCATTGTATTTTCCTACTTTTGGCAAAGCTGGAAAAAAGACAGCTTTGTATCTTTCATTTATATCAGAAATTTTATTTTAAATTAAACCTAGAATAATTAAAGTATTTTATTCGAACAACAGCAAATATTATCCAAATAAAAATGCTAAAGGCGTTAAAATGAACTTTTTAGGCGATGTATAAATCTGTAATTTAAACCTAAAACATTTTTATCTATTGTTTTTTCATTATTAACAATAGAAAACCCGTCTAGAAATAACGATCCGACTGAACTAAAATAAGGAGTTTGCACTAAGTATTGTATTAAAAAAAATAACCCAGCAAAAAATTCAAAAATTAAAAACATAATTTACTATATAATCAATAATGTTGCAGAAAAGATGTAGATGGTTCGACACGCATTAGCTACATGCGGATTAACTAAGTTTAGAAATGTGGAAAGTTTTTCTCAAATTAATGGGAAAACGTTCTGTGTGAATATATCTAATATCTTCATTGCTGTGCACCAACTTTATTAGAAAACGTGCAGGGATAGATTGAAACGTCGCTGGGTGGTTATATCTTGCTAATTAGGATAAGGGAAAGTTATTCTTAGCATTTGTGATTAAACTCAGATTTAGAACTTTTTTTAATAAAATATCTCTCTTTTACAGATCTTAAACGCCACTAAAAAGAATGTTTTCCACTCTTGCAATGTTCGTACTAATATATTGATATTTTAAATTATGCCTTAATTCCACCTTTAAAAATATATTTAAATCACCTTTTCTTTATTGTCTACGTTTTATTCAATCCTATTTAAAATTTAATGTGTATTGAGAGTGATTAATCCCATACTGATCCCAACTGCTCAAAGAATTTTAATATTACAAAATGTTTAAATAAACAGTTTACGGCTGTGTACCTTTAACGTCTGCCTAGATGTTTAGATGACTTGTCCTCTATGTCCTGGTAATTACTGGTAAAACGTTCTAAAGAGACGCATAAAATAAACGTATGACTAGTAAACATACATGGACACGCACACACACACACACACACATATATATATATATATATATATATATATAGAAAGAGAGAGAGAGAGAGAGAGAGAGAGAGAGAAAGAGAGAGAGAGAGAGAGAGAGAGAGGCTCCTAGACTACCGATACAGGTTACCTACAGATAGGCTATAGGTTCAACTAGTAGCACCTATGAACAACAATTAAAATTAATAAATATATTTACTGAGCACTATTAGTAATTGACAATTGTAAGAATACAGGCGCTAAACAATCGTAAGATATCAGCTTAATTATAGTCCTTGGTACTCAATATCTGAACAGGAGGATTAAAACAGGGAGAATCATTGACGAATACAGGGAAAAGATCATAAATAAAAATATACTATGTTCTTCAAAAATATTTAACCTAAAATATCATACTTAGAAGATAATAACCTTAAATATTATTTCTTTGAATAAGTTGATGATATTAATCTCATCTCCTTAAAGATAAAAATATTATTTCTTCCGTTAATCCAAAACATTTATTTCAACTCATTTACCGTAAATAACTTACTAATTACCGGCCCTTTGTCACATAATTAGATCAAAATTGTGACAGCCCAAGGTTTTTAAAAAATATATATGAATGTACCCTGTATATTTTTCTATTATTTTTCATATACTCGTACTATTTCTGTGTTTTATAGAAGGACATTTTATTGAGGGAGTGATGATGTTTCAAAGGAAAACAAATTTCATTTTCCACAGAAATTTCCCTTATAAAACGTGGCTGAATTCATAATAAAAATGGAGGGATAACCAATGCGAAACTGTCTTTATATTCGGAGTTTAACTTAGATCTGCGTGATACTAAATGTAGAAGGCGTTTATTTTTCCAAACTTTGCCAAAGATAACATAAATCATGTACTCTTTATTTTTTCACGGAAACTACTAAACCTTAGGTTCTTCAATGTCTTGGAAATTTGCTGAGAAAATTATAACATTAAGTCTAGGCATGATCCTCATTTCCTAATATTCTACATAATTACTTTATCATTGTTACAATGTGCCTACAGTTATTGTTTCAGGATTGTTATTGTTTCTGAAGCGATTATATTTATGAGAACATTTATAATCCATGTTAAATTTTCAATAAACCATTTTTACTAAAACAATTTTCTTACGTTTAATGTGAGAGTGGTAGATTTCATTTATTGTTCAAGATATCTGTTACTTTAAGACAAAGTGAATAATTTAAAGTGGTTATTTCATAATTTTAAATGTTTGAAAATATTTAAACAATTATTTTAAAAAACAAAATTTTCTCCTATTTGAAAAAAAAAACAATAATCTGTAGCTAAGTAGGCTACATTAATAGCAGTAGTTGGTATGCCTTCTTCTTCTCACTGAGTTATGCATTTATGTTTCAGTTGTCCACTATTCCCCGGCTTATCTATCGTTTCTAGGGTTGTTGTTTCTGCTTGGTGCAATGTATCTTTGATGCTCTTACGTTGTTCTTCTACTGTTTCATACTGTTTTCCTTCTATTTTTTTTCAAGTCGGATTATTTGGTAAAGAAAAAAAAGAAACAAAACATAAAGTAGGACAGGGACGAAAAGCCGTAAAAAGATTGAACGGAATATGGTAGAACGAAGAAATTACAAGAGGACGGAAAATCGAATGTATAACACCACAGTAAAAATTATCTTGCCGTTCGGATCAGAAACGTGGGTAACGTCTCAAGAAGGCAAGAACAAGATTGAAGCAGTAAAATTATTTGCTCTTTGCAGATCGTGTCTAATCTCTAGTTGAGGAAATAGGGCACATTAAATTATTACAGATAGGATAGAGATGAAGGAGATATTTAGAGGAGATTGAGAGGAGATAGCTGTTATAGTTCGGACACCTAATGAGGATGTCGAAGGGAAGATTACCGAGAGTTGTTATGGAATGGAAACCAGCGGAGACTAAAATAAAGGGACCACCCAATCTAACGTGGGGCGAAACCATTAATAAATCCATAAGTTAAAGGAACGTATCGTTGGTACATTGGTACAATAGGAAAGCACGGAAGCAAAATTTAGAAATCCGACGTCTGTAGACGTTATAAAACCGACATCATATAAATAAATAAATATATATATTTTTATATATATATATATATATATATATATATTAATTTATTATATTAAATATTACAATAATATAATTAATATTATACAATATATAATTATATTAAAATATTATATATATGTATATATATATATATATATATATATATATATATATATATATATATATATATATATATATATATATATAAAGAACATAAGTCAAAATACAAATACAAGAGTTATAATTGAATTTACAATTCTTGTATTTGTATTTTGACTTATGTTCTTTATTAATACACAAGAATACATATTGCGATATTTATATATATATACACAACGTAAGATTATATTCTTGTATATACATATAATGACAAATGTTCATACACTCTCATTGGACCTTTTAACCTCTGGAGCGTGTGCCACCAAGCGGCGTATAAGGGAAAATTCTTAGCCTCTACTGGTTGGTAAGTAGGAAATAAAATTTCACCAGGAGGCCAACAGGCAGGAAAGATGTTACTCTTAGGATGTAGTGAAAACAAATCTACTGGAAAAAGGAATAACGTAGTCCAAAATCAAAACATTTCTCAATATTGAGAGTCTTTGCTTCAGGGTAACTAAAAAGTTAAAAACAATAAAAACGGCTCGGAATAGATTGATAAATAATCGGCACATACTACAAGAAATGGTAACAAATCCTTGAAACGTTCTAGAATTGGATGAGAAGGATGTTTGAACCTTATAACCTACAAGAATTGTATAAAACCTATATAGTGACCGTTAAGATCGGATAGGGGTGATAACGTTTTAAACTGATCAATTAATTTGAGGTTTATATAGTAGAGAAACGGTGGAATTTATTAGACTGAGATCTCACAGTGTAGGATGTCACAGTGATCTCCGAAATGAAAGGAGAGGGTCAAATATTTGGAAAGAGAAAACTTAAATGAATGTGGTACCAGCTGAAAATAATACAAACTCATAAGTAGAGGAAATAGTTGATGGAAGTTTTCAGTAACGTGTATATCAAATCCCTTCGAAAGCTGACTTGACGCAATACCAGTATTTCTTGTGAGTGTGCGTCTCCTAATTAACATTATAATCAGATGAAAATACTTATCACTTAATAATTAAAATTTCAAAAAAAATAATAGTTTTCAAAATATTTAAAGATTGTTTGAAATTTTAGGTATTACATTAAGCAAGCAGATTTTAAATTATATTCGTAAAATTGTATAAAACAATCATTATATTTACAAGATTGTCAAAATTACAGTTACAAAACTTTTGACTTCCATATTGAGTTCCAAAAATATGAAATGTTTCAAATATATGGCTTTGATAAAAGATAAAGGTACTTATTTTGATGTAAGACAAATTTCCTTGCAAATTCAGGTTGTTAGAGTATATGGTGTAAAATATATATTTGACATTATCTCTCAAACAAAACCTGTTCAATATCTTACATTTTCTAACTGTTTCACAGAGATAGATTTGTGTCTGTTGCCTACTCATCTCATGGTAGAGCCGCATACATGGATTTTATAAATATTGGAGGTTCCAGGGAATAATGATAGGAATAAAATATAAAAATCTATATTTCTATACTTCGTATTATTTTTACCTTTCTTTATGTAATCAGCACAGTGGTTTTTACAAAGTAAAGCACCTTTACGAAATAAAGTACTCAAGTAATTTTGTAATAACCGGCGTTTACACAATCTTAGTGTTTTCAGTTTGAAGTTACATAAAATATTGAGAAATACAAAAACTACAAAAAAAAACTCAACAAATATATTGTCAGAGTAATTATAATCGACTTTAAAATACTTCAATTGACATTTAAAACATTCCGGTTTTATCACTATATTTCATTAGCACAGCTTCCCACAGTGAAATCGTTTAGTATCCACAACTAGACCGAAAAAACATTTCGCGCTGAAAACTTTTGAACTTCTGCCACAGTACTCGTAGTTTTCCCCTCTTGCCTGCAATGTTTTCCTCGTCAGGTAAAACTAATTGTTTTTTATTAAAGGTGTCGCATTAAATTAAAATTTTAATTCTTTTCACATAAACGATATATTTATAGGTTACATGTAACTAGAGTGATATTTTAATTAAGAACCCTAATTTAGGGCCCTAGTTATATAGGAAATGTTAATAAATTTACCTAAACCTTACATACTCTGATGCTATAAAATAAAACTAAATGTCGATAAAATAAAACATTGCTGACGTTGGAAAACATGTTTTCGCAAAACGTAAACTCTGCGAGCGCTTTTGAAATACACGGAGCTGGAATATGCGTGTAAGGAATAAGTTTTTGAATTACACGTGAGGAATACAACGGCAATGAATATGTAGCATTTACGTGTAGGTTAGGCGACGGCAGCTATTGCGTACTCAGTCGTAAATAACGTGATCACCTTCCTTAAACAAAGCTTTAAAAAATTTATAGCTAATCTGAAGTTATTTTAGCAAAATAACGCACAAATCTGTAGACAACGTAAATAAAGGCATACAAATGTTTAACATTTCAAGGTAAAAGTTTATTATTCTCCATAAACTCTGAGGCTCTTTTTGAGAATATTTTAGGGGTTGAAATACGTATGAAAATTTCTATGCATCTGTTAACTAAATGATACTAATAACATATAGGCGTATACTGTAAAAATTAGTTAGATAATTACTTTCGTTAACACGTGTTTTATTACCAATGCATAAGTTTCAATATTTGCATTCCTTACTGCATTCCTCGCATTGGTGGGAAACACAAAAATATGAATTATATAAACTTAATTACGCTCTGATTTCGTCTACTACATTTTTGTTTTGTTCACTCTCCCCATTTCACTTCCAGGAATGGACTGTATTTATTAATACTACGTATATACTAAATATAACATCTAAACATTATCGACCAAAATTAAACCAATGATATATAAATGAAAAAAGAACTACTCTAAATAAAATTGATTCAGAACTTTCTTTAGCGATCACGATCACACTCACAACACCACTGGCCGCAGTCACAAGTTACAGTCTCAGTTAGTGGGTATGGTAAACTGAGAATCACTATCACAGTCGAAAAACTTTTTCTAATTATCTGCTCATTTCGCTCATTGCGTCTGTCAAAGCAGTGACTGACAAACATCTTATCCCGATCTCGTGCCCAGTAAGTGTGGCGATCGCGAATGGTTTGGGTTCCTTAATCACAGGTAGGGGGATTTCCACTCCGTCACAGTTCAGTTACATCAAAACGTGCTACTTCATCTCGCTATGTAACAGGTAGAACTGTGATTCCCGAATAACAGTGACTAAAACACAGGTTTGAAAATCACTTCCCAATCACTATAGCAATACCATGTTACACTCCCACACTTTTAGTGCGACACCTACCATAGTGTTCAATAACTTTCGATTTATACATTGGAATTGTATCACTCGTCATAGGGATACCCACCGCAAGAGGGTGTCGGACGAAACCAGTTCGCTAGCTCATTTCTGCCAAGCTCATCCCGACCATGGCTTTAAAATTATCCATTAATATTGATAATAGCTACCTGCTTGCCGTAATGACTTGATGTCTTGGTTTATTGTTAATAAATTAACTTTTGTAGTAGTTATTGAGTTTTTATTGTGTTTTATTAATTTTTAAGATATATGTAGGCCTACATATAATTTGCTGTAGGTAACATTTAACTAAGACTTTAAAATAGAAATGTAATATTTTAAGCACTGAGGTTTTGGCTAACTGTAATTAGTTATCAATAGCCTACTCGCCTAGTTACAATTGTTTCTGTTACGAAATTAACAGCAACAAAAATATTCATTTTCAAATCATATTTTTTTTTACATTATTGTAATTATTGCAATAATCCTAACATAGCGCTGTGGTTACACTGTTTGTTATTTGATTGTTGTAAAAACTATTTTCCTAATTAAATATAAAGTTATTGTTAGATTATATGTAAAAGTGCGTAACTTGAACTATTGGTTTTAACTATAGTTATACAATGTAGATTGAATGAGTTATTGTTTTATTAACTAAGAGATTCCCATTCAATGCCGCAAACACGCGTACGGTAAGACTAGCATTGGAGATAAACACCTCGTAAGAGATCAGCGAAATAAAACTTAATAAAGAAAGAACTTAATGAGAGCAGGTGTTTAAAGTTCCAATCAATTCCTACGATTACCAAGATCTCTCTTACATGAAAGAGTCTCAGATCATCTTTTTCACAATAAATGTGTGCCTTGTGTAATTCCAGACTGTCACGCAGGAAACGAAGTAAATACGGATTGACAGCTCAGAATTGATGGGTTCTTACTCAAAACAAGAAATCTCACGATATATTTCTTGCACGCATTCTTTTGAAAGATGAGACTTCGCGTGAATCGCCATATATATATATATATATATATATATATATATATATATATATATTCAGGCCGTAAAGCTCCTTTGTCTAGTGAAAGACATTGAAGGGTTTCATGTCAATAGACTTCAATAAAAATTGATTAATCCCGTACTTTTTGATTATCACTAAATCCTAATAAGAGATTATGTATTGTTTAGGTTATATATGTAAACTTATAAAAATGTGTATTTCAAAATTAACAATGGATATGATATTTTGTACAACATAAGAAATGATTTCTTTGTTAAAATTGATTTAAATATAAGCCTCGGTTAAATATATATATATATATATATATATATATATATATATATATATATATATATATATATATATATATATATATATTTAATAAACTGTATAGATGAAATAAACCTGACGATAGCAGAAAGCACTTTGTAAATGTTTCGAAAAAAGCAAATTGCTTTATTAGAATATGCCATAACGACTTGTAAAGAAACACTTTTTAGTTTAAATATTCTGTGAAAAGTGACAATTTTATGTTCATAATTTGATTTTGTTGATTGTTTTTGTACCTATAAATTGCGATGAGTTGGGCAAAGTTAAAGAATGTACCATTTAATATTTTAACATTAGTGAATATATTTTTAGAAGCTCTGTCCCAATAAGAAGAAGAAGGAAATATTTCCCTTTTAATAAACATGATGGACCAGTTAGAAACTCAAAATATTTGTTACTGTGTCTTTCATAATACGTGTTCGAATCGTATGATAATATGTACGATATTAAATAAATTATATCATATAGGCAACTCAAAAATATCTGTCAATATGTTATTTCTTTATTTTTAGCTACTCACATTGTTACACTCTTAATATTAAGAACACAATAAAAAAATTAGATTAATTTGATCAAACAAATAATTTTGTAGCTAAGCGCCTTTATATCAATTGGCCCCTCATCACAAACAACCATTTAAAAAATATCTATACACATGAATGTTATACTCTCCCCTTAACCTTTAAATACCTATTATCTTTCTCTTACATTTATATAGTTTTAATAGTTTAGTTCTTTTATAGCCTTATAAATGTTTAAGGAGAATAGAATACTTGCTGTAGTGAAGGAGACTTTCCAGATTCCAGTCGCTCTTCGCTGCAATTTAATTACAACTCAATCGAACTAATTTCCGAGTTCACCTGTTACTTAGATATCTCGTTTCCGGTAACAGCTGTGCAATGAATAGAGATGTCTTCAGTTGCGAAGTTCTAATCGAAAATTAATGTTTTCTGCATGTTTGTCAATGTTATTATTTAAATTTTACCCAATACTGCACCACTTTAGTAGTGAATATTTCATACTGTTCAGGGTACTTAGATTTACAACTTTAGAGTTGGTACGCATAACTTCAAATTTATAATACCTCTTTAAAAAGGAGAGCGCTTAATGCTTTAAGCATATGTGCCACAAACACCAACTCATCCGATAAAGGACTTTTGTCACTTTTAAACTAATTTTTGTTTTTATACAAAAAACGTTTTTGATATAAATGTTTATATACATTCTACCACTTTTAAAAGCTATAAGGGTTTTGTAATACCACCTTTAAGTTTATAGCTTTAAAATTTACTTAAACGTTATAGTAAAGTACTATTAGTAATTGTTTTATTGTAATTACCAATCTATTCTTATTTACTTTACAGTACAAAAGAAGTTCTACAAAATATTTACATAAATATCTATTTTACAAGTAGAAATAAATCAATTTTTTATTATACTCTTGGTTAGAAAAGCTAGTATTATTCAAGGGCTTATTTCGCTATAATGAATTTATGTTTTCCCGTCTAAAAATGTTTTATACAGATACACAAAATCAGATTGGTATCCAATCAGTTATTATAGACATCTTTCCCTTAAAAGGGACTCAATCGCCCTCTTCTTGCAATAGTATTGCTACCACTCTAACTGTGCCTTTACCTACAAATAGCTTTGCCTTACAAAGCCATCATAGATTTTAAACTGCATATAATTTTATTCCCTAAAAGCTACTAGAATCCCAAAATTAATTAATTTGTTTTAGAAGTTATATAAGTATTTTAGAAATTTATTTTGCACATGTTCTTTTTATAACACAATGCAGTAGAGTTCAGAAAATCCGATTTCTGATATTAGGAATCAATCCGGCGTTCAAGAAATATTTGTATCAATACGTTATGCAAAGGATATTAGTCAGGCTTCCAAGAAATATTTATATCAATTCGGTATTTTTCTACTTTCCTATTCGGTTGTTAATTCTGTTATATCATTCAGTTCAATACTATCTAAGTGTGTTACAGCTTGGTGTAATAAAGTCCAGGATCTAAAGGGGGTTGAACATGCACTGAAAGCCTAACGCAATTTTATTTCAGATTATTGTTGAGGGCACTTAGGTGATTGTAAAAACGTATGTCGTCGTTCCCTCACAAGGTCGACATACCAGGGGCCAGGGGGAAACATCGCTGGGGACGAGTTATACCGAAGCCGTTGAATCTTTTTAGCTATAAAAAATAGAACAACCAAAAATATGTTTTTAAACTTGCAACAATATGGTTTTAAAAAGGGGCATTACGAATAAATACTTATATTAAAACTTTTTAGTTAAAAATGTTTTTTTCAAAACGTTTGGCTTTTACAATAGTTTTATTTCTTTAATAACTCTAAAAACTAGTTGTTCTTATTAATTACGCTTATATCAGATCTAATAATTGGAAATAAACATTTTTATAATAAAATTACTATATAACAACTGACTAAACTATTGTAGAAGCAATATTATTACTGGACAGAAGCAAGTAACCGTCACGCGTATTGTCGTACTAGTCTAGGTATCTAAAGAGGGTTGAGCATGAACTCAAAGCCTAACTCAATTTTATTTCATATAATTGTTCTGGGCATTTGGGTGATTGTAAAAACGTATGTCGTTGCCCCCTCACGTGGTCGACATACCGGCGGGAGAGCGGGGAACGTTGCGGATAACGCGATGTAACGAACCTTCGTATCTTTTAAACTATAACAAATAGAAAAACCAACAAAATATTTTTAAACTCACAAACGTATGGGCTTTAATAATGGTACTTACGTAAAAATTGCTCTAGAATACCTACCCAGTACAAAAATTATTTTCCCTAAGACATTTATTGTTACTTTAGTTTTTTCGTGATTTTCCATTGGAAAATATCCCATTGCGGGTAACGATAGCCGGAGACTAAAGTTACAGTTTTTTTTGTGTCTGAAATTTTTTAAAATATTTGTTACACACAAATATATTAGTATATATTCGTGTCACGATCATTTTCGTGTCTAAATCATGGTAACTTTGGAACGAAAGATCCGATTTCGATCTAAGTTGGTAAGCAGATGTAATTTGTTATTTGTGGGAATGTGTTTGGTAATAGGAAGAATCGATCAATCAGCAGTTGAGTTCAAGGCAGCTTTTTAAAAAAGGAAAATGGGTTTTTCATTTTCTACCAAAAATATTATAAAGCGTAATCTTATAAAGTACACTGCAGGCTACTCATTAAAAACTTAACTGTATCTGGTGTAATAAACTGTATATATCTGGAGCATTTGAAGATGAAAATGAATGCCAAAAAACCTTGATTTTACCGCGCAAATGTAGAAACTGTTTTAAAAGAAACTTAATCGTGTTACAAAAAAGAAAGTTCTTGCTATTCGTATTATCCTCTTGAAGAGATTTTCAGGAACAAGTTTACAAAACTGGATTTATAAGAAAATGAAATACAAAGGAATATTTTAAATCCAACTTTAAATAGGTTTAGCCTAAACATTTATTGGTCTCCTATACAGTATATGCGTTTATATTATTCCTATATGACTACCAAATTAAGGTCCTACAAAACAAATGTTCAAAAGCAATACTTTATATCAATAGCTATAAACTAATTAATTACATTAAAGTTTTTTCTTAGCTCAATAGATAGTAAAAAGCTTAAAAACCATACTGTATTTAAGGAATTAATGGATTTTATCAATATTGAAATCTAAAATGATCCTTCTGAGCGGCGACACTATTCAGTATTTTAGCGAATGATCGATCCCCTATACATTTTGTTATACTTTAAAAATGTTATATCAAATTGTGTTCCTCCTCATTGGATTTTATTCTTTATAAATGCATTTAGAAATTTCTCTCAGAAATTCTTTCAGAAATACATAATATTTTTGGTCGAAAAATGAAAAACCCATTATCCGTATTAAAAAAAACTGCCTTAAATTCAACTGCAGCTTCTTCCTATTACCAAATATATTCCCACAAGTAACAAATTACATCTGCTTACCAACTTAGATCGAAATCAGACGTTTCGTTCCAAAGTTATCATGATTTAGACACGAAAATTATCGTGATGTTAGCATATATTTGTGTGTATAAATTTGAACAAATCTTTTTTTAAATTTCAGAGAACTTAAAACAAACTTTAACCTTAGTCTCCGGCTAAGTTTACCGCAATGGAATATTTTCTAATTGAAATTAACAAAAACACTATGGTCACAATAAATGTTTTAGGGAATATAACCTTTTACCCAATAGGTATTCTAGTTAGCAATTTTTACGTTGAAACCATTATTAAAGCCCTTGCGTTTGTAAGTTTAAAAACATTTTTTTGGTTTTTTTATTCTTTAAAGTTTAAAAGATGAATAGGTTCCAGTATGGTGCGAGCCCAAGAGACTCCCCCCTCTCCCCCCGTTATATCGACCACCTGAGATGGCAACGACATACGTTTTTACAATCACCCAAGTTCCCAGAACAATAATATTAAAAAAAATTGAGTTAGGCTTTAAGTTCATGCTCAACCCCCTTTAGATATCTAGAGTAAAAAGACAATGTCCATGACATTTACTTGCTTCTCCCCAGTAGTATTGTTGCTTCTACAATAGTTTAGACATTTGTTAAATCGTATTTTTATTATAAAAATATGTATTTCCAATTATTAGACCTGATAAAAGCGTAATTATTAAAAACAACTATTTTTTAGAGTTATTACTGAAATAAAACTATTGTAAAACCCCAGAGTTTTGGAAAAACATTTTTAACTGTAAAAGGTATCAGAGATTAATTAGTGGTAACGAATGTTTTTAAATGCCGTAATTTAGTGAATTTAAAACATTTTTTAAAAATCTTTCTCTTATAGCTAAATGATACAATGGTTCCAGTACAACTCGTTCCCAGTGATGTTTCCCCTGCCCCCTGGTATGTCGACCACGTGAGGAGGCGACGATATTTTACAATTACCCAGGTACCCAGAACAATAATCTAGGTAAAATGACAATCTGAAATAAAGTTGCGTTAGGCTTTCAGTGTATGCTCAACCCCCTTTAGATCCTAGAGTATTACCCAGCTTCATCAGTTGTGATTGCATGTCCTTATCAGTTATGTATATAAGTCTGACAGAAAGTCAATAGGACATGAATATTTATTTCTTTATTTACGATGTAAGTTTCGACAGTCGACTAATATCTTTTAGAAAGCACATGTCTAGTCTGGCGCGTGACATATCAGAACATAAACCCTCTTGAAGCAACTAATCAATGACACAATGACGACACTCTTGATTAGCTGGACTGGTCTTTATTCTCCCTATTAATAAAGCCTGATCTGGCTGTCACCACTTTGATCAGGATATGAGGGTTTTTACTGTAAAATATTAGGATTCTATAGAAATCCTTTTTTTTCTAATGATCAGGAACCTATTTCCGTGTAGTTCGAGGTTTCGCTAATTCGAAGGGGTCTCGGTTCCATTCTCCTTAAACTATCGAGACCCTAGAATATATATATAGCCTATAGTTATTGAATTCCGAATCCCAATAATTCAAGCTTCCTTTATGTTCAATCCTATTTTAAATATTACTCTACTATTTTAACTATAACTATACTTTAACTGAATGAAATTGTACAGTCGGCCTTCCAAGAAATGTCTATATAGAATTATATAAGTTAAATCAGTTCATTTTTAATAACCTATAGTAACAGGGTTCATTAAAACTCCTATTCTTTGTAAGGCACTGGAACATATTTCCGTGTTTTCTACGTTTTCGGGAATTCGACAACGGGTCTCAGTCCCATCTACCAGCAATTATCGAGACTCTATTGTATTTTGAACAGTTTACTAACTAAAATTGTTTTTCACAACATAATATATATTTTTCAGAATATGGATCACTGGTTGACCTTAAAAATCGGTTTATTTAACAAACAAGTATTTATACAACAGAAAAAATCGAATTTAAATATCAAAAAAAATTAACAAAATTCTATTTGCAGGTTTCCTCAAGGAGACTGCTTATTTAACTGTACATGTTATTGACACTTCTAGCTTTTAAACCATTCAAAGGTCTTATTTATATTTAAAAATCCAAATCATATTGTTCAATATAGTTCAATTAAAATTGAAACCTTACTCCATTCAACACATTCGGAAAATGAGGAAGTGTTTGTTAAATGAGGAATAAAATCGTCAAATGAGGACATTTTGTTTGATTTATTTCCTTGTTCTATGCTGTATGAAAACGTATTTTATTTAGATTATAACAGAATTCGTCAATTATACCTACTGCTTTATTCTGCTACTACATGTGGGGTAATATGCCTTACTGGAGGCGTGAAAGCCACTTACTTCAAGTGATGGCAGCGGTTTAGGTTTTAAAGTTTAATACGTAAATAATGTAATCTAGTTTGCTACCATTGAGCAATACACTCAAGTGTAGAAAATCATGAACTGATGTGAAAGACTCCGGATCAATTAACGAGTTTTGGAAGTCCCTCCGTTTTTCGTCGTCTACCACGCAATGTTGATAACATTTCAATTAAACAATGAAAAAACATGTCAGATTTCCTTGAAAATAAGAAATGTAAAAATGAAAGTCTTCCCCATCACAAATGTTAAAGAGTGAGAGAAAATAAACATAAAAACTTACAAGAAATTATACTAAATAAATGTTATAACCAACACTGCTGAACATTAGGAATTGCAGAGTTTCTATTAAGTTTTTTTTTTTAAATTTAAAATTTGTATTCACACTGACACTGTAATCTATAAAGAATCAGTGACAGGCTATTTAGACGCGAGTTCTCTCGTTCATTATCTCTTGATATTAAATAGTGATGACAGCTTAAATTGAGTTTCTGTTTTGCTTAATTTCTTTCCGTTGCCTGAATATATCTTAGGCATCTCTTTGCATACATCCCACGACTTTAACATGTATTCGAGGTTTGTATGATTACTGTCTTTTATTCATGACTTTATCTTGGAATAATTATCAAGCTTCTGTATCTCGGTAGTAGTAATTTTCACTTATCTTTGTTTCGGTTGGTTATATTAAAATTGTTGAATATTTTTGCCATGTAACGGCAACATTGATTTCCGGAGGACCTTAAATAATTAAATGAATGAAGTTGACATTTTTGCACATACCTCACTGGGCGAAGTACCGCCACTTGTCGGACAGCTATTCGGGTGCACCCTTTGCCGCACTTATCTTTTACCTGTTGAACTTAAAAGAAATCACTTATATTAAAAATGTCACTATTAATGCTAAGAGTACCTTCGCCACACGACGGGAGAAACAAAGAGAGAAAAATGGTCTAAACCGAGCCTTGTTTAGAACACACAAGAAACTACGTCACGTCGAGAGTGATGGGAGAGATGTCGTTTTACCGACGTTTCGAAAGGAACTGGGGCGTACCGAACCTTGTAAGGGACCAAGGTTGGCCGATAAGGAGTCCCTCTCTGAAGCATTTACACTGTTTTTTTAGATAATATTTAATTTAAAGAAAAGTACGTAACATACCGGGGACCTTGAATCCTCCTAGGATTCAAAGAAGAATACAATATAAGCTACCCCAGCATGAGAGAAAAAAACCAATAATTAACAATAAACAAACTGAGAGTTCTTTACAAAAACAAATATACAATAATAAAAAAATAAAAATTCCTTTTCTAGAGACATGAGAAAAAGTTTATTCTACACTAATGGGCAGGGGGAAAACCTTATGAGAAGGCCGAGTTATAAGTCCTTGCTGTGTCTTGAGCTGAACAACTCGCACCACACCGTCTGTGCCAGGGAACACTTGTGTCACTCTTGCCAATGGCCAAGAGAGAGGCGGAGAAGGTTGATGCACTAGCACTAGGTCGCCCACACGAAGGTTGTCTGTCGTTTCCGTCCATTTGGTCCCCTGCTGTAGAGTGTGAAGATATTACAGCTGCCACCTTTTCCACACGCGTTGGTGAAAAGCATGGATGAGGTGCCAATGCTTAAGTCGATTAGTAGGGAATTCAGCCAGATTTCTTTCAGGTACGGCGACGAGTGGAGCTCCAAATAAAAACTGTCCTGGGGTCAGAGCAGTGAGTTTGGAAGGATCGTCAGACAAAGGTGTGAATGGTCGAGAGTTGAGGATCGACTCGACTTGAGTTGTCAGAGTCATGAGAGTTAGAACGTGTTCACCTATGACGCGACGCAAGTGATGTTTAGCGCTTTTAATTGCCCTTTCCCATAGCCCTCCTTGATGAGGTGCAGCAGGAGGATTGAAGTGGAAATTAACTCCACGTTGAAATGATAATTCACAAACGAGATCTTGTCCTGAGGTCCTGAGTAGAGATTGCAGAGCATTGTCAGCTCCCACAAAGTTTGTTCCGCAGTCGGAATAGACGTGTTGACAAAGACCTCGTCTAGACACAAATCGAGTCAATGCTGCGATGAACGCGTCCGTCGAGAGATCAGTGACAGCCTCAATGTGAACAGCTTTGGTGACAAGGCAAACAAAGACACAGATGTATGCCTTGTTGGTTCGAATAGAGCGTAGATTATGTACTTTCAGAGTGAAAGGACCACCATAATCATTGCCTGTGTTGAGAAATGGGCGAGTAGGGGTCAGTCGAGGTTGAGGTAAGTTTCCCATAAGAGGATTTTTATTTTTAGGTCGGTGCTTAAAGCACACAGTACACTTGAAGACGCGTGCACGGATTACATTCCGAGCACACAATATCAACACTTCTTGTGCGAGAAGTGATTGAGTGAGTTGAACTCCAGAATGAAGGTACTTCCGATGATATAGGTCAATCAAGGAGTCAACCACAGGGTGTTTCTTAGGCAAAATCACCGGATGTTGCGTCTCGTAACGAATCTGTGCTGCTTCGAGTCGTCCACTTACTCGCAGGACGCCATCGCTATCGAGAAATGGTGTTAATCGTCGAAGCCTAGAAGATACCCTGTTAGGAGGGGTGTGTCCTAATGCCTTTAAATCTTCGATGAAGAAGGATGCCTGAAGTAGTTTGAATATTCGGATTCTGGCTGAGTTCAACTCCCCCGTAGTGAGAGGTCCAACAGTTCTTCCTAAGTGACGAGAGTTGTGTATGAAACGCAACAAGTACGCCATTACACGCTGCAGTCGACTTAAGCTAGAATATTTCCGCAGCAAGTCCCATTCTGAGTGAACAGTGGAGAGAAGAGATATAGGTGAAATAGGTTTATATTCCCCTGTGTCAATGAGTTGTGCAGGCTCAAAATGAGATATAGGCCAGTTATCATGAGGCTGTTGTAACCAAGAGGGTCCGTACCACCATAATTTATGTTGAGGTAGGTCTGAAGGAAGTAATCCACATGACGCGCAGTCAGCGGGATTGTGTTCACTCGATACGTGCCTCCAATAATAAGAAGGCAATAATTCTTGAACCTGCGCTACCCGATCGGCGACAAAGGTTTTTAGTCGATAAGGAGGTGTTTGTATCCATGTCAGTGTTACTGTCGAATCGCACCATAGATAAACAGAGGAAAATTCCATTTTTTTGTTATAAAGAGATATAATATACGCCACTAATTGAGCGAGTAAATGAGTAGCACTTAGCTCCAAGCGAGGCACAGTGAGTTGTTTCAGTGGGGCTACCCGAGTCTTCGATAATAGCTGCCGAATTACCATCGAGTTGTCACTAATCTGACATCTTAAGTAAATGACAGCAGCGTATCCACTCTCAGAAGCATCTGAGAAACCGTGTAACTCAATGTTAGGCGAGTGACTCAAGCGTAAAGCCCGCGGAATTACAATATTTTTTAAACAATAAGAAGTCTTTGCAAATGTTTGCCACTGAGTTAGAAGTTCAGGTGGTAGGGATTGGTCCCAGTCCAATCCTTTTGTCCAGAGGAGCTGCATAAAATATTTCGCCCACGTGACAACTGGCGAAAGGAAACCACAAGGGTCATAAATTTGAGCGATAACGCTGAGCTCTTGGCGTTTAGTTTTAGAGTTTCGAGGAAAATTCAAATGGTAAGTAAAAGCGTCCGAAGAGGATGACCAATGAAGTCCGAGAACATTATAATGAGGTTCTGCGGTATCCTGAAGAAACGTGGGTGTCTCTAGGTGTTCGTCTGGAAGATCCTGTAATAGTTGATAAGCGTTAGTAGTCCATTTCCGCAATTCGAAGCCACCTCGAAGTAAAAGAGAAATGAGCTGAGTTTTCAAATGAGAGGCCTCATCAATGGAATCACCACCCGCAATAATGTCGTCGACAAACGTTTGTGTGCGGAGTACTTTGGCAATCTGAGGGAATGAAGCCCCTTTATTGGAGGCGAGCTGATGAAGAGTTCTTATCGCCAGGTAAGGAGAACAGCTAAGTCTATAGGTTACTGTGGTCAATTGATAAGTGGAAACAGGTTGTTCGATATGGTCCCTCCATAGGATCAGCTGATAAGGTTGATCATCAGGGTGGACTTTGATCTGACGATACATCTGACGTATATCGCAAGTAAAAACCCCATTATGATAACGAAACATGAGTAACAGATCACAAATGTTGGTCTGCATTTTCTGTCCTGTCCACAGGGTGTCGTTGAGAGAGAAACCGTTGGATGTTTTTGCACTGGCATCAAAGACTGTTCGAAGGCGAGTAGTGGTGCTGGATTCCTTTAGAACCCCATGATGAGGTACAAAGTAGTGAGGTGTACTGAGCTGAGTGTTTTGGGCAAGTATCATGTGTCCAGAAGTCAAATAGTCAGACATGAATTCTGCATAAAGTTGCTTGAAGCGAGGCTTAGAAATGAACTTTTGTTCGAGAGGTTTTAATCGTACTTCCGCGTTCCCGTGAGAAGTTCCGAGAGGAGGTTTATCTTGCTTGAAAGGAAGTCGGACACAGTAACGACCTGAACTGTCGCGTGTATGATTAGCGACATAATGAGCTTCACATGCTTGATCATGTGGTGAGAGTTTTGAGGTGAAAGGCACTTCTTCATGTTGCCAGAATTCTTGCAGAGAATTGTGCAGTTCCAAGTCATTCACAGTGAATTATGTGGTGAATATACTAGCACTAGATTCCCTTTCACAGGTAGGCAGACATGGAGCTTCTCCCATAACCATGAATTCAAAGTGAGTGCCTATCAGGAGTCAATATTAAAGGGAAAAGAGCGCCGCCCATAATATTATCAATGCGACTTGGCAAATGAAAATTAGGTTCGGCAAGCGTATAAGATTGTACCTTATTTAGTACTTTAACTTCAATGTGAGTACGAGGTAAATCGACAAAAATTTTGTCGAGAATGAGAAAATTATGTTTGGAAGCTATTACTGTGCCATCGAGAGTGTGCACGCCTAAAGAGGCTATGCCCCTTGAGCGAGTAAGAGTTTGAGAAAGTCCAACAATGTTGTGATTACTTCTCGTTCAAGTTACAAACATTAGTTGAGCTACTTGCTCTGAAATAAATGAGGATTGGCTTCCTGAGTCCACCAGAGCCCGGAAAACTTAAGTCGTCCCGATAGGAGAGGAGAGTTTTACTAAAAGTGTGCCCAGGAGCACAGTTGTACTTTGAGAGGCAGGATTAGTCGCCTGAGAAGTCATCCTTGTAGGTGACTGAACAACTTCTGTTACACCTTGGTCCTAGGAAAGAGAGGACTTTAATGGTGTATGCTGAGGCAGGTGATCGTTGTCGAAATGGAGAAGAGTGTGATGTTTCCTTTTACATTGAAAACAAGTCGAATTAGATTTACAATACTTCACACTGTGGGCGCCCAAACATGAAATACATCTACTATACGACTTCACGATCTTCAAACGCTCTGTTAGAGATTTGGCCTTAAACTTAAGGCATGAATAGATTTTATGGTCTGTTCCTTTACACAGAAAACATAAAGGATGCTTTGTTTCAGACGCTATGTCATTGACAGAGTTATAAGTCAAGCGAAGTCCCCTTTCGGGTAACCTGACTCTTATATATTAACTGTTTTCCTTTTGAAATTTGAGGTGAGTTTGAAGGTAATGAGTTAGGGTTGAGAGTTGAAGAGGAATGTAGTGTCGCGTGTTCAAGTTCACTACATTTTTGTGAGAGGAAGTTGACAATTTCCGCAGGTGTTGCTAGGGTCGACGTGTTATCCCGTGATTGTTCAAGCTTCTTCAATATAGTAGAATCCATCTTGCGTAAAATCATCGCTGACAATAAGGGATTGTTACTCGTGATATCAATTTGTAGCCCCTTCAAGGCTTGGGTGTTCTCTGTGTAACTTGCAACAAAGTTACGCATTTGGTTAGAAGTGTATTTGATATTCGGAAGATCAAGAATTCTATTAGGATGAATTGACATTAATCGTCTTGGAGAATGATATCTTTCCATAAGAAGGTCATACGCGACTTGATAATTAACTTCCGAAATCGATAAAGAGTTAATTAATTTTAATGGTTCACCTGAGAGTACACTGAGCAAATACTGAAGTTTGGTGACAGCATTGAGAGATGTGTTTCTATGTATGGTAGAGTCAAAGAGATTTTTGAACGAAATCCATTCAAATGGATCACCCGTGGAATGTTTGAGTTCCAATTTTGGAAGGCGCAGTGGGATTTGCGACGAGAGTGAAGAGCTAGCTTCGGTTTTTTGCCTAGCAGCTTGTTTCGCTTCTATTGAAGCAACAGTGTAATTTATGCGAGAAACAAGATCATTAACCACAACCGAAGTTGAGAAATTGGGAATAAAATCGTTATCTTTTTCCAACGAGAGTTCATTGAATAAGTCCAATGTGTCTAAAAATTCTTGTTTAATGCTAGCCACAGAGCGAGCTCGGATCATTAATTCCTGCATGATCGCTTTATCAGAAATCTTTTGCGTGAGATAATAAATAGATTGGATCTGGGAAAATAGAGCTTCCTTCTTAGCAGTGATTACCCTTAGTGATTTGGCCATTTTATAAAATTGAATTATATCTACAATAACAATAAGGTTCTTTAAATACACTAACTAAATATGCTATACTAATAGCAAGAGCGATAGAGAAAGCATAAACTAGTTTCTCACAAACAAAATGTAAATATTGAATGTTTGAACTTATGAACGGACGTAAACAGTTGAAGAAAACAAATGTCTCTTATTCAATGTTACTATAACAAGATATCTTCAAATAATTGCAATAAGAAAAACGTTCAATACAAATTATGAAAAATGTAAATATTTTAAAAAGAAATAATTACAATTACTTTAGACAGCATGTAACTGAATGATCTGCTTCAAAACAATAGGCATTAATAAATATAAATTTGCAATTTACAAGCAGTGAAATTATAGGTGACTTCTTTTACCATACTAAATAGCTAGCAGAAAATATTTATAAATATATTAGCCTATTAATATTAGTATGAGTGACAAACATAAACTTGAAACATACGAATTGTTTACAAATAGACAAGTGCAGTTAATTATAAAGATATGCTTTCAGAGAGGGTTTGTTATAGTCTACTTTATTTGCACAGCTGTTAGATAAGAAATTGAGTGAGGTAAGCCTTGAAACAAGGACAAGATATTGCGTGCGGTTGGAAATATGTACGTCACTCTTGTGGACATGTTTCAACATAGAACCTTTTCAAAAGATCCGGCCCGGAGGACCAAAAATGTTGAATAATTTTGCCATGTAACGGCAACATTGATTTCCGGAGGACCTTAAATAATTAAATGAATGAAGTTGACATTTTTGCACATACCTCACTGGGCGAAGTACCGCCACTTGTCGGACAGCTATTCGGGTGCACCCTTTGCCGCACTTATCTTTTACCTGTTGAACTTAAAAGAAATCACTTATATTAAAAATGTCACTATTAATGCTAAGAGTGGGAGAAACCACTCGCCACACGACGGGAGAAACAAAGAGAGAAAAATGGTCTAAACCGAGCCTTGTTTAGAACACACAAGAAACTACGTCACGTCGAGAGTGATGGGAGAGATGTCGTTTTACCGACGTTTCGAAAGGAACTGGGGCGTACCGAACCTTGTAAGGGACCAAGGTTGGCCGATAAGGAGTCCCTCTCTGAAGCATTTACACTGTTTTTTAGATAATATTTAATTTAAAGAACAGTACGTAACAAAAACCATGAAACGTAATAGTATATAATTTAAATCAAATGAGAATTATAAAAATTTAAAAAAAGTTTTTAGGAAAGTAATTCTTTAGTACTAATATATAAATTACATCTACAAATTTGTACTGAATGGAAGAGAGTATAAGGAGGTGTAAATGTATTTATGGTCAACTGAGCTAGATAAATGTTCAGTGGCTACATGATTGCAAATCGGAACTAACTTGGTATTCATATTAGCAAGTGTAAGAATGCTCCATTCACTCCCTCCAAACTCGAGCTCCGTACTTCAATTTTTTGTGTTGTACATCTTGAGATTTCCTATACACTATAATTACACTTTTGCTATCACTTGTCAATAACCACTACTTATGATATTTTTCAGCAGACGCGTTTCTCTCTAGTTTTGTCCATGACTCATTGAAAAATGCACTGACCTAGTGTAAAGCGCCCTGGTAAAAAAATCTGTAAGTAATAGTTTTTTTAACGAGTAATATTACCTAAAGTGAAGTCTATTTTTTAATCAATAATTTTTGAGACCTATTTTATTAGTTTTCTTCTTTCATATCCATTTATTTACAAGGATTCCAATGTAAATTAATTATAAGAAAAAAGTAATAACAAACAAGAAAATTACAAGTAGAATAATAATCTAGCGGTGTAAAATTTTTATATCTCTAGTTGCTTTATGCCTTATCATTAGTTCTTGTTTTATATTATATCCAATTCTTGATTTATCATTACTCAGAATGTCTGAGCTGCCACACATTAATTAGTTTCTAGGTTAATAAGAAAGTAGCACACAAATATGGGGACATATAATATTAATTATGGGGTTGCATGACGTAATCCGCATTGGTGAACAAAATTATACCTGGCGATGCACAAGGTTTTCATTGACATTGAAAACAATAAAACCTAATACTGGCTACGAAATAATTTAAAATTTTTAAAAAAGTAAAAATAATAAACACACATAAATCTTATTATTATTATTATTATTGTTTTATAAAACAATACGCTTATTATTATTGTTTTATAAAACAATGCGCACATTACAATATAGGTACAAATTAAACGATTCTAAATCCATTTCAATTTAAAATATTTTTTTTACTATTAAACGAGGTAAACAGTTGAAAGCGTTAAACATAGTCTCATTGTCCTGCTTTGATGCAAACATTTATACTGAAATCAAGGCTATGTCAATTGTCTACACCCTTGTCAAACATTATTTTGTCAAGTTCATGAGAAAATCTATTTTACCAGATACTTTGTAGCGTTACCCTTATTTAGTATAACAAAGTCTTCTGCTTTATAAATAAACTTGATTTTAATAATATAATGTTTGTTAATGTAAAGTTATTCAGGTATTTTAAATTTTTTTTTAAATATCTAGATAGTCACTTCCATGATTTATTACTTTTCGACTTTCTATAGACCTTCTGCATTGACAAGTATACTATTTTCCAACACCGTGTACCTCTAGAAAGTCGATAATTACCACATGTTATATCAATGACAATATACATTATGAATGTTATATTATTAAATAAAAACCAATAAACTAATTGTTAAAATGACTTCACCATGCTCTGTTCCTGCGGCATGTTTGCTATTTCTTTTCAAAGTGGAATAATATAATGTGTCACTTACTTTAATTAATCGCTTCAAGTGCAACCGCTTCTAGGCACAGGGTTTCCTTTTTATATCCAGACAATGATTTTTATTATTAGAAAAATCTTTCCAATTTTCATGGAACAAACATGTTGAACTTTTCCGGTACCAGTTCAATAATATTGTTGAGATATTAGTACTAGATTGAATTAGAATATATATATATATATATATATATATATATATATATATATAATGTTAAAAAAATATACTTTTAATAAATAATTTCCAAATATTGCACTAAACGTATCAATCAACCAAAAATATATTGGACGTATTTAAGAATATACTTTTTTGGCGTATTTTGAACACTGAAATGTATTTTTCCACCACTTCAAAAAGTACTTAAGTATACTTCCCAGTTTAACTTTTTTTTAAATATTATTAGTATATTATACCTTAAGCATCTCACCCAAACGATACTTATAATTACTATAGTTGAGTTATTTAGAAATCATAGCTAATATTTTGTATTTTGATTATTAATAAATTATAAATATTTCAATAGCTTGATAATGGTCAAATAATGGTGTGTATGTTTATGATTATTACACTTAATATTCCTTTAAAACTAACAAACTGTTAGCATCCGTAGACGCGTTTTCAAATTCAAAACAAAAACTCAATACAAAAGTAAATATTTACTACCGAACAAAATAATAAATAGGAATGGTTACAAAATGTGTATTAGGATTGTACTTATATCATATGTAAGATATAACTGGTTATAGCAAATATAAATTGCAAAAGCTGCTAAATGCAAATGTAAATAATTATCGTGAGCGTCATATCTTTCTGTCATTCGCAGAAACATAGAAGGTCGGGTCTGGGGGCCCCGCTGGAATCCTCTTTGTACTGCCACAATGGATCCCCGACTTTGGCCCCCCGAAATCTTCCGGCTTTCGTGGCAGCAATTGTCTGTCGACTCTCATGTGCAGTTTTTCAGACAGTAAGGTGCTAAGAAGAGGAAGGGATTTGGTGCCATCCAAAATTATACAGCGACTATCTGCCGCGACACTGGTTGCGGCTAGGAAGGTGTTGGAACAAAGGTCGGATAGTCGTATGCGCAAAGGTCTCTTCACCATACTCACTTATCCAGGTCTCACCTCTATTGGAACGGGTTTATCCACACCATCATATTGTTCCGCTTAAATTAAACTTTATATTTTATCTATTTTTACTTTATTTTAATTTTAGGATTCCAAAAAATATATTAAACTGAATATGTACTTCTTAGGTAACATTTTAATATTTTTCAATGAGTGTTAAATATTTTAAAAACTTCCATATAACAAGGAAATATCCCTGAATCTCGTAGAATATTCTTTTCATTGCTGTTTCAATTGATTTTAGTGAATGTCCATGGTCTAAGAGGTGTGCAGCAAATATAATGGAAAACACACATGAGTGTTTAAATACGAAAAATATTATTCATATTTTGAATGAAGCATCGGTTCTTTCAATGTAACCATTTTATTTTTATTTGAGATTTGTGTAAAAGTAATGGTTTAACTCTTCGTTCTAGGTCACTTATACACTCTTATATACCTTAATGAACTTACTTAGCTTTGTATTTCATGTCAACAAATTCTAGTTTAAGATACATTAAACAAAGCAAACGCGTTTTGTCCATATGGACTTTATTTGATAATGCCCTCTGTAAAATTAAACACTAATCCCTCTAGGTTTCGTAGCAGTTATGACTTTTTCAAGACCCAAAGTAACTTTATGTTACTTTTAATAAAGTAAACGAAGACTTTTTGAGTTTCCAGATAGTTACAATTTCTTCATTACATTAAGAATTTATTGTTTCTGTTTTAATTAAAAATGAGGAAAGTTTACTTTCGTGTGTAGAATTTTAAAAATGTTATTGCAGTCCCTAACAAGACCAGAAGGGTGAGATTTACCTGAATGGCTATCCATTACGCAAGAGAAACAGGAAATGGTTTAATTGTTTTAATACTTTATTTATTACTGACAATATAATAATAAACACATGTAACTTGAACATTGCATCTCAATTAACCCTCGGTTAAACACACAAAATAAATGTTAAAATACTATTCCATACTTTTTATTACGGTATCGGAACAGTTTTATATTTATAATAAATCTTTTAAGAAATCTTTTTAGATTAAACATAATATTTTCTATTTGACTCAGTTTCTTCTATATTGTGTGATATTTCTTTTAAAATCTAAAAATTTCTAAGACATGGCAAAACAAGAATTATTTCTCAAAATAATTATTTGTCCCTAGGAAAATAAATATTAATTTGTCTATTTGATTATATGATTGCTGATTAATTGCATTTAATCATTAACACAAAACCAATAATGCAACTTTGTAGCCCGTTTAGAACCAAGCTTGAATATTCGTTATAAGATTTGATTCAAACATCAGCCCCCGCGAAACTTAGATTGCTTACGTGTTGCGGCTTCCTGCTGGGATTGTAACGAGTCAATACTATTCTTTAAAACCAATTAAGCTATAACCGCTGGTGCCTTAGGTTTATTTGATCAGGTATTGGGTTTTCTATTGTTGTATTGTCTAGTCGGCATCTCCTTCATGCTTCTATTACATCCCGTCCTATGATTATGTTATCTACAAAGGGCCAATATCTATGATCTGTGTAGTAGGTCTATATTTTATATTTGGAGCTTTTAACTTGTATAAATTAAAATAAATGGGTATGTAGAGGGGTGAAGTTCTTATACTTTGTGGGTGAAATATTTCTATACTTATCTCTGATATATTTTTGGTATTATATTTAAACAATTATTCTTTTTATCCTAAACCACCGTAACGCTACGTTAATTCTATTTATCTCCTTTACCTATATTTAAAGTTAGGCTTCACGCCATTTTATTTTTCTAATTTTTTTACTTTTCCACTTTCTTTCCCAATTTTCTCATAGTAATTTATCTGTATTAAATTTCGAACTTTCGACAAAATGGTTTAACAAGTTTCAGAAGCACCTGACGGCGGTTTAGTTTATCCTATAGAAAAAACAACACAAACTCATGCATTATCAATGCAATATAAATTTATCAGAACACCATTATATAAAATAAATTATAAACTCATTAGCTGAATAATTGTTTAAGATATTATAATTAACAACACTTTAATATTAAAACCAGTAGCTCAAGTGAATATGGACTTATTTTTGAGAAACTTGCGCTAAAAAAATGACCACAAGTAGGCCACGATATTAAAATTACTAGAGGGTTATTAAAGTGTGTTTAGTTCCACGTATAATATGTAAACCAATTTGGAAAATGCCTTATTTAGGTTGTAGAAACGAACAAGATAGAGTTCGCATAAGCGGTAAACATGAATACACTATATCAGGGGTCTCAAACCTTTTTTACTCAAGGGCCACATCGAAAACATTTGGAGGAAAGGCGGTAATATTACAGGGCAGAAAGTCTAGCACCCCTCCTATAATGCACACACGACGTTTTTTTTCTAATCAAGAGCTCAATGATGGTTCTAGAGATTTTCTTGCTTAGGTTTTTACTTGTTTACAGCTAGTTTGCTTTCCACTTATAGAGAAAAAAAAGGGGCGAGTGAGAGACGAGTACTGTACTCATATTTAATGGTAAAAATGCTTAAAAGGAAATATATTACCAAATATTTTTTTTTCAATATGGTAGCTTTCCACGGGCCGTAGGTTGGAGACCACTGCGCTATATGCTATGCGGATGTAAAAGTCCCCCAAGATCTCGTCTATATGGTCCGAAAGCTTAATTAAGAATAGACCAATATTATAGTAAACTTAGAGACAAAGGCAAATTATAGGATAAACAAAAGAAGTAAAAAATGGAAACAATTAGAAGTTTAAATGTCTGTTTTGTTTTGTTAGATAAAAATACTGGTATTGACGAAATAAAAGCCAGACTGGTGCAATCAATAGTGATCAAGCCAATGTCGTATTCAAGTCGAATACTACATTAACTTGATTTAACAAAGCTTTGGTGAGCATTTATAGAAAGTAAATAAGATATCCTTCTATTAACAAAATATATGAAACGAGAGTAATAGTGCAGATATGAAGCTCTAAAGAAGTTTATTTGGCACCACAATATTGGAAGAACTAGGTCATTAGTAAAAGCATGAAAGCCAACGAACATAGACTATACTGAAGAGGAACGATAATAATAGAAATGATTTGAGAGAATAAAGCAGGGATTAGGAAAGTAATATGTGTGATTAAAGATCAAGGCTTTGGCGTTAATAAAGGGAATAAATGGAGCCTAAAGATTATTAGAAATGGGGATGGAGACTGGAACGACAGACGAAGACGGTGGTACTAATTGAGGCAAGACAGATGGCGTCAGATGTAAATAAACTTTTATAAATAAAACGAATATCTCAACTTTCGACTGCAGAGAGCGCTAGCTAATTACCTGTGCACAATCCCTTTAGCCAACCGTGTTTACTCTTGGTTTTACGACACATTTAATAAACTAGTGAACAACAAAACACGTTTTCCCTGAAGGAGCAAGTGTAGATGAAACCAATAATGATCTAATTTAGAAGCAATGAGAATGTTCCGCGTGCTCAAGGGTAAACAAAGTGGAGTGAAAATGTGAGGAATAATGTCCCTCCGAAGCGGCGGATATGCATGCCTTTAATTTTGTTTCACCGTAAGAAGGGGAAATGAAAATAAGGTTGTATATTTCTGTTGGAACAATAGGTGTAAACATGTTTAAAAAATAATATATCAAATTTATGCGAAATAAGTCACCAAAGATAAGAATACAGTTAGAGCTTTGAAAAAAGTAATAAGAAAAAGATTTATACATGCTAATATAGAAAACTAATTTTATATTTACAGAAAATTTTGAAATATTTAGATAGATTATATGAAAACACTAGAAAATAAATTTAAAACACTTTCAGTTTATGTTTATTGAAGGAACTAGAGTGAAAGTTTTTGTGAAGAATAATCAATGTTTGATTAACGATTCAAGTGAATTTAATTTAGCTACAACATTTCGAAAACTGATTTGTTGTCCTTATCACTAATGAAACTGAATTATATATTATTTATAAAAGTAAGTCTTTGCAAACTGAGGTAAGGACGTTGAGTAATAAGTAATAGTAATTATTTGTTACCCTTACGTGCGGTTTCCCGTAATTATATGTTATAAAACCTAATGAATAAATAAATATTTGCTATTTTTTTTATCGCACTAAAACGTTTGGACAAAGTAAATATATATCATCCGAAAGGATATTAGTCATATAATTCTCTAATAGTTGGTGAATACTTTGTGGACATGATCAGTGACACTTTGCCAGCCAAAACTTGGCGAAGATTCAAATCCATTAGTTTCTTGGATGTGATCTTTTTTTTGTTTTTGTTAAACAATCATTAATTTAAAACAATAGAATAATTCTTTAACGTTTGAAGTACCAAGAAACGTATTTCTACAGATATGAATGTATTGTAAATGGATTTTTAGATTAGTTTGTGCAAAGGACATCGTAATGCTAAAGTTAAGGAGGTGTAACATTACTTCACAAAAACGTTGTTAGTGAGGCTATTGTAGATGTGAGATTCAACTCTCGTAATGCCCACTAGAAATTGAGGGGGTTAACTGCTACCCTTGGTTAGTCAAAGATGATTAACAAATACTGTAATATCTACGACTAACCCCACACCCATAAACCAATCAGCGAAGATCTCGTCATTCGTCTGTCATGTCAACTAATACAGACAAGGGTAATTAGTAAAATTTATAATAATTAACTTAACACATACGTGAAACTAAAAACTACTTCAAGTAAAGAAGAAAAAGCAATCTATTAACGAAAATTAAAATTTTTTATTATTATTATTACCTTAAAAATTACAAAAACGACCTAGCAACAAGCTCTTTATCTGATTTCATTAATTTATCACTTAGCATCACTATAAACATACTTTCGTAGCAATGCATATAACCGGTACAATTTATTGTTGTAAATTGTAAAAAATAAAGAGCGTTCATGGTATAAATTTGTAATTATTTGTTATTTTAGTTTTTTATAAAAGTAATAAATAAATTTAAGGTATAATTTATTTTATCCACGGGATTCAACATATAATGTATATATATAGAGAGATATAATGTATCTAATCATTAACACAAAACCAATAATGCAACTTTGTAGCCCGTTTAGAACCAAGCTTGAATATTCGTTATAAGATTTGATTCAAACATCAGCCCCCGCGAAACTTAGATTGCTTACGTGTTGCGGCTTCCTGCTGGGATTGTAACGAGTCAATACTATTCTTTAAAACCAATTAAGCTATAACCGCTGGTGCCTTAGGTTTATTTGATCAGGTATTGGGTTTTCTATTGTTGTATTGTCTAGTCGGCATCTCCTTCATGCTTCTATTACATCCCGTCCTATGATTATGTTATCTACAAAGGGCCAATATCTATGATCTGTGTAGTAGGTCTATATTTTATATTTGGAGCTTTTAACTTGTATAAATTAAAATAAATGGGTATGTAGAGGGGTGAAGTTCTTATACTTTGTGGGTGAAATATTTCTATACTTATCTCTGATATATTTTTGGTATTATATTTAAACAATTATTCTTTTTATCCTAAACCACCGTAACGCTACGTTAATTCTATTTATCTCCTTTACCTATATTTAAAGTTAGGCTTCACGCCATTTTATTTTTCTAATTTTTTTACTTTTCCACTTTCTTTCCCAATTTTCTCATAGTAATTTATCTGTATTAAATTTCGAACTTTCGACAAAATGGTTTAACAAGTTTCAGAAGCACCTGACGGCGGTTTAGTTTATCCTATAGAAAAAACAACACAAACTCATGCATTATCAATGCAATATAAATTTATCAGAACACCATTATATAAAATAAATTATAAACTCATTAGCTGAATAATTGTTTAAGATATTATAATTAACAACACTTTAATATTAAAACCAGTAGCTCAAGTGAATATGGACTTATTTTTGAGAAACTTGCGCTAAAAAAATGACCACAAGTAGGCCACGATATTAAAATTACTAGAGGGTTATTAAAGTGTGTTTAGTTCCACGTATAATATGTAAACCAATTTGGAAAATGCCTTATTTAGGTTGTAGAAACGAACAAGATAGAGTTCGCATAAGCGGTAAACATGAATACACTATATCAGGGGTCTCAAACCTTTTTTACTCAAGGGCCACATCGAAAACATTTGGAGGAAAGGCGGTAATATTACAGGGCAGAAAGTCTAGCACCCCTCCTATAATGCACACACGACGTTTTTTTTCTAATCAAGAGCTCAATGATGGTTCTAGAGATTTTCTTGCTTAGGTTTTTACTTGTTTACAGCTAGTTTGCTTTCCACTTATAGAGAAAAAAAAGGGGCGAGTGAGAGACGAGTACTGTACTCATATTTAATGGTAAAAATGCTTAAAAGGAAATATATTACCAAATATTTTTTTTTCAATATGGTAGCTTTCCACGGGCCGTAGGTTGGAGACCACTGCGCTATATGCTATGCGGATGTAAAAGTCCCCCAAGATCTCGTCTATATGGTCCGAAAGCTTAATTAAGAATAGACCAATATTATAGTAAACTTAGAGACAAAGGCAAATTATAGGATAAACAAAAGAAGTAAAAAATGGAAACAATTAGAAGTTTAAATGTCTGTTTTGTTTTGTTAGATAAAAATACTGGTATTGACGAAATAAAAGCCAGACTGGTGCAATCAATAGTGATCAAGCCAATGTCGTATTCAAGTCGAATACTACATTAACTTGATTTAACAAAGCTTTGGTGAGCATTTATAGAAAGTAAATAAGATATCCTTCTATTAACAAAATATATGAAACGAGAGTAATAGTGCAGATATGAAGCTCTAAAGAAGTTTATTTGGCACCACAATATTGGAAGAACTAGGTCATTAGTAAAAGCATGAAAGCCAACGAACATAGACTATACTGAAGAGGAACGATAATAATAGAAATGATTTGAGAGAATAAAGCAGGGATTAGGAAAGTAATATGTGTGATTAAAGATCAAGGCTTTGGCGTTAATAAAGGGAATAAATGGAGCCTAAAGATTATTAGAAATGGGGATGGAGACTGGAACGACAGACGAAGACGGTGGTACTAATTGAGGCAAGACAGATGGCGTCAGATGTAAATAAACTTTTATAAATAAAACGAATATCTCAACTTTCGACTGCAGAGAGCGCTAGCTAATTACCTGTGCACAATCCCTTTAGCCAACCGTGTTTACTCTTGGTTTTACGACACATTTAATAAACTAGTGAACAACAAAACACGTTTTCCCTGAAGGAGCAAGTGTAGATGAAACCAATAATGATCTAATTTAGAAGCAATGAGAATGTTCCGCGTGCTCAAGGGTAAACAAAGTGGAGTGAAAATGTGAGGAATAATGTCCCTCCGAAGCGGCGGATATGCATGCCTTTAATTTTGTTTCACCGTAAGAAGGGGAAATGAAAATAAGGTTGTATATTTCTGTTGGAACAATAGGTGTAAACATGTTTAAAAAATAATATATCAAATTTATGCGAAATAAGTCACCAAAGATAAGAATACAGTTAGAGCTTTGAAAAAAGTAATAAGAAAAAGATTTATACATGCTAATATAGAAAACTAATTTTATATTTACAGAAAATTTTGAAATATTTAGATAGATTATATGAAAACACTAGAAAATAAATTTAAAACACTTTCAGTTTATGTTTATTGAAGGAACTAGAGTGAAAGTTTTTGTGAAGAATAATCAATGTTTGATTAACGATTCAAGTGAATTTAATTTAGCTACAACATTTCGAAAACTGATTTGTTGTCCTTATCACTAATGCAACTGAATTATATATTATTTATAAAAGTAAGTCTTTGCAAACTGAGGTAAGGACGTTGAGTAATAAGTAATAGTAATTATTTGTTACCCTTACGTGCGGTTTCCCGTAATTATATGTTATAAAACCTAATGAATAAATAAATATTTGCTATTTTTTTTATCGCACTAAAACGTTTGGACAAAGTAAATATATATCATCCGAAAGGATATTAGTCATATAATTCTCTAATAGTTGGTGAATACTTTGTGGACATGATCAGTGACACTTTGCCAGCCAAAACTTGGCGAAGATTCAAATCCATTAGTTTCTTGGATGTGATCTTTTTTTTGTTTTTGTTAAACAATCATTAATTTAAAACAATAGAATAATTCTTTAACGTTTGAAGTACCAAGAAACGTATTTCTACAGATATGAATGTATTGTAAATGGATTTTTAGATTAGTTTGTGCAAAGGACATCGTAATGCTAAAGTTAAGGAGGTGTAACATTACTTCACAAAAACGTTGTTAGTGAGGCTATTGTAGATGTGAGATTCAACTCTCGTAATGCCCACTAGAAATTGAGGGGGTTAACTGCTACCCTTGGTTAGTCAAAGATGATTAACAAATACTGTAATATCTACGACTAACCCCACACCCATAAACCAATCAGCGAAGATCTCGTCATTCGTCTGTCATGTCAACTAATACAGACAAGGGTAATTAGTAAAATTTATAATAATTAACTTAACACATACGTGAAACTAAAAACTACTTCAAGTAAAGAAGAAAAAGCAATCTATTAACGAAAATTAAAATTTTTTATTATTATTATTACCTTAAAAATTACAAAAACGACCTAGCAACAAGCTCTTTATCTGATTTCATTAATTTATCACTTAGCATCACTATAAACATACTTTCGTAGCAATGCATATAACCGGTACAATTTATTGTTGTAAATTGTAAAAAATAAAGAGCGTTCATGGTATAAATTTGTAATTATTTGTTATTTTAGTTTTTTATAAAAGTAATAAATAAATTTAAGGTATAATTTATTTTATCCACGGGATTCAACATATAATGTATATATATAGAGAGAGAGTTTATGATACAAAAAGTTTAAGGAGGTATTTCCTCTTACATTTATAAGCAACTACAGTAATCGCATTCCGTGTGGATATTAAAAAAAAAAAAAAAAAAAAAACGCTGTTATCTAACTAAATCTGATAATATATGGTCTTCCCAGAAACCAAAGTCAATAGTAGAGCCGCATACTTTTACAATATGGAACAGATGAAATTTTTGTTTCACGAGAAGACTCTATTGGTTATTCATGAGAAATCAATCTATCAACACGTTGATTGTTTGGAAAATGTTTGGAATAGATTTGTTGGATGAGTCAGCAGAAGGCATGATTGCGGCATTGACTTATGGGGTATTACGCCTATGATAGTTTTCGTTATTGGAAAGTAACTTTTACTGTTTGTAAGTAATAATTATATATTTGGGTTGTTCTTTTACGTAGGTTCTATTTTTTATTAAAGATTTATTTCTTTATTTTTAGATATATGAGCTCTAATTCCTATCTACATTATAATTGCATTTCGTTTAATGGCGGTAATTATGTTGGCCAAATTCTCAATATTTATCCATACAAAGTATTTACAACTCCATGAACCATACAAAAAAAACACGTCAGAGAAATACATTGACTAATTTGTGTTGGAAATTCCCTTGATGAACTTCCCTCTAATCCTAGATATTATTTCTTATCTTACAATTATTTTTTCCATTTCCGTTTAAAAACCTAAAATTAATCATGTGGTGCAAAATCTGAGGCAAATTTGCAATAATGATAGCTATAGTAACTATTAGGAAAAACCCTTTTTCTACACATAACCATTATTTACAAAAATAAAGTGAAAATGGATAGTAATGTTATAATTAATGAATTCATCTCCTAGTTATTTATGAATTTATTTATTAATGAATCTATGTTATTTAGTGATGTAATGAAAGTGTTCACCTAAGGATGATTGAATGTCTTGCATATGGTAAAGAAAAGCTATATCATATGGTCAGTCAATTTATTTTGGCTTATCTCATTCGAGTTATACCCAATTAAATACCAATATGGGAAGGCCATCAAGAAACGCCACTTTCATTAGGAAAATTTATTTAATAATATTTGATAATGCTCATTCCAAGCAACTTCTCAAGCTAAAAATAAAAAAATCTATTCTATGTATAACTATGTTTTCTATGTTTTTGTTGTTTACAAAAGAATACTACATAAAATAAATTTTGTAATTGTTTATTTTGCTTATTATATATCTTATAGTTCGTAATCCTTGTTAAATCACTTTGATCGGTTGAATAGTTTCAAAATTATTCTGTAACACACTGAATAAATACAGAACGTCCTCCTTTCTAGAAGTCAGTTATAAACTATGTACACATATATCAATATGAATTTCTTATAATTATTTTCAACATATTTTTTTTATAAAAATAGTTTTATTTCAATAATTTTTAATTAACATACTCCAATACTATTTTTTGAAAAATTTCTTTCAAGTTCCCTTAATTAATAATAACATATTACGTCATATTATATTTACCTGTAATAAATCATTTTACTTAATATTCAAGGATTCAGACGTAATAACTAGATTAACATCGAAAACATTCACCAAAAGAAATTTCAGAAGTATTGTGAAACAACGGTAGAAATAAGTAAGTCCAGATGTTCAAAGAAAACTTGTTTACTACTATTTCTTTAGGGTCAATTTTCAACTTTAAGCGTTAAAATACCTAACGATTATACTTTCATTCATCGGTAACTTTTTGTCGAATAGGTCTATCCGCGAACATCTCAGGGACACACTCTCGAACAGTTATCTACAATAGAATGGTGTTCCGCATTGCAGACTTCTGAACGTCACTCTATTTGCAATTGCAATTAACAGTATCTCTGATAATATACGGTCTCCGGTTCACTGTTGTCTTTGTTTAGATGGTTTTTGTGTGTTTATGTACCTCCTTGAAATATATATATATATATTTCATTTCGTGTAATATACAGTTCTATTTTCTTCTTGCATCATTCGCCCCTGATTAGTATGGGCCTATTATTCCCTAATATTTATTTTTTTGCGTATTTTAAATGTTGTATTAAAGTCTTTAAAGTGCAGGTTATAATTTATGCAAACCATGTAATCACTATATAAATTGAGCTAAAATTATATTATACCCAATTATAAATTTTGCTGATTTTAAAATTGGCTTATTTTTGTATATTTATAACGACTATTTTGGAGAGCTATAGTTTCAAATAGTGTGATTTTCACTTCCTGTCCACTTTCAATATCTCCTTATTAAATATGGTTATAGCTTAGGATACGTGAATCTTTTAACCAAAGATCTGTGATGATCATGGACATTATTTTCATATGAACCTTCGCACCTACTGATAAAACGTCGAGCATCGACGGGGATTTTATTGCCTTAATTTATTTTTGACATTTTCAATTTCAAACAAACCGGTAATACTGATGCTATTAAAACGCCACAGCCGCTTTGTATAAGCACTGTGTAATTTATTCAGGGTTCTTCCTAAGCAAGCAGCTGACAGAGTGTAAAACAAAGCTGCATAGAGAGGAAATAAATGCCGGCTCAGTCGGATAGAAAGGTCTAATGATATCGGGGTTATCATTAAAGCTACACAATGCACCCTAGTTAAAGGACACAAGGAATGGTGAAAGATTTCCATGCAACATTATAAGAGAAAATAAAATTAACACAGTTTAATTACGGATTAAATCACTGTGTGTTGTACTGAACAAAAACTAGAAACGTTTTACAATGAAATATATTAATGGGTGTTTATAAAACTAGTACTTCTTTTTAAAGTTGGGAGTTTTCTCTAACCTAGTGAGGGCAACAATTTAAGTAATATTATTTGCAAAAATTTAAACGAAATATTAAAGGCTCAAAAAATACCTTTAATATATAACATTTAAACCAAATTATTCGAATAAAATTCTTTAAAAATTTTAACTAAAATTCGATTGACAGTTTATGGAAAGTTGGAAAGTAAAAGTAGACTGTATTTAGTTTTTGAAGATTCTTGAATGAATTGAATATTTTTAAACTTTTACCTTTTTTTTAACTTTTCCGAAATCTTGTTATACCTTCTTCATTATTTTATACATTTGTCATTTTTTAAACTGAGGGCTTTCTAAAAATTAGAGTTAAAATTGAGTAAAAGATATATTTTGTAGGACATACAGAGAACTGTAGCTTCCTGGACATCTTAAGCGGTTTGGCCAATGAAAATCCATTTTACAAACAAATTTCTCTTTAACAAGCTGTTTCAACAAAGTTTCAACAATTTTTTTTGTTTTTATTCCAAGTACTTTACAAAATCTCAATAATTAGTTTTATAAAAAGTAAATTGTAAATACACAAGGCAGCGTTAAAATAAAAAGGATATACTTTCTCGCTTTTACAGGAGACTAATAATCCTAAATGATTACACTTTATCACAACCAAGAAAGGTTTACCATAATTTCTAATCCTCAGAGTGGAACCAGGTGTTTACACTTCACCTCAGGCACGTCCCTTGAATAAATGAATAAATTTAAAATTAGTTAGGTTTATAAAATCTTATAGCCTCAGGACTGAATCCTAACCCTCTCACCTTATGTCAAGTCTTTGGTGTATACTTTATTTTTATTTCCGAGAATATTTCATCTCTTCTCGTTCACCTCTTAGGAAAGTAACACATTTATTGTCCTCATCTTCATATTAATAATTTGTATGGATATATTAACAATTATACAATATGATGGAATAAGGCTTCTCTTCAAGAATTAAAATATGACTTAAAACTTATCTTTTGTTATAATTAAATTTATTTTTAAATGTTATTTTTTTACCCTGTCTATTAATGTCACACCTTCAGGTTTATAAAAGAATTAACAATCTTATCAATTTTTAAACATCACTTGCATTTATTCTCTTCAATTTACTCTACACATTATTCCAAATTTATATTAATATTGTGCAGTGACAGGTTGATATCTTAACTAAAATTACAATGATAAAGGTGGACTTCTGAGGCTTTAGATTTCTAATAGAATAACATAAAAAACAGTATTAAAATTTTATTCTTTCTCTCGGGGTCGCTATTACGGGAAACTTTGCTTTAAATTAGAAATGGCGAAACTAGAATAATTTTTATAAATTTTGATGAAATTAAAATTTGTTTTGAACTAAAAGATAGATGTCTGTTGGCTACACTTATATACAAATGATACTTATTGTTCTGAAAAGTCCCTGGAATCCTGGCTTTGTTCACTTCAGTGCTTACACTTGACACACAAAAAAAACTTACTTTATACTTCTAAAAAAAACTTTCACGTCGCACTTTTAAAATTTACTTATAAAAAACTCTTTACCTGATTTAATCAATTTCTCCCTTTACAACACTTCCATCTTGGTCCCTACCAATCCGTCTTCCTCTGAAGCTTCCCTCAAACGTCCCTTTTCAACTTCCGATCAATTAGTTTTTATTAAAAATCTAATCTCTCCCACTATCACCAATACGTTCTTTGTAAGTTTCCCACAGTTCTACAATTTGCTAAACCTAACGGTACACGGTTATTTTCCCAGGCTATATCGGCCGCTGGATTTTCCGTCTTAACAGCTTTGGACCTTCTATTGTCTATGGTTGCCGGACTCAACTTATAGCTTTCCTGGAAAGGATAATGACATGGTACCTGCTTTGTCCGCACTAGAAACTATTTGTGTCTTTTTTTTAATCCTATAAATGATTATTTTAGCAACTAACTTAATTAAATCTAAAGCTTTGTAATTTATGTTATAGACTTGGTATTTTGTTTGTAGGATTAACTGGTTTAGGTGTTTTTTGATAAATTTTATAACTGATATAAATCTCTCCCTTGATGGAATGTGGTGCATAAGGTTGGGTAGGTAGCTTTTCTAGATTAAACCATCGAAACCATATAAATTTGGGTACCAGTAACCTTTGCAATGAACTAAGGAAAATATTATTCAATAGTTTGGATCAACTAAGAAGTACATCATTGATAATGAGAGTTGACGTGAAGATAAGGTCACTTCTCTGAAGCATACTCTACCTTATGTTATATATGTCTCGTTAATCCTAGAAAATAAACTTCATATATATATATATATATATATATATAGCGGAAAATAAACTTCTAAGGTTAGGACGGCTTTAAAGAAACTCAACACGAAATATTTTCTTAGAATGTAAGTAATTAACTGCAACAATTCAATCACTCAAGTGTTATAAACACAATGATCCTTTTCACACCAGAGGTTTAAAATATAACAATAACATAGATATTATAAAATAATTAACAATATAAATTCTAAATGTGAAACTGACCTGACAATACATAAACCTTGTTCTTATATAAGCCTTGTAAGGTTATTGTTATAAAATCTTAAATGCTCTATGACCTATTTCAGAATGGACAATCCTAAACCAGGAAAAATAAATATAAATCTTTAAACTTATTTTGAGGATATTTTCACATGTTAAATTTAGATTATTAATTATTATAAAATTTTTATATTGTTGCTATAATTTATATTCTTGAAAGGTATTATCGAATGTTTAACCCTTGTATAAGTGACTCATCTAGATAACATTTATTAAAAAGTTTATTCTTCAGAAAAAGTAGTAAATTGTAATCGTAAAGCTATTTTAAGATATTGTATATGACCTAAATATACATTAAAATAATACTGTTTAATAGTCTAAGGTATACAGAGAAAAAATAAAATGAAAATATAATTACAAAAATGAACGTATAAAAGCGACAAAATAAAGGAAGAGAAAGAAGTAAACTATTTTAACGTAGGCATATGGATAAATAATACACGAATTCCACTATCAGTTTATAAATGGAAACAAAATGGAAGAGGAAAAAGGGGGCGTGCTTAATTGTAACGGATTGAGCTAAAAGATAAAGGGGTGGTAAGAATCTTAGGGAGGAAGATTTAGTATATGGCGAAACTAATGACAAAAAGTCAAGAAATCGGGTAAACAGCAAACTTACGCTACACAAAACCACTGATAAATATACAGACACAAATAATTATAGTTAAAGTTATATCAGCTTTTAAATATTTGTAAGTCACTGTTTATTTACGTCCAAGTACATAACGTACTTCTTTTTTAATTTAAAGTTTCGTTACATAAATAAAAAATCAAAGGCATGTTGTTGTTTTGACTTAGACTTAAAATATATAATAATAGTAAAACATTGTTGCAAAATATTGATAAAATACAGTTTCCCTTATGGAATAAAATGTTTTCGGTTCAGCACAAATTTCAAGTTATTTAGGGGACGCTGATTTCAATCTTTCATATTTTAAAACAATAGAACTGTTTAAAAAATTCACATCGATTTATTTTTCAAGCATTATTTTTCGTGCGTATTCAAGGAGATAAAAAGTAAGGAAAGAATTTTTCATTTTACTAAGGAAATATCCTGTTTGCTCTAATAATAAAACTCCTCTTCTCCCGGAACATTTCTGTCCCCATAATTCCATTCTGTAAAATAATAGGTATTTAGTTTGAATAGCATTATTTGAAGGAAACGTTATAAAAATTTGACAACTGCAGTCTATAGAAATATTGTTTGAACTGAGGTCAGTGTTCCCGTGTTATATTTGTCATCAACTCCCATCGAGTAGTCTTAGCAAATGGGTTTTTGCTACAGCATGTTTCTCTAATGTTGTATCTATGAACGTTTTTCCTCCATGCCGAAACAGCTGTTCTTTTAATATCATCGATCCAGCTGACCAAATAAATTTAGACTGATATTAGTTTTATTAAAGTCTAAGGTTACAAAAGACGATGTCGAAATTATTGTCTTTTTACAAAGCGAGTCGCACTATTGCATGCCTAGCTTTAAATATCGTCGATCCAGTTCTGTGGCAGTCACCCATTAGACATGTAACCGCCATTATGAATTTAGAATAATTTCAGGCCGTTTATTTAGCAAGTTGTGTCACATGACGACATTTAACTAACGAAAGGTTCCTAACCTCAATAATGTTTCAGTCCTAGTGCTTCATTGGTAATTACTTAAAAAAGGTCTAAACATAGGCCATTCCTTGATCCTTACATCACCACCATGGAGTATTAATAGCGATAATATGTTGCTTCTTTTCTTACCAGTTTTATAGGTTAGTGAATGACTAATAAGTTAGTATTAATAATATTATAAGAGAGAAATAGGAAGTATATTATTACTATTCCTCATAATAATATTTTCAAAACTTAATAGTAATAGTTTATTCTCTCAATAGTAATAGAATTAACTCTCAAGTTCATATAATAATGAACTTAAAACTTATTTTCTTTATATCTTCCTCGATAAAAAGTTTGACTTCAAAATCTAATAACTCGTTAGTACAAAACTGAAATAATCATTTTGAAGTGAAAAGAAACTATGGAGCTTTTATGAATTATTATAGGTCGTTTTATTTTAATTAAATCTTAGGAAGTAAAATTAATAGAATTTGAATTTATATTACTGATTTTTCAATACTGTTAAAGCGAACGTGTCACCGTTTGAAATGAAAGCAAAATCCACAGTATCACTTTTATGCGTATTTAGTTACAGAATCCATTTCTATCTTCCTGCTGAAGGAATTTTATCGTAATACCTATTACGTCACCAGTTAGATTTTTTTTTTGCTTAACCGAATACATTGCGTAATGTTTCTGTGGAAGTGAATGAAAGAATTTATTCACTTAATAAAAGATGGCTCATGTCAGGCTTTGGTTTGGAATGCGTGAAATCGGATTCAAAACAACACTTTCCATTATCAGCTATCGAATACCAAAGCGATCTCTCCATAACTAAATTACATGCCTTTCTGAAATTTGTTATTGCAGGTTAAGGAAATCAAAATGGCAAAATTGTTTCTACGTGTGGCGTGTACCTTTGCAAAGCGTACAAGAACTATGGAGGTCATCTAATCTGATAACATTTCCTTTTATAGGTTTAGGGACAGGCTAAGCATTAACGTGTAGATTACGTTCCACGGTTCAATTTTTTCTAAGCTCTGCAACTGTAATACAATATACTTAAGACACTGTAACATTAGACACGGGCAACGCCTTATAAGACATTTGCTCAATAGGGTTGATTTTTACACGGAATAAGTTGAGTACAGCACATTATGCTTTCTTGTTCTTAAGGCACTGATTAGACTATTTGAAAAGTTTGAAAGCATATTTTACGGGCAAGTTTCAGTATCTTTAGATAGACCTTCCTTATTAGTAAATTCTCCAGGCAAACCAGTTACGAAGTGGTTAAATATTTTTCTTATTCCAATATTAAGATGTCATTTACATACATCCTGGAATAATTCAATTCGTGTTTGAGTTTATTTTGCAGAATATATAACTATATGTATGTGTGTGTGTGTGTATACATATTTATTTATATCATATGACAAATATATTTATATTTATTTCATATCTTGTTCAATGTACATTTTGGGAATTCATGTTTCTTTTGTGTTAATTCTGAATTTAGGAAGACGGGGTAAAATTTGTTATTGGCGTGTCCCTTTATGTCCCTTTATTGATAACTTATTAGTTTCAGTTCGATTTTTCTTTTCTGTAGTAATCTGTTAGTTTGGCGGAAATTTGGCTCGTTTTAAACATGATGCGATACGCTTTGAAAGTTCTTGTCAAATGACACTGTGTTTTCGCTGACTTTGTGCATACTTTATATTTGTCTTTAAATTTATTCTTTAACTACCATATGAGGGATATGCAAGCGGCAAGATTAGGTTCGCGTAATGTTTTGGCTTGTACAGGACTTACCTCTCACGCTTTCGAGAACACTTATATACCTTGTACGGAACCAGACTTGAATGTATACTACATATCTCCTATACTATTATTCTAATTTTAAGAATTAAATGAATATAAACCCATAAGGAATCAAAATAATTTCGGTTTTTAAAAACTAAATAATCCTTCAAAATAAATTGTATATAAATCTCATACAGATATATTTAAAGATTTGTTTAGGTTCAAGGGTTTATTTAATTTAAAGATTTGTGTTTGTGGGCTTGTTGCAGTTGCAAATAATATATTTTATCTATGTTTAACTTTAGGCATATTTGGAATTAAATTACAATGTGAGAATGTACAATAAATAATCCCAAAACGTCCTTACACATCGCCTGTGTTACACAGAGGTCTTCGTCATGATAATACATCATATTATATTTGATAACATAATAATACATAAAGACAATTAAATTGAAATTTCAAAGAACTAAACATTTAATTGGAATGTTTATTTAACAACAACAAGAACAACTTTAATCGAGTTAAAAGTTTATTTTTGACGTTTCGGCAAGTAATTCATTGCCCTTATCAAGTCTGAAAACAATTTTTACATCACATTATAAATAAGCATAAAAATACAGGTAAACTCTCAAGAAACATTTAGAAAAGTTTAAAAAATGTCGATTAATTTTTAGTCAAAAAACCTAATGAAATAAACCCACCTATAAGGTAAGAGTCATATATTATCTAAAATATAATTAAAAACAGCATAAAACCGAAAGAAACACAATATACACACATCAATAAACACTCAAAAATATAACCATACAATAAACCATAAAATAAAAGCTAGAAAACTCAATTAAGGACCTTTTTATTAATACAGTAAGTATCGTTTGGGCATAGTTATCTTTTTGTATCTATCTTATGTCACAAAATTTGCAGTATATATCACATTTTACTACAAACGTAATATGCTATGGATGACTTATTCGAAGAATGTAGTAAACTGAATTCTACAATTTCTACCTACTTTTGAGTTTTGTTATCACAAATTATTCTTGTTTACGTCCGTGTAGCCAAGAGTATAACATTTTTGTCACATGAGGGATATCTACAGTGTTTCTGTAGTGTACAACATCAAAATCTTTGATCATTGTTCGTATTAACTTTCTGTTAACCAGGGGAATGTTAGAATCGCTTCCAGCATCCTCGCTAATAATTAATTGTTAGACAATGTACTTGGGCCAAAACCTATATCTGACGTAGAAACATTATAAGGACGTAGTATTTAATATAAATTCAAAGTACTGAAATATATTCAACATAACAAAGAATAGTTAAAAATGTGTTTCAATATTTCGTCTCTTTTCGAAGTTAAAAAAAAAAAATTAGACACATATAAGGGATAGACATTTGTTAGTATTGCGCCTAGCTACAGTCGAAATACTAATTTCTCTTGCTTTGGAATAATGTTAGTAACGGTGTACTTGTTGAGAGAAACAGCTGCTTAAAAAATAATTAAATATTACAGTAATAAGTAAATCTATCGGTCATACGCCCACACTGACTATCGAAATACTTGTACAGTCTGTAAAAATAAACAGTGCTGTAACTTGTTGCTTATATTCAACTTGTATAATCCTTCGTATTCAGAAGTTGCGAATAATCTGTTTATTTCTTGTTTGGTTTATGCTAAATAGTTATCCACGAATATTGATTAAACAATAGGATGAATGGATTAACATCTGAATTTAAAAACGTCATGTAAACAGAATTGAACACGAACTGATTATCGTTTGTCGTAAGGATTACATTTTGTCAGTTATCTGCTATTTTAGTTACTTTATGTTAGGCCTATACATAGCCAGAAATTAATACGTTCTCTTCCTGTAAGAAACTACTAATATAAAAACTTATTGCACAAAAAGTTATTTATCTTTCACTAATAATGGGTTTATTGAACTGACGCTTTATATATTTGAGTTGTATTTACGGTAAGGCTAAAGGTGGCAATATAGAAGTTGGACATAGAAAACATCATATTGGAAGAAATATGTAAAGTTTTAGTATTTATTTATATATTTCTTTAAAAACAAAATGTAACATTATTTAACCTGAAAAAAAAACATTTAGATACAAGAGATGATCAAATTTAAGAGAGATTCGAGTTAAAGTACTGATAATACGTAGTAGAGAAAGAAAGAGGAAACAGCGAAGGAAGGGAAAGGAGAGAGTAGTTGGAAGGTAAGAGAAAGGAAAGAAATAGGGATAAACAAAGTAAACGTTTAATAATAAAAACAGAGTTTTTATAAACCATATTAATAAGAGAAATTTGAGTAATGTTACTTTGGTTTTCAACATAAAGCAATATTATTTAATGCAAAATGCAATTGCAAAGTACTTAGAGTTATTTAGAGAGAGGGAAAGAAAGGAAGAGGTTGAAAGAGGGTGAGAAATAGAGTGAAAGTTACAGGGAGAGAGAGATGTAGATGCTAGGAAAGGGAGATATAAAAGAGACGAGCAATGAAACAGATAATCAAGAGCCAAAGTAAACAGTTAGAAGGGATAAAATATTTATTTTACTTCAGTATCTTGACTTCAGTATATTATTATTTTTTTTTGAAATTGCTTAGAATTGCTAAATTCCGAGTACAATTATAGTCACCACACTTATTGATATAAAAGTAGGATCGCTGTTAATACTTTTGAGAAATTTGAATCCACCAAAGCTGTGCAACGGAACCAGACTGATCACAAAAAACTGACGCCCAACTTGATCGAATCAGAAATCATAAGAAGCAAGATCAAAGGAGAAATGCTCCTAATTTTACGAATATCTGTGATTTAATCCGATTTCCCCCTTCACTTCAAACGGCTGCCATTTCCTTTGCGTCTTGTGTTCACAAAAACCATAAATAAGGCATAAGGACAATTATTTACCATTGCTGGATTATCTTCTAACATTTGTGTTTTTCATTGACAAATATATGATGGATTCCCACGTGTTGGGACACCTAAAATTTGTATGTTTATACGCCTAATGAGATGACGAAAAAATTGTGTATCCTGTAGCATTGCAGTAAATGAAATATAATTATTTAGATGTTTTAAATTATTTTCTAATTGGAATATTAATTATTAAGTTTCCAATTTTCATTACATAATTATGATTTCGGGCGCAACAACGTGTGCCGGGTAACGCTAGTACATGTATGAAATTTATTTGTAGAATTGGAGAAGTGTGTAAACGCGAGTAAAATTGAGAAGCCAGCAAGAGGATAGGATATCAATATCTTACATCAAGGTAATAAATAATACGGGTATAAAGAGACACGTACCTCACAGGTCTAGAGCAAGGTTGGGTTACACTCGGGAATACAATACTGAATGTAATGTGATTTAAAACAGTCGTAGAAGTGGCGGGATGATATAAAAGGCCTTAAAAATTATCATATTACACTTTTAAATAATTTTACTTTAAAATGTGACAAATGTAAAAATGGGGAGGATTTGGGTAGCCAAATATTTGTAAAAGAAGGAAGGCCTGAATAAAACAAATAAAACTTATAATACATATACTTCACGATTACACCAGAAAATAAAGCCATATTACTAATCTACTTCAGGTATGCCAACCTTCCCCTATGATGTCCTATGATTTTCTTAGTACCACTTTATCAATATGACATTTCCTTAGTCACCAAGAATATGTACGATAATTGAAATTACCTTACAAGGTGACCTTACCTTATAAACAGGGAATTGAAAAAAAATCCTTGATAGACATCTCGGTATGGATGAAGTTTATGAGCAGGCCTGCGCATATGATGCCATATTTAGGGCCCTACATCCTAAGCCTCCGTGCTGATTATGTACCAGATTTAATGCTAAATATATTTACAATGCTTTCCTACCCTTCCTAGGCGATAAAGTAATGCAGTGTAAATGCTTCATATCTGTTACAAGCGAGTTACACTCATATCTATTACACTCGGAATAGAAGAAGGAAAATCAACCCTTAAAATCACTAGTCATAAAAATTACCCTTACAAATTGAGAAAAGCAAGTAATATAGATAACAAACTTCTAAAGTCAATCCCTACTGAGGTCGACAAAAAATTTGTATTTTAGTTTATATTTTAATTACAATCAATATATATATATATATATATATATATATATATATATATATATACATATATATATTGATATATATGATATATGATATATATATGATATATGATATATATATGATATATATATGACATATATATGATATATATATACATACAAATAACAGAATCTCAATAGTTAGTGGCAACATATAGAATGAATGTTTTTGCAGTTTTTCATTTTCTTCTTTATACAGTATATGGTGTTGGACTATTATTTTTCACCGACTTCAAAAAACTACCAGATTCTGTATTCGATCCGTATGGTTTTTTCTGTTTGTATCACGAAAACGTTAGAAGTATTTAAACGATCAGAGTTATTTTGCTTGCAAATGAAAGAAGAACTCTTCCCGGGGGTTCCGCTGTACTTCCTCTGATTTTCAAAAAAAAAGAACGCCAACATATAATTTTCACCTACTAAAAAAAATAATAATTTCCAATAACGAAAACCTAACATATTATAAGCTTATTAGCCGCATAATTTTGAAGTTGGCGAAATTGATTTTGTTTCAAACGATTGTAAATTTTAGTTAATGTAAATGGTAGCCTATATCAATCTTAATAGTTATGATTCACTGTAAATGGCCGTTTACACGATTATGTATTTTAAAAAAGCACCGACAAACTATTAGAATAATAATGTATAAAAAAAGAAATGAACTGGACAAAAAAATAATGCGTAACAAATAAAGTAGGACCTATATTTAAATTGCTGTTATCCGTGATCGTTTGATAAATGCCTCGACCATAGGTGATCGATGAGTTTTAACATTTCATTGCGTCATAATTTATAAATCAAACTACGCCAAAAATTATTATTTTTGTTTAAAATTGAATAGGTCTAATAGTAGTAAAGTAACAAGTAACTGAAACGTTTAATAAACTAAAAGAATAATAAAAGATGGGTGGATAGATGGATGGCCTTACACGGTCCGTGAACCACCTTGTGCGCTTTTCAAGTATCTAACTATATCTCGTGTAATATACTTTACACAAGAAGTTATAAACTTTCCATAAACTATATTCAGAACTATATAATAGTTTTAGTTTTCATTTATTTATAGTTTTAAAGTTTTTTTTAACAATTATTCGAAAATGTCTCTTTGTATAAATATTTATATGCGCGTGCATTTTGAAGAATAATAGTTTAATAGTTTATTTGCAAAAAAATATTTTAATAAAATGACGATTTTACTGAAAAACCCTGTTTTACTTCTGTATATTTAAAAGTGTTTAAAAACTGCACTTCAAGATTTAAATAATTATTTGAAAAACCAAAAATTTAAAAATTCTAAATAAACGAGTGAATAAATTGCTGCCCATCAATTGATTTCTTTGTAATGTGTTAGTTAATTTGAAACTTTTGTTGACATAAATTATTATTTAAACTTTACAAAAGTTTGTAATGTGTTAGTTAATTTGAAACTTTTGTTGACACATAAATTATTATTTAAACTTTACAAAAAACTAGCGGGTCAATTGTCTACATAAACAATTATTGTATCTAACGATTTCACTCAAACTGTCTCACTGGCTATCCAAATCGTTCTGAAGCGTGATAGGTTATACTAAAGTTCCTATTCGAATTTTCAAAAAAAGCTAAATTTGAAAAACCCTTGTAAAAATGAAACATAATAGCATTACTAACAATATCAATTCACATCTTTCTAAATTATAGGTTCATAACATTTTAAAATATTTAACAACGTTAGGTGAAGGTGGATACTGGTTGCTTTCGTATATACTGGCATTATATATTCCAGTGATTTTTCTTTATAACCAATAATTTATACATAGTGAAAATTAGTTTAGGTAATATATAGTCCTATGTTGTATCTTTACCACCTATGGGATATACATGTTAAATGGCTTTTATCAATTCGAATTGCAGTGACGTTTCTTTGAGACCAATGAGATACACATGTTATGAAACATGTTGTTTGGTAATGTATACTGTTGTGACCTTTAGTTGGACAATTTTCGGACGGATTTTAAGGTACTGATGGAGTGTGGTAAACCTACATATATTTAGACATAGGTTGTTCAAGTCTAGGTTTATAATTGTGCAGATACTTGATTACTTCTCATTGTGTGTATGAATTCAGTAATGTATGAATTTAGTTACTATTGTTCGTTCCCTGAATCAATCTTGAGTAAATATGAGTAAGATTGGTCTATCCTAGTGAGCTAACTCGAGTGTTTGACAAGATCTACTTAGTTTAAAAGATTAATGCAGGAACTCCTTCCTTCTTGGTCGGTCAAATGTCACACCTTTATAAACTTACATCTCTCTTGATCTACTGATTCCAACACCAACTGAATATTGATTTCCAGATCATGACTCACTTCTTAATTAATCCCTTTATAATCCTCCTCTGCTGACTTCAAGACTAGACTACCCTCTATGATATCCAGAACCGAAACTAGTTAACCACTAGTTTCCAGACTTCCCCTCTCCTCGATTTCTTGATAGCCTAAAATTTATCAAGGCTTCACTTTCTCTCTGTCTTGCCCACTATGATTTTTTTTCTTATTTCAACCAATCCTGGCTTGTCTTTCTACTGTTGTACTAGCTGATCAATAATCTTTTAATCTTTTCCACGCACCTAAATTAAAATATAAGCCCTTCCCTGAACCTCTGCTTTGAGGACATAACGCGAAGATTAGGATATCACACTCCATCTGTGGCCTTGCCCATAGTAAATTTATCAATCAGCTAGATCACTTTTTTGGAAGGGATTTTGCATGATGTTGGAGAACCTTGGTATATATATTAACAAATTATGATATAAACATAGGTTACTCAATCATATAATTGTCATGCGCTTGAACAATACGCTAAACATATCACTTCATCAGACGAGTACAATCAGTAGTTTATGGTGGAAGGTCCCTTTACGACTTTTCCTGAAATCTCTCATATTATTTCTACCTTGGAATTGTTTTTTTTCATTTTTTATTAAAAAAGTGTTATTAATCATGTATTAGAAATCCCCATGTAAATGTATAGTAATACTGTCATTAATTAATATTAGGAAAAACCTTTTTTTACAAAAAAAATAATGTTTTAACAATACAGTGAAAATTGGTATTAAAGGTATATTTAATGAATTTAAATATTTAAGTTGATATTTGTTAGAGTAATGAAGTTTTCACCTGAAGATTATATGAATATCTCGTTTATAGTAAATTAACTATATTAGAATACAATGATGCTCGTTCTAAGCTGCTTTCTCTAACAAGAAATACGTTTTATCTTCTTTTTATCTTATTATTTGCGTTTATAGTAGAATACTACATAAAATAAATGTTGTAGTTCATTTTTTGGCTTATTAGTTATTTTATAGATTATAATCATTATAAAACAAAAATCACTCGATGTTAAAATAGCGATTTATTGTCTCCAAATCAGATGAATTAAGAATAGGTGGACCACCAGAAGGGGTTTCCTTTCATTTGCAAGGAAGATAACTCTTGACCTGTTCAACACTTCCAAAGTTTTCGTGGAACAAACAGAAAAAAAGATATGATCTAATACAGAACCACCTCCTTTTTTGAAGTCGGTTAAAAACTATACACACATATACCAATAAACGTTTCTTATAATGGTTCACAATATGTTTAGTTTGTAATGCAACGATTCGCCCTCATACCTAGGAATTTATCTATATTTAATATGTTATTTTGCTTATACCAACAATTAATATTTACTTACCGGGGCATCTAGTCCTACGTCGCGGCTCAGACAGGAAACTGTCTGTCTGCGACGCCCTTCCAAATCTTGAAGATAGAACTAGGTTACGTACGTAATAAAAATAGATTGTTTACATGACAATAAAAATGTATTTTTAATGTGAAATGTCAGAATTTAAACAAATTACACATCAATATGTTAAGAAATCACCTATTAAATTACTGCCAACTAATTTATTATTACAAGTTAAATATCATTGAAAATACCGTTAGGTGGTAAATTAAGTAATAAAATAATCAAGGAACGATTGGAGGTACCGTTTATGTATTACACAATTGTCAAGTCGGTATTTAATTTAGGTAATATTACAATACATTTATCCTTATTACACTAAAACGTACCTTGTTAACCACATAGCTTGTATCACACTATTATTTTCAATTTAGCACAGCACATCACTTTCACATAACTGCAGGTACAAAATTTAATTAAAGAAACTCATCGAAATGCTTGCTTACGTACCCCTTATTAAAGTACTGCCGGCCTCAACATATTTAATTCTTGAATTATTGCTGGTTTTCTATAAAATGTCCGAAATATTGGGGCGATCTGCCCTTCACAACTGTCTCGCCCAAAGACCTGGCTTGAAGTGGGCAGTTGGATGGACGCCCAAAGCCCGTCTCGCCAGCCCCCGTACTTATATTCGTATTTCATTGGTTACTGAAGTCACCCCATGTTACGTGACATGGCGTGATCTCCCCCGATTCACTTACCTGACCACCTCGTACGATATTTTACATGATCTGCCCGCTAGGGGCACCTTACTCCATACGTACAATACCAAGTGTTCACATAGAAAACAAAAATTTTCTTTTATGTCGCTTCGATCTTATTATTAAGTAAAAATTAAAAATATAAATTCTTTTGTACGTAATACCCAATTACTTGAGAGTGTTACAGTAAAAATATTTTTATTTTATTAATTAACAATTATTATACATTCATAACCCTTTTTTAAAAATTTTCATTTAGTTTCCTTAGTAATGTTAAAATATTATATTAACTGTTATATTATATTTACCTGTAATATATCATTTCACTAAAAATAAAAAGGAGGTTTTTATCACTAGACCTAAAAGAAAATAACATAAATAAATAGAACCTCTATACCACAAATGACTTTTCTCTTTTATTTAAAACCTTCTGTACATTTCGATTGCATAGCAATCATCCTCAGAGGTAATTTACATAAAAATACCTAAAATACAATAAAAAGTATTTTTATTGTAAATTACCTCAGAGGATGATTGCTATACAATCGAAATGTACATAAGATTTTAAATAAAAGAAAAAGGTCATTTGTGGTATAGAGGTTTTTTTTTATGGTAAACATTACGCCACAGTTGTTTTATACAGTTATAGATAATAATTATACCCACAGTGTTACCTCTTGAAAATGGTATGATATGAGGAATTGAATATTACTTACATGCATCGCTTTAATAAAATGTAGCAAAAGAAGTCGTATAACTGTATTATACCCAAAGGGTGTCATTAAGTTCCGATTCGGGGTTTCAAACGTATCGGTTGAACATTACTTTATGATAAATATTATTTTTACAGTTTCGTATTTATGTTACCATTATTTTGCGATGTTCAAAGTTATAAATACTATATTATACAATATAAAGACAATGACGTACGTTTTTGAGCATTAGACAAATATTTTTGTAATTCTTTTGTAACGAATCTCAGTAGTCATATCAACATTACAGACTGACCTTTAGCGCTTCCACAATATTCATTAATGAAAGGTATTTTTACCTTTTTATTTTATTTTCACTTTTATTTTTAGGAAAACTAAAAATCACTTTTAAGATTTTTTCCCCAAATATTATTTTTCAAGTCCGATCTTGTAAGAATGTAGAATTCTTTAAATATTTATTACTGATTAATTAATTGTATTAACGTATTAGACAAAATATCAAGTATATAGTGAAAGCTATAGTTATGGTATGTAAATATCTTTGAGAAATTACTTATTTATAATACAAATATTTCAATACTAAGCTGGCCACAAATATTATCATAATCATTTTTCATAAAGGTATGATAATAAGTATAAACAAATAAGATAATGACTAAGATAACAAGTATAAGCCTAATGACTAGGTAAGTAAAAATCATTTCTACACATTTTTTCTTACAGTCTGGCCTACCTGTTTCTAGTTTTACGTCAGTCAACTTGGTATTAACTGCCCTATTAACGAACGAAAGACAAATTATTGTTGTGTTCTTTTTTTTGTATTCATTACTTTCAGGTACCATATCGAGTTCGCTTTGATGTGTGAAAATGTCTGTCTAGGTAAAAATAGGTAGGTAAAAATATCAACCTTATTATCTACCTTGAATACCGAACATTCAAAGTAAGCCAGCTTTAGCACGTTTATTTTAGGTCACGGCAATGATTATTAATTTATAAATGAATTACTTATAAGTATATTATATAAATAGCACAAAATCACACTCAGTAAAAAGAGATAGACTTTATTTCTTACATATTTAATTTTGATAGCAAAACTTGTCCTTCTCAGAGTAAAATATGTGCTCAATTTATCTCTTATAAGTTGCACTTACAATTATTTTGTAAATATCATCTCCAATGTATTTTTCACTGTCAACTTATATAAAAGTCTTACAAAAGAAGTCATTATTATATTAGAAAAATTAATTTTGCTTCTTTTATACAGTTATTTTTATGGAGCAACCATTGCAATAACTTAGTATTGAATCACATTGTGAGAAACGTTTACTGGCTAGAAGTTCAGTTTTAAGCCCAACATGTGGAAACTGTGCATGAATGTAGAACAAAGACCGAGCCAAATGATCTTTTAGAGGCATTGTACTTAGGATGTTAACACTAAAATCTAACTTTTCTAACCACCTGGTAAACAAAAAACTAATAAAAAATATCTCTTTACTAAGAAAAATTATTATCTACTTACCAGAGTATTATTCCCTTTAAGCAAATCCTTCCCTTATAAAGTGGCTCTGGGGTTCGTTACCATCTGTGATTCATCTACCCCTTCTTGAAGGACAGGTACGGTAATATTGAAAAATTATTCTTAGAGTTAAAAACAACAAATTAATATTAAAAATACAATTTTAGAACAAAACAATAAATGTAAGTTTTCAAAAAATTACAAATATCCACGTCATGCCATAATAGAAAGTGAGACAACTTTTGAGGCTAGTTATACTTTTCAAATGTTATGTTACAGTCTAAAGCTTTTCCTTCTCTTGGTTTTTCAAAACAATATTCGATAAATTTATAGCTCGATATATTTATTTTTATTAAATCTATACTATTATATACAAATCTATTGCTGTCTGTCTGACAGAGCGACAAACACCAGTTTGTGTGATTATTCAATCACGTACAAACTACAGGACCTATTGAACTGAAATTTTACATGGACATTGCTAAGGCTCCTGGTTAACACAAATGCCTTTTTTTATTTAGAAATTCTTT